>OX461808.1:23564678-24764678 GCA_949802685.1 Dicyrtomina minuta | reverse complement strand
GCCATCACTTACTAAAGTTGGCCGTCACTTCTCGGCCTGGCCATCACTTATGAAAGAACACCCTTTATATATATTGATATATTGTCATTATTTTGTTGCAAGTCTTCAGTTTTTCGTCTACTGTTTTCATATAAATTTAAGGGTATTGAGAATTAACTGGCGAGTATTTTTGTTAATACAAAGTAAATTTCGAGCAAGCACCATAAAAATTACAGATTTTCAAAGTTGGAAAACAAAATAAACATAAATTTTATATTCAACTGAATAGTCTATACAGCAAGGCTATATAGACGTATTATTAAAGTATTTAAATTTCATCACAAAACGATATCGTTGCATCTGTTTGTTCTTCCTAAATAAACAAAAAAAACGGGCCACCCTTTATTTTACGAGTTTTATGGTTGTAAAGTTGTTGCAATTTTTCTGTTGTCAAACTGAAAGGTAGAATTAAAAACCCATAGATCAAAATATTAATTCTTGTACGCTTTTTCGAGTAGTAAAAGATGCAGCCGCATCAGTGTAACACGTATGCGCGTCAGGTTCATTTCAACACTCGAAAACTGTTTTTAGTTGTTATACGACCACTTCCAGTCCCTGAAAAAACCATTTCCAGTTGAAATTCCAAAGCAATGCAATGAATGATGAGAACCAGTCGAAATTTAACATTGTCAAAGAAAAAATTAAAAAACGGTCAAAGATCCCTGACTGAATTTCAATATTTTTAAAATTAAATTTATTATTGGGAATGTAAGCTGTGTCGAAGACAAAAGGAATTGACATGTTGTGATTTTATCAAATCCCGGCTCCAAATATTGGTCAGTTGAAATGTTTTTTTCTTCATTTCATCTAATATTCAAGTATTGCATAAACTGTGCATGGCATTCCCATCTCATCTGCTCTGCTGTCTGTTGTCTGTCATCTCTGTAGTCATTTTAGTGTAATGTGTAACTCATACAGCAGAAATAACTTGGAAATAGCGGGGTGTTAGTGTTGTGTGAAACTTACTTTTACCAGAGTGATATTCATCTTGTGACAGCCCCTATTGCAATTCCATTTCCTAGAGTACCCATTAGTCATATAAATAGTGGGGCAGTTAGTAGGCTCATTTGTACGCTGAACATGATTCTCAACAATACAAATTATAGTCTTAATATCTACTAAATATACTACATATACTATATTAGTATAATTGTACTTTGTCAACGAGATCGTCACATAACGTGACGTTTCTTTTACGAATTATCCAGCAGTATATAATTGAATATCTCCCGGGCTGTTGGCTGGCTTGCTGGCTATCGGGAGACGAGATGATGATATTTTCATGTCAGTTTTTGATTAGACGTATACTCACAGTGAATGGTTATTCGATTTTCGACTTTCGATAAATGGAGAGGTGATGAAGCTTATTTTATTTTTTCGCTGCAATTTCAAAGTACGTTGAAGCGTTCATTCATTGCTAGAAGTAAGGCTTACCTGCCTACGGCTCTGAGACCTACAGAAAATGTTTACTCCGTTAATAAAGTAGCAATATAATTATTAATACGCGCAAGTCCATTAAATCAAAATGCCAATGAATTTTTTTTTCAGTCTTGATTATTGTTTTACATAATATGCTATACTACGACGAGTAGTGACTTAAATCTAAAGCATATTTCGACGTGTTTGAAAAATATTTCAAAATCAAAATATTCTTAATATATATATACATGTATATTATTTTTGACATTTTTAAACGTACTAGTTCCTCCCGCCATGGCCACTGTCAATCCTCCTGTCGTCATTGAAATCGAAGATGATGATGATGATGTCGTCGTTCCATCCGGAAAGGGTGAGACCCCCACACAGAGTGCACCACTCAGTGTAAGTAACAAGAAAGAATTTAAAAAAATATCATTTTAAACCATCACTGGCGGTTAAATCATTACTGGTGGTTTTATGTAATCATTATTTTTAATTAATTCAGGCTACCGATGAAACACCTAAGAAAACGTTCGAGTGCTCCGAGTGTAAAACCATTTACACTTATAAGCACCTATTAAAGCGTCACACAGAAAAGGTTCACCAAAAAATACGTCACAACTGTGACGTTTGCAACCAGGGATTTGATCGGTGGGACGTACTCAAAAGACACCAAAAAATACACGGGGGTGACCAAATTTTCAAGTGTCCTATTCCCACGTGTGAGTATCGGACGTACCGAAAGGATGCGCTCGACGATCACATCACAGTGAATCACACGAAAGACAAACCTTTTGAATGCAACAAATGTGAGAAAAAATGTACTACCTCATGTATGCGTTCGTGGCACCAAAAGAAATGCAAGGTGGTGGTGAGTAATACATATTAATAAATTTTACAATTAAAATTTTATAAATAGTACAAATCCAAAGTAACTCGACCGCAGCATCATTGCATTGCATTAATTTGATTCATTTAATTTTTAGCCTACTCCAACCAGAGAAATTTCAAACAAACCCGGAGCATCAAAGAACCTGTCCATACGCATTACTAGATTGACTCCGGAAGAGATTCAGAAGTGGACAACTCCTACAGTCATCAAAAAGGAAGTTGACGAGAAAGTCAAGCGGTTTGCTGGGGATTTGCAGTTGAGAACTAGGAAACGTATTTCCTACCGGGGTAGCAATGAATGTGAGTACTGCACATCAGATTTCAACGTGATGATTACAAACGAAGCCATAGAAGAGCATATTGACAACTGTACGGAAGAACTTTATCGTAAGAAAAAAAAATAATAAATATAAAGGTTACATAACAAACTAAAATAATTATAACCTGTACTAATGTAGTTTGTTGATTTTGATTTTTTCTTAGTAGTCGACTGATTAAGCACTCAACCGTTGGAAAACCCCTGTATGACTACTTACGACCCGTTGAAGATCCTCACCGGAATCGCTTCAGAAAAAAGGAAACGTGGAGAAGTTATCATAGACAGAGTGAAAAAATCAAAATTATTTGTTGGGCAGTAGCATCTCCTTGTGACGGTCTTTCACTACTTTATATTATACATGACAAGTAATCATTACATGAAATTGTTGTATACATATTTCAATCTAATTATAAAACTAATCTATAATTACCTATAAATAGATGAATTAGTTTACTTAGGGGCCGTCCATTAATGATATCACCGAAATTTGACCCTTTATATGATACCCTGTATGATACCCCACTATGACATCTTATTTAAAGTCTGGCCATAGTTAAAGCTACGCCGCCAATATTCAGAACTTCAATTTATGTGGTCGAGTTTTATATCCTCAGAGTTAAATTTACATGATCTTATATACTAGCTGTTTGACTTATTAGTAAATAAAGTAAACGTATAAATTATTATCAGTCTGGCACTTTGATTCAATTTTGAACGGACGACAGTCACATTTTGAACGACCAGAATTTTTGAAAAACGATCATTTTTGATTGTAAGACGGTCAAAAATGAAGTTTAACATTCAATTTTGATGGTTTAATGACTTCCAAGCTAATTGCATGCAGATGCTTTAGCATACTTTAAATTTTCCCCTCATTATCGCCAACTGAGACAGTTCTGACAGAAGCGGGTACAGTTGTTAAATGTCGTAAATTTTGGGCTCTTCTGCTCAGAGTTTAGAGAATTATTTTGTTTGGAACTTTGCTTTTACGTTGCTCGAAACACCGCGCGCGCGCGCGTTTTTGGCGTTTATTTGTGATCGTATCACAAATAATTTTTAAACGACTAAAAATCACCCATATTAAATGCCACACATTCAAATTTAAATTCCTCCGCAGACGATTAAATTTCACCGTCACCCGGTCAAAAATGATTCAAAGTGCTAGACGAATTGTTAGTTTGCTCCTTCCCATTAATTTATGTACTAAAATTTTTAAAATTAATTTAAAAGCCTACTGTTGGTGCAAATTTGTCAAAGGACATGCGATGGATTCAAATTCTGTGTTTGATATTTTTACGAGTCCGCGGTTTATTTCTGACTATGAAATAAACTAGGTTGTAACTCCGAATTGACCCCATATATTTTTTTCTGAAAAGACCATGTGAGAAAAACTAGATTTGCTTAAAAACAGGATGAGAATGGGCAATTTGACTCGCAAAGTCAAATATTGAAAGTATAAATTTCCTAATGCTAACTATATGGGTGCTATATGTAATTAACCATAACATGAATATAAATTTTTGATTCTATTGAATCATGGATTTTTTAAATTTAAAAAATTTACATATTTTTAAAAAAGAGTTGTTCCTTTTTCGTTCACATTCAATATCAATTTACAGTTTTTACATAAAAAAAAGGTTTTTTAAATTTTTGAAAAAGCCAAAAATTACTTTTTAGAAAGTGTTCTGCAAATTACAGAAGGACAAGTGTTTTTAAAATCAGACGAAAATTATATGAGTGACATGGTTCCATAGAATCCAAAATTCATTTCCTTGTCAACTATGTATTGCGGCCGTGTAATTACCATAAACAAAATATACACATACTTTTAAAAATCAGTTTTTTTTATCAAAAAGAGTTTAAAAGAAATATGAATCGTTCACTCTCACAATTTTTTTTCTTGTCTTAATCATGTAGTTTTTACATTTGTAACATCCACAGCCTCTGCGTGGCTGCAGCTATTACTCTCATTTACTATTTGCATACAAAAGACAGCTGACTGATGAGGTAGTGGCTAGGAAGTCAGGCAGGATGAGATATTTGAATTTTGGAGCCGTCGTGGCTCCGCCTTGACTCCTCCTTGGCTCAGGCTGTGCGCCAATATTCAAATACGCCATATAGATATCATTACGAAATTTTGTCATCCTTATATCTAGAGAACGGAGTATAATAAATTAAAAATAAAAATTCTATTTAATAAATATTATAATTACCCCGATTCTATTAAGTTTGTGGACACGTAGTATAAATACATAGGTCGTAGCGAGGTGGATAAGGGACAAAAGTCGTTTGTCTATCACAGTGCGGAATGGGGTACCTTTAGCCAGGACATCAATAAAGATCAGCGTTCTCGTATCGAAAACCCTCATTCGAATTCTCTATTTGAACTAATTGTTGTGTTCTCTGGAAAGTTCACCATAGTGACTAGCCGATTACTGGACTATTGTAAGTGTCCTATATATCGATCCTACTCACTCTTAGTACTTAGCTGTATCAGCTAACTACTTACCTCACAGTTGAGTCTAACTCTGCTACCTGTGTACTTTATCTGTTGCAGGTTATTGTGAGGTTATCGCCTTCCCTTTGGAAGCCGGGTCCTGTTTGACTGTACCTTAGTGCACTCTTGGGCCAACCAAGTTCACTTTTGAACTTACGTAAGTCACAACCTTTGTTGTCACTGTCATTCTCTGGCCTACGCGCCAATATTAAAGTTCTGTCTTCGAAATAAATTATCTCTTTTTCCTTGTTTTGCTAGACAATATCGCAGTTTGCTATACTTTCTTTTATTCAGAATTAAACAGTTTAGCTATAGTATTTCTTAATTATTTTGCTAGGCAATGTCGCAGTTTGCTATTTTATCGTTTATTTAGACTATGAAGTTTTAGTATGAGATTAATAGATGTCGCTTGCTGAATGGTTCAATAATTAAATATAGTCTTGCGCCCTCATTAATTTTCTCACTTAACTTTGCCATTAATTACTTTCTAACGCTTGCTAACTATAACTGAGTTGCATTAAACACGGGTAGGTGGCGCGATAAAGATTTACTTTTAATATCACAGCGCCTTTGACTTTTATAACGATTATTTACAATATTCATTAATTCATCAGAAGCAAGAAGAATTTAAATATAGTATAGTTTATAAGATTACTTTAATGACGTCAATAATCGAGTTAAATAAATGACAGCGTCAAACTTGTTTTATAATAGCATAAACTAAATCGTTCTTCGTTTGTATTTGTGTAACGTTATTGCATTGGGTTGTGTAATTTCAATTAAGTCATCCTTTATTATACGATAATTAAAATTTGTATAATTAATATCTGGTCCAAAATAGATTATAGCGGAGCGAGAATCAACCTATATACTTTGCCTAAAAGTTTCAGTATCGCATTATTTTACCAGAGATAAGGCGTACCGTTACAAAGCTCAGCCGGGATCTACTCTTGATTTCAATTTGTTTAGAAAATTAGCATTATTTATTTATTCGACTTGACGTCATTCTTGTAAAATGCCTGTTAAGAAAAAGAGAGCCGCAAATAAGAGAAATTCGAAGGATAAATCAGGCCAGAAAAAGAATTCTGAAGATACTGTAGGAGATCATGACGGAGTTTTAGATCATAGCTTGTTGGATCTTACTCAATCAGATGAAGATGTAGAGATGCGACAAAGGTTACGTGCGTTGAGAGAGGTTAATTCTGTAGGAAATCCTCCTTCAGGAACAAACCAAGTTCCATCAGGGAATGCTGATAACAATGGAAATGTTGATGAACGGGATAGAGCAGCATATGAACGAATTTATTTGGCAGGTCAGGATGATCGAGTTGAAGGGATTAGACAGGAAATGAACAGCAAGTTTGCTATAATTGAAAATATTATGCATGATCTTCAACGTCATTTCCATAACGGGCAATCAGTAGATACCCAACCTAGTCAGTCTGCTAGCAATGTCTCATTGTCACGTAACGTAACTCGAAATCAGCACCTTAAAACAAGTGACATTCAAATTCCAAAATACTCAGGCTCTCATGAGAAAAAGACGCCGTATGATTTCATTATGGATTTGGAGAAATATCAAAAGGCTGTTGGTTACTCTGAGGAGGAAATGCTCCGCCATGTGATTCCATTAGCTCTAATTGATGATGCTTGGTTATGGTATAGAAAAACTTCCGGCAATTTGATAAATTGGGCTGCCTTTAAATTTTACTTTCGCCGGGAATTTCAATCTGTGAGTTACACTAGACAAATGAGACGAGAACTAGAATCTCGATTTCAAGGACCACACGAACCACTTACAAGGTTCATTTACATCATTGATGATTATTATGAAAGAATGGATCCTACAGCTACGCAAAAAGTTCGAGTAGATACGGTTATTGAAAATATGCACCCTGAGTACAGACACAAGATAATGGGGAAAGGTAAAGACTACAGAAATATGTCTGAATTACTAGAGGATGCTTATGAAGCGCAGGCTAGTATTGCTCGTGATAGAGAGTACAAAGTACCCGTATCGGACTGTGGGCTTGAACCTACATTAGCTTATAGAGTTCCGAATCATGTTAATGATATGGATAGGAAAAAGAGCGAGAGCGTAGAATCGGTTAGTGTGAGTATTAAACCCGAGCCAGTGATTCCGGAACAGCGAGTCTATACCTCCTTCTTCGATTCATATAGCTTTCATCATGACTCTAAAATTGCCTTACCTGAAAGCAAAGGAGAAAATTCTAATCCTAAGCAATTTCAGAATAACAGTCAAAGTTATGGAAATCGATTTAAGGGAAAGCCAAACAATTACCACGGAAGTATTGCCGGGAATTACAATAATAATTACCACAGTAACCAGAATCAGCGATATGGCGCTCAAAATCAGAATTACAGTTCAGGCGGCAATAATTCTGGACATCAACCTTCCAATTTCAATAATAATCATCAAGGAAATAATAATACTTATGATACTAGTAATAATATGAATTCAAGTCCTAGTTTTAATTCTAACAGTGGGCAGCATCCTCATGGATGGATGAATCAGCCATCAATTCCATATAACTCCAGCAAGAGTTTTGGTGGAAACCAAGGTCAGGGTAATGCAAACAGTTCAAGTTCCATTCCGGGAAACGGGAATCACCCGAATCAGAATTGAGGCAGATTCGGGTGCATAATGAAAGTACAAACTTGCCTCGAGTTTTAGAATGTAGTGGAAGTAGTGATAAAATGGCATTCCCAGATACCACAATGGAAGTTACTATAATGGGGGTTACTTTGCCTGCATTGTTAGATTCAGGTTCTACGGTTTCATTATTAGGTCAAAGTTTGATTCAATTAGTTAAAGCAAACGGTGTAGCTACAGAGGTCGGCTTACAAAATTTGCAATTAGCTTCTGGAAGTTGTGGAGTTCAAGAATATGTCAGTTTGGAGGTAAATTCACCTGTTGGGAAGATACAGCAAAAGTTTCTGTTACTTCCAACATTGAATCGACCTGTGATTTTAGGTAGGGATTTCTTAGGATCTGCGGGTATTGCAGTCCACGTAAAACACGGAGGGTGGACAAAACACGATACCCCACCGGCAGGATTAAATCCTTTCATAGCAGATAAGAATAAAAGATTAGAAGCTAAAGCCATAGTTACGTCAGAAATATACGATTCGATGTTTTGTGAAGCAAGTTTGTATTGCGAGTCAGATTTGGTAGATTACTTGAAGGAGGTAAAACACGAATGTGTTATGATCAGTGAAGATGATGACATCATATCTTCAATCATTAAAAATTCTAATATTCCTGAAAATATGGTCAGTCAATATGCTTCATTGTTGTCTAACTACCGTGGCATGTTGACTAAAAAACCAGGTCTATGCAATTTATACGAACAGGAGATTGATACTGGAGATAGTAAACCAATTACATGTTCTCCCCGTCCAATGACTCCTGCTAAGCGTGCTATACTGCAAAATTTGATTCAGGAACTGTTGGATTTAGATTTGATTGAGGAATGTACGTCAGATTGGATAAGCCCGACTGTAATTGTCTCAAAAAAGGGTTCCAATGATTCAAGGCTATGTATTGATTATAAAAAAATTAATGCAGTGACTAAATCGGAGAAATTTCCTGTTCCGCGTATAGATGACGTATTAGTGGCTCTTTCTTCAGGGCGTATTTTTTCTTGTATTGATCTGCCAAAAGGATTTTTACATATCCCAATTAAAAAATCTGATCGCAAGAAAACTGCATTTTATGGTCCTAAAATGGTGTACTGTTTTAAAAGAGCTCCATTTGGGGGAAAGAATTCTGGAGCTGTCTTTCAAAAGGCGATTAATAAAGCGCTTGCCCCGTATCTGTGGAAATTTTGTGTTGCATTTGTAGATGATATTATTATTTTTTCGGACAATTACGAAGAACATTTACACCATCTACAGTTAGTGCTAGAGGCATTGAGGAAGGCTGGGTTCAATATAAATCCGAAGAAAGTTCAACTTTGTTCTACTCGAATCAATTTTCTAGGTTTCGAAATTGAAAAGGGTACGTATCGACCGTTGCCTGACAAGTTATTAGCTCTGGATAGTTACCCTATTCCTAAGACAGTCAAACAAGTTCAGCGATTTTTGGGCATGTTAAATTTCTACAGACATTTCTTTGAAAAGTTTGAGAATATAGCTAGACCACTTTACCGGTTACTCCGAAAAGATGCTAGATTTGTGTGGAATTCAGATTGTCAAAAATCATTTGATTGTCTAAGAACCGGGTTAAACGAAGCAACATCCCTTTACTTGCCTGATCTGACTATACCATTCACTATTGTGACTGATGCCAGTGGAGGTGGACTAGGGGCAGTTCTAGAGCAAGAACGTGATGGGTTACAATGCCCTGTCTGGTTTATAAGTAGAAGCCTTACTCCAGCTGAAAGAAATTATTCTACAAGTGAGCTCGAATGTTTAGCAGTTATATGGGCCGTAAAGAAGTTTAAAGGATTTATTGAATATTCTAAATTCACAGTCGAAACTGACCACCAGGCTTTGGTGTGGCTTCGAAAAATGAAAGAACCGTCGGGGCGATTAGCACGGTGGGCATTGGAGTTACAAAGCTATGATTTTGATATTAAATATAGGAAAGGAGTAAATAATCAGGTTGCTGATGCTTTAAGCCGTAGAGATGAAGTAGCTTTTATTGATACATGTAATCTGATCACACGCAAAGAGTTTATTGAGGGTCAGAAACAAGATCCGGTGCTGAAGGATATAATGGCTTATTTAACTACACGTGATGATCATTTTGTTGCGTCAGAGTATATTTTGAAATTGGCTAGAGATGCGATGCTTTCTGAAGACGGTTGTTTATATAGATATGTAGGTCCCCTGGACAAGCCGTGGAATGAAGAGCCAACATATTGGAAGGTCTGGGTTCCAGAATGTCACAAGTCCAATATTTTGCAATTTTACCATGATTCCCAATTATCGGCACACGGTGGTATCACTAAAACTTACAAACGTCTGGAAGACAGATTTTGGTGGAAATCAATGAGAAAAGACGTCACTGCATACGTTAAATCGTGTGCAATCTGTCAATCAACAAAATCAGCGCTTAGCTACAAAGTAGGGATTGGTTCATCACCTGTTGTTTCAGCACCTTGGGAGAGCGTCGCTATCGACTTGATGGGCCCATACTCTAAAGGTAGTAACCAATGTCAATATATTCTTGTCGTTGTCGATTATTTGACTAAATGGGTCGAGCTTTATGGCCTACGACGTGCCAATGCAAATAATATTATTGACAAATTATGGAAAACCTTTTTACGATGGGGATTTCCTGCAAAGTTAATTAGCGATAATGGGACCCAATTTACTTCACGGCGATACATTACATGGTGTGAGAGTCTTGGAATTAAGGCAGTGCGCATTGCTCCCTACTTTCCTCAAGCCAATTTGACTGAGAGGTATAATCGAACAGTAAAGGATAAAATTATAGCGTCAATCACAACGTGTAAAGATTGGGATAAACACCTTGATGAGATTGCATTTTCTATAAGAACGGCGCACAATGATACAACTACCTTTACCCCGGCGTATTTAAATTTTGGTAGAGAGATAAGAGATCCGTTTGATAATATTGTTGGTACGAATTTAGACAGCGTTGCGGAGGAATCAGACCTTGCGAAACGTTTACAAACGATTATGGCAATAGCAAAAAATGAAGTAATAGATCATCAGCAGAGATATTTAGATAATTATAATAAAGATAGATTGGAACCTTCTTACAAGATAGGCGAGCTAGTATATTTACGGAGCTTTACTTTATCAGACGCTAGCCAAGGTGTCACTGGATCTCTGTGCAAAAGATTCAAAGGTCCTTTCGTCATTTCTAAAATGCGGTCAAAATCAATCGTTGAATTGACTAGCCCAGACGACAAAAAATTTATCGGGTCTGCCCATGTCTCTCGCCTTAAGGCCTACGTGCCGCGCAGCACCACTTAATCTTGTTATCTTTCTCAGGAAACAAATATTTGCGGCTCCCTGCGTCATTCTTCAGTTATTGTACCGGATTATATCTTGCGTGTTTGTTTGTTGTGTGTATCGAGGCAGAGCACTTTAGCATTTTTAATGGAATTAAATTCATTTCACTATACTTACACAAGTGTCATATCAATTTAACAATGTAGTATCAACATTTTCTTTCTGTTACCAACTAAGCTTAACCTACCTTAACTTATTACGGCATGTAACGCAACGGTACCACCTGGACGCGTTGACAAGGGCAGCGTTAGATCACAGCTCACTGTATTAAATTACTTCTGTGTAGCGTTTTGGTGTTCACCCTTGATACGTGGGCAAGGACATGTTAGCAGAAGTCTGGGCATTAAAAATCCTAAAATGACGTTTAGAGGCACCTTGCAAGAGTACTTGTGAATCACTTATGGTTTATCTGCTCTGATGTTTATCATAAACGCGTTGTCAAGTTACTCGGCTGTAATAAGTTTCTATCAGTATAACTTAACTTTTTAATTTCTATTGTCAATACATCTGTACCTGTTAAATGTGCTACTGGCATTGCTTCATGTGAAAGAAGTCTGTACTTATCCTGAAAGAAATTGGTCTACGTGGTGTGGTTGTAGTGTCTCTGGGAGCTCTAAATATTTGTAACTTATAGGTTTATAGCTGGTTGAAGTGTGTTTTGTCTTCCGGGCATGTTTTATTCATAATATATATGTAGTCTATGCTGCTATCGTGTATTGTTGTATTTCATTTATGTACTTTTGCACAGCGATTTTGTGCCAATTGGTTTTTGGTGTCACGTATTACTGTTGTATTTTATTATCTTCCATCACTAGTTTCCCTACCTTTACAGTCATCATTTATACCTTATTAATACTTACGTCAGCGTGATTAATGCAACTCAGTTCGCGCGTAATTGTAGCGATGCTTATATTATGACCACATTGTATTTTTGCTTGTCTCAATTTGGTTTGCTGTATTTATTTTTGTGGGTTTTGGTTTGCTTTTGTTGCTTTTGTAGTATGGGTAAGACGTCTAAACATGAAGGACGGAAAGGGTCTAAGGACAAGCACACAGATACAAAGGATGGGTCACAAGCGCCGTCATTGCCGCCTAAGCTCTGGGAAGTCCCACTTAAGTGCCAACAAAAGAAATGTACTCACTGGGAACATTGGGACAATAAGCGAAAGTTAGCTCTTGAACGAGTTCAGTTAGTGTCTCCTGCTGCTAAAGGTCCCAATTCCCGGGAATTTTGGCGGAATTTAGACCTTCTCAAAGCTCCGAATTTAAATAGCTGGTGCCCACGCTCAATTCGGGTTACGGTCGATGTTGATACTTTAGCTGAGCGTGGTCATCCAGTGCTAATTGAACCCAATAACTTTCTTACTCCTGCCGAGCGTCGTGAACTACCCCGTAATATTGATCGCAGGGCCAAATCGGTAGAGAGTAAGGGACCGCTGAAACTTTTTCATGAGGGGGACAGACATGCTGAATTCAACGACTGGGTGAATGCTAATGGAGATACTGTGACTCAGTCAATTAAGATTGCTAGGACCCGTCCTGACCTCTCC
This sequence comes from Dicyrtomina minuta, assembly GCA_949802685.1. Classification (NCBI taxonomy): domain Eukaryota; kingdom Metazoa; phylum Arthropoda; class Collembola; order Symphypleona; family Dicyrtomidae; genus Dicyrtomina; species Dicyrtomina minuta. The sequence continues at coordinate 24,751,954 of OX461808.1, read as the reverse complement.
TTATCCGATCCGTTACCTTTTACCAATGAGAGTCCTGTTCAAGTTGACTTAGTCCGGTGGCAAGTGTCGGCTGACTTGCAAGTGGAGCAAGAGGCGACTCGTCTGCGCGAATCTGCTTTGGAGAAGCAAAAGTTCATGGACTCCTTATTTGGGGTTCAGTATGATCCTCCGAAGTCTAACCCAGACTTTCAGCTTAGAGTTAATGCTCAGAAAGGTGTAATGGTGAAGTCCTCCTTGAAGGAACTCTTCGATGATACCCCAAAGGTTCCCCCCTTGTCAAAGTTTCGCCTTGACCTAAAGCGAAAGGCTCAAGCTAGTCGACATGCGGTGGCTAAAAAACCTGCCACACCTCACGATAAAAATTTATTTGAAGTAAAGACGCCAGAAATGAATGCCACTGTCAGTAAGGTCAGTCCTCCTCCTGATGACTCGGGTACTGATGAATGCGAGTGGGATGACATAGACAACGAGCCCCTCGAATTTCCTCTTTACCTGCCATCTGGGGAGGAGACTGATTCTGAAGAGGACAGTGACCTTCATATAGATATCCTACCTTCCGCTCCCATTACTTCCCTTCAAAATCCTCCTGACCTTCTTGTTCCTAGTGCTCTCACTGCTCTGTGCCCTGTTCCAGTTGTGCCAATGGATGAAGATGAGTTTGTCCCAGAAATCGTCCATATTGTTCCCCCAGGCAATATGTCTCCAGATTAGGTTCTTCGTGTCTTGCTTTTGTGGTGCCTTAAGGTGTACCATGCTACTTTGTACTACTTTATCTTTTGTACTTTTGTCTTCTTATTTATTGCTCGTGTACTATATGTTGTTTGTTGTTGGTTTGGGCTGTAAATACTGTTGCCTGTTATATTAGTAGTAAACTTTGCCTTATCGTTGTTGGACGTTACATTGATTAATCAATTTTGTTTCTTTTACGCTTTATTTAGCATTTCAATCTGAATTTATACAACAGTATTTCCTGCCAAAAGCATTTAAGGTTCATTTAATTTGTGCAACTTTTGTTCCTTCCGTTGCTTTTCTAGCTTCGTCTTTTAGTTCTGGATGTTACTTTCCTCGGATCGTGTGGCGTTACTCTCTCCTTTGGTTTCTACGACAACCGATATACAACTTATTTACATCATGCTATTATCTATTTTATAAAAGTCAAAGGTCGCGATTACCGTGTATCAACGTTTTAACAAAGGGGTGTGCTTCCTATTAATGCGCTTCGCTTATTTCTAGGGGCGCTAAAATTTTTAACATAATTCAAGGTTTTAACAAAGGGGTATGTAACATCCACAGCCTCTGCGTGGCTGCAGCTATTACTCTCATTTACTATTTGCATACAAAAGACAGCTGACTGATGAGGTAGTGGCTAGGAAGTCAGGCAGGATGAGATATTTGAATTTTGGAGCCGTCGTGGCTCCGCCTTGACTCCTCCTTGGCTCAGGCTGTGCGCCAATATTCAAATACGCCATATAGATATCATTACGAAATTTTGTCATCCTTATATCTAGAGAACGGAGTATAATAAATTAAAAATAAAAATTCTATTTAATAAATATTATAATTACCCCGATTCTATTAAGTTTGTGGACACGTAGTATAAATACATAGGTCGTAGCGAGGTGGATAAGGGACAAAAGTCGTTTGTCTATCACAGTGCGGAATGGGGTACCTTTAGCCAGGACATCAATAAAGATCAGCGTTCTCGTATCGAAAACCCTCATTCGAATTCTCTATTTGAACTAATTGTTGTGTTCTCTGGAAAGTTCACCATAGTGACTAGCCGATTACTGGACTATTGTAAGTGTCCTATATATCGATCCTACTCACTCTTAGTACTTAGCTGTATCAGCTAACTACTTACCTCACAGTTGAGTCTAACTCTGCTACCTGTGTACTTTATCTGTTGCAGGTTATTGTGAGGTTATCGCCTTCCCTTTGGAAGCCGGGTCCTGTTTGACTGTACCTTAGTGCACTCTTGGGCCAACCAAGTTCACTTTTGAACTTACGTAAGTCACAACCTTTGTTGTCACTGTCATTCTCTGGCCTACGCGCCAATATTAAAGTTCTGTCTTCGAAATAAATTATCTCTTTTTCCTTGTTTTGCTAGACAATATCGCAGTTTGCTATACTTTCTTTTATTCAGAATTAAACAGTTTAGCTATAGTATTTCTTAATTATTTTGCTAGGCAATGTCGCAGTTTGCTATTTTATCGTTTATTTAGACTATGAAGTTTTAGTATGAGATTAATAGATGTCGCTTGCTGAATGGTTCAATAATTAAATATAGTCTTGCGCCCTCATTAATTTTCTCACTTAACTTTGCCATTAATTACTTTCTAACGCTTGCTAACTATAACTGAGTTGCATTAAACACGGGTAGGTGGCGCGATAAAGATTTACTTTTAATATCACAGCGCCTTTGACTTTTATAACGATTATTTACAATATTCATTAATTCATCAGAAGCAAGAAGAATTTAAATATAGTATAGTTTATAAGATTACTTTAATGACGTCAATAATCGAGTTAAATAAATGACAGCGTCAAACTTGTTTTATAATAGCATAAACTAAATCGTTCTTCGTTTGTATTTGTGTAACGTTATTGCATTGGGTTGTGTAATTTCAATTAAGTCATCCTTTATTATACGATAATTAAAATTTGTATAATTAATATCTGGTCCAAAATAGATTATAGCGGAGCGAGAATCAACCTATATACTTTGCCTAAAAGTTTCAGTATCGCATTATTTTACCAGAGATAAGGCGTACCGTTACACATTATATACGAGATTCCGCGGTGACCTTCTGTTAATATTGAAAACTTGTATTTTTTCATTTTTTGCAACAATAACATACAATGATATCATCAAGGCAAGCTCTGATACACCCACTACACCAATTCCTGTCATAGTTTGTCATACATTTCAAGCATGACCCTATGACCCACCCTATGATATCATTAATGGACGGCCCCTTACTGAGTATATCCTTGCTCCTACTATAATTGTTTATGTCAGGGTTCGGAAAAAGTCTCTGTAGTAATTATGTACAATTATACAGTACATGTAGTAATATGCTTATAATCCAAATACATCTCAAGTCTCAAGTAGTAAATCTCAAGTAAAAGTGCATGCGGGAAGTAAATTATGCAGAGTTTATTAATTTCAGTTTCAGTTCATTTTCTTGGCAGTTTAAAGATTTTATTCATTGCACAAGAGAGAGAGAGAGAGAGAGAGAGATCAATGGATTATAATCAATGTAATGGCATGTAGTGTATTCCTCATTGGTCCTATTGGTCTAGAGTGTATAAAAATTATTGTTATGCATAAAATGGAAATGTATAAAGTTATTACTTACCTACATGTATGCGTAATATTCTGTTTTCAGTAAGTTTAGATTTTCGGAATGTATCAACAATTAAATGAATAATTTTAGTATGATTTGCCAAAATAAAAGTTTGCTCGTGCATCGTATCAAGTCGTTCACCGTGCCTTGTAGTACCACTGCGCACTGTCGGGGAATTTATTATGACATTAATAATTATTTTAACAAATATTATTATTTACTCGATCCTTTCAGCTTTGTTCGATCAATTAGTTCTCAATAGTTAGAGTGCAGTAGTAGTGGAGTGAAAGCTGTGTAGCTGCTGGATCATCATCGAAATCCAAGGGTCTCGCTCACAGGTGTAAAATGTGTGAATATCATCAAAATAATACAAGTTATCTCAACGCTTATAAAATGAAAACGATCTCAAATTCCACTTTTGAAACCCAAAGCTATACACAACAGTCTGCGGTACCTATTTCTTGCGTAGTGTTTCTTACTCCTTTCAGTTTAGTCACTTGTCGTTCTTGTTGTTATTATTGATGAGGCAATTTCGCAGATTATTATATATTTATGCAGCCCCAGCATCAGCATTTTGATTTTACACTCACACTACAACAGAACAAAAAAACAGACAACAGGAAACGCCCTTCTGTTTCGGGTCAAACATCGCATCGCAGCCCTCAACTTTTCACCCGTATAAAAACACATAATAATCATATAAATAATAATTGCGGCATTAGCATAATATGATAGATCCACAAACCAATGTACTGTAGCATAGGGGAAAGATAAAGAAGCCCAGGCATGCACTCCTCTGTAAGTACTCTGTACCCTATGCACAGTTTGCACTGTCTCGTTATTTTAATTTCATTGGAAATTATTTCCAAATTGTAGTGTAAAGAAGATAATTATTACATTATTTTAGATTTTTTTTTCTCTGCTGCACCCAGTTGAACTGACATGATGGCTGGCACGACAACCATATTCCATATCTAGGCAACTTGAATAGGGCAGCAGAACCTGACCACAACAAAATTACAACTCACTGTCCAGATACTAATAATAATAATCATAGCATACAAACTACAAATGATGGTACAAGTAGTAGATTTATGATATGATGGATTACCAACTATATATACTTTATAATGAGTACGGAGGCTGGTGCTGCTGGTTCAAACCATAAGGAAAGAAGGACGGTGGTGCTGGGTGGCCAGTAGATCTCAAACCTGATCTGATCAGGAACGCCAGTCACTGTAGTTAAACTGGAGAGCAGACCTTATCGTCAGCCATTACACATGGACATTAATATTAACCATTAGCCTTCACATGTAGGAACAGGAATGACACAGCTTAAGAAGCCCATGACCCGATGACGATATCATGAAAAGAAAAGCTACAGCTATTCCATTTCAAGCTACAAGTCTCCGCTCAAACTAAAATATTACAGCTACAGCTACGCAGTTTATGAAAAATCAAACACCCGCCTATCATCCTCAAGATCTATCTCTCCCAATCCCATTCTACCCATTCGAATTCAAATTTCATTTCCATGTACCGTATATCCTATAACAGTACGCCCCGCGTACTATCCAAATTGGGACCTCTCAGACCCGCGTACCATTACACACCCGCGTAGTAATACAGACCAGCGTACTAAATAAAATGTAGAAATTCCCAGTTTATGAAACTTATGTTACATATCCATCATCTTGCAAACAACAAGATTATCAAAACGGATATTTTATTTACAAATAGATTTTTAGAAAACAAAATAGGTACCTAATTTATATAAACAATTCCTAGATGCATGATTTTCGGCAAATGTACAATGGCTTCAAACTATTTGGGTTAAAGTGTTGAATATTTAAGTAACACTAGTATTAAAATTGGGAATTGTTACAAAATTTAATTTTTAAAACTGCAATTGTTTTTAGAGCATGCATTACTTACTTACGCAAAGTTCCTAGAACTACTGTTTTTACTGCAATATGTTATACATACAATTTAGAAAAAACATACCCACCTACTAAGTACCTAAGCTTCAAATTTTAATCAATGCATTTTGACAATAGCTAATTGTGTGGAACTAATTGATTTGATTTCAATAAAAAAACATAAAAACAGACCCGCGTACTATTATAGGATATTCGGCACTTACAAAATTAAATGTAATAAATGACAATTTTAAATCATTTTTTATTTTAAAAGAGCTTCAAAACGGTATATCGCATGTCAACTTCCGTTCAGAAACGCAAAAATCAAGTAAATTATGTGGATATGTAGGAAAAACATTCATAATACACCATTTATACATAAAATGCGCATTAATTGATTTATTGAATTGTTTCAACAACAAAAAATTACGTAGCTGCATAATTATCCATAACTTGCTATACTTTAACGTGGCAGTCCACACTAAATTCCAATTTTTACAAAAATCGCATCATTCTAATTTAAACACTGCAACAAATAGAGCTTGTTGCATTAATAAGTTATAACCATTAATAATAATAACAATAATCATTCATATAAATATTTCCCTTTCACCGTGCCCGATTGTTACAAGTGTAAAATATAAAGGTAAACCCGTGCACCGTATTTTCCCTACTTTTATTTTTATTTGGGCACTTTATTAGCCTTCCTACTTTTTCCACATATCCCATCAAATTTTTCAGCCTTCATGGTGAGGGCAAAATTTTTAACATTTGAGTTTATACTTTAAACTAAAGTAAACTAAAGTTGGTAAAATTACTTTACTTTTCCCTACCAATGTTTTCATAACAATTTATCTATACACTAAGAATACACAGGTAACAATTACTTTAAGAGTTATACGTGATCATCGAGTCTGTATTTTTCACAAATGTCTTCCAACTATCCTCCATTTTCATTACTCTCGTTTTGAAATATTTTGACAGTTTGTCTTTGGCGGCTTCGGCTTGATGCGGAAGGAGATATTCTGTTTCAATCTCAACTTGGTCATTTCGAGATTTCAACTGAAAATCGAGGAGATCTTCGGATGACACGTAAATTTGAATAGTAATTTCCGTCTTGTCCTCTTGGTGTACCCTCGTCAACCTGGCCACTTGACGCTGTCCGCTCCTATCCTTATCTACAACAACGAGTTGATCCCCTCCCCTCAGCTGTACGCTTAGAACCATTCGTGTTTTTTTCGTTTGATTGAAAAAATCCGAATCAATGTCAAACTGGACAATGGACCAATTTTTCTTCACTTTGAGATTACACTCGCTTGGAGTAATTTGTACTCTTTTCATGTGGTCACACTCTGGATTCGCGTACAAATGAGCTCCAAGCAGAATCCCGCACTCTTCCGCATTCTTGACCAGGATTTCACAATTTCTCAAAACAGAGTCCCCACTATTCTTTAGCTCGTTGAGAGCGGTAGCGAGGGAGCGATGTGACTGTCCCAAGGGATCCCTGCACAACGACGACATGGCAATAATACTGGCAGAGGATGGAGAAAAACAAATCTGACGTAAAATTAAAAGTATCGTCTCTTTAATGAAGGCAGTTGACACTTGGCTGGCACTCACAAAATTACAAAAACATTTAACTTTTTGTTCCATAATACAAATTTGTATTATTTCCTTGTCGTCGTGTAGAAACAGAGTAGTGCCCGAGTGGTGTGGAGAATTGCCAAGTATCGCAAGCTCTGTCACTATCGCGGCAATTCGTGACTTTACCAGGACCGAGTTTCGAAAGCCAGCGAGGGATAGAGACGTTTTCACAACATGCCTAGTCGTTGTGGAAAAACTATATGACATGGCAAATGCGGCGGAATTTAAATTAATGTTTAATTCCGTTTCAACCAGTCGTTTGATTTTGAAGAGAAACATGGCGAGGATCTCCTTCATTTCCAAAGTTTCCTCCTTTTTATTCATGTGGACAGTAGTTGTCCTTTGAGTCCCACCCGAGAGCATGTCATAAACGTTGAATAAACTGTCGCTGGTATACATTTCCCCGGAATTCTCCTGTGCTTCCTTCCCAATCAGAGTCGTACCTTGAGCACGGAATAGAATACACGGTGGCCAATGATCCGTAAAGACGGGAGAATTCCATTCCGATTCTATATCCCGTCTCAAAGTAGAGTCCACAATGAACACGGCTGCTTGGAGACTGGACGGTGACAGATGAAAGACGAGAGAGACTTGTTCATCTTTGACACACAGCTCCAATTTTCTAAACTCTCTTGAAAAATCTCCACAACTTATTTTTGGACTGGGTATTTGTTCATTCAGTGCGTCAACTTCAGAGAGAAAAGCATTTTTCCACGCAGACGTATTTAAATATTTTTCTTTGGCTCTCTTCTCGTAAAACTTCCAAATAAATGTTTGGGCCGAAAGGACAAAGTCGTTAAAGGAATCCGTGACGGGATATTTGGACAGCAGCTCCTTGTACATCATCTTTCCCTCCTCCGTGAGCATCTTCCGGGATTTGACTTTCTCCATGATTCTTGTTTGGTTCTGAATTATGAAAAAGTTTCGCAAATCTCTCAAACGATCATTGACCAGCCAAATGTATTCTTCCCGCTGCGCTGGCCCTTTTCGAATCGACACAAAACAGTTTCTGCAGTGAGAACTAAATGTGCGTGATTGTGAAATTCTTGAATTTCGGAATCTGTAAAGATCCGCTGACCCGTTTGGACTTTCATGTAATTGTCATATTTCTCCACTGCAGCTTGTCCCAAACGTTGCATAAATGAAGAGAGTTTTGCAAAACGCCCAAGTCCAGTTTCGTTCCTGTATTTGTTCTCAATTTTTGTGAGACCTTCAAGTTTCTTCTGTATCTTCAAGATAATGTCGATTAACTCAATTCGACGTCCTGTAAGAGTGTCCGTCCGCCCCATAAAGTCAATATTGTCTAATTTGACGACATACTTTTCAATCAGAACCGTCAATTCACGACTCTCGTCCACTGTAATCCCTCCATGTCCAATGTGCGTACTCATCCGAGTATGTAGTTGACAAATTTTAGCGTCCAAATCATCCACTTGAATTTGAATCTCATCTGCAAATTAATAATATATTCATATAATAATACTAATAATCATATTCGCATAATTGTATAATTTTACACAGTGTAATACGTTAAGGGCGTACGACCTTAACTGTAATGAATTCTGAATGATTCGTTTTTTAGTCAAAGAATTATTGATTAATAGTAATACCAAAAGATTAGGGAAAGTAGAAAATCCGCGTGATACAATAATAATAACTCATCCGAGGGGTAATCAAAAATAACCAAGTGCTTACACAACAACAACAAGTAATCTTTAAATTACTGTATTAAAGTATTGATCAAGAGAGTACATCGTACATGAGTGGCGCCAAAAATAATTTTAAAAATTACAAAATTTGGAAATGTAAATTATTGTGGTTTATCCAGTGTAAAGCGTTACGTAACAAAGTTGCAAAGTACCCATGCTAAACATAATACCTATCTAAACAAATTTTAAAAATTGAATTTTAAATTCACACTAAATACTCATACTGAGACCAGACTGCACACTGACAGAAAAATATTACATTAATTTTTTAAAAAAATAACTTAAAAATAATGTGCAACCCAATAAATGCCTGTTTTAAAGACAATATAGAACCGACGGAGAGACGGACGTCCGTACGTCCGTCTGTGTGTCTACTACAAACCTACATTTTGTATGTGACGCTAATAATTTCTGCAAGCACTTACACGGCATAACAATTACATATTTAACATTCTCATTGTCAGTTCAGCTAGTTCAAACTTTGAATTGTTAAAAATTACAGACAAAAGACTGCATCTTCAACTTATTCTTAATAATCGGAATGAAAATTAAAATAATTTAAAAAACGGAATTCCAAATTTCGATTTAATTTCCATGCCTACTTTGTAACAATTATTTTAAGGGCTCAGTACACTATGTACCTTCCGCCAGTCATCATAAATCACTGTACATTGAATGTTCCTTTAAAGCTGCGCAGGATAATTAATTTACCTGGACAAGAAAGAGCTTCTTCATGCTTCCAAGTTGTTAAGACGTCCAGATCCTTGGTTTGCGAGTTAAAATGAACCAGCCAGTCGAGTTGTTTCACCACTTTTTGCGCTGATACTTGACTTTCTAAGGCCATAATATTAGATCTGCCAAAATTGGAAGAAAGAATTCAAAACGACAACAAACAATATAGGAAATATGTAGAACACGATCGCCACGAACTTGTATCACCTGAGGGCTGAGGAAATGAAAAATAATAAATGACTGAAATTGAGTCTGTGAAAGTGCGGAAACACTAATAAAGTGCCGCCAACTTTTCAAACCGCAGAAGATGGCCAAGTAATTCTAGAGTAAATTTGAATGTTTAACAAAAACATTTCTTTTAGTTTTATTTTAAAGTATAGTCTGCCCACTGAATTTTTAAAGGGCCGCGGTATTCTGACCGTGCAAAGGTAGCATAATCATTAGCATTTTAATTGAAGGATTGAATGAATGGCTTGACAATTTTATTCTTTATCTAATTTATAATATGAAATTTAATTTATAGATGAGCGAAATTTTCAATGTGAGACTTGCCTCCAGACTTTTAAAACGCAGAGTGGACTCGTCTACCATCGGAGAGCGCTCCACATGGGCGACCATGAGCGAAACCATTGTTGTGACAGATGTGGCAAGAGTTTCTTTACGGCTGTTAAACTCAATAATCATATCAAATGTGTGCATAATAAGACGGACAAACCGATTATCTGTGAGGTGTGTGGGAAATGTTTCGCAATTCGCAACTACTTGTACATGCACATGAAAGTCCACAAAAGTAAAGTTCCGGTTCACAATGGACAAGATCAAAACCAAAACCAAGGGAAGGGGTTAAGCCTAATTTCTGCTGGAGACAGTGCAGATTTGAATTTGAATGTGACTGAGGGTACAAAGCATGAAATTTCACCCAAAAAAGTTGCTAGAAAGAGAACCTCTAAACCAAATGCCCACCGTAATAATAGTAGTCTTAATAGTTCTGGGAGCGACATGGGCGGCTTTCCAGGTCCAGGGCAGGACCATCATCCATCATCCGCTGAAATGGAAGAAGAGCGCTACATCTATGAAACACAAGATCGGCCACGGCAAGACAGTCACGGTCACAATTCCTCCGAAATGATGAGTCCAACACCAACCGCTGGTTCCTCTGCGAGACTTTCCTATGAACCAGCAATTATTAATATTCCTCATCATCACAATTCTTTTAATCCACATTCCGAATCCAACTCAAATCTTTCCACTGCGTCCGGCAGCACTGGAACTGGAGCTCGACCAGGCTCTAACCCTCCAGTCCCAGTTGACCTTTCATCAAATTATCAAGACCAACAATAACAACATCAGGCACAATATTCAAATCTGAACAGCACACCACATCACCCTCGAGGCGTAAATATCTCTAGACATTTCCTCTGTGGGGATTTCACAGGTCAAGGTCCTAGTGGTATGATCATCTCTCCTCATCCTGGTAGTGGTGGTGTTGGTGTTGGGGATAATAATCCTGCTGGTCATGGACATTTTTCAAATTCTAGCAGTATCCATAATTTTTTGGGGATTCCGGGCGGGAGTAGTAGCAGTGGGGGTCATCAAGGGACTGCCATGCCTTTACAAGTTCCTACGTCGTCCTCATCAACTCTCTCTCTACAACACCAGTACTTGCAGCTGACGAGTACTTTGGAAAACCTCGGTGGTTATCATCCCAAATTTTAAAGTTTCTATTTTTTATTAAAATTATTTTTTAGTATAGTTGTATGAATGAGATATGTTGGAATATAAAGGATCTGCCACAAAACAAAACATTCTCAAAAATAATGATTTGAATAATGGTAAGCTGTTACCCGGGATTTATACCGTCTGTGAAGAACCAAAATGACCCATATCCAATTTATGCTACAATCAAAATGAGCTATGTCATAAAAACTAAATGAGAAGCATGTGAAAAATGTTAATCAGGAGTTTTAAAAAAGTGTAAATCGTTCTATTTACATGTTTTTGAGAACTGTAAAATATTCTATTTAAATCTTGGACAAATGTATGGACATGTTTCAGTAGGTATTTTGGTAGATAGTGGATATTGTTTTTAGCTAATTTAGCTACAAATGGATATGGGTCATTTGGATTCTTCACAGACGATACTGTATCACTATATGACAAATCATAATTTTAAAAGCACTATTTTTGGTTGATGAACTCTTTTTAATACTTATAACTTTAATATCTAGCATTTTTAAGAAAATACTTTTTTGTCTCGAGACAGCAGGTACATAATAAATAAAAATAAATATAAAAATCATAACCTACTACTAGTATGCATCACCATTACTGATACTGATAACATGATAATGATAATTAGGTAGGTAACAATCAAATTTACAAAATGCTGAGTAAGTTCTGATATATAACTAGATTAAACAATATTTTCATAAATGTGGAAGGATACCCGTGTGTACTGTGTAAATAAGTAAAAATTATTAATAATTTGAGTTTACTTTGAAATAAATATTTGTAAACGTAAAATTACAATCTAAACAAACACAAAAAACAACCTTGCTAATTAACTATATGTAATATTATTATATAATAATATTATATTTGTTACTGTGTCTTTTAGGCAAGTACGATTGTGTACCAGTGTAAATAAAGCTTTTTACTTTCTCTCTCTCATTACTTCTTAATATTCTAAGAACAGTTTTGTTACATAATATTTTCTAATTCATAACTATTTTTCATTTTTTCGTACTCAATCAATTGGAATACTGGTTATTATATAGCTATATATTTAAATTAACGTGTGTAATATTAATGAACATTAAAGTGATTCTGTTGTCCAATTTGCGGAGAAAAAACAACCATGTCTCTATAATGAACTGAAGGGTAAATGACGGGGGCGAGAGCATCTTCATGAATCCCAAGTCCACCTCTCCGTATAATAATAGTTAAGCCAGGTCGGCTCCGTTTATAGGTTGACTCAAGTTTTTTCCGGGTGGACTCACACATGTACTTGGTTGTAGCTCCAACAGTCAGGTAGAGCATCATTAAATTTTGACATGTTTCCATTAGAGTAAGGCAAGTGGGGGAGTCCTAAGGTTGATCATTTGCCTTTGACCAGAGCAGTAGGCGTCGGAGACGAGTACAATTGAATAGACTTGAAAATAATTTTGCTGTAGAACCAATGTAATTTTGCTCTAGTCTGTTTAAATAAAATATAGGGTTAAGGTTAAAGTTATATTAAAATATTGCCATCGTTAAAAATCCTACAAAATTTTTAACTAATCCTAAATTTATTTATGATGTGCACAATTACCGAAAGTCTTCCAGATATTTCATATGCTGTAGAGCTATGCAGAGATCTTCTATATAATTGCATTTTGCTCGAGATCCAAGTTCCTTTAACCTTAAAGTTTGTAGCTTGCACGATTTAGCTACTTGAATCAGAAATTTTCCGTCCTGAACGGGTGCCCCTTCAATAGTTAACTTTGTCAATTGCTTCCATTTATATAGTGTAGACAAGGACTTGAGCACGATGCTTTCGGGTCGAGTTTGCCTGTATGAAATTTACAATTTCAATTAGCTATTATTTGCTAGTTATTAAATTGACTTACTAGTCGCTATCATTATTAATTTCGTGATCCTCGGCCCATCTGGTATAGTGCCGTAATATTGTAAATTGTAATTGTAATTGTATTTTTATAAAATTACATTTACAATTAGAATTGTAAATTGTAAATACAATTACAATTACAATACAATACAATATCAAATTTATTTTCTGCAGTGTGTTCTGAGCATTTTGTTTTACGCTGAAATCGTGTATCTACATGATAGTATTTCATGGTAAATATCAAGTCAGTAATTTAATCCTAATTAGGGGTCAAATTAAGGTTCCAAAAGTTCGAATTGTAATTGTATATTGTAATTGTATTGTAATTTACAATTACAATTACAATACAATATTAATTTACAATACAATACAATATTTTTCTTACAATAGTTTTACAATATTACGGCACTAATCTGGTATGTAATTAAAAATTTCTGCAACTTTTGAAAAAATCGAAATTAGCAGTTTTTACGTGTTTCGACAACATCGAAATTAGCAGTTTTTACGTGTTTCGACAACATCGAAATTAGCAGTTTTTACATGTTTCAAAAATATCGAAATTTGTTTTTTTTTGTATATTTTGAGAAAATAATACTTAAAACCATTTTCAACTTTTGAAACTATGGTATGTATTAATTCATTTGCCATCACACTAAAAAACTACACCTTTGTGTACCAATCGAAATGGTAATACAATTGATATAGAATATTCGTTTCAGTTTACTCACGTTGAGAATCCTAGTTCAAATTCATCTATTTTGGTACAATTTTGTGTTAGTAAATCTAGGCATGACACAGCCAAATGTGAAACTTTTGTACTTGCTGATGATGGGGTGCCTAATCCGACACGACTAACTCGCTTTTAGCGAAAACCGGAAGCTGAGAGCAAAGAATCGTTAAAGGATGAATTGCCAGATTTATCATTTTCCTCCAGCAGCTCATCATCGATATCTATTAAAGTAGCTCTGTGTTTGTCAACTAATCCAGCGTCGAGTATTTCTAAACAATTCAAAAAATCATTCCAACATGTTCATAAATACTAAAATTTTTATAAGTTAAATATTTGTTTTTACTAATTAAAGAACTGCAATATTGTACAATGTTAAAATTTTTCGAAAATTGTTCAATTACATACCAAGCAGAGCGTATAGAGGTAGAGAGAGCTTCCTTAAATCCTTTACCGTACTCAGAGCAACAAATATTTCAGGATACGGGAAGTAGCCGTCTTCACATACACCGACTTCTTTTAGTTTAGGGTGTGTTTCCACAAATCGGTACCAGTCCTTTAAAATATATCCATCAATAATCAAGACCAATTTTACAGATAAATATAATATCGTCTGCGAAGAACCAAATTTACGCATTGATGTCTTGAAAGCATTTAAATAGACCATTTTACACTTTTCAAAAATATGTAAATATAACATTTTACAATTTAAAAAAATATTAAACTAGAAAAATTTGCAATTTTCAAAAAAAATGTAAATATAAAATTTTGCACTTTTTTTAAACATGTAAATAGAACATTTTACGCTTTTCAAAAACGTGTAATTAACATTTTACGCATGTTTCTCATTTTTTTTGAAAGATTTTTGTTAAATTTTGTACACTGGTAGATAATAGTCAAGTCTATGATATTCTGTCAAAAAAAAATTTTGTCGTGTAGAATTGAAAATTTTTAGCCCAATAAAGTTGACTATTCCACGATAAGGTATGAATAATCTGGCAACCCTAATGGATTTATACTCAGATTTTTGTTAAATTTCGCACAGCAGTAGCTAATAGTCAAGTCTATGATATTCTGTCAGAAAAAAATTTTGTCGTGTAGGATTAAAAATTTTTAGCCCAATATAGTTGACTATACGACGATTAGGTATGAATAATCTGGCAACCCTAATGGATTTATACTCAGATTTTTGTTAAATTTCGCACAGCAGTAGCTTATAGTCAAGTCTATGATACTCTGTCGGAAAAAATTTTGTCGTGTAGGATTGAAAATTTTTAGCCCAATAAAGTTGACTATTCCACGATAAGGTATGAATAATCTGGCAACCCTAATGGATTTATACTCAGATTTTTGTTAAATTTCGCACAGCAGTAGCTAATAGTCAAGTCTATGATATTCTGTCAGAAAAAAATTTTGTCGTGTAGGATTAAAAATTTTTAGCCCAATATAGTTGACTATACGACGATTAGGTATGAATAATCTGGCAACCCTAATGGATTTATACTCAGATTTTTGTTAAATTTCGCACAGCAGTAGCTTATAGTCAAGTCTATGATACTCTGTCGGAAAAAATTTTGTCGTGTAGGATTGAAAATTTTTAGCCCAATAAAGTTGACTATTCCACGATAAGGTATGAATAATCTGGCAACCCTAATGGATTTATACTCAGATTTTTGTTAAATTTCGCACAGCAGTAGCTAATAGTCAAGTCTATGATATTCTGTCAGAAAAAAATTTTGTCGTGTAGGATTAAAAATTTTTAGCCCAATATAGTTGACTATACGACGATTAGGTATGAATAATCTGGCAACCCTAATGGATTTATACTCGAATTTGTGTTAAATTTCGCACACCAGTAGCTTATAGTCAAGTCTATGATACTCTGTCGGAAAAAATTTTGTCGTGTAGGATTGAAAATTTTTAGCCCAATATAGTTGACTATTCGACGATAAGGTTTGAATAATCTGGCAAATCTAGAGAAATTATACTCGGATTTTTGTTAAATTTTCTACACTAGTAGCCAATAGTGTATTCTATGATATTCTGTCGGAAAAAAGTTTTGTCGTGTAGAATTGAATATTTTTAGCCCAATATAGTTGACTATACGACGATTAGGTATGAATAATCTGGGAACCCTAATGAATTTATACTCGGATTTTTGTTAAATTTCGCACACCAGTAGCTAATAGTCAAGTCTATGATGTTCTGTCGGAATAAAATTTTGTCGTGCAGGATTAAAAATTTCTAGAAGCTCAAAATATGTATAAAGTAAAATATGACACATGGATTTATTCAATATTTATTTTTGTATTTTATTGCATTTTCAAATGTCAAAATTTATAGGTTAACATATGATAATTCATTTGTCTCATAATTGTTACATGGATTCAATAAAAATAATTAATGGATGAGAAGGATGGCAGCCTCGACGTCGTCGTCGTCATCGTTTCTGAATTGGGGGCCAACAAAGAGATTAACTTGATTTCCAGATGCCACTATTTTGACATGATTAGAATCTTGAAGTTTGAAAATGTAATATTTGGGAGATGAGTGAATAATCTTGATAGCGTCTAGTATTTTGTTCCTCTTTGGAGTGACACTGGTGCAAATAAAATTGAGATTATTTGGAATGACTCGAAGGACACCACTTGTGGTCACGACTGCGTTTGAGAGGACAAGGACGGATCCAGTCAATAATAAATATCCATATTTTGATGAAATATCCGGATGTACAATAGCTTTAGTGTCGTCAATGAGTTTGAGAATGGGTCTTTGTCGTTCCCACATTGTTATTGCCAAGTTTCAATTAACTACGTCGCGAACAACAAGAATGTTTATGTCTTTATTAGTACACTGAAGCGATGGCTTGAACCTATTGTATGTCTCTAGAAGGCTGTTTTCAGAAATATTGTTGAAGGTGACGAAAAATTTTGACCGAATGAGTGCAGTTCCTTCGGAAATGCAATGAGGAGTTTTCGGATACAAACAATGGCCAATTTAAGTATAGGGCACGGGCTTGATAGTTTTAAAATTTAAAACTTATAAGCTGAATAAACTGAGAAACAAAACAAAAACAACAACACTAAAAAAAAGTGTCGAGCTGGCTCGCCGAATAGAGTGTGGACCAAAGTGATGGTATGGACGGCTTGACGTCGTATTTTGCGCTTGATTTTTGAATCCATTGCTGGCTTGTATAGGATTGCAAGTTGGATCCACCCAAGACTTCCAATGTCCTTTTCTTGGACCCCGTCTGTGCTGGCAACTAGAATGTCATACTTGCTCTGACGAAAATCGGCTTCAACATTTTGATCTTGGAGGAAATGAGTAAATCAGAATTTTTTGGGGAATAGGGCCAAATGGTTACAGATTTCTTGAAGAGCATAGATGTTTCGAGTCACAATCAAGACTTTTTCATTTCAAAGGCTCGAGTTACAATGCTTGTAGAGTACATTGTACAGGTCTGGATTGTGGATGATTAAATAGCATTGGGTCAAGTTGGGAGTAGTTGCCAAAACATTCTGCATCGGTTAAATCTTTAAAGGGATCCTTTGTCGGAGTCACTACGAGTCCCAATTCTTGTTTAATTTTCTGCATCGTTTCAACCAATTGCACTCTATAAACCATGTACAGCTCGTGTTCGATTGAATATCGTGTTTTTAATACGTCTGCAAATTCTTTTAAACAGGCGCAAAACGATCCTATTTCAAAATCGTTCAAAAAGTTGAGGGCATGTGTCAAAGTAATTGTTACGTCGAACAGTGTATTGTAGTATCGGAAACGATTTGCATTCGCAAAAGCGGGCTCAAATTTTCTTTTTTTAAATTCTTCTTGATAAGCAGTCAATTCATCCACAGTGTAAGTTCCCCACTTGAATTTTAAATGCTTTGAGAATGTCAGACGTTGATATAGCTTTACCATTACAGTCTTGAGCTCTCTTCTGAGTCTGATATCCTGTTTGCTCTCAACAATCCCAATGGTAGTCATCTGCTCGGTCTCTAGGTATTTGTTGAATTCATTTTGATTTTCATTTTCTGTGGTGCGATCAATGCGTGAAATGTATAATTTCTTGAGGTTATTCTTGGTATTTGCCAGTTCCTTGTCAATTGATTTATTTGTCAGAGTCAATATTCTGAACTGCTGATTCACACCAATGACACTCTCAATGACTTTACCATTTTCCGGATAGTAAAAGTCTTCAAAAACGATTCCGCATATTTTCAATGCACAGTCGGAATTGTCTGTAACCAGTTTAAACGCAGCTATGTGATTAGTAAATACAATGGACGAAGAGAAACTGTGCTTGCTGGAAACTGACAAAAATTAATCACTTCCTAGAAAAAGACTTGTTGAATTGTAATGAGATTTAATTTGTTTACGAGATAAGGAAACAAAAATGACTGATTTAGACGGGAACCACTTGTGAAGATTGTACATGACGATGCCCAACGCAATTTTAGTACCACCATGTAGTTAGTAGTTGAGCAGAGTATTGTCCAAGAGTGCGGTTGCAACAGAATTTAGGAGATAATTTGGTACAAAGAAGCAGCTGGGATATTGTAAGCGTCGCGACGCATTTACATCCCAACCTTGAGCTACTTCATTCTTGAATAGCTTTTCACTCGTATTTTTTAATTCGGCAGCAATTTTAGCGTCAAAAATTGGCTGAAGTGGTTCAGAAAAATTCAGGATCCTATTATTAGCAACACTGCTACGACCCTTTCCTCGTTCTCTTCATGAATTTCGAGCAACCGCTCTTGCTCTAGGAGCATTTTGACGATAAACTTTTAGCCAGTTCATAATTTTGAAAAACACTTTCTGAAGGCAAACTTACAATTGTCTATACAACCAGTATCGACACGCACTTTACTATATAGACATTTGGGATTCCAGACCAAAGCTGACGAACACAAAATTTTCTCAATATTTATGTTTATCCGTGGCCTTGTGCAAGAGACGGAGACATATATGCCTTAATACGGATATTCTGTAGCCACGCCACGTACACTTTGTATATACCTATACCCACACCAACTGTTTACTACTTGCTCTTCTAGCTCACCGCTCTCGTCTGCTCTCTCTAATAGTTCAGGGGTCGGCCGGTGCACTGTGACGCTGAATTCGCTCTAGAGGAGGATTAAGACCCCTCAGCTATTGAGTTGTGGTTCCACGGTGATCCGTGGCTCTGCCGGAATAAAATGTCGTTGCAGAGATGCAGTTTAATCTATACTCTTAACCCGGTCCGCAGTAACGAACGCGACTAGCAATTAAAATAGTAACTAAGAAAATGATGAGAACCCCAATGTGATTTAGTTTCAGAACTAGAACTAGAACTATTTTGCGGGAGCTTCAAATCAAATAGTAATTGAAAAGAGTGGGACGATGGATGTAAAGTCTTCAAGTCCCTATACTCTCTCATACATACATACATTCATACATACCAGGGTTGCAGAAAAAGCCACAAAATCATGAATTTTTGTAACCAGCCGGCTAAAATGGCTAAAAGCCGGCTTAAATGGCATGAATGGCATAAATGGTTAATTAATTAATTACGTATAGCAAATATTCAGATATGATAATTAAATGCAAGAAATATTCAGTACAGAATACCACAGTAATTATAACATTATTTTTTTTCTAATTTATGGTTTTTTAAACTACTAGTTTATTTTTCCAGAAACAACTAGGACCTAATTCTCAAATTCTCTCAAGTGACACACAAAAACATTGATAATTTAAATAATTTGTAATAATTAATTGCTCTAATTAGTCCTGTAAACATGTTTTTTATGGATTCGATCTTAAAGTACGATAACAAAAGGCAAGTTTTGTGAGAGTTGTATGACACAGGCGATTTCGAATGTCGGTTTGAATAATGCTGAAAGTTGAAAACGTCCGCTCAGAGGAAGCATTACTTGCCGCACATGAATAAAACTGAATCACTGTGTCTACAAATGCTTCCGGAATAGTCTCCCGGCCTTTCATCCTTAGCCACCATTGAGTTGGTTTCGATTTTGACATTAGTGATTCGTCCAACCATACTTCCGGAAACACTGTTACATCTTTTTCTATGAATGCATTCGCTAAGATTCCAAAATCCGGTGATATATCCTTAAGATATCTAATGCCTTCGTCACGCTGCTTAACGCTGAGCTTTTCGCCTGTAATTAAACAAATACCGAGTATTTTGAATATTTTAACGATGTGTCTGAAACTACAACGTATATGACTATCAATATGACAAATAAAATATGACAAATTTGAAATACCTCTGTATTTCGGATGTAAAAGGTAGGCAGCAAAAAAAAGATTCCCCTTTTTCTTCTCCCTAGTATCTTGGCTTGCCTGTGTCTCCATGACTGACTTCATACGTTTCAAAATGCTTGATTCGAAGCTTTTCAAGTGGGTAGAATTTAATAACGTTAGCCATCCGTGAGTAGCATCTGCTATATTTGCGTTGTCTGACTGGCACTACAGTTTAAATCAAAACGTTAAATTAAGTTATTTAAATGTATTAACGTAATTCAATCACCGGAAAAGAAAATTAAAACTATCTATTGTTTTGAATCATAAATTTTACATTTAGAATCTGGGTATAGATCTCTTTGAATTGCTCTTTCATGTCAACTGCATACGTGTATATGCTCAAACTGTTGACTGTCTCGGCCAGCACTGGGGTCAAAATTCCAGAATTTTGAGAAATCTCTACGTACTTCGGGCGATTCTTGATAAAAGTCTCAAGAGTTTCCAAGTGACTAATCCATCGTGTTGTCCCTGGTAATTGAGGCTTCAAGCCACCTTTTTGAGAAAGAATAGCAGCCGCTTGTTTATTATTTCGAAAGAATTTATGAACCTGTATGGAAATTTAAAATTTAGGTTCAGTAAAGTAATCAATTAAATATTTTGATTTGATGAATAATAAATAATAAAATAAATCTACATTTTACAGTATTAAAAAAATTACCTCGGTTATTTTAGCCAGCGGCACTTTAGCACTTATATCTTTCGATAAATTGTTAAGTGCATGTAAAGAGCATCCGTAGAAAAGTTTATCGGGGTGCATCGATCTTAATGTGGACCGCATCGAAATCATAGTATTGCAGTTGTCAGCAGTTCCTCCTACCACTTTTGCTTTCCACTGATTTTGAACAGTATTAATTGCGTGATCCATTTTATTGGCGCAATATTCGGCAGTCTGACTTTCACCTTCACATTCGATGGAATTTATGAAGAAACTTCGCCCTTCGCAAACAACGGTATGTGTCAATGTAGCATGGTTATGTATATCAGACCAGCCGTCCTGAACAATTGTAACCTTTTTCCCGTCTAATTTTTTCTTCATGTCAGTCTGCAGGTCATTATAAACAATATCCAGTAGTTTATCTTTCATTGTGTCTTTACTTGGAGGAGTATATCCTGGTCTAAGTTTGAGACAAAGTTCTTTCCAGTACGGGCAACTGGCAGCTGCAAATGGTAGATTACACGAAAACCAAAACTTGGCAACTAAAATGTCAATATCATCTTTTTCTTCCTTTGAAGTTGTAATTAATTTAGTAGAAATCTTGGGTTGAACTTCCGCTCTCCCCGCAGATTCAAAGTTTAAATCCATCTTGGTAGCTGTAAAACATGTTAAGGCTAACGTTACAAACTGTTACTGTTATTGACGAGAAACATTTATTTACCTTAAATTTTATTTGCTACCTTTCTATTATTCTATTGAAACTAGTGGTACTTGTGAACTTAAAAAATAAAACTTACATTTGCTATTTGGTTTAAGTTTCTTGCATTTTTCGATGTGAGTTTGTAATCGTGCTGGTCGCGAACTAATTAACTTACTACACAAGTTACACTTTTGTTTAACATCTTTACCTTTCCGCACCTCAGTAAAATGAGACCAAATTTCTTTCTTCGTTCGACCACGCTTGGCATATTTTGAAATGTTCTTGTCAGCAGAAACCGACTTTTCTGGGCCAGACAGTTCGAATTCGTCACTTGAACTTGACTCACTTTCGGAAATAACGATTTCCATTTGGCTCATATTGTAATTCCAAAAAACTGAATCACAAAACTGGTTTGTAAAATTAGGTTTGACTAATAATACCACTTAGTGATTTTGACTCCTGAAAGCGAAGAGAGTTAGTGAGAAAAAATTTCATTTCCGTGAAATAAAGAAACGTTCGTATGTTCTTTACTGCAGCATGCTTGAAAAGGCAAGACTTGAAGCTCTTATTAGCTTTCGCCCAATTTTCGCTCCTAAGCGAAACAGAATATTATTGGTTTTTAGTTCACGTGTACAATATGCGCCAGTTTTGAAGTTTTAAAACAGTCTGGCAGGTCAGACTGTATATAATTATTGCTAGAATTCAATTTAACCATTTTTGCCATTTTTGCCAGCCAACCCTCAAAATAACAGCCGGCTATTAACCGGCTTAAATGCCAATTTAGCCAGCCGGCTAAAACCACCTCGTAACCCTGATACATACACTGCCACGACCCTTTCCTTGTCCCCTTCATGAATTTCGAGCAACCGCTCTTGCTCTAGGAGCATTTTGACGATAAACTGTTAGCCAGTTCATAATTTTGAAACACACTTTCTGAAGGCAAACTTACAATTGTCTATACAACCAGTATCGACACGCACTTTACTATATAGACATTTGGGATTCCAGACCAAAGCTGACGAACACGAAATTTTCTCAATATTTAAAGGTGAGTTTAAAATTTTACAAATTTCTAATTATGTTTTATGTGTGTGTGTGTTTGAGTGTGGTAATTATAAGTCTTGTTTTTATTATTTTCGCATTTTGTTGATTTAGATGCCGCCTTTAACTGCTGCTGAAAAACGTGCCGTAGATAACTACTTTAGAACTCAGATCGTGTTTCAAGACAACAATAACCAGGATTAAAGTGTCGAATATCCGTTTCAGCGATCAGCAGATCCGACAGAAATTGTGAGCTATGCTCAAGCTCCAATTTTTACGTTGGCTAATTTGTCACTGAATGAATCTGTACATCGAAAGGGGCAGTGGTCGCTTTACCATGTTTTGCTATTGGTCGTCGGGGAGCTTTAAAATCCGTGGGCCGCAACGGACAATATCAGGGACATTAATGTGACGAAACTAAAAGTAGGTCCAGAAATCATTGGGGAAGACCATGTTCATTAAAGTTCTGCGAGTATGTCAGTGGAGATTTTGGTGCGCACCTTCCACACTTTTACTGCCGCTCTGACCGACCTAGAATTTGTACCGACTGCCGAGCTGTCTACCCTTTTACCCTGCTCTCTGGAATTAATCCCATGATTTTACTGGCGTCAGTTCGCTTCCTCACAAATGGCCTACCAAAACTTGAAGAAGAATATGGAGGGGACACTACGTTCTCTTTCGACTCTGCTACATCTTCTCGTCGTCTCTTGCAGTCTCTGGTTGGTTCTTTTGATTTCACCAGCCTAATGAAAATCTTGTGGACCCTGGTACTGAACCCTGCAAAACTCATGGGAAACGTATAGGTGAGCTGGATGGAATTCCGCAATAAATTTAATATTAATCATCCTCAATTCTCGTACTGCTTCCAATTGATTTTTGATTCAAACCGTTAATTTAGTATCCTAGTTTATCCTCCACTCTGTCTGTTCCATGTAAAAACTAGTGGTGCAATATATAGTGCTCAAACTAATATACTGTGCCAACTATTCGCTAACGTAGAATTTCAAGTCACAGGCAACGTCTACCATAGATACATTCCCACTTAACTATTGTCGTTAATACTATGTATGACTAATAAACATTTTTGTTGCAAAATAAAAAGTCAAGTACATACACGAATACATGAATACATTTTTAAATGCTTAATTTTCCATATTTATTTCATAAAACGAATTCGTCAAATAAATACATTACGATTTAATCAATGGAACGAATTTTTCATGAGCAGCCAGGTAAAAACTGATGATTCTCTCCTTGACAGCTCGCATCCAGTCTTTCTTTGCCAAGACTCCATTATAATCGATGATCAGATTAACTTTACCAAGCACTGAAAAAATATAAAATAAAACATTATTAGTTTCATAATCAAAAGGCATTAGACACAGACACACAGACACACATGAATACTTGAATACATGATGCCAATTTTAATTTATTTTATTTTACATACCCAAATCGATCAATGTAGCCAGTGTGCTGATGAGGATGTTAAAGCGTCCCTCTACGAATTTCTGTGTAAGGGAGTTGCGCTGCCACCATAGAAATTTACTGTGGACTGACTGTTAGCAAAGTCGTCCACCTCGAAATTCCTTGAAAAGGTCGTCACACTTCTTCTGAGTTTCACACATAACGACAGCCTTTTGTCTAGCCTTAAGCCACCTCGTAGTGTCCAGAAGGACGTCTTCCTTTTCATAGCCGGGCCTAACCTCCAGACTAATCTGAAAAGAAGAAGAAAAAAACGAGATTATTAGAGAGGATGAGGACAGTAAAAATGTACGAAGAAAACCAATACCTTCAAAAAACAAAAAATGCCCACCATAATTATTTTTAATTTTATTTTACTAACGTTAGCACTCAAGTGAAACCATATTTCAAATGAACGGCAGCCAGCAATCTCGAAAACGAAAACAAAGTACTTTTTTACAGGAACAGCAGAATAAATTTGTCATGGATTTAAAATTATTTGGTTTTGGTTTTCTTTATATAGCTGAAAAGTCGAGTAACTTTAGGGGAATCTAATTGAAATTACAATTAAAATACAATAGAAAGAGGTCACCAGGATTCATACTAGAGGCAAATAGGCGGGTAGGTGTATGGATAAGTGCGAGTGGAGTGAGTTGAACGACCTACTTGCAGGAACATGGGCGGGAGTAGAAGCATAGCTTCAATGCGTATGGACAGGTTCTTTGATGCTCCGGGTTTGTTTGAAATTTCTCTGGTTGGAGTAGGCTAAAAATTAAATGAATCAAATTAATGCAATGCAATGATGCTGCGGTCGAGTTACTTTGGATTTGTACTATTTATAAAATTTTAATTGTAAAATTTATTAATATGTATTACTCACCACCACCTTGCATTTCTTTTGGTGCCACGAACGCATACATGAGGTAGTACATTTTTTCTCACATTTGTTGCATTCAAAAGGTTTGTCTTTCGTGTGATTCACTGTGATGTGATCGTCGAGCGCATCCTTTCGGTACGTCCGATACTCACACGTGGGAATAGGACACTTGAAAATTTGGTCACCCCCGTGTATTTTTTGGTGTCTTTTGAGTACGTCCCACCGATCAAATCCCTGGTTGCAAACGTCACAGTTGTGACGTATTTTTTGGTGAACCTTTTCTGTGTGACGCTTTAATAGGTGCTTATAAGTGTAAATGGTTTTACACTCGGAGCACTCGAACGTTTTCTTAGGTGTTTCATCGGTAGCCTGAATTAATTAAAAATAATGATTACATAAAACCACCAGTGATGATTTAACCGCCAGTGATGGTTTAAAATGATATTTTTTTAAATTCTTTCTTGTTACTTACACTGACGAGCAAACCCCGCCAACCTATAAGCTAGTTTTTTTACGTAATATTTTTTTTCGAAAAGAGCATCGTAAAAAAGTAGAAATGGTTTAACAACATGCTGCGCACTCGAAAATTTTTTCGACAAAATATTTGTTTTTTGTAATTTCAAAAAGTTGCGAAATTTCAGATTCTGGTTTTTTCCATTAACGTAACTATGGGAATTTTTAGCAATCACAGGTACCTACCTGTATAAATTATCAAATTATCAATAATTCTGAAACGTGTTCTAAGGAGCTGTAGTACTTCACGTAACTCACTTAAAAGGTTTTTGTAACTACAGAAAGTTCTATCTGCGCCATTTTAAAACCGAATACATTAGCTTAGGCTTGCATTACATTGTTGGTTGTGCAAATTAATTTGTGTATTGCATTGGCATTATGATTTAATTGAAAGAAATTTCACTTATATAAATTTCGGTAAGTATCAAAAGGGCTCATGTTCATATTTAGCTAAAAACAAAATCCACTATCTACAAAGCAACTAATATATCATGGCACTCAAAGCTTGTAGGTACATGGAGCATTTTCAAACTTTTGAAGGCAGGTAGTAAGAATATTTTGCAATTTGAAAAACCATCACAATGCTTGTCTTTCTATATGAAGAGTTTTTTGGCTAAACGGGATAAGTCCATTTTTTTAAAATGAGATTATTTGTGGTATTTGTTCTATTTAACGAGATACATTATTGCATTGAATGCTAAAGATCAAAGTTCAACTAAAGCATTTTAAAAACATAGCCCAAATATCATTTTGTCCTCGACACAGCTTACATTCCCAATAATAAATTTAATTTTAAAAATATTGAAATTCAGTCAGGGATCTTTGACCGTTTTTTAATTTTTTCTTTGACAATGTTAAATTTCGACTGGTTCTCATCATTCATTGCATTGCTTTGGAATTTCAACTGGAAATGGTTTTTTCAGGGACTGGAAGTGGTCGTATAACAACTAAAAACAGTTTTCGAGTGTTGAAATGAACCTGACGCGCATACGTGTTACACTGATGCGGCTGCATCTTTTACTACTCGAAAAAGCGTACAAGAATTAATATTTTGATCTATGGGTTTTTAATTCTACCTTTCAGTTTGACAACAGAAAAATTGCAACAACTTTACAACCATAAAACTCGTAAAATAAAGGGTGGCCCGTTTTTTTTGTTTATTTAGGAAGAACAAACAGATGCAACGATATCGTTTTGTGATGAAATTTAAATACTTTAATAATACGTCTATATAGCCTTGCTGTATAGACTATTCAGTTGAATATAAAATTTATGTTTATTTTGTTTTCCAACTTTGAAAATCTGTAATTTTTATGGTGCTTGCTCGAAATTTACTTTGTATTAACAAAAATACTCGCCAGTTAATTCTCAATACCCTTAAATTTATATGAAAACAGTAGACGAAAAACTGAAGACTTGCAACAAAATAATGACAATATATCAATATATATAAAGGGTGTTCTTTCATAAGTGATGGCCAGGCCGAGAAGTGACGGCCAACTTTAGTAAGTGATGGCAAGTTTGACTTTAGTAAGTGACGGCAAGTTTGTATTTAGCAATTAATGGCCAGTTTAACTTTAGTAAGTGATCGTCATCAAAAAATTCTACGATTGAACTACAAACTCGCCCAGAACGTTGGGAATGAGTACACAATAGTATAAATATGCAATCTTGAACACAAGTATATAACACACTTTATATAGTAGTATACAATAAAATATTGTTATGTTATTACGACTGAAATATTGCGTATATTATATGATTATGTGTAAAATTTCCCCTCCAAAAAAGTAAATGTAAAGGAAGTAAAATATAATAGTATTTTTTAATTCCTGCTACATAAATAAAATCATGATAATTGACTTTTCTTTTCGTTCGTACACTACACGAATGGGTATTACTCACATCTGTAGTCACGTTTTGCTACCATTCGAAGTTTGTTATGTTTGAGGTTATGTTAGGTTATAGTGGAAGGGGTAGGAAAAACTGACTGGAAACGGTTAGGTTATACTTTTTCATCGGCCGCCGAAGGCGGAGGGAAAAATATAACCTATGCGTTTCCAGTCAGCTTCAGGAGCCTGACCTGAACTCCTGTGGGTTACAAGTATTTTTCAACGGTTTCCCCAAAGGAACACTGAGTCAGTTTTAATCCATTTCTAAAATTTTCGGTTGGCCGACACTTACTAAAGTTAAACTGGCCATTAATTGCTAAAGACAAACTTGCCATCACTTACTAAAGTCAAACTTGCCGTCACTTACTAAAGTTGGCCATCCCTTCCCGGCCTGGCCATCACTTATCAAAGAAGCCCCTATACATAATCAATATTAAATAGCAATCACAATTACTTGTCTACCACATATACCGTGTATCCTTTAATAATACGCAGGTCTCCAATAGTACGCAATATAGTTTGATATTTAATTGTACGCGGGTCTATTGAACAATATTAAGTGACAGCAAGCGGGTCTCTAATTATACGCAGGGGTATAAAAAGCTTGAGTTTGAATTGCACAACGGGCGCACTATTAAAAGATGTACGGTACCCAAATACTTTCATGTCGATGTTTTATTCCTCAAAAACAAAAATTGTGTATTGCATTTTAGCGAATATATGGATAATTCGTGTGATGTACTGTACCGGCAGCAGTAATGATTCAAAAATTAATTCGTAATCCTGAAAAACCGCTTGAAATTAATGCGTTACCGAGTGGTCGAGACACGAAATTTTATTCTGGCATTAGTTCTACTATGGTCCTGGAAGTACTATGTGGCAAGGATGAAACGGGAAACATAATATTATTATTATTTATTGTTGATAGTGTTATTAATTTTAGGAATAAAAGTAATAAAACACTAACACAATGGCACACTTTACCCTGAAATTCTTTCACAAAGTAAAAGATAGGAGATGACCATTTCCAGTTAAAATTGTACTACTTTAAGTTTTAGTCAACTAGAACCAGTCAAAATGTGGGAACTACAAGCGGGCCGAAGACCGCAGATATGACCCACAAGCTGCCCAAAGACTCGAATACAGATGTGCAACCTACCGGAAGAAGAAATCTGCAATCTACCCGAAGACCGAATAAGACTCTTCGGTTGGGCTGCAATCTAGCCGAAGAAGTGCCATGCAAGTTAACCGAAGCGCCGAAGCCCTACGTTATTCTGCAGCCTGGCGGAAGAACTTGGGCACAAGCTACCCGAAGACAAAAAATTGTATTAACTGGCATAGTTAATTTGTGAAACGCAAAACACGCAAGTTATTATTAACAATCAAAAAAATCTTTAATAAAATTGTAATGCGGTAAGTCTTTCAAATTTTTCGCATCACTGAAACCAGTTAAAAATGGATTTGACTTGTCTGCATTAATTTGTGTAGAAGATGATTTTTGGGGCATGTAAACTCTTCTCAATGTTTGCCCATTTAATAGTCTCTATTACCTCACAGTACAAAAATTCTGATCAGGTGTAAAAGAATGAAATGATTTATGCAGTCGTGCAAGATTATAAGATCTATAGTAAGAACAGTAGTAGATGTTACTATAAACCCAGAAATAAATATGGGAGGAGAGGCTCCAGATGGGCGCCTCAGGACAGAATTATTAGAGTTTTATTATTATATAGATATGCTAAATAAACTAAAATTACGCATAAGCTGCGCATGTAGTATAATTTTAGTGTAGGCAAGTAATACCTGGCAAAAGTATTTTAAAAATAAATAGAGTTAATAACGACGTCCTATCGTAAATTTAAATTATCGTATTTAGAATTCACTATTTTTCGGGTTGTAGGAAATTTTCTCCCGGAAACTTTCCCCCTGGGAATTTTTCTAACCTGGACCGTTTACTCCCAAGCATTTACCCTGGCCGTATGTATTTATGCATATTATTATTAGATGCATATATGTATATTATAAATGTTGTACTATAAAGTGACGATTCATTACTTATTTTCGAACCGAGTAATCGTCAAATACTTTGAAATCGATTTACCCACAAATCGAATTCAATATGAACTAATTAAATATTAAGCGATATCGCTAAGCAAAACATACTATACAAATTCAAAAACGCAGAAATGGATATTGAAACATAAGCAGCTTGGATCATTTATAGTAATATTATTTAAAACTAATAGTTGCTAGCAAACTTGAACATTTGGGAAATATTAATACACTATTTCTCACACGTGCCTAAAAAATTGTGTACATGAGTATGCTGACATCGTACATACTGCTGTGTTACGTGATAGGGGTTTATGGGACGGAAAAACTCAACTATTCAAGTCATTAATAATAGTAAGCTACCAAGTAGGTCTAAACACAAAAACTTCCTCGAGCACTATAAAATAATTCAATAAGTAAACATTAATAACAAATCTTGCACTGTCGTAAAAATATTACAAGATTACCTTGAGTGTACTTGTCTAGACCATTAGTTTTATTTTGTGACTAGGGGGAAATGTCCGGGGTTACTGCATGGGGGGAAATTGTATGGGGGAATAATGTACAGGGAAAAAGTTTACAAGGGGCAAATGTCCGTATACCATGTTTCGCAGTTCACTAAAAATATATAAGCACAAGTACCGTATTTCCTCCCAACTCTAGCGTCGACCTTCGCGTATAATTAGAGACCCGCGTACTACTAGAGGAAATACGATTATTTTAAATGAAGCTAGTAATAAGTTCTGCTCATGGGTGCCTTCCGAATGGGTCTAAAATCTTACTAGGTCCCAAATAACTCCCGTGCTCCCACAAAACCCTAAAAGCCTTTAGCATTTAATCAACTGGAAAGGAGTTTGCACTTTTGTACTCAGGTTTCTAATATTTTATGAGTCTAAGAAAAAATTTAGCGTACCTCCTTCGGTAGCGGCCTGGAACTATTAGAAGTTTTACCGTATGTGTTTCTATTCTATTTTATATTTGGGTAACTCAACGACTGACGGTTGTAGACTTTCACACTGCATAAATCATTTCATTCTTTTACACCTAATCAGAATTTTTGTACTGTGAGGTAATAGAGACTATTAAATGGGCAAACATTGAAAAGAGTTTACATGCCCCAAAAATCATCTTTACACAAATTAATGCAGACAATTCAAATCTATTTTTAACTGGTTTCAGGGATGCGAAAAATTTGAAAGACTTACCGCATTACAATTTTATTGAAGATTTTCTTGATTGTTAATAATACCTTACGTGTTTTGCGTTTCACAAATTAACTATGCCAGTTAATACAATTTTTTGTCTTCGGGTAGCTTGTGCCCAAGTTCTTCCGCCAGGTTGCAGAATAACGTCGGGCTTCGGTTAACTTGCATGGCACTTCTTCGGCTAGATTGCAGCCCAACCGAAGAGTCTTTGGTCTTCGGGTAGATTGCAGTCTTGGGGCTTTGGATGAATTGCATAGGTTCTTCGGTCTTCGGCTCACTTGCAGAATTGTTCTTTGGGTAGATTGCAGTTCTGTCTTTGGCTCTTTGGGCAGCTTGTGGGTCATATCTTCGGTCTTCGGCCCGCTTGTAGTTCCTCGAAATGTGACTGTTTTAAGTACGATCCGAAAGTCGTCGTAAAACGACGAAAAATGGTCAAAGATCCCTGCCTGAAAGTATCAAGTCAGTTGGCGTTGGCAGTCAGTAGCAATTGCTAACCGCAATACACAAAACTAACAACTACTGACTGACTGCGACTAGTGAGAGTGAGAGTGACCAATAACACCAACCACGTTGAATGTCAAGCCGAAACGATGAATGAAAATCTTAATATCCTCATGGAATAATTTCACAGTTTTCTATTAAAACGGAGTATGTAGGTTGTATTTGGTATTATTTCATTGAGTATTCAGTATTAACTATTGATAATAATTAACATTCATATAGGGTTGATAGTCAATATTCATCTGCTCAAGTAATAAACTCATGAATTTTCAATTAATATTATGGATCAATGATTAATTGAAAATTAATAAGGTGTTCGTAGGTAGTACTTGTGTGTGTGTGTGAAATATTGATATATCGCTGACAACTACTTTCTGGTTCTGCGGTGAGACTACAGTGCAGTGCTCCAGCTTCTATTAGATATTGACAAATACTTCAACAATGTTTTGTTTTATTACTTACAGGTTGTTAGGTGAAAACGTTGAGCGGATGAATGAAGTAACAAATTTTGCACAATTCTCCCTCCTTTTCTTTTGATTGAATTAACCAAAGAAGGAAGTTTAATTGCAGAATTATTACACCGATGATGACCGAAATCGCGGTAGAGTCAACAGAGTGTATATCCGTATTGAAATTTCAATTCCAATTATCGCAACTTCAAACAACAAACAAATGTCACTTACAATTCAAACACAATGTAATACACATATACAGTTGATAATTAACTGTTGATGGCTGATCGATTCGATGTTGGATGTTCGATCACCGGAAACGGAGAAAACTGATAAAACTGACTGAAAAAATTATGTATAGACACCGGGGCAGATGATAATCCAAAATAGGTGTTGTCCAGAAGTTGTCCGTGTATAAAATTCACTTCAAAAATTTCACTATTATATAAACTGAAAAATGTTACTGTATTTTGTTTTTGATTTCGTTGAAAAAGGTGCAATAAATATTACAGTGCTATTTTCGTTAATATTAATTTCTGTTCTTTTTTTATTGGAGTTTGGGGTGACTGCACCAAGTGGAAATTACAAGCCGTCCACCTGTACTCGTGTCGTCGTCGTCGTCGTCGGTGGTTCTCAATTATTACTACATAGTCACCTCACATGGCATTATGGCCAAGAGTCAAATCCTAGCTGTCGACAATACAATAATAATATTTAACTATACAACTCTTAACTCCTGTAACTCCTGCAACTACTTCTAAACTGACTTGTAAGATCTAACAAACCAAGAACCAACTATATGCTTCACGATCCAACTTCCAAGTCCCGTGTTTGGTTACGGTGGCTGTGGCAGAGGAGACGCTAACTGAGCATTAACTCACAACTACGTACATAATGTTAATGACAATAGTATTCTCCTAGTCTTTTCTTCCGTTTGATTCAGAGCACTACTGACTGCTCAACTTGAGGAACTTGGAATTCGCGGCGGTCACCAGTCACAAACTGTAAACCAAAGCGCCCAGCTGACACGGGTGTCCGAACTCATCGAGTGGAGCTCAAGAGTGTAGGAGAGCGCGAGTTCCGATGTATCCGTGAGTTCCGAGTCTACAGTTAACGCTGTGTATAATATTCAAAATTGAAAGTTGCTAAAGTTATAGTAGGGACTTTTTGTTTGAATTTGAGTGGAGCGGAGCGCGAGTTTACAACTTGTGGTCAGCTATGAACGAACATACAGCGAAAACTAAAAACTAGTAGTGGGCGGGATGGCTGTTGTCTTGCCGTCGGCTGCAGTGTCGTTAGTCGAACGTTTCATGCAGCTCAATTAAAACTGCACGTACTCGAATTTGACTGGGGGGTTGTCCATAAATGATTTCATTGGTAGGGTAAATTCATTTCATTTCATTGGTATGGTCAACGTAAACTTTGACGGCATGGCATGGTGTGGGACATCATTTACGGAGCATCCCTCAGTAGCTCTGCCTGCTTCTCCTCATTTTGAGCAGTGAGCCGGCCGACAATTTTCCACATTCAACTTTTCAGTTAGTTGAGAGTACGTAGTGAGTTCGTGAACGTGGCTGTGTCATTTTGTGGTCGGAAATTAAATAATAAAATTAATTTGGTGTTGCTGATCAGATCCAAGTTGCAAGTACTATTTTAGAGGTAAGTAAATAATTCACCTTTCATTTACTATTTCGTTCGTAGCTTATTTATTACGGATGGAGATCTTAGTCCATTTAAATTCGGTGAATACCAAAGGAAGACTGACGATGGGCAACCGCTTGCCCTTCTGATATTTGAAAGATTTTACTCCTCAAGTCTAGTCTTAAATTTTGATTAGCTAATTGATGATTTCATCCAGAGATGTGTAATTTTAATCAAACCAGTTTTTACTTGTAATTATTATTATACAGAATTGTTATATTGTTGGCAATTTCGCATTAAGCCCATCGACGTTCGTTCAGTTCGTTGTAAATTGTATGGTTGTAGGACTTTTCGTACCTGGACTTTTTCTACCCACGACCAAAAATAAGGCGCATGCTAAAAATACATTGTTCTTAATTGTATTACGTTTGACATTCTTCGTCACATGTCACTTTCATTTTCAGTTGTAGCGTTTACGATTCAGATAATTGAAAACAATCGCCGCTATCATTCATAAAATATAATGATGAGCAATGAGCAATAATTTTAATATGGTCATGGATGGGAATAGTACTAGGTTTTCATCGTGGGTAGAAAACGTCCGGGTAGGATTAGTTCGGGTAGGACAAGTCCGTTTACAATATGTATAAGCAGACACACAATCAATCAATGAGCTACCACTGACTACAAAATACACAACTCACAATTTTACATCCAAGTAATCAGTTCAAGATATTAAGTCAGTCTGTGATTTGAGCTTGAGTTCGTTCTAGCTGACTTACATAAATTAATTTCCATTTAACTTTATAAAAGTTGCGAAAGAAAGCTAGAAAGTTGATATAAATATCTTATATTGGCAGTTGCCCAGACTTGAGCTGTTGACACTATTACGAGTATTTTATTAACTATTATTAACAAGTACTATTAATCATATCAAAACAAATATATGTCAGCTCCATGTCCACGATCTACAGTATCCCCTTGTGTATGCACACCTCCATTAACGTTTCTATTTGTTTACTGATCTGATTTTCAGCTAGGGTAACTGGCACCTGCTCAGTCAACGGTTTAATTTTTGTAAAACTATTTACTGGATATTATTTCGTTAGAAAAAAAATAAGCATGCACTAAAGCATTTGATTTCGATTTCACTTGTTTTCAACGCAGTACACTCTATACTCGGCAATTCTTGGAGTACAAGGAATCTTCTGTGCTGTTTTTTTTGTTTGTACACGGAATTGGCTAGTTCAAAAAATAAAATGTTGTATATTCATTAATTAATCCTTGAAATCAACGATAACAAAAGTGAAAAATTGACTGTCATCTATTTACGTCTAGGATCATGTATATTGATATACCGGCGTACCGGTACCAGAACATCAAGTCACTAGATGTCTACTTTTTACTTTTTTTCTTCATTCAACTCTTGACTAATTTACATTTAAAGATTGTGCTCAACAAATGAGTAAAAGTCAAAAGTCGGGTGGGTCACAAAGGTATAGTTTAAAAAGTGACAGAAAACCGAAATTAAGTGTGTGTTGTTTGACAAACAAATATGTCTACAGAATATGTTTGTACTTTTTATATTTTTTTAAACCCTTCTTATATAAATTGACATTACTCATGTCGGACGATTAGGGTGGTAGTTGTTACACTTTGTCATTCAGATGCAGTTTCTTCATTCTCATGTTATTTTTTTAGCAGCATTCTGCAGTTCTGCTCTGCACACAGAGCGTATTATGTAATAGCTCCACAGTTTTGTGTGATTTTATTTATTAACGTGACGTTTTGTTGTTGAGAGCGTTGGAAGTTAATTCAAAGTCGAATGGTCCCTTCCATATTCCCTATAGACCTGCCTGGCATCCGCGGTCGCCTTATAAACCCATCCTAATTCTCGTCGTAGTCTCTACCCATCCTTATTATACGTTTCATTTAAAGTTTTACAATCATTTGTTTTTATAGTAAAAGCAGTTGAATTCTTATTTCTCAACGTGACCATGTTGTATTTAAAATTTATTTTTGTTAAACCCATTCGTTTTCTTTCAGTTTTTTCATTATTTCTTGCAAATTGAGAGTATCCCTTAAACAATCACTGGTGGTTCCACGACGACAGAGATATTTTGATATGACAATTTGTAATTAATATGAATTTTATGTCTAGACGTTCTACACGATGAATACACGGAGCAGTGCTAAAGGTGGGCGTGAGTGGTGGTGGAGGTGGTGGACAAAAGCGGAAACCTCCACAACAGGAGAAGAAAACTAAACCATCCTCAAAGAATAAAAAGCCGAAATCAAGGGAAGAGGGCGAGGTAAATTTTCCTCTGTATTCCTTTCACCTAATACACAAATACATTACGTAGTAATTTTCACTCATTCATGTAGTCTTTATGCATACAAAGTCTTGATGTTTCGTATAATTTTAAAGTCCCCATCAAAAGCCGTATGCTTTACACAATAATTTACTCGGATATACGCAGGCATTCGATTGTCCCTTAAATACTGGCCAAAATAAAATAAAAATGTATAAAAGCCGTTAAATCGAGACTCCACTGTATAGTGCTCGCCAAAAATTAGTTAATGCCGAGTGACGTGTGTGTGTGTGTGTGTGTGTGTGAGTACTTGAGCAGTTTTGTAATCATTAGCCATTTCTAGCTCTGAATTTTGTAAATTTTAATCCGTTCAATTGTTTTCATGTGTAGGAGGACAATACGAAGACAATGTCAGGTACAAAGGACGTTGACAGTAGTCAAAGCGGGGAGGGAGGTGTCCCACAGGTAATTTTGTTTTGCTTCGTTTTAATTACTCTTTCCCTTTACATTTTTTTTTGTCATTGAAATGTATAGTAATAGTTGTGAAAGAAGATTTTTTGGCAAACGGAAAAAGTCGACAAATTTGAAATTAAAATTATTTGATTTTTAAATATTCAAAAGTCAGTCTAAAATTTACTTTATTGGACTTGTCATTTTGCCAAAAAACTCTTCAAATACAAATTAAAAAATATCACGTTTGGGTTTCTTTATCGAGTAACCGGTCGAAATTTTCATTTTTACATATGGGTTCTAACGGATCGGATATTTCGGATCATATTTCGGATAATTCGGATAACGGATCGGATCGGTTGACTTATGTATCCGATATGAGTCGGATTGGATAGCCCACAATCCGATCCGTTTATGGAAATTGATCGAATCGGATGTACAGATTTCCAAACGTATATTGAAACGGATATCCGCGGATATCCAAAGTCCAAAAAATAAATAATGTCGCATTGTAAATTCATTGGTCATGTCACATGTTATCACATACGACAAGAACAATAAAAAACAACATTTTACTACTTTTCTTGCTGTGAACTGTGTGAAATCAGGCAACGACAATTTGTGTGTTTTATTATAGTTGGTTAAAATTGATTGCATGCAACGTCGAGGCAGGTTTCATTGAAGTAATTATGAATCGAATAATTTAATGCTAACAATAAAAAGTCTACATTATTTTGAATTCTTGAGTGATAAAATAATTATTACAATCATTGTAATATCGGCTAATTTATTTTTGACAAAAAATGTCGCATTGTAAGTAATCCAAAGTTAAAATGTTGCAGTTAGTAAGGACTATATAGTGGAAAGGTAAATGAAATTTTCGCTACTTAATTATTTCTAATTTTTCCTAATCCATCTAAAAGTCAAAAAAACTATTTCAAAAATCAAGCTTTATTTTTTTTCAATTATTATTAATTTAATTCATCTCTCCATATAATAGGGATAGGGTCGGATAAGGTCGGATATCCGAACATCTGATTGGATCGGATAGGGATAAATTTTATGACTGATCGGTTGGCCCGTTTTCCGATCGGAACGTAGTTCGGATCGGATCGGATAAATGCTTTTTTCTCCGGTTTAATTCGGATCAGAAAAGTATCGGATCGGATAGGCGAATATCCTATCCGTTAAAATCCATGCTTTTACCGTTTTATTTAAATTATTGGCGGGAAATTTAAAAAAAAATGAATTTTGATTTTTTTTTCGCATTACAGAAATCGGTTAGAAATAGGGTAAATAAGATAACTAAGAGCACACTGTGCTTCCTTATTGCGTCTTATACTTTTACCATTTACAAGTATGAACGTGTAATATTTTTCAATTTTTGTTTTATAAATTTGATCTTTTTGGACAAAATGAAAAAGTCCATTAAATTATTTTTGGCAACACGGAGAACAATATTGATTTGTTAATTTGAATTTTGACCATGTCAAGGTATTTATTTACACATGTTTTCAATAATTTTTCTTTTGTTCGTTTTCAAATTTAAAATTTATCTAACTCATAATTTATTTATGAAATAATACATTATTAATTATAATAATAATAATTATTAATATATTATTTACGAAATATTACAAATTTTAACTTGTAAATATCGCGTGTTTGACCACATACCTACACATACATATATACTTGCATATTCTAACATGGTACATGGTAGCAATAGGTAATTTTTGCTACAGTCTACATTCATGGCTATCATTGTCTTAGTCATTATCATTAGTCTGTCATTGGCGTAGCCAGGATTTTTTCGGGGGTAGTCCAAGTTTTCCGAAAACATTTGTTTTCAGGTATAACCACCTTTTAATAACTTTTTGAATGTATGTCTTCAACATTTTTTGTCTGATTTTTTAAAAGCACAAAAAGTTTTCCATGTAATAATTTCTGGGTTTTTTAAAACTCAGAATTTTGCTGGAGCAATTGTGTTATTGCAACTTAATTGTTTTTTACATTCGGACGAAAATTGGAAGCAACAGGGTTGCAAATTATCAAATTACTTGAAAACAATTGATTTTTTTTTAAATTTAAATGTTCAATTTTTCTTGTACAGGACCAAGGAACTCCCTCACATAACTTACATTCTAAACAAAATAAACTCTTTTTTTTTTTTAAACTCAAATATTGTTATTTAGTTATTCCCCATAATAATAAAATCCAAATAACGGTGTCCGCTCTCCGCCGTCCGCTGTCCGCTGTCCGCCGTCCGCTGACCACTGTCCGCCATCCTTTACTATAATACCCTGATAATGTTTTAATGCATAGTAACGCGCAGATACCGTTGAATAACTTTAAAATAGTTCCATTGCTGAAAACTATTTACTCATATAATAGCAAACCATATTATAGTTATTTTTATTCTTTGCCAATTTCACTACTTCACCTACTACCAAAACACGATTCAGTAGGCAATTTACTTCAACACATTATGCATTGAAGTTTTGTGCTGTGGGAATTTTGCAAAAATTGTAGATTTAAAGAAGCAGTGTAAACTAAAGCGCTAACAGTTTTCCTCCTTTTATAGTTATTTTTGAAATTTTGGTGCTTCCCCATTCGTTATCTGCTGATATTTTTAGTAAAACTAAAAAAAAATTCGATATCAGTAGAGCGGCCCGCACTGCGGACGGAAAGTAGCCCCCTTAAATTAATTCAATAGTCCTTATTTAAATGCCTAGATAATACCGACAAAACTGCACCTACCGTATATGAGAAACATACTCGCAGACTAGGGAATTTTGAAATAACAAAAATTAGAATTTATTAGAATTTAAGAAAATACAAACAATTGTATTCATCCCAAGCTCAAACGACATTATGCAAGATGATTTAAGTAATATTTCAGTTTCAGTTTTGGTTTACGTCGACTTAACTCGGATTTTACACGAATCAATTCAATTTGAGATAAGCCAAACCAACAATATCACAATACCATGCTGGATTACGTCGTTAACTTTGAGCTCATTGCCTATACAATTTGTATACACGTTGAATGTTATGAACATTTTGAATTTTAGATACTGATGCATATGATAATTATTAACTGTAGCTAATTAATAACATGTTTATTTAATAATAATATTTAGCGCTGAATTTGAACAAATTCTATTATTGAAAATAAAATTCGAATCTAAATATTTACTATTAATAGAATCAGAATTGAACACTACATAATATCTCCTGCATATCAAAACCAATTCCGAATCTGAATTATTCCAATAAATGATTTATAGATATTTGTGTTCCAATAATATAATTTTAATTGAAAACTGATTCTAAAACATTCCTATTAATACAATTGAAATCTCGATATTTCTGCATAACGTTTCAGTATTTATTAAAAATGGGCAAGTGGGCGTGACCTGCTCTCAGTATTAGCTCAGAAAATGATATTATTATTATTAATGTATCCTACAAAAATAACTAATCACAAAGCACGCAGGTTCCAATCAAATCAAAAATTCGGTTACAAAAATAAAAAAATTGAATATAAATATTTCCTAATAATAAAATCGAATTTTAAATCTTTGAATTTTTCCTCTAGGTAAATTCGAAATCTAAATCAAAATTGTTCCTATTTAAAAACCAGAATTTAAATCTATACATTTCCCATTAGTAAAATTAGAATTTACATCTAAATATTACTTAACAGTAAAATCAATATTTAAATCCAAATATTTATTAATCGTTACATCAACATTTGAATCCAAATATTTATATACATAATAACAAAATTCCAATAATTCTGTCTGGGGATGTCCATCTGCTGCCCCCTCCCCCCCCCAGATCCGATTTCTTTGCGACACATTACAGCAGTACTGGCAATCTACATCTACATAATAAACTTTTAATATTTCTGTCAAGCGTCGTCGTCTATCCATCTGCTGCCGCTCCCCCCCCCCCTACTTTGCATTTGATTGCTTTACTGTATTAAATACTTACACTAGCAATTTTACTGCAGATCTGAGTAATCTAATTGTAAGTAGCAAAAACATATGCACCAGCATAATCATCAAATTCTGGGCAAAGTAATCGGATTTTGAAACAAGAAGGGGGTGGGGGTGGTAGCGGATGAGCGACAGACGTCGGAGGGCAGAAATATTTAATTGCGTGAATGGTGTAGATAATTCAGTTATTTCAATAAATCAAAACATTAACTATTTATTTGCTTCCGTTCGCAGAACGGGCCAGTTTACTAGTTTACAAAATGTTTTTCGAATTACACAACCACACGTGTCTTTAAAATCTGGCAAAAATTGTAGGAGTCACAGGGTGCTAAACAAAAAGAGAAAACAAATTCTTACCGAGTAAGGGATCCAAAGAAACAGTCAGAAACATTTTCTTATACCACGTCGTCGTAAAAACGAATAGTGTGGTAACTCGAGTGCATTTTAGCTGCAACCCGCCAAAGTTTAAAAGTTTTTGTCTGACTTTAATAGAACTTGCACTATTGTGATGAGAATCACGCAGACACAGAGAGGACTTTTATTGAGAAAGATATTCATGGAAATTTTTAATTTGACGTTTTATTTTTTGTTTTTGAAAAAATGATAAAATGCCTTACTTTTGAGTCCTAAACCTTATTTAATTATAACAATATTAACAATGTTGACAAGTTTTAAGAGTCTAGGTTTTAGTACATTTAAGGGGGCTTCTGCTAAAATTTGGTTTAAAATTTTTGCTCTAAATTAAAGGTTGCATGACTTTTTTTGATAAAACTTGTCGAATGTACGAGGCGGAAAAAATTTTAAATTCAAATTTTCAAAAATTTGGGTGGATAATACGACCAGAATCCACTCGTGTTACTTTTGGTCTGTGTTATCGGAGCGTAGTCATATTATTTTGATTCACTCTCTTTAAAATGTGAGTGTATCGTGTTGCTTATTTCCTTTGTAAGTACGCACTGCTTAAATTTTATGAGGCAAAATATTTCCTGAAATGGCACATGCACATTTGAAATTCAAAAATAAAAATACGAATAACATGTGTCTGATCATGGTGAAACTTTTCGTGCTGTACTAACGATAAGACATTATAATTGATGTCAGAACAAGTGGCGCCTACTTTATTGGAATTATTATTATTATTTTAGAACATGATTATTGACAAATTAACATTGTGAAACTAGGAATTTAATAATGGTAATTAAACAGTGACTAGATTTGACTGACCGGAAAATAAATTTTTGATTTTTTGGGCATCCATGAGCTCTAATAATCTTTGACCGATTGAAACAAATTTATAGTTTATTGTTTGTACAGAAAATAGAGATTTTTTTTCAGTCCTCTCGACTCTAGTAAGAAATGAACAATTTTAATTTCTGGGGATACGTTTTTGATGACTACTAATAATTAGTCAGTTGGCACTTTTATAGGTAGTTTCTTCAACTATTGTCGCATATGGAATTCCACATCATTAACACAAGAAGCAACAATAAATGTTTATTTTTTGCATTCCTTTTTGTTATAATTTTAAAAAACCAAAAACTATGTTGTAGGCATGTTTTTTAGAAATTACAGCACTATAAACATGATATCATAAAAGCCTATTATAGACTCTCGTTACAAAAGCCTAATTCAGTCTAGCAATTATTTTGCCTGAAGTGTTGGCCCAGAGAATATTTAAGGGCATAATTCTTTGCTATGTGGTTATGGTAGGATTCTCGCATGCGTATGACCTACGAAGGTCCAACGTTAAGTATTGCAACGTTTTAATATTTCGACATTGACGCACTTTAAATAAATTTATTTTGTTTAAAAAATCTCGGGTAGACCTTGGCCTAACAAAACCTCTGGCTACGCCACTGGTCTGATTGATATGTGTACTTACTCGTATGTTATGGTAGGTTATTTAATCAAAAAAGTATTCTTTTAAAAAACCAGTATACACAAGTGTACAATTACATATTATAGTACAGATCCGTATAGTACAGGATTATTTTTGTGTCTACATTTTTTTCTACAGGTACTGTAATTGACAAAGCGTTATTACAAGCAGTTTCATAAATCTATAGACTAACTCTGGAATTTTTTTTTGAAAATTTTAATTTGTCGACTTTTTCCGCTTTACATTGAAATTAATAACTTGACATGGGGAACAAAGTCCGTGACATGAAATTTTTATCATTTTGAATAAAATTTCGTTCTTTGTATAAAAACATAAACGCACGTCAAATATATTCTACATACTATGCAAACATTTAAAAACCAACTTTTAATCAGAAATGCATTTTTTAAGTATAATCATTCCATTGTGCAAAAAAAAATTTAATGGACTTGGCGTTTTGCCAAAAAACTCTTTATATCAAAAATTGATACAAGCAATTTTTTATTTTTAATGTAAAATGAAAAATGTAAAGTTGACACTGGTACATTGTCTTTAATAAAATGTAAACATCCTGCCCCCAGGTCCATCCCCGCTCCCCTCAAACGTCGCCACCACCACCAAACCTCACTTTGGAGGAGGTAACAGAGCACTAATATTTAAATCAACTTGTGTAATTGGTTAACAAATTGACACTATTATTATTGTTGATGTTATAAGGTGTCGTATTGTATTAAATGTCGAGGTGGCAGTAATGTGCCCATCCTACTTTAATTAAAAACGTTGTATATGCACATTGAGTACTTGTAGTAAATTAAAAATGTCAATTTGGATCCAATGGTTGTGTAATATAGGAAAATGACTCTAATCCGAAGGATTTGATGTCCACCCCATCTGCGTCTACAGTGAGAGACATGTCGGGTTCATCCGACGAACTGGTAATAAATGTATTGTATATATTTATTATAGATTCCATAGATTTCACTGGTCAGTGTGCCGTAGTTGTAGTATTTGTATTATTAAAAAGTATTTCATGTTTCATTCAACATTATAAATACGAGTGATTTTTTTTTGTTTCCTTATAACCGCACGCATGACTCAGTTAAGTTACAAGTGTATTGGAATGCAGCATTAAATTGTGTAAAAAAAATTGTGACTTTCCAGTGTTTTATATTGTATTTAAGATGCTTTGAAAAGTGTTTTGAAAAAAACATTGTAAAATTTAATTTAATGAAATTACAAAAAATTAAACTAACATTAATACTATGCACAATAATTGCCGCACGTCCACGTCGAAAACGAAAAACAAATACGGAATTTTTGTATTTTTTTCATATAGATTGACACACAAGAAGACCAGCAACAACAGGCAGAGGGGCAGTTGGTCGAACAGGACGAAAGTACCGAGCCATCATCGCCGTCATATGAGGTAATTTTAATTGGCTTTATTTGAATACTTGATGTAATTATATACATGTAGTTTGTCTTGGTTATCTTGTGTAACAGTATCTTGGTGTACCTTATTTAATTAAAAATAATCCCGACTAAATACTAACAGTGTAAAATGTATTTAATGTAGCTATTGTCGGGGGACGACAGTCGCAATGAGCAGCACAGCCAGGACGCAATTGAGCCTAAAGGCAATGGTGAATTAGGAAATGAGGTTGTAATTTCAATTTACTTTATTTAAATGTATTTCAAAATGTACTCGTGTACAAAAATTTATGCTAAAAATGTCAAATGGATTTAATGTAGGCATTGTTGTCTGCGTCGGAGAAGGAAAGAAAGGGAAAGGAGCATGAGGCGGAACACCAAGATGTCGTCATTGGGGCAAATGTTGTAATCTCAATTGGCTTTATTTGTATATATTTTTACATATATTCATGTACAAAAATTTATGCTAAAAATGTCACATGAATTTATGTAGGAGCTTCCGACAGCAAGTGGTGTCTTCGAATTAGACTAATTCGTGAAAAAAAACCGGCAAATTGAGCAACGGCGTGAATTCAATTGGTTCAATGTTGTAGAATTTATGATCTTAATATTGCAGGTCAATAGTTACTGCATAAATTGATTCTAGGGTCATAATTGTTAGCGCTTTACAAATTCTAGTATACGATGATGGCGCTTGTGACTGTTCTGGAATGTTGATGTCCTTGCCGATTTCAAGTTTGAATGGAAACAGTTTTGGTATTAGCAGCAAAAAAGTCATAAATTTACCATTTCCAGTGGCAACAATTGATAGACATTGTTCCACATTATTGTACTAATCAAGGTTAGATGGTCCTACCTTAACCAAACCTAGTCTCTTATTAGTTGCCGAGCGCTCGTGGATTGCTCTAAAATTCTTTATTTTATTGATTTGATTAGTAGAAACACTTGATTTTTGAACTCGATTCATATAATGGGCTACACGCAGACTGTTGACATTGTGGTAACTGCACATGTTACAGTGGTAATGAGTCTTTATCGTGAATTGGAGCAATGTGATTCGTCAATAATTGCAGCGTCTTATAAGTTTTTGGCTTGTCTGAAGGACACTTGGGACATAAAAAAGGATGAGCATGTGCTTTTTTGATGTGATTGGAAAACTTGCTGCGTTTGCAGAAGAGTTTGGAGCAAAAAAGGCAAGGTAATTTTTGCCAAACATGGTTGTACAGGCATTGCCACATCGTAGTTCTGTATGAACAATGACTACACCAGTGTGATTTTTGTTTTTATGCTTACTGGGGGGTTCGGGTTGATTGTGAACATTGTTTTTATGGCATGTAAGAAGACATTGACTGGAAAGTTCTTGAAAGCATACTTTACATTTAAGCCAGCTGGTATGACTAATATAATGAGTTTTTGGGTTCTTTAGTGTCTAAAACGATTTTGTACACTCTAAATATGTACATGTGTAGTTGAGGTTGTCCCGATGTGTTGCATGTACGTGGTCAGTGAGCTCAATATGATACTTCAAATTTTATGGGCAATTTTGGCATTAATAAATAATTTTGTTTTTATTGCTTCTCGGTTTTCTCTTTTGCTCATCACAACTTATCATAAATTGGGCATGGACTGCTTTGCTGCTGCATTTTCTAAAACAATTTACACATGAAAAGCCTGCAACTTTTCGTTCGTTTATTCTCAGATTGTCACGCTCGTGAATTACAATTTCATGGCAATGCAA
This sequence comes from Dicyrtomina minuta, assembly GCA_949802685.1. Lineage (NCBI taxonomy): Eukaryota > Metazoa > Arthropoda > Collembola > Symphypleona > Dicyrtomidae > Dicyrtomina > Dicyrtomina minuta. The sequence continues at coordinate 24,707,159 of OX461808.1, read as the reverse complement.
ATGTAAAAGCGTGGCAAATTTGGCTTCACACTGCTCACAGTGGTATGACTGAAAGTGCGTTTCTTGATGCGCCTTTAGTTTTTTTTTTACATTGAAACAAAAGATCACAAAAATGACACTTGACAGGGTGCTACTCCTCAATATGCTTTAGTAGCACTTTACTGCTTCGGAAATGCTCTGGACACTGGTCACATTTAAACGTACATTTAGGAGAATTCTTTACGTGTGTATTGAGCATGGAAAAGGCAGCAAACGATTGCGTACAGGTGGAACATAAATATTTGTATAGAAATTCCTGAGCATTCTTTACAAGTGTGTTATGTTTTGGCAAATGCTCATTTAACTCTAATTCAGATCTTTATCGACAAACACACCATGTGCATTGAAATGGTAGCTCATGAGTGCTGATATGAGTATCAAGCTTACACTGAGTTGCTGTTGTAAATTCACAAACAGTACATTTGAGAAAGTGCTTGAGTGGTAGTCCGTCAAGTGTCTTCTATACAGGCAAACATCACTAAATGTAAGTCTAGGGCACAGTTTGCACAAATAATCGTCGTCGCCGTGGGCTTCCTTGTGATGAATCTGAAGTTTAGTTGGGGTTTTGAAGGAATGTTCACAATGATCGCAAGGGGTAGAAGGAAACTCTCGAACACTAGTCGATGTTGATAGTTGTTGAAAAATCGGTGAACTTGGTTTGGTCGATACCCCAGGATGGTTATAAACCATGTGAGTTATGTACAGTTTGACAGTTTTAAAAGCACTGGTAGGGCACAATCTGCATTGATAGTCTTTGCCAGCATTTTCGGACTTGTGATGCATTTTAAGGTAATGTAGGGATGTAAAAGTCAATGCCCTTGGGCAAATTCCGCATATATTTGAAATATACTTTCGATCAATTATACGAGGATTAGATGCTTCTGCATCCTTTTTGCAATTTCCTACCAGAGCATGATTTCGCCAACCTTGTGCTGTAGTTGATGGGTATTTGCACACTTTACATACAAAATCTCCTTGTACATGATCTTTGACGCCGTGTATTTGCAGTTCTTTGACTATGGCAAACACTTTTTTGCAATAGTAGCATTCATTCTCTAAATCTGTAATAATCTTTTTGGGTGGTCGTGGGATGGTTGTATTAGTGCCAATTTGAGAATGTTTCTTTTTCCAATGTTCTACGCAAGTTCTTGCCGAGTCGTTATTACGTTCACATTCTGAACACTTAAACTTTTGTCTAGGATGAGTGAATTGTACATGTTTTTGTAACTTTTGGTATGTCTCGAACGATTTGCTGCGGTAGCCGCATTTGATCTGAAAAGGCTTGTGCTCCGTCAGTGGCTGAGAATTTGATTCACTGATGAGTAGTGTTTCTTCTAGTTTTGGTGACAAATATTTAGCAATGCAATGAAGTTGCCAAGTATATGCTGATTAAAAGAGGCCATTTCATTAAAGACACTTAAACTTTGCCCCAAAATGATCTAATTTTCCATGTTCTTGAAGCTGACTAATAGTCTCAAACGTTTCTTGCAGCGTCCACATATTAGGTTCACTTTATCTGACGTCAATTGTCTTGGATAATTTCAAGGTGATGGTAGTGGGTGCGTTTTTTCTTCTGCCTTACGTGTAAGTGTACTTGTATTATTCTTACGCTGTACATTGTTGGAATTGGTGACCGCTTGTGCCGCAACAGGGCTACGTTTGTCGTCTTTTTCGTCCGTGTATACCAATACGGGGACTCTTAGCTTAGGATTTTGCTCTTTGTCACGAATATTGTCAGAATCAGTATCCTCCTTTGTAAAAAATGATGACCCTTTAGTTTCTTCATCAAGTCTTGGCATTGTATTCCTGGTAGCCTTTTTTTTGACATATATTTTTGTTTGCTGATTTGTTTTTTTTGTTTCTGTAATCGCTCATTTTCGACAGCTGGTACAGTTTCAGAATCATTAATCGTCTTGGTTGAAAAGTTTGGTTCGTTTGGTGATAGTTGCTGCATTTGTTTGCCAATTAGTCGTTTTTGTTTTGACAGATTTTTATTTTTTATACGCTGTATGTTGTTGGGATTGGTGACCGTTTGTGCCGCATCAGAGCTACTGTTGCTACTTTCGTCGTCCTCTTCGTCTGTGTATATTATTACAGGGATCTTTTGCTTTGCCTTTTGCTTTCTGTCCTTGGTTTCATCATCAACTTTTGGCATTTTATTCCTGGGCGGCCTTGTAATTTGTTTAAGTCTTCCATTCTTCATTGGTTTTATACTTTCAGAATCCGTGTCCGTCTCAGTCCCACTGGTCTAACAATCACTGCTACTGGCCATGTTGAGTCAATGGTGGTAAACGTTTAAGTCCACCGTCTGCAATTTGAAATATAGATATTTTTAGTTAACTACTATCTCATTCCGTTTTACAAATTACGACCTATACTTTTGTAATGAAAAAATAATTCCAAAAAATGCAAATTCACGGAAACCAGTGTAAAAAAAGACAAATGTAAAACATTCACACTAAAAATATTAATTATAAACTAAAACTAGGTGACAAAATTTTTTAAAGGGCTTCGTTCCAATTTTGAAAGGGCATTTTCTTATCGTGAGTTTTTAAGAGCATTTTATAAATTGTCTATCCCATACGGTTCATGAATCATTTCTCATAAGCAAAGAAAGGTAATCCAAACGTGCATGAGCCGACAATTTTTTCGGATCGGAGTGGGTGTTATTTCTATGTAAATGCTACAGTGAGTTAAATTACACTAACTAACAGATATGTACGAGTTTTAGAATATGAATATCAAGGATATCTAAAAATCATGAACACCTTGAAACTAAGATGATGTAGAAACAAAAAAGATGTAAAACAGTTTGCATTTATTAACAATTGTGATTTATGGAATGTGTCTAGTTTAAATAATATAATACTACAATAATACAATAATCCTTATATAAAGGCAGAACCGGTTTTCTTAAAAACCATTGCCTATTTATTTACAATTACAAAATACCACTACCTAAGTATATGTAAAGAATACATACAGTAACTGGAAAATAATTAAATTTGTAAACCTTTGCCCTATGATACCTTTCTAGAAATTATTTGAAAAAGAATGGATTGTGTTCAACTGTGAGATGGAGATGAGTCAAAACTCCAAACAAGTGCTTCATGTAGTAACAAACAATACGGGACATTCCAGTAAAATCCTTTAGGACACGCAAGTTGTAGTTTAAGAGCTCGAATCGAAGACCTTCAAACTTGCAGTCAAAAAAATAACCCGAAGCAATAATACTGTGACATATTGCCTCACAGTCAAAACTAGATCTGTCATCGTTGTCAAGAGACAGCAGTTGAATTTCGTGGGTGATGGGATCCCCTAAAGAAGATCGGTGATGCCCTAACATTGAGAAGTCACGCTCAACGTACCTATGATATGGGGCCAACACTCCTGTGGATGTTTGATTAAGACCGCAATACAAAGTCTGGCCTGCTTCACCTCGAGTCACTCCAATATACACAACATTGCGCTTTCCTTCCCCAATCTTTCTGTGAATGGTGGTGTCATTAGCAGAATTTACACGTGTCCCTTCTTTTGGCTTAGTTCGCGGCTCGATGACTAGCGGAAAGGCCAAATGAGGAAGAATTAGCTTTCTGTATTGCGTCCATATTTCAGGGTACTCGTAAATATCCGCAACTACAATGTTGGTATTGAGCAATTTAACCTTGATGTCTCTTGTCAATGCAAATGAAATGGCCGTAAAAAGCTGGAATGAACAACAACAACAATGATTTATGTGGGTGTAAAATTATTAAATATTAACTAATAATAATAAACTCATAATAGATAATCACTTACAATGGCAGAGTACAGTTGACAATTGACTTTGGCCCCTTTAATCCTGTCAGACTTGGTAATTGGTTAATAGTTGTAGGATTCGTTGGAGCTTAAGTAATCAGCAACATCCTGGCATCCATTTTTCATTACTAGTAAATGAGATTCAATAACGTCATTTGGAATAAGCTGAAGCTTCCCTGGACTGGTATACCATTTTGGAAACCCGTTTCTGCCTAGCTCCTCCATTCTAAACCGAATTTTAAGGATGATGAATGTACATGTCTCGGTGTTTGACATGTCCTGGCATATAACGACTATTCCGTATCCATCAGGATCATGATGAGAACAGTATAATGGGTCAGTTTGGGTCGAGATATTAAATGTCTTGTTACAGTTTGGGTGTAAACAAGAAACTTTGTAAGACGTCGCCAGTTCATTTGTTAGCTGACTGTAGCTCTTTCTTATTATTGTACCTTTGTCAATGACATAGAAGACGCTTTATTTACCTGACTTGTAGCACGGATGGCCGCGCTTGTATATCAACTTTTTTCGTATCCATTTATTTAGAATTACAAAATAAGACACAAATTCTGCACAAAATCCTTGACCCGGAGCAATATTATGACGTTTGGAAAAGTTGTCAACAACTTCGTAAAAGAAAACCGGCAAATTGAGCAACGGCGTGAATTCAATTGGTTCAATGTTAACGAATTCGTGATCTAAATACTACGGGTCAATAGTTACTGCATAAATTGATTCTGGGGTCATAATTGTTGGCGCCTCACAAATTCTAGTATACGATGATAGTGCTTGTGACTGTTCTGGAATGTTGATGTCCTTGCCGTTTTTAGGTTTAAATGGGGGCAGTTTTGGTAATGGCAGCAAAAAAGTCATAAATTTACCATTTCCAGTGGCAACAATTAAAGGACATTGTTCCACATTATTGTGCAAGTCACGGTCAGATGGTCTTACTCCAACCAAACCTAGTGTCTTGTTTGTTGCCGAGCGCTCGTGGATTGCTCTAAGTTTTTTTATTTTATTGATTTGATCAGTAGAAACACTTGATTTGTGAACTTGATTCATATAGTGAGCTACACGCAGACTGTAGACATTGTGGTTACTGCACGTGTTACAGTAGTAATGAGTCTTTATCGTGAATTGGAGCAATGTGATTCGTCAATAATTGCAGCGTCTTATAAGTTTTTGGCTTGTCTGAAGGACACTTGGGACATAAAAAAGGATGAGCATGTGCTTTTTTGATGTGATTGGAAAACTTGCTGCGTTTGCAGAAGAGTTTGGAGCAAAAAAGGCAAGGTAATTTTTGCCAAACATGGTTGTACAGGCATTGCCACATCGTAGTTCTGTATGAACAATGACTACACCAGTGTGATTTTTGTTTTTATGCTTACTGGGGGGTTCGGGTTGATTGTGAACATTGTTTTTATGGCATGTAAGAAGACATTGACTGGAAAGTTCTTGAAAGCATACTTTACATTTAAGCCAGCTGGTATGACTAATATAATGAGTTTTTAGGTTCTTTAGTGTCAAAAACGATTTTGTACACTCTAAATATGTACATGTGTAGTTGAGGTTGTCACGATGTGTTGCATGTACGTGGTTAGTGAGCTCAATATGAGACTTCAAATTTTATGGGCAATTTTGGCATTGATGAATAATTTTGTTTTTATCGCTTCTCGGTTCTCTCTTTTCCACCTAATCATAAGTTGGGCATGGATTGCTTTGCTGCTGCATTTTCTAAAACAATTTACACATGAAAAGCCTGCAACTTATCGTTCGTGTATTCTCAGATTGTCACGCTCGTGAATTACAATTTCATGGCAATGCAAATGTAAAAGCGTGGCAAATTTGGCTTAACACTGCTCACAGTGGTATGACTGAAAGTGCGTTTCTTGATGCGCCTTCAGTATATTTTTGCATTTAAACGAAAGATCACAAAAATGACACTTGACAGGGTGCTACTCCTCAATATGCTTTAGTAGCTCTTCACTGCTTCGGAAATGCTCTGGACACTGGTCACATTCAAACGTACATTTAGGAGAATTCTTGACGTGTGTATTGAGCATAGAGAGGGTGCAAAACGATTGCGTACAGGTAGAACATAAATATTTGTATGGAAATTCCTGAGCATTCTTTACAAGTGTGTCATGTTTTGGCAAATGCTCATTTAACTGTAATTGAGATCTATATTGACAGACACACCATGTGCATTGAAAAGGTAGCTCATGAGTGCTAATATGAGCATCAAGCTTACACTAAGTTGCTGTTGTAAATTCACAGAAAGTACATGTGAGCAAATTGCTTGAGTGGTAGTCCGTCAAGTGTCTTCTATAAAGGCTAACATCACTAAATGTAAGTCTAGAGGACAGTTTGCACAAATAATCGTCGTCGCCGTGTGCTTTCTTGTGATGAATCTGACACTTTACATACAAAATCTCCTTCTACATGATCTTTGACGCCGCGTGATTAGAGTTCTTTGACTAGGGCAAACACTTTTTAGAAGCTGAGCTTAAGCATCTATTGTAGTGGTCATGTCCGTCCGTCCGTCCGTCCGTCCGTCCGTTGGCCGTACACTACAGGTCACAGGTTACAACCGATTTTCATAAAAAAAATAGTATACGACCAGAAATGCGACTGGGCAGGTCTGTATTGTTTTTTAGTTGTAATTAGTCTAACCAGTTATCCACAATAAATTGATTACTGGACCTATGTCAGAAATTTGTAAATTGGAGAGGCTAAAAACGGCTGAACCAAATAGCTGAGGCAACTGAAAGAGGCGGCTGGCAAAGATAAAGCTACCATTGTTTGCATGTAAAATTTATCCTTGCCAGCCTTCTCTTTCGGTTGTCGCTACTATACATACCTACCACTGAACAAACGTACCCAGGTACGATCGGCCTACGCTTCTCACTCTTAGCATTCCATTCCGTGTGTATAAATACCATACGAAATTGAATGTTAAGGAGCGTTCACAAATGATGCTATCTTAATTTTCTGACCCACATACCCATTTTCACTGATGTTAAACCTAATGACATAAACGGGAAATTTTCATATGCACGTACCCATTTGAATGATATCACCAGTTGTAAAAATGGGGTGTAGATGGTGACGGATCGTCCATAAACGACGTCCTTCACCATTAATATTTTTTCCAGCCTATTTTATCATACATGTATTGAACTAACTTATATTAGTTATAGATATTTTTTAATTCAGATCACACTAATCGTTTTTCCACAATTAGTATTTGCATTGAGCAACTCTGAAATTTTTTCTTATACATTGTGAGGGAACGTCCGTTAATGAAGTCTTTCAAAAATATCATAATTGTAGGTGCCCCCTTCCCCCTCCCTTTTAATTATTTAACCGTTTGTAGATGCTAAGCACATAATGACGTCCTTCAGTGGTATAGATATCGAGGGATCGTACATAATGACGTACTTTAAATTTCATAGTTTTTAGAACCTCCAGTACCAATTTTAAATGTTTTTCCATCCTATATTGACTAAATGTCACGGACTTACCTATATGAGTTATAGATAGTCAGGAATCGTCCATAATGACATCGTTCTAATACTATAGTTTCTAGTATCCCCAGTCCCAACTTTACACTTGTTTCCATCCTAATTTAACAAAATGTCACGGACGTAACTATATGTGTTATCGATATTCAGGGATTGTCCATAATGACGTCATTCAAATATTATAGTTTTTAGGACCCCCACTGTTAACATCAAAATATTTTCCAACTTATTTTTAACTGCTTGCCACGTGCATTCGTATATATTTTATTGATTATAGGGGAGGATCCATAAATGACGTCATTTGTTAATCATGCAATTCTCAAAAATATTCCAGCGTTTTTTAACTACATGCCACGTACTACTATGTGGCTTATTGATGGGAAGGAAGCCTTCATAAATGACGTCATTTGTGAATATTGTAATTTATAAAAAACTTTCAGATATATTTAACTACATGCTACGCACATTCGTATGTCTTATTGATTGTAGGGGAGCTTCCATAAATCTTATACCACCTTCAAGCGTAACATAAATTGTCTTGCGCCTTTGTTGAAGCTCAGCATCTACTTCGGGCCCGCCCACGGTCGACAAATCCGGCGCGAAGCGCCGGATTTTTTGCAATAGTAGCATTCATTTTCTAAATCCGTATTAATCTTTTTGAGTGGTCGTAGGATGGGTGTCTCGGTGTCAATTTGAGAATGTTTCTTTTTCCAATGTTTGCGCAAGTTCTTGCAGAGTCGCAAATACGTTCACATTCTGAACACTTGAACTTTTTCCCAGGATGAGTGAAATTTACATGTTTTTGTAACTTTTGGTATGTCTTGAACGATTTGCTGCAGTACCCGTATTTGATCTGAAGAGGCTTGTGCTCCGTCGGTGGCTGAGAATTTGATTCACTGATGACTAGTGTCTCTTCTAGTTTTGGTGACAAATGTTTAGCAATGCAATGAAGTATATGCTGTTTGAAAGAGGCCATTACATTCAAGACACTTAAACTTTGCCCTAAAATGATCTAATTTTCCATGTTCTTGAAGCTCATTAATACTCTCAAACGTTTTCTTGCAGCGTCGACATATTAGGTTCACTTTATCTGACGTCAATTGTCTTGGATGATTTCAAGGTGATGGTGATGGGTGCGTTTCTTCTTTTGCCTTACGTTTAAGTGTACTTGTATTATTCTCACGCTGTACATTGTTGGAATTGGTTACCGCTTGTGCCGCAACAGGGCTACGTTTATCGTCCTCTTCGTCCGTGTATACCAATACTGGGACTCTTCGCTTTGGCTTTTGCTCTTTGTCACGAATATTGTCAGAATCAGTATCCTTCTTGGTTAGAAATGATGAGCTTTTAGTTTCTTTATCAAGTCTTGGCATTGTATTCCTGGGAGCCTTTTTTTGACATAGAATTCTGATTGCTGATTTGTCTTTTTCGTTTCTGTAATCGCTCATTTTCGACAGCTGGTTCAGTTTCGGAATCATTAATCGTCTTGGTTGAAAAGTTTGGTTCGTTTGGTGATAGTTCTGCATTTGTTTTCCAATTAGTCGTTTTTGTTTTGACAGATTTTTATTTTTTATACGCTGTATGTTGTTGGAATTGGTGACCGTTTGTGCCGCATCAGAGCTACTGTTGCTACTCTCGTCGTCCTCTTCGTCTGTGTATATTATTACAGAGATCTTTCGCTTTGCCTTTCGCTTTTTGTCCTTGGTTTTATCATCAACTTTTGGCATTTTATTCCTGGGCGGCCTTGTAATTTGTTTGAGTCTCCCATTCTTCATTGGTTTTATACTTTCAGAATCCGTGTCCGTCTCAGTCCCACCGGTCTAACAATCACTGCTACTGGCCATGTTGAGTCAATGGTGGTGAACGTTCAAGTCCACTGTCTACAATTTGAAATAGATTTTTTTAGTTAACCAATAATTTGATTCCGTTTTACAAATTACTGCTCATACTTTTGCAATATAAAAATAATTCCAAAAAATGCAAATTCACAGAAAGCAGTGTAAAAGAAGACAAATTTAAAACATTTACACTATAAATATTAATTATAAACTAAAACTAGGTGACAAAATTTTTCAAAGGGCATCGTTCCAATTTTGAAAGGGCATTTTCTTATCGTAAGTTTAAAAGAACATTTTATAAATTGTCGATTCCATACGGTTCATAAATCATTTCTCATAAGCGAAGAAAGGTAATCCAAACGTGCATGAGCCGACAATGTTTTCGGATGGAAGTGGGTGTTATTTTCATGTAAAGTCTACAGTGAGTTGAATTACACTAACCAACAGATATGTACGAGTTTTAAAATATAAAATTCAAGGATATCTAAAAACCATGAACACCTTGAAACCAAGATGATGCAGGAACAAAAAAGATGTAAAACAGTTTGCATTTAATAACAATTAGGATTTTTTAAAGCCGATAGAACAGAAAAAAAACAAAGCTTTGAATTCTCAAAGCTATGGTCGCCCAAAAAACCATACATTTGCAGAAACCCAGGATATATCAAGCCGCAAGCATTTTTAACCTCCTACTATCTGACTTACTTTATGTGATATACTGCAATAGTGAATTTTGAATGATGTCATATATGAGGAGGTTCTACATGGGATAGATGTTGAGAGCAGCAAGAGTCAAGCCTGGCTGATTAATATATATTATAGATATAGATATATAATATATAACATAATCTCTAATTAACCCCAAGGACATGTTGGAAACAAGGATACCTGAAAATCTAAGAATTTCTAAATTCCTAACGAAAAAATAATAAATGTAGAAGTCAAGGATATCTCGCAACAAATGTATTTTTAAGCTCTAAAGTGAATTAGTATTTAAAACTTTAAAAAACTATTAAAAACTTTAAAACACTATCTCAAATATCGAATGCCAAACGTTCACAAGGGCATGAACACATTTGAAATCTTAAAATACGTTGAAACCAAGAATGGCTGAAACCCTAAGGATTTAAAAACTTTAAGGTCGTTTTAAACTCCAAGGACATCGAGATCAGTTAATCGGTGAGACTGCCACCGCCTCTGAACAGAAGCCCTTCAGTAACGTAGGATTCAATGGTGGAGATGGGATTATCGAGACCGAAACATTCCAAAAGTTGGTACAGTGAAGCATATGGTAGAGATGGGAGGGGAGAGTGTCATTCTTAAGAATTGGAATCACCAATTGTCCCGTTCTGGGCAGTGGCTGAAGTTCCTGTTTTGGTCACCATTCAAAAAATTAGGTTTGAAAATATATACCTACAATATAAATTCTGCATAATTTTTAAAGTCAAAAAATTAGTATTTAGGATAAATATAAAAGTTAAATTAAAAATGCATACACAATTAAAAATTATTGCTAAAAAACATAATTTCTTACAGTTTAAAAAATACAATAGTGTACCACCCGATGTTTAGTAAATGCCGTGGTAACGTAGTATAAAAGTACCAGAGTGGAAAATAACTGTCGAGTAGTAACTTTCGTAAAATTCAAGTTTAATTTTTCGAGCCTTCACTGTTATTTTCCACTATCATACTTTTTTACTACGTTACTACAGCATTTACTAAACATCGAGTGGTGGGCTAATATGTATTAATATATTTACTGTAGTACATAAAGAACATTCACCAGATAGTTCCGACTTTTCACTTGCTCGTCCGAATCCAATTCCTGATAAGCTCACGATTCCAAGTATCACGTAACCCCACATTTTTGCAAATAAACTAATTAATTATTCTTTCGCTCGCAAAAAACTCTAACTGATTTGAATTAAAATTATGACAATTGTATTAATAATAATAACTTTTATTTTAATGGTTTGAACCGGAGATGGTCAGCCAATGCAACTAATAGCTACAAACAAGCGACAAAACCTTTTTGTACTTTTTTATACGTACCTCATAAAACGTTCACAGATTAAATTGAGATTAATTGATTAGTATTTATCAGAGTATAGATTAGCCCATCAAACGAGCCGCGATCGAAGTCGGGTTGGATATTTAAAAATCAGTACAACGGATTATTACATCAATAAAGGAAAGAGTAAAATAATACCCTATAAAATTACAAAATGTAAAACAAGAAAGCCTTTTTTTGTCAATGTAGTGTATTAATTCACGCGAATAAAATAATTGTAGCTATACCAGCAATTAAATGTCATTGTTATTGTCATTTTAGAATTATTATTACTGATTTTACTATCATCCGGTTAGGCAGTCAAGGTTGAAATTGGCTAAATCTGATCAAAGTGTATTGTGCCGGTCGGTGTTCTCATAGATAAATAAAGCGATTATGCAGTAATTGAAAATGGTTGTATAATTTACGATCTTTTTCTACTTTGTTCGCAAATATTGCGGGGATAGGGTGAAAGGCTATTAATAACCCCAACAATGTATAATATTTTAATATAAATCTGAAGATATTAAATTTAAAAATTGTCTTGTAGAGCATTTGTTCAGTGGCGGAACCAAGGTGCAAAAAAGAGGGAGAGGAGAGGTCGAGGTTGTAAGGCTTTTACTCTCAAATCCCTGGATTAGGTAATGCAAAATGAAGGATATTGACGGGCGAAAATATCCGTACTCTTGCAACTCAAATGCGTGGATTATAATTCCACTGGTGGACTCAACTTCAATAAACGGCAACAAACTCGCTATTACAAAATACTTATTACTTTATTAATGTAAAAGACGAAGTAAGTAAAGTGTATAATTTACAATAGTCAATAGTAAAAGATACGGAGACTGAAAAAGAACAGAGTACTTAGTCAGGAGGAAGTTGAAGTTAAAGTCAGGGAGTAATGGTTGAGGTTGCTAATTTATAGGGATGAAGACGGATGGGCATGGCCCATGGCACACGGTTGAATATAACCGGAATATATATGTAATATTAGTATATTAGGGCTCCGGAGTCAACGTGGACTAAAACTTATTACAAGTTAACAGTTAACACGACAAATCAGGAGTTTGGTTCAAGGCTGACTTGAGTCAGCCTGATAAGTGGTAACGGTAAATATTTCTAGAATAATAATGAACATAAATTGAAGGCTGAGCTATTGAAGAAACTCAGGAGTTAAAGTTATGAATTGAATCGGAGTCGACCGATGCGGCCGACTTTACATAGAATGTAGAGATTAAGGAAAACACAAATTAATTACTTTTGTAGGCAAATTAAAGTACAGATATGGGACATCTGGTCGATGCCAACTAGAAACTATGGATAAGCCGTAATATTACACTTAATATTAATATTACAACGGTAAATGGTGGCATTTTGAACTACAAACTATTTACTATGTAGAATCGAAATAAACTTAAATCTTTCAGGAAAAAATTACTATGAATATTGGATAAGTTTCGGTTCAATACCGAACATACTCCGGCCCTTGAACTCATGCGGGAACATGGGTTCAACACTGAGTAATTATAATGAAATAATACAATTTAAGGAAAAATAAATACATAATAGTAATGGATCACATGAATATTTTGGAAGTAACAAGTACCTATGTATTACAGTTAGGAGACTACAAACTAGGCACATGACACAAAAATTGAAACACAATGATATTGATTAGGATTAATTGGTAACATAACAAGGTTAAACAAAAGGACTGGTACTACGAAGTAGTTGAAACTGAAGGTTGAATTTCGAAGCACTTTTACAAGCACACATTGATGAAGGTTGAAATCTTGATGAAACTAATTCTTGAATTTGATGACACACTTTTGATCAACACGGTTAACGGTAATAAAGGATTACATGACACACAGGTTTAAAAATTATTACAGACATATTATATTGAGTTCCAGAATTATTGATGTGGAGAAAAAATACACAGAGGATTAGAGTAAACAATATGGATTACATTATATGATGAACAATAAACACATAAAAATACTCAGGATATTATTACAGAAAACATGAATAATGAAGTTTTGCTAAGTAACTGATTACTGGTAATAAGCATACACATGTTCATTATTATATTGATTGCAAACCTGGAGAATTGAAATCCAACAAAATACACATTTAAGGAAACACTAGCCACTTGATTTTGATTTTTCTTCTTCGATGGTTTTGGAGTTGGAAGTGGACACGGTTTGGGAATGGGATGATGGATGGTCGGAGTCTTGAAAAGAAGCAGCATCCAAGAGAATTTGATGGTTTTCTTCAGGGTGAAATGTTGAAACTCGAACAGAATTAAATCCAGATTTTGAAGGTGACTTGGATAGGTCGGGATATGGATCTTTTGGTTTATTAAACGGTTTTACACTTTTGATGACGCTGGCACCCAAGGCACGGGCTCTGGCTTCCAGGTGGACAATGGTCTCAATGAAGGTAGGAAGGGTGGTGGAGTTGAAGTGAAGTTCCCAGTCCTGGCGGCTTTCAGGAGTCAGACGTTCCAGAACGAGATGGATAAGGACGGCGTCCCAATGGTTCACGGGTTGGTTGAGGACTTCAAGTGCCCTCGCACACTCTTGAGTGGTGTCAATCAGCATCCGGAGCTGCACGGAGGAGTCGGAGGACATTGCTGGTTGACGAGTAAGAATGGTAAGTTGGTGGAGTATGAGTTCTCGGGTGTTCTCATACCGCTCTTCCAGAGTTTGAAGAGCCACAGGATAATTAGTGTCGGTGGGCTGGAAAGACTTGAGAAGTCTTTCTGGTTCTCCCTCTAATGAGCTCTTCAAATATTGAAGCTTCTGTCCAGGCGACAAGGATTTGGAGTGGTGGATGGAAGCATAGAAGAGATCGCGGAATGAGAGCCAGTCACACAGGTTGCCCCCGAATTTCGGTAAGTCAAGTTTTGGAAGTTTCACTTCAATTGGGGTAGGAGGTGGAGGGAGCTTCGGAAAATTGTTAAAGATGACCTGCAGACGTCCTTCAAGTAGGGTAGCTAGGTCATAGGCACGTTCAAATGGCTCGACATGGGGTGTCAAATCGGATCCAGTGACATTTATATTAATGACTGACTCCAGAGTCTCCAGCTCAAGAAAATATTGTTTGATGTTTACTAGATGAGTTCTTGCGGATTCTGGAATCAATAGAGTATCTTCACTGTCGTGTTTATTGACTGCAGTCTGGATAGATTTCAACCTATTTTTGATAGTTGTTTGTCTTCCAACTGCCTCTGCTGCTGCTTGTTTTGCCTCTGCCATTTTTCGCTGGTAAAATTGTTGTGCTTTGGGTGAAACTCCTCCGGATCCAAATTTTACCATAAAATATATTTTACAGTAACTCTTGAGTTTCAAAGTGAAATGGAAATTTGTACAGCGTACACACAAGTTAGTTGGTGAAAGAAAACACTGGGGTAAGTTGAAACTTCGGATTTTTTTTCTTTCTTCAAAAATACAACTTTTTCGCAAATCAGTCCCGGGACTACCACTATAGTTTTTCCGGTATTCACTATCCGGTTCGAAGGACCATGTTCAGTGGCGGAACCAAGGTGCAAAAAAGAGGGAGAGGAGAGGTCGAGGTTGTAAGGCTTTTACTCTCAAATCCCTGGATTAGGTAATGCAAAATGAAGGATATTGACGGGCGAAAATATCCGTACTCTTGCAACTCAAATGCGTGGATTATAATTCCACTGGTGGACTCAACTTCAATAAACGGCAACAAACTCGCTATTACAAAATACTTATTACTTTATTAATGTAAAAGACGAAGTAAGTAAAGTGTATAATTTACAATAGTCAATAGTAAAAGATACGGAGACTGAAAAAGAACAGAGTACTTAGTCAGGAGGAAGTTGAAGTTAAAGTCAGGGAGTAATGGTTGAGGTTGCTAATTTATAGGGATGAAGACGGATGGGCATGGCCCATGGCACACGGTTGAATATAACCGGAATATATATGTAATATTAGTATATTAGGGCTCCGGAGTCAACGTGGACTAAAACTTATTACAAGTTAACAGTTAACACGACAAATCAGGAGTTTGGTTCAAGGCTGACTTGAGTCAGCCTGATAAGTGGTAACGGTAAATATTTCTAGAATAATAATGAACATAAATTGAAGGCTGAGCTATTGAAGGAACTCAGGAGTTAAAGTTATGAATTGAATCGGAGTCGGCCGATGCGGCCGACTTTACATAGAATGTAGAGATTAAGGAAAACACAAATTAATTACTTTTGTAGGCAAATTAAAGTACAGATATGGGACATCTGGTCGATGCCAACTAGAAACTATGGATAAGCCGTAATATTACACTTAATATTAATATTACAACGGTAAATGGTGGCATTTCGAACTACAAACTATTTACTATGTAGAATCGAAATAAACTTAAATCTTTCAGGAAAAAATTACTATGAATATTGGATAAGTTTCGGTTCAATACCGAACAGCATTTATTGTTATATATTGTGTTCTAAAAGAAAATTGATTTGTACCTCTTTAGATTTATGGAACTCGAATGATTTTTTACTATTTAGAGCCCATATACGTATTTTAAAAGATAGACAAATTGCACTAACCCTTTAAAACCAAACATTTATTTTGAATATTAAATTTATTGTTAAATAAATAATAATTATTTACACACATATGATTACAGTGTGTCTCATAATTTTAAACTCACCCCGGTTTATGGAGTTTACTTCCTTACACGAAGAAGTTTTCCGGCGAGCTATTTATTTTTAGATGACAACATACAATTAATCAATTAATTATGATTCGGATTTGATTGACCCCCAGGGGTCACGTAGTTCCCATTTAAATAATTCAAAACCGAAAATCGGGTGTCTCACAATTTTAAACTCACCTCCTGGTCACATTATTGCACATTTACGGTTGAAAGTATTAGTTCGGTACTTTTGAAACTAAACGATTTATAAAATATTTTCATTCTATTTTACCCTGTAGCTAAAACTGCATACTAAATTATTAATTATACCCTTATATTTAAACTTTTACATTATAACATGCAAATAAGCATACTCATAGTAATTAATTACAAGCACTGGCACTTTTGAAATGTTGCGAATTTTTATATGGAAACCCTTCTATTCTAACATTAAAAATGTTTTTTGCAAAAATGAAGCCTTTTTTTAACTTGGATTTTATTCAGTTACATGCGTGCCAAGTTATTTCACACCACAGATTATTTTTATTGATACATCTTGTATTTTGGAAATAAATGAACTCCCATCTAAAGTTGAGGCTGAAGAACTGAAGACTGAAGATACTTTTTGGAATGTTCTTGCCACTGAATGTATTGAGTATACAGTATGTCTCATAAGGTTGGACGCGCAATGTATTTAGTGGTTTCTTGCTGCATGAGCAGCCATCAAACGAACACTTTTAAATATTAGCTTTTATTGATTTTAAAAAGAATTTAGGGATATCAGTTTCAAGTAGAGTAGTACAATAAACAAAAGAAAAGAATAATTATTTTTTACATATTTTATCTTTATGCGACTGCTTTTTGTGCATACATAAAATAGAGCTTGTGGTGTAAGCCTTCCCGCAGTGCTCACAAATATATGCCCGAATATTGTTATGCATTTTTATGTGATTTTTGAGTTCAACATTTGATTTGAACGCTCTCGGGCACTTGTCACACATGAACTGTTTCCCAACAACGTGGACTCTTCGGCAGTGGTATTTAAGAGAGCTACTACTAGGACATCCACGTCCACAGATTTCACAATGAAATTTAAAATCCTTGGTGTGAACAGAAATTTCATGATTTCGACAGCTCTCAGCATTATAAAATTCTTTGCGGCAAAATTTACAGACATTCTGAACAGGATTTGACTCATTGAGGTTATCCAAGTGTGATGCTAATCGAGGCCGAGAATTACAAAATAATCTGTGGCTCCAATGGAATGCCTTAAAATCCATCACATCTTTCTGTAGGTCAAAACTACTCGTACTAACAGCTACAGGCAAATCTGGGAATGAGAACTTTTTTGTTGGAGGGTCTGTCGAGTTGTCTTGGATTATAAAGGAACTTTTGACAAATTCTTCTTTGCAGTAAACACACTGGAAAGAATCTAGATTTCCTTCCGCATCTGAAGTTGTTTTAAGCGATATCCCATGAATACGGACTTGATGGTTACGGGCAGTGCCTACAGTTGTAAACTTTTCCAGACATTCGGGACATGAAATATTCTTATTTTTGTGACCTAACTTTTTATGTTTTTTTAGCGCAGTGGCGTCATCAAATAGGCGATTGCAATTTTTACATTCGTGTGAAGAAGATTGCGCATCCAGGTTAGTTGTTGTGGGTGTTGGCGTTTGACCAGCTGGAGTGGTGTATGATCTTACAATGCCTGAATCTTGTTTCGCTTGCTCACAACCATTGGAATCCGAAAATTGCTCAGTTTTGACGAGACACGTTCGGTGGTGGTGAGCGCGAAATATCTCAAAGTTGGAGAATGTTTTATCACAATCCATCTGATCACACTTAATGAACAGTTTGTCACTTTCTTCCTCCATCCTAAAGTCCTCCGCATTGTACACCTTTTTACAGTAGGTGCACTTAAAGGAGTCACATGACCCTTTTGCCCTGGTTTCTCCTACAAAAACTACTTGTTCAGTAGAGTGGGTCCCAGGAGCAGGGGCGAAACTCACTCTATGAACCAAAGCGTTGTGTGATCTGAGAGACTTGATAGACGCAAACCTTATATCTTTGCATTCGGAGCAGTGGAACTCAAAACTTTTGTTACTACTCAATTCATGGAGTTTTTCGTGTTTCATTAAAAGTTTTTTGAGATGGTACCCCTTTCCACATATCGAACAATTAAGAGGAAATTCTTGGAGCCTGTGAGTAGGTCGGATTTTTAAAACCTGGCATCTTCGCTTTTTTATGTTTGGTGGTAGTTTTTGTAGTTTACAGGGATTAGATGTTGAAGACACAATTTGAGTTTTAGTTTTGGACGAGGGCTTTTTTAATTCCTGGTTTCTTGGTTTACGGGAATTAGATGTTAAAGACTCAGTTTGAGTCTTCGTCTTCCACGATGGCTGTTTTAATTGCTGGTTTCTTGGTTTTTTAACGCTTGGTTGCCGCTTCCGTTTAATAGTATTAGATTTTGAAGACTCAATTTGTGTCTTGGTCTCCGCAGTGGATCGCAGTTTTAAAACCTGCTTTCTTTTCGATTTCCTAGCTGATGTAGGCTTTACATGGGAAAACGGCTCCTGCTGATTTTGGCACGCAATGTTTTTTTCGTCAAATGGGGAATCTGGATCGTCGGCCGATCCCGTTTCCGACATAGGTTCATCAATTTTAATATCACAAAAGAAGTTTACAATTTGATCATGACAGCGTAGGGGTCTTGAAGGTATTCTGCTGGTTAAACTTCTTTTGCCATCTTTCGCAGCACTATAACTATAGTCTTGATTTACTGTGCCAGATCTGTCAAATTCTATATCTTCCTTAAGCAGTGTAGTTTCTGTGTTCTTTGAATCTCCCGATTCAAAAGTATCCGTACTTATCGATCTCACTGTATTAAACTCATTTTTATCGAATTCACTTAAATTACTGAGGGCTGGTGATAGAGAACGCGGGGTGCCAACTTCTACAATTATTTTGTCTGCCACTGGAATTGGTCTTAGTGGTGAATCGCCTGTAATGAGAGCATCAGCTTGATGTTTAAATTTATTTGGAGGTAAAGCTTTGATTCGAACAGTGCAAGTCATCCAGCCTGCAATAAGTTGAAACGTCAAAATCATATTACTTATAAAATTATAAGATAAATTTAAGAGGTACCATTCATGCCATTTTATTGTTTAGAAACATGAAGAATAAGTAAAACTACATTAAATATTTGTTAGAAACATTACATAAGACAGTTTTGTAACTATTTTGGACCTACACTGAACGAGCGTCTTGCGAATATATGCATTCCCACTTGAGTCCAGCCCATCGTGATTATCTTTGATGATGTTTTCCTTGATTTTAGTTGAGATCTGTTCCCATTCATTTTGTAGATTATCGATTTCCTGTGCAATGCGTAAGCAACTTGAAATAGCTTCCTCACATAGTTCACAATATATTACAGTGGGCGTTGAGGAAGACGTTTCTAGTAGACGCTGACAAACTTGAGGGGAGAGTTTGAGCACTTTGAGGAGTTGACCTAAAAGCCTCACGGTGGAAACTTGGTCATGTAAAATCTGATTTTCGGACCTTGATGGGATTTCCTCAGCGCAAATTAGGCATTTGATTCCTTGTGGTACTGTCTTTGAAAATGAATCGTCTAATACTAAAGGACTTCGTTTTAAGGTTTTATTATTTGGCTCGCATTCAGTGCTTCTTTCAAACTGTCCATTATCCATTCTTAAGGTCTTAAACTGATAGTTGGCTGGAATAAAAATAAAATCCAAAAGTAATATAGATAATTTATGTCGGTGCTAAGTATGAGATTCAATTCTAAAACTGCCAGTATGAACTGTAACTTTTTAGTTGTTAGAGTCAAATGTCAATATGTGTAATTGCAAAGGTTGGTCAACTAGCTTGGTCATTGGTTGTTGGTAGTCTTGAATTTCAAATTTTAGTCTTACTTAACTATAGGGTGAGAGTGCCTACTTGTGGCCGGTATCCTAATTGTGGCCACTGGCTGTGTATATCTGATACGAGTCGATGCATAGCAACATCTCATTTTTTGTTGTAAAGTTCGGCTTTTCATCTACTGATTCTGCAACTTTGAGTTTCAAAAGCTTTCAACTGAAACGAATTTAATCAGCAGACCACAATTTGGACACCTGCCACAATTAGGCACCCCCACTCTTCACACTTACTTACTAGTTAGATAAAATTATGACTTAGACCTTGATTTCACTAGAAAAGTTAACAATTGTGAGCCTTAAGAAACACGCTTTTAGAGTTAACCATTGTTAAATCTGAAAGCGAGTTTCTTAAGGCTAACAATGGTTAACTTTTCTAGTGAAATCAAGGTCTTATACACTAAATATGTAGCAAAAAATTTGAGCTTTACCTATAGAAATTTATGCATAATTAAAATGTTTAACTTGTAATATAATAAAAAAAAATACAAAAAATTAACCGTACGCGAACACTTACTTGGGTAAAGTAACTAATAACTAAACTATCGCTAATGAATTGCATGGATTGTAGTTTATAGGATATTGTGGATTTGTAATTAATTAATTATTACCAGACAAGAAGGGGTTTTGAATTGCGGAGCTACTAACTAGTAAGTATTTAAGACAACTATCATATTGTGCAGCAGTGAAGCAACAAAACACAAAATTTATCCTGTTAGTCAGTTGGGCAGTGTTTAAAATTCGCTCCCCAAGGAATGTTATCATATTTCCCTGAAAAGTCTGAAGATGCTGCTTTTTGGTTTGGTTAGTTGTTAGTTTGGTATAAATAAGCAGTATCTTCAGAACTTCAGACTTCAGTTATTAAGTTCAATCAGCCTTCAGTTCTTGACTCAACTTTTGATGGCAGTTCATGTATTTAAAAAATCCAAAATCCATCAATAAAAATAATTTGTGACTGTGAAATAATTTGGCACGTGTAACTTAATAAAATCCAAGTTTAAAAAAGGTTACATTTTTGGAAAGAATATATTCCATGTTGTTAGAATAGAAGGGTATCCAGAAAACAATTGGCAACATTTCACGTACCTACATCTCATAATTTCATGTAAGTTAGTATGTAGGTTACATTGATGTAAGTATTAATTCACATGAATATGCTTTCCATGGTATGGTCTAATGCAAAAGTTTAAATATAAGGATATAATTAGTATGAATAGATTCAACAACATACAAAGGTTACAAAATGGAATGAAATCAGTTTAATCAACTGAATCTAAACAGAGGCAAGTCAAAACCTGTTAGCCGTTAGCCAACATACACGAAAATATGGTGATATATGTAAATCTACCTAGTAAATCTGGATATTGCTATTTTTACCAAAGTATATTTTATATAATAATAATGTTTTTATTTAAGTATATAATATATTTTTAGAGCATAAGAAATATAGTTTCTAACACATATACATAATAACATATCTAATAAATAATTTTAGAATCAATGAGTTATTATACCTCTAGGTTCAACAATGAAATTCAAATTTTAAATACACTAAATCTAAGAGCAATAAAGCGATTACAAAAATTCATTAAGTACCATCTAAAACTTAGCCAGTAAACTGTGATTTTACGCTAACGTTATAAATACCTTAACATTTCAATTAAATAATTCATATATTATTCTTGAATTTGGACGACAGGTTGGTCCGCATCTTCAATGATAACAGGGATAGGTTTGGATTGGATAGGTGCAGGAACTGCTTTATTGGCTTCCTCTGGTTTCGGGAAAAACGGAGCTTGGATAGTAAGAACTCCGTCAGGTGATAAAACAGATTCCAATTTACTCAAATCCACATTATCCGGAAGTGTTACCTTCTTGGTGAACTCTTGGTACAGACGGGATGCTAATGACCCATCTTCGCTTTGAGTGGACTTTTCTTTTTTCACATCAACCGTCATGATATTGTCTTTTCGGGTAATTTTAAGACTCTCTGATTGAGTGTCACTTCCAAGTACAATGTCTACTCTGTATTTCTTGCCATTGTTATTTTTTGTAGATCGTGGATTATTTGTTGTCATTTTTCTGCTCGTTCCTGCCTCTGGCTCAGGACCGGAACCAGCGCCAGTTTCCTCCATTGAAAGACGAATGGCCTCCTCGATCATTTTCTCATCAAAATTCTCCGCCATTTGGTAAAGGAATGGAGCTGCATGGGGCAGAAGCTCACTTAGACCAGCTGCAATGGCTTCCGGGTTCAATCCAAAGGGCCTGAAATCCGAGCCACCGAGACCGAAACTGAAATTTTGGGGAGAAGTAAACAGACCGCCAGCACCGTTTCCAGAGCCACAACCCCACGGGTTATTGTTACCGTTATTGCCAGAAGCCATGTTTTAAGGTTTTGAGTGTAGGAAGTCTATGACAAAAACAAATATTTTAAAATTAGAAATTAATACAAATCTAATACCAATACATATTTTATTTCACAAAAAATAAAATCTTGCAAACTATTTTAAATATACGTTATTTGTACAACAGATACATAACTAAATACATTGGTAGGTAATTTAATTTGAATAAATTAACAATTTAGTATTTTTAGTCTAACAAAACTCACCTGGTAAAGTTATAAGCAAATGCTAAATGTGGTTTTTGGTTTAAGGTTGAATGCAATCAAGTTTGTGGATTAATAATGTGGCCTGTTTTAAATCACTAATATAATCAACAGAACAAAATGGAAAATTAGAATTTGTGCAACTTTTTAAAAATTGTTGAGGTTTAAATGGTGTATAGCTACTATGCTGCAGAATGTAGAGATAACTTTTGTAGTTGTGTTTCGTATGGAGACGAGAGAATGAGTGTGACTGACCGTTGGGGCAGAATGGGATTTTATACCCCCCAAAACTGGCAGTAGCGAGTGCAATTCTCGCAGTGACATTGCAGTTTGCTATGCGAGAAGCTTTTGGATGCTTCCAGACTAAAGAAAAATAGCACAGTAGAAGCTAGAAGGGATTTCTGATGAAATCTGATGTGATGAAGGTGAGTCACGTTTGTTTACAAACTTACCCCGTCATTCTGACAGTGCAAAAACTTACCCATAACGCCAGACGTTACTTGCGAATTTTGCAGTACTACGTTGCTTATTACTTGTTGCCATGTACTTTCTACATGGCAAAGGTAAAGCACTGTACAGCTTTAAGTTGCAAATTCAAGCATTAGTTTCCTTTCTATTCTATTTATTTAATGTTGCGTGTACGTGAATTTGATTACGTTATGGTATGGTTTAGAATGTTTAGATAGCAACATTTGCATTCGACTCTGCCCTCAGTTCCTTTCCTGTGCGCGTTTGTGAGACGGTTTTAGCTACCAAAAATTTGAATGCACATGTAACTTTTAAATGTTTGCGAATGTAATTATGTAATATATGCAATAACATGGCTAAGAAATGAAAAATGAAACCATTTTAATACAAATAGTTTTATTTTTGAGAAAAATTCTTTAGTATAAAAATCAAATTCCGTGTTGTTTTTTAGGTTTTTTGAAAAAAGCGTACTTCAATTATTATAATTCTATACTGTTAAATCAAGTAACGTTTATAGTTATTCGATTTAAGAAGGTATGTATAGGTACCTACATACTATTCCTGAAAAGCTCTAAATATAATCCGGGTCTCAAATAATGCCCTGTCTCAAATAGAGGCTGGAGTTTTACCATAAGTTTTAATTAATGCTATTTTTACAGCTCAAGACTTGGCATTTATAATAGAAGGGTGCTTGTATTTGGAGCTTTACGGTATCTGAATTGCACATTTAAGGGAATTGCAAAAAATAGTTGTTTCACATTACCATGGGACTACGCATGTCGAAAGTGAAGGTTTCAAATATCCTATATACACTGTTAGCAAAAAAAAATCAAATAAGGCACTTTTCTATTTTCAAAAACATGTATGTAAAAACAATATTTTGTACTGTTAAAAAGACTCGTGCATAAGATTTTACGCTTGATATTCTATATCTCATGTAGTAAATTTATTCACATAGTTGGTTTTAATACTAGTTTAAATTTGATATCCACGTGATTCTTCAGTTATGATATACGTAATTCAAATTCAGCCATATCGTCTCTGAAGAACCAAAATGACCCATATCCATTTCTAGTCAAAAACAATATCCACTATCTACAAAAAATAATGAAATATATTTTCAAATACATTCAAAGGAAGCATTTTGATCTTTTTAAAAGCATGCAAGTAAAACATTTTGCAACTTTCAAAAATATGCAAATAAAACATTTTACACTTTTCAAAAACATGCAAGTCAAACATTTTGCAACTTTCAAAAACATGCAAACAAAACATTTTGCACTTTTCAAACACATCAAAATAGAACATTTTACGATTCTCAAAAACTCTTAAAATAACATTTTACGCATCTTTCTCATTTTGTGTTTTTTCATGCCTTAGCTCATTTTGATTCGAGCTTAAATTGGATATGGGTCATTTTGGTTCTTCATAGACGATATATGCTTGAGTTACTTAAAACATATGATTTATTTAGTCTTTAAGCTTCATCTTGTAAGAAAGAACCCAACCAAGAAAAGGAGTAGTAAATATGAAGCTATATATTTATCTAATCTAGTTAAAGCTCAAAAATGTGTAGAATAAAATTAATTTCCATCACAAAAAAAACGTCAATAAATAAATGCTGCATATTGCAAAGTTCATTCATAAACCATATCAAAAATTTGGTACTAATGTTTTCAAATTTTCATAATAAATCAATCATTATATTTTTATAAAACTACAATAGCCAAAAATAGGCTTCAAAACGATTATATAGCTCGGAGTTTAATTAAAGGGCGAAGGAGAAACGTGCTTAAGACTCATGTGGCCCGTTTTAATGCATGATTTTAGTAGTGGCAGTGATAATAGTTTAAATAGGCACAATTTAAATAACCTCTGCAAATTGCAATGTCAGAATGACAGTGCACAACTTTTACTTTTGCCATAATTAAAGCTTATGCTTTACTATGCTTGTAATTGAATGCTGACGAGATTTACCAACCAACGCAACGAAGCCACAGCTGACTCATTTCAAGGCTTGAATCTCTAGAAGCATCCACATGCTCCTGGTCTTGGCATTGCTGTTCTATTACACTGAATGTCCTATTCAATATCTTTTAACTTTTGTCTCATTTTCCTCATACTTTTATTTTATTACGTTACGTTTCTATCCGGTTCGGGCTAAAATCAACAACTGACCAACGAAAACGACACACAACTGAAGAATTGCAAATTCAAACATTTCAACTGCCTCTCTACATTCGTTTCGTATAAAAGTATAAATAGGGAACCTTCCCCAAAAATAATAGTTACAGCCACTCTTTACTTCAACCGAACTACTTATTGTTCTTATTATGGGAAGAGTCAGTTTTTTTTTTAAATTTCGATAAAATCAATCATTTTCCTTAATACCTATACATAGTGTAATTTTGAACTGTCAATTATTAATATCAAAACTCAACCAAGTTCAACTTCAACTTCTGTGCAATAAAGCAAGGGAATTTACACTGCGTTAATTTTCCATTTTCAAAAGTAAGTTTCGATCGGAAAGTTTTTTACACTGTTTTCATTGCTGAAGAAGCAAAATGGACTAATTGCAATTTTAATCAATAGCAAGTTGGCCATTGTGCTTCTGCAGTAGCAGTAGCAGCACAATTATCCATAGTATTAATTATTTTTTTTTGAATTTGGTTTGTAGCATTATCACGCACAAACAAGAGCACAATAATTAATAAATAATTTAAATGTTCTATTATTTTCTAGGCTGGATTTTTAAACTTTACATTTAAATCTAGAAATGACCTGTCGTGCTGGTTTTCCTAACCGTGGTGGTTGTGGACGTAGTGGCAGAGGTGGACGAAGCATGTTCACTGCTCCAAACTTTGGTGGTTTTGGTTTCGGAAGGCCTGGCGGCTCACCTACGCAGTGCCAATTTGCAAACGGATCCGGATCCGGATCCGGACTTGGCGTTCAACTGAGCCCTGAAGTAGCCAGTGCCAGTTTAAGGGACCTCTTGACCCACGCAGCTCCATATCTCGAAGGAATTGTGAGCAGTATTGATGAGCAGATGATCGAGCAAGCCATTCAAGCTTCCGTAGCGAAACCCGGCACCGGCGGGGCTCATCAAAACCGAACTGGGCAACAATTTAAGGAAACAGTGAGTGTAGATAAATCTGGAGAGAAGGACACGTACCGAGTTGACATTGTTTTGGGCGGAGATGCTAAAGCGGAGAGTCTCAAAATTAAGCGGAAGGATAATGTGGTGACCATTGATGTGAAAATTGAGACGTTAGCTGACACTGAAGACGGATCTTCCCGCTTGTACCAGGAATACACCCGAAGAATTATACTACCCGAAAATGTTGATTTGACTCAGCTAGGAATCTGTTCTTTCCCCGGAGGGAGTTCTCACAGTTAAAGCTCCTTTTTCCCGAAAATCAGAACCGGATAAAGCTCCTCAGTCAGTGGCGGTTTTGATCCCTATCATCGTTGAAGAAAATGTGACAGAATAATTTAGTAATTGTAGATTTATGAACCAATTATTGCTAAATTATGCGATGGGTTTGCGTTTTTATTATTGTATTTCATATTATTATTATTATGTTTTAATGTTTAATTCAAAGTAAGCAATACAAAAAATAATTTAAATGCTTAACAATTATGTTTTTTTTTCTGTTACGCGCAGATATATATTTATAATCAAAAATACATCATTTGATATCATACTTCCCTACTCATACTTCTTTGTACTTGCACGGACTCAGTTCAGTTTTTTAAAATCTATAATTGCATTCGATTACTCGCATAGATAGTAATAGATACTTCTTTATCCAGGTTATTGATTTTCGTATCTAGTGATAAATACATAATTTATACATGAGTTATCTTCCTAATTCCTAATGGTGATAGATGTAATTAATTTTTCTTAAACATAAAGAATCTGTAACTTCTTGCACAGCGGGCGTATAGTGGAGCAGGTTGCGTTATATGTTAATTTGCAATGGACATATAAACAATAAGTGAAATTGCAAGCGATACAAGTGACGGTATGAAACAAGTTCGAAAACTATAAAAATCGGGAAAATGCCCAGAATACATACGACACACGGTTACTACAAATCCTTTATACCTAATGGAAAAGTATAGCTTCCTTAATGTTGAATGTAATAGGAATAAAAAAAAGTGAAAATACATTCAAACTGTTCTTATTTTACACAGCCGCAGATTTTGAAGAACAGGCTGAAAGTACTTTATATATTTGAGGCTATAAACTACTGACACATTACATAGCATCAGTGACCAGTGGCACACATTCATAAGGCCCGTGTATTTATTTATTTGAACTACGGCTATACCTATCATCATTGCTGTTTCACACTTTTTGTTTTCGTCTAGCTAGGATAGCAATCCAATATGTGCGACAAAATAGAATAACCACTTTTAACCTACGTAGGTAATTAAACTTATGCTGTATGCAGTGGCCGCGGAAGGCCAATTTTCCATGGGGGACAAGCCTATGTTAAGCATAGATACATAATAAAAAATGTACCTACCCATTTATTAACATTAGAAATTCAAAATTTCAGGGGGGGGGGGACAATGCGCCAATGTCCACCCCCCAGGTTCCGCGGTCCCTGGCTGTATGGGAAGACGTTCAACGATAAAACAATGTAATTTTATTATTATTATTTTTTATTGATTTTAAATAATTAAGAGGTACAGTTTCAAGTAATAAATTATTACATAATAAAAACAGCTTGCGTTACTTTTTATGCGACTGTTTCTTGTGCATATACAAAATAGTGCTAGTGCAATAAGCCTTCCCGCACTGCTCACACACATAAGGACGAATATTGTTATGCATGTTCATGTGATTTTTCAGTTCATGGTTTGTTTTAAATGTTTTGGGGCACTGCTCACATTTAAACCGTCTGTCCCCGTGTACTTTTTGGTGAGTGTTAAGTTTGCTCCTACTCGGAAATGGACCGCCACAAATGTCACAATGATATTGGAAATCCTTCGTGTGAACCGTGATTTCATGATTTCGGAGAGTGTGAGGAGTGGAATATTCTTTTCCACAAAATTTGCAAGAATTTTTCGCGGCGGAATTTGATGAAGCATCTAGACGATCCTGGACAGAGGCAAATCGAGGTCGAGACTTACAATACAATCTGTGGTTCCAATGGAATGACTTAAAATCAGCTGCATCATCATTGGTTAACTCATTCTTCCTGGAACGAGAAACTATTTGAGGCAAATCTGGGAATGAGAACTTTTCTGTTGGAGGGTCTGTCGAGTTGTCTTGGATTAAAAAGGAGCTTTTCACAAATTCCTCCTTGCAGTAAATACACTGGAAATAATCAAGACTTCCCTCCAAGTCAAAAGTTGTTTTGAGAGACTTCCCATGAATGCGGATTTGATGGTTGCGGGCAGTATTCACATTTGTAAATTTTTCAGGACATTCTGGACAAGAAACATTCCTAGGAGTCTCATGACTTGACACATAGTGGTTTTTTAACGCAGTGGCGTCTTCAAATGTAAGACCACACTTTTTACAGGCGTGTACGGGGGGCTCCGCAACATGAGGGTTATTAGGCTCATCAAGGGTTGACCCTTTCACCTCCGTTGCTTCTATAATATTAACTACTTGCCCGACTTTTCTCCGCCTACGGGGAACGGAACTCGTTTTGTGACAAATAGCATTGTGGCGAATGAGAGAGGCAGCAGATATAAATCTTAGTTCATTGCATTTGGAGCACGAGAACGGAAAACTACCGCTGCATTCATGGGCTTTTTCATGGGCTTGCTCATGTGTTATTAAACGAGATTTTTGATGATACCCCTTTCCACATATTGAACAATTAAAAGGAAATTCCTGGAGCCGGTGCATGGGTCTCAGTCTTAGAGTGCTCACACTTGATATTTGAAAGTTTGCCTCTGGCTTTTGTTTTGGTTTAGGCTTGAATGAATTTAATGTGGAAGTTTCCTTTTTTGGTTTTTTTTTGGAGACGACGACGACAGGTTTCTTCAAGATCTTTTTCCTTTTTACTTTCTTTGTCGACTTGGGCTTTCCATCCAGAATTTCAGGTTCATGCTTATTATGAAGTATGCTCTTTTCTGCTTCAAACGGGGGGTCCGGGGAGTGTACTGACTGTGAGCCAATTTCTGAGATATTTTCATCTATTTTAACATCACAAAAATAGTTGACAATTTGCTCTTGGCAGCGTCGGGGTTTTACAGGCACTCCACTTAGTAAACTTCTTTCATCGTCATCAGCACTATCGTTCGGATTTCGGGAGCCAAAGTCAGCAGCCTCTTTAACAAGCTTAGTTTTAGTGCTCTGGGGGTCCACCGACTTAACAGTTAAAGGTGCCGAAGTAGAGAACTCATTTTTATCGGATTCACTTAAATCACTGAGGGCTGGTGATGAAGAACGGGGGCTGCCAATTTCTTCAATTATTTTGTCGACAAAATTTTCAGGACCCACACTGGTTTTGGAACTGTAGTAAGCAGCCACAGCATCCCCAAGAGTTACGCTCCCGCTCGGAACTGAAAAGCTTGTAGCAGTTGTGACATCCTCTCCTTTGCCTTCTACCACTGGAATCGGTTTCTGTTGTGAATTGTCTTTAATCGAAGTAGCGACATCATTTTTGGATTTATTTTGAGGTAATGCATCGAATTGAACTGTGCACGTCGTCCAGTCTGCAATCAATTAAAGACGTCAAAAATTCGCTTTATTATTCGTTGAAAAATTATAAACTAAATTATATGTACATACAATTGTATGTACTATATCGTTTGATTTATTAGCAAAATTAAAAATTACGAATAAGTAAAAGAACATGAAAACTTTAATAGGAACATACATTGCACGAGCGTTTTCCGAATATACGCATTTCCATTTGAGTCCAGTCTACATTGATTATCATCAATGATGCTTTCCTTGATTTTATTTGAGATCTGTTCCCACTCATCTTGTAGATTATCGATTTCTTGCGCAATGTTTAAGCAACTTGAAATAGCTTCCTCGCATGCTTCACAATACAATATAGTGATTGTTGATGACTTGTTTTTCAGAAGGCGACGACAAACTTCGGGGGAGAGTTTTAGCACTTTTAAGAGTTGACCTAAAAGCCTCACGGTGGAATCTTGGTCCAGTAAAATCTGAGCTTCGGATCTCGATGAAATTTCCGCAGCACAAATTAGGCATTTGATTCCTAGTGGTTGTGTCTTTGAAATTGAATCTTTCAGTTGTATAGGATTTGTTTTTAAGGTTTTATTAATTGGTTCGCCTTCAGTATGCATCTCAAATTTGCGTTTCTTGTCCATTCTTAAGATAACAGTTGTCTAGAATGGAATAAAAAAAATAATTATGTACGCCACATTTGACATTTACAAATACTAAGTAATCGCGAATAATGTATGTTTATCGAAGGTGTATGGATGATGGATTTATTAATCCCATGAGGCAAATACATATTTTCTGCACTCTAAAGTTCCGCACTCTGTTGTATGCTATCTTTTAATTGTTTTGTTGCCGGATTAGTTAAATTTATTTAGGAACTAAATATTTATTGTAGGTAATACACATTTATTTGACAGGTAATTAGTGACAGGACAACCAATGACTTACTTTATGTATGTCGATCACCGGTGATATGTATAAATTCAAGAATTAATATAATCCTGTGAATCTAAACTATATCTAATTCCACCAACCCTTTATTTACTAATTAACTAGTCAGCCTAGTATTTATGTGTCTTTAAAATCTAATTTATCAGTGTTGTAGTTTCAGTTTCACGATTAGCTAAGCTTTACTTTTAAATAGAACTTACAGCGTCAATGCCAAAACTGTAAAAACAAAACATGTAAACCAAAATATTATATTATCCCTTTTATATGTAGCTATGAAAATTAGAAATTCCGAGTGTTGGTTTTGTTGAATGTGCACCGGATTTATTTTATTTAAGGGGAAGATATTTAAGTAGTAAGTAATAAAGTAATAGACATCACAAACAATCAAGAAAATGCAGATACAAAATTCAATTTACAGATAAGTTACAAAGTTACAACAGTACAACACAAGATCGGGAACTTGTATATTCCTACCATTTTCCTACCCTTCCTAACCTTCCTATCCCCATGCAATGTTGCCGTCTTTCTCCTACCACTTTGTGAAATTTCCTACCACACTGGCGCGCCTTCTAAATTTTACTCAATTCTCCTACCTCTCGATTTGAAGCGCATATTGCCGGTAACTATTTTCCTACCCTTCCCCAAATTCCTATTTTTGCTTAATATATTCCAACTTTAATAATCTAGATATCTCATATTTCCTACCTTTCAGTAAATTTTCCAAAAGTGGATCGTATTTTCCTCCTTTCTTCACGATACTAGTAGAAAATCAGTATTTTACTACCCCCCCCCCTCCCGCCAGCCCCAAATATGCCCATCAACGGTGTCTGTACTTTCCTGCCCTCCCTCGAAATCCCTGATAGTTTCGTATTTTCCTAACCCCTCATATAATCACTGGTAGTTTCGTATTTTCCTACCCCCTCATATATTCCCAGCTAGTTTCGTATTTTCCTACCCCATCATAATATAATCCCTGGTATTTTCGTATTTTCCTACCCCTAATATGATCTCTGGTATAGTTTTGTATTTTCCTGCCCCCTCATATATTCCCTGGTAGTTTCGTATTTTCCTACCACTTTATATATTCCCTGGTAGTTTCGTATTTTCCTACCCCATCATATAATCCCCGCTAGTTTCGTATTTTCCTACCCCCTCATATATTCCCTGGTAGTTTCGTATTTTCCTACCCCTTCATATATTACCTGGTAGTTTCGTATTTTCCTACCCCTTCATATATTCCCTGGTAGTTTCGTATTTTCCTACCCCATCATATATTCCCTGGTAGTTTCGTATTTTCCTACCCCATCATATTATAATCCCCGCTAGTTTCGTATTTTCCTACCCCCTCATATATTCCCTGGTAGTTTCGTATTTTCCTACCCCTTCATATATTCCCTGATAGTTTCGTATTTTCCTACCCCTTCATATATTCCCTGGTAGTTTCGTATTTTCCTACCCCATCATATATTCCCTGGTAGTTTCGTATTTTCCTACCCCATCATATTATAATCCCCGCTAGTTTCGTATTTTCCTACCCCCTCATATATTCCCTGGTAGTTTCGTATTTTCGTACCCCTTCCTATATTCCCTGGTAGTTTCGTATTTTCCTACCCCATCATATTATAATCCCCGCTAGTTTCGTATTTTCCTACCCCCTCATATATTCCCTGGTAGTTTCGTATTTTCCTACCCCTTCATATATTCCCCGCTAGTTTCGTATTTTCCTACCCCCTCATATTTTCCCCGCTAGTTTCGTATTTTCCTACCCCCTCATATAATCACTGGTAGTTTCGTATTTTCCTACCCTCCCTCAACATCCCTGATAGTTTCGTATTTTTCTACCCCTACATATATTTCCTGGTAGTTTCGTATTTTCCTACCCCATCATAATATAATCCCCGCTAGTTTCGTATTTTTCTACTCCCTCATAATTACTAATAGTTTCGAATTTTCCTACCAGCTCATATGATCCCTGGTAGTTTTCTATTTTCCTACCCCCGCATATATATTCTCTAAGAGGATTCGCTTGTTCCTATTCTTCTCCAAAATCATTGTTACCTTCGTATTTTCCTACCCTCTCGTAGAATCCCCGTGAAAGTGCGTATTTTTATACCCTCTCGTAGAATTCCCGTAAAAGTGCGCATTTTTATACCCTCTCGTAGAATCCCCGTGAAAGTGCGTATTTTTGTGTCCTCTCGTATAATCCCCGTGAAGGCTCTTTTAATCGCCTTAAAGAGTTTGTATAACTATTTCTACGCAGTACTCAGCGTGTGAGTTTGCAATGACTTGTTGTCTAGTACCTAGCAGATTGTAGGACATTTGCTACCTGGACATTTGGTACCTGGACAATTGCTACCTGGACATTTGCTACCCGGACATTAGCTACCCAATACAACCTAGGACATTTGCTACACATAACCTAGGACATTTGCTACCCGCACCCAAAACTAGGACATTTGCTACCCATGGCTATAGTCGAAATAAAATGCATGGACAATATTTATGAGTGTACTGCGATAACATGGCATCGTTAAAATAGTTTATGAATGCCATTATTGTTAATGATAGAAGATGGTATAATTGTAGATTGGTCGTTCAAAAATGAAATTTTAAAGTACATATATATACTGTGTTTACAATTAATTTTTCCAATTAATATACCGGGCATATTAAGACGATTAAGTGACAAGATTAGGAGATTGGTGTGAAAGTGTTAGAACCCGACAACATAAAAGGCAATTGTAAACACGCTACAACAATTACTACAAAATATAAACAGTAACGATAAAATTTTAAGGTTTTCCTAAATATAATAAAATAAATAAAACTCCTGATGAGTATAAATGTAAGTTTTGGTTTTTTATGACGTAATTATGGTGAAAAGACAGTTTCTGTTTTAAAATTAAATAATATAATTTTAAATATTATTTTTGAACGACCATCTACCATTATACCATCTTCTATCATTAGAAGTAATATCATTAATAAACTCTGTTCATAATACCGCATGTTATCATATTGCACTTATAAATATTGTCCATGCATTTTATTCCTACTTTAGCCTTGGGTAGCAAATGTCCTAGGTTTGAGCGTGGGTAGCAAATGTCCTAGGTTATGGGTAGCAAATGTCCTAGGTTATGGGTAGCAAATGTCCTAGGTTATAGGTAGCAAATGTCCTAGCTTGGGTTTTGGGTAGCAAATGTCCAGGTAGCAATTGTCCGGGTAGAAAATGTCCAGGAAGCAAATGTCCGGGTAGCAATTGTCCGGGTAGAAAATATCCGGGTAGCATATGTCCGTTTATCACCTAGCACTACTACTACCATTTATGTATTAATCAGTCAGTCTTAATGTGCAGGTTGTGATAAGACATGCTGAGGCTACGACCCTTCTAAATATCTGTTACGATAATTTTTGTTGTACGGACTTTTGCTACCCGGACTTTTGACGGATGCGTCATATTACTGTTAGCTATATATGGTGCATAGTATGGAGTTGATAGTTAAATCTTATGTGCTGAAATCTCGGGGTATCGCCTGATTCCATCCATATAACATACTTAAAAGCTTTCGAAACTCAAAGTTATAGAATCATAGAATGATTGAGTGATAATTGTCGAACTTTGCGAGCAAAACTATGTTCTTGTTATACATTGACTCGTTTCATATTGAGATATACAGCTGCATATTTCCATTAGAAAACAGTACACACTTACACCACTCCCCCTCAATAATAATTGTAGACTGTGGTGCACACATGATGGTGATGGAGCTTCATATTTTGTTATTTTAATCACAACCTGCACATTAAGACTGACTGAATAATAAATAAATAATAGTGCTAGGTACTGGACAACAAGTCATTTCAAACTCGCACGCTGAGTAGTGCGTAGATAACAACAAACTCTCGAGGGCAATTTTGGGGGAGTATAGAAAATTACGAAACTTCTCAGGGATTTTAAGAGAGGGTATAAAAATAAGAACTTTCACGGGGATTCCACTACAAGGTAGGAAATTACGAAGGTAACAGGGATTTTTGAGGAGAGTGGGAACATACAAATCTTCTTAGAGATTATATGCGAGGGCAGGAAAATACAAAACTATACCAGAGATCATATTAGGGGTAGGAAAATACGAAAATACCAGGGATTATATTATGATGGGGTAGGAAAATACGAAACTAGCTGGGAATATATGAGGGGGTAGGAAAATACGAAACTACCAGGGAATATATGAGGGGTAGGAAAATACAAAACTATCAGGGATTTTAAGGGGATAGGAAAATACGAAACTACTAGTGATTATATGAGGGGGTAGGAAAATACAAAACTAGCGGGGATTATATTATGATGGGGTAGGAAAATACGAAACTAGTGGGGATTATATTATGATGGGGTAGGAAAATACGAAACTACCAGGGATTTTAAGGGAGGGTGGGAAAGTACAGACCGTTGGTGGGAATATTCGTGGCTGGGGAGGAGGTAGTAAAATACTGATTTACTACGGGTATCGTGACTAAAGGAGGAAAATACGAGCCACTTTTGGAAAATTTACTGAAAAGTAGGAAATATGAGATACCTAGATTAATAAAGTTGGAATATATTAAGCAAAAATAGGAATTTGGGGAAGGGTAGGAAAATAGTTACTGGCAATATGCGCTTCAAATCGAGAATCGAGAGGTAGGAGAATTGAGTAAAATTTAGAAGGCGCGCCAGTGTGATAGGAAATTTCACAAAGTGGTAGGAGAAAGACGGCAACATCGCATGGGGATAGGAAGGTTAGGAAGGGTAGGAAAATGGTAGGAATATACAAGTTCCCCACAAGATCGGTTTTAGGAGAATTTGGAATGGAATATGGAATGGTCAACTTTTGCCGCCAGTCTGTGCAGTTTTCATACGGTACTGGCTTATACCTTCATATAGTTGCACATTTGGATTTTTGGATTGGAAAGATTGGACTTGGATTGTAGTTGGACTTAAATTGGATTTATAATAATAATATTATTGTTATGCTACTAACTAGTAAGTAGAAGTTATTTTGATTTTATTTATGGCTATTATTTGCGCTCAGTTAATTTCTCCTCACTATTTAAGGCTTAATTTCATACGTAGGATTTACAGAGGCAAGTAGCTCGGTGGCAGAGGTCGGGGTGTTGGAAATATCATCCATTTTCCCGGCTTCGCCACCACGAGCTCCCACAGAGCCAGGGAGTGGTGGGGAACCATCGACGATCCGGTGCAAACGGAGCATTCTTATCGCCGACGAACCCACCAATACTCCCCGGAAATGCGGTCAGCCTCAGAAATTTTGCCAATTCTATTTTTGCCAATTTTAATGGGAAGTTAGGTTAAGTTTTATTTATTTTCATACTGATTTCAGGAGGGCAAGGCAGCGTAAAGGTTGTGAGCCTGGGGAAAAGAAGCCATTTCCCGGTGGCCCTCAACTCCAACGCCGATGGACAGGACCAGCAGGGAACAAGAATTGCTTCTCGACTTGCTGAGCGTTCCAAATGGCAAGGAGCATCCATTCCCAGCTCTCCCGCACAACGCAACGCCTTTGCCCTGAATTTTTAGTTCCAATTAGGTAAGTATTTAATTTTAGTTTAGATTTATTTTGTTTATTTTTATTTGCAGAAAGACTTGTCAGCGGGGTGGTGGAGGTACCAGCTCCAGCAACCACGCTCATCCTGGAGACGGATAGTGGACACCGGTGCGCGTGTCTGATTAACGCAGAGCCTCAGACCACAGACAGCCGCAATGTCCAGTCCATTCGCTCCAGGACCACAGACGGTCCTGAATTTTGATGCCTAATGAAGTAAATTTTTACTTTAAATTTTATTTTAGTTTTTAGTTTATATTATTTATTTTATTCAGGTTTATTTTATTCAATTTTTGTAGTTAGGGAGTTGGGTTGATGGTGGACATGTCTGCTGTAGAGAGATACTGCCGGAGGACAAGTCACACTATCGACGTCAAGGAGTAGCTCAAACCCGCAAAAGTTAGGTCCTGGGTTCAGTTCTTCGCTCTCCCTTTAATTTTGAGCTCATTTTTATAGTTTTTATTTAATTTTCCGAACTGGGGCAAGTCCCTAGATTACGTCCGGGGAGTCCGGAGGAACTACACCCGACGACTAAATTTATTTGCTTATCAGATTTTTGCCTATACTAAGCTATTTATTTCATTATATTATTTATAGATTCGAGATGCCAAAGGATGAGAATCAAATTTTAGTTTTGCCAATCAAATGAGTAGCCACAACGATCGAAGAGAAGAGGTAAGTTTTAGAGTTCATTTTATATTAAATTCAAAAGCAAAGGAAATTATAATTCAATCAGAAAATGATACGATTTTCTCCATACGGCTTAAGACCGGGAGCAACAGAATTAATGATTTAAATTCAATTTATGTTTTTTGTTTTTCTTATTAGGTTTTCGTCCACACATAAATTCATAATGTTTTACAATGATTTTTCTTACGCGCACCGCCGGAGCGGTGCATGCGGGTTTCCAAGTCCAGGTCCGGATGAAGTTACAAGTAAGTTATAAATAATAATTTTAACTTTACATTTTTAGTTAATGGTCCAATGACCTCGAATTGGGATTATATTAAACTTATCGTGAACTCGTAGAGGGGAACAGCGAATATGGAAAACACGAGGAACAAGAATACGAAAATATAAAAATTTTCACTACAATTATTTTTCTTGTTTTTCTTAGATTTCCGATGACACCAACAGACGTTCTGAGGGCAATCCCCTTGTAATCGTCTTATTCCCTTCGGAGTTTCCATATTTTCCCTTCCCTTCCACCGAGTTTTTGCAATTTTTAAGAAAATAAAAGCGATCAATAAATTCTTGAAGGAAGATGAATATCCTCGCTCCTCTCTTTCTGCGATCGATCGTGGAGCTGTGTTCCGTCCGGAGCCAATTGTGGAACTCCTTAGCACGCTGAGCTCTCCTTCTTCCTCGCTTCCACCTCGAGATCATCCTTGCCGCAGGGCTGCATTTTAGTTGATTCATCTTTTGGTTGATAGGCGTAGGGTTGAAGGATTGCGAGTTGAATTTCTTCTGATCTCCTTCCACGGGTCTTCTTACTTTTCTGTCAGACGGCTGATGCTGTCTGGAAGATCTGGAAAGAACCTGTGGGAGGAATTGTTGTGGACTCTATTCCTTTCTTAGTTGCATTAGTTTTTAGCACAGCCTATTATTCGCAAACTGTACATTTAAAATGATTTTGATGTTGTATATGCACATGTTAAACGACAAAAAAAATTAATTATTTATTGATTTTAAGGTACTTGTATTATATAAATATATTTACAGTTTTACTTAATACGCAGAGCTTCCTTTCAAAACAAGATATGTCACGACTTCAACTATGCCAGTGCCAGTGCAACTTACCACACGTGTTGCTTGAAGCAAGCTCCCTAACATAACAAAAAAAGGAATTATTCAAGTGAAACATTTTTAATTACATTCATGTGTGAGTCCACCCGCAAAAAACTTGAGTCAACCTATAAACGGAGCCGACCTGGCTTAACTATTATTATACGGAGAGGTGGACTTGTGATTCATGAAGATGCTCTCGCCCCAGTCATTTACCCTTCAGTTCATTATAGAGACGTGGTTGTTTTTTCTCCGCAAATTGGACAACAGAATCACTTTAATGTTCATTAATATTACACACGTTAATTTAAATATATAGCTATATAATAACCAGTATTCCAATTGATTGAGTACGAAAAAATGAAAAATAGTTATGAATTAGAAAATATTATGTAACAAAACTGTTCGTAGAATATTAAGAAGTAATGAATTGTAATAACATTACATACCTAGTTAATTAGCAAGGTTGTTTTTTGTTTTTGTTTAGATTTTAATTTCACGTTTACAAATATTTATTTCAAAGTAAACTCAAATTATTAATAATTTTTACTTATTTACACAATACACACGGGTATCCTTCCACATTTATGAAAATATTGTTTAATCTAGTTATATATCAGAACTTACTCAGCATTTTGTAAATTTGATTATTACCTACCTAATTATCATTATCATGTTATCAGTATCAGTAATGGTGATGCATACTAGTAGTAGGTTATGATTTTTATATTTATTTTTATTTATTATGTACCTGCTGTCTCGAGACAAAAAAGTATTTTCTTAAAAATGCTGGATATTAAAGTTATAAGTATTAAAAAGAGTTCATCAACCAAAAATAGTGCTTTTAAAATTATGATTTGTCATATAGCGTGATACAGTATCGTCTGTGAAGAATCCAAATGACCCATATCCATTTGTAGCTAAAAACTATATGTACTACCTACAAAAACATTGAAATATGTCTTAAATCATTTAATAGAACATTTTACACTTCAAAAACGTGGAATTAGAACATTTTACACTTTTAAAAATACTTAAATTACAGTTTACGCATGTTTCTCATTTCGTTTTTATGAAATAGCTCGATTTGATTCTAGCTTAAATTGAATATGGGTCATTTTGGTTCTTTACAGACGGTATAAATCCCGGTCACAGCTTCCCATTATTCCATTAATTATTTTTGAGAATGTTTTGTTTTGTGGCAGATCTTTTATATTCAAACATATCTCATTCATACAACTATACTAAAAAATAATTTTAATAAAAAATAAAAACTTTAAAATTTGGGATGATAACCACCGAGGTTTTCCAAAGGACTCGTCAGCTACAAGTACTGGTGTTGTAAAAAAGAGTTAAGACTTTTTAGCATCTAGACTCGTAGGAACTTGTAAAGGCATGGCAGTCCCTTGATGACCGCACTGCTACTACTCCCGCCCGGAGTCCCCCAAAAAATTATGGATACTGTTACAATTTGAAAAATGTCCATAACCAGCAGGATTATTGTCCCCAACACCAACACCACCACTACCAGGATGAGGAGAGATGATCATACCACTAGGACCTTGACCTGAGAAATCCCCACAGAGGAAATGTCTAGAGATATTTACGCCTCGAGGGTGATGTGGCGTGCTGTTCAGATTTGAATATTGTGCCTGATGTTGTTGTTATTGGACTTGATAATTTGATGAAAGGTCAACTGGGACTGGAGGGTTAGAACCTGGTCGAGCTCCAGTTCCAGTGCTGCCGGATGCAGTGGAAAGATTTGAGTTGGACTCGGAATGTGGATTAAAAGAATTGTGATGATGAGGAATATTTATAGTTGCTGGTTCATAGGAAAGTCTGGCGGTTGGTGTCGGACTCAGCATTTTGGAGGAATTGTGACCGTGACTGTCTTGTCGTTGCCGATCTTGAGTTCCATAGATGTAGCGCTCTTCTTCCATTTCAGCGGATGATGGATGATGGTTCTGCCCTGGACCTGGAAAGCCGCCCATGTCCCTCCCAGAACTATTGAGACTAGTTTTGATCTTATCCATTGTCAACCGGAACTTTACTTTTGTGGACTTTCATGTGCATGTACAGGTAGTTACGAATGGCGAAACATTTCCCACAAATCTCACAACTGATTGGTTTGTCCGTCTTATTATGAACACACTTGATATGATTATTGAGTTTAACAGCCGTAAAGAAACTCTTGCCACATCTGTCACAACAATGGCTTCGCTCATGGTCTCCCATGTGAATCGCCCGCTGATGGTAGACGAGTCCACTCTGCGTTTTAAAAGTGTGGAGACAAATCTCGCAATTAAAGTTTCGCTCTCCTATAATTCATACAATAGACAATGTATTGATTCCGTTACGAATAGACTTGGGTAATTTATTCTCAACTACACAAAATACAGTAAAGTTATTTTCATTGTCAAGGAAGTCAAGTAGTGGAATGTGACCGTACACAATCGAAAAGGACTGGCTCGACTAGAATTACTTGGCCATCTTCCCCGGTTTGAAAGGTGGCGGCACTTTATCAGTGTTTCCGCACTTTCACAGACTTAATTTCAGTCACTCGTCATTTTTCCTTTCCTCAGTCCTCAAGTGTTACAAGTGCGTGGCGATCGTGTTCTAAATATTTCCTATTGTTTGTTGTCGTTTTGAATTCTTTCTTCCAATTTTGCCATATCAATATGGCCTTGGAAAGTCAAGTATCAGCCCAAAAAGTGGTGGAACAACTCGACTGGCTGGTTCATTTTAACTCTCAAACCAATGATCTGGACGTCTTCACAACTGAAGCTCTTTCTTGTCCAGGTAAATTAATTGATTTAGTGATGACTGGTGGAAGGTACACAGTGTACTGAGCCCTTAAAATAAGTATTACAAAGTCGAAATGGAAATTAAATCGAAATTAATTGCACTGGATGTGCCCCCATTCATACACACATGTGAAAACTGTTTAAATAATTTTGAATTCCGTTTTTTAAATTATTTTAATTTCCATTCCGATTAATAAAAATAAGTTTAGGGTGCAGTCTTTTGTCTGTAATTTCCAACATTTCAAAGTTTGAACTAGCTGAACTGACTACTGAGAATGTTAAATATGTAGTTGTTATGCCGTGTAAGTGCTTGCAGAAATTATTAGCGTCACATACAAAATGTAGGGTCGTAGTGTACACACAGACGGACGTATGGACGTCCGTCCCTCCGTCGTCTGTACACATTTATTTGACAGGTAATTAGTGACAGGACAACCAATGACTTACTTTATGTATGTCGATCACCGGTGATATGTATAAATTCAAGAATTAATATAATCCTGTGAATCTAAACTATATCTAATTCCACCAACCCTTTATTTACTAATTAACTAGTCAGCCTAGTATTTATGTGTCTTTAAAATCTAATTTATCAGTGTTGTAGTTTCAGTTTCACGATTAGCTAAGCTTTACTTTTAAATAGAACTTACAGCGTCAATGCCAAAACTGTAAAAACAAAACATGTAAACCAAAATATTATATTATCCCTTTTATATGTAGCTATGAAAATTAGAAATTCCGAGTGTTGGTTTTGTTGAATGTGCACCGGATTTATTTTATTTAAGGGGAAGATATTTAAGTAGTAAGTAATAAAGTAATAGACATCACAAACAATCAAGAAAATGCAGATACAAAATTCAATTTACAGATAAGTTACAAAGCTACAACAGTACAACACAAGATCGGTTTTAGGAGAATTTGGAATGGAATATGGAATGGTCAACTTTTGCCGCCAGTCTGTGCAGTTTTCATACGGTACTGACTTATACCTTCATATAGTTGCACATTTGGATTTTTGGATTGGAAAGATTGGACTTGGATTGTAGTTGGACTTAAATTGGATTTATAATATTAATAATTCAATGTTAGGTTCCAAATTAGTGTTATGTAATTGGTGTGAAACATTTCTATCGGAATGAATTTGGTGTGTTTCAGCTCCCTCAAGAGTAAATAAAAACTGCTACTTACTTGTAGTGTTTTTAGTTAGTTAACTATTCTAACCTATTTAATTAGCTAAGAGCTATTTTGCATGTTGTAAAACAAGAATGGTAGTCTCCCCCGCTTTGGGGAGCGGGTGGGAGGTCATCCCTGAGTTTACCTGACCTCCAAAGATCAGCATTCTTAATTTTTCTCCTAATTATTTATTAATTTATAAATTTTATTTTTACACCTATGTTTTTAATCGTAAGTTTATGAATGTCAGATGGTAGATATAGTTTATTTACGGGGGTGTCCACCACTCTAGTTAAGGACTAGAGACCAAAGAAAGGGGGAGGGGAAGCTCAGCTGTTGAAGACAGCCAAGAATCTCCAATATAGCTACGATGGTAAGTTATTTTGATTTTATTTATGGCTATTATTTGCGCTCAGTTAATTTCTCCTCCTATTTAAGGCTTAATTTCATACGTAGTATTTACAGAGGCAAGTAGCTCGGTGGCAGAGGTCGGGGTGTTGGAAATACCATCCATTTTCCCGGCTTCGCCACCACGAGCTCCCACAGAGCCAGGGAGTGGTGGAGAACCATCGACGATCCGGTGCAAACGGAGCATTCTTATCGCCGACGAACCCACAAATACTCACCGGAAATGCGGTCAGCCTCAGAAATTTTGCCAATTCTATTTTTGCTAATTTTAATGGGAAGTTAGGTTAAGTTTTATTTATTTTCATACTGATTTCAGGAGGGCAAGGCAGCGTAAAGGTTGTGAGCCTGGGGAATAGAAGCCATTTCCCGGTGGCCCTCAACTCCAACGCCGATGGACAGGACCAGCAGGGAACAAGAATTGCTTCTTGACTTGCTGAGCGTTCCAAATGGCAAGGAGCATCCATTCCCAGCTCTCCCGCACAACGCAACGCCTTTGTCCTGAATTTTTAGTTCAAATTAGGTAAGTATTTAATTTTAGTTTAGATTTATTTTGTTTATTTTTATTTGCAGAAAGACTTGTCAGCGGGGTGGTGGAGGTACCAGCTCCAGCAACCACGCTCATCCTGGAGACGGATAGTGGACACCGGTGCGCGTGTCTGATTAACGCAGAGCCTCAGACCACAGACAGCCGCAATGTCCAGTCCATTCGCTCCAGGACCACAGACGGTCCTGAATTTTGATGCCTAATGAAGTAAATTTTTACTTTAAATTTTATTTTAGTTTTTAATTTATATTATTTATTTTATTCAGGTTTATTTTATTCAATTTTTGTAGTTAGGGAGTTGGGTTGATGGTGGACATGTCTGCTGTAGAGAGATACTGCCGGAGGACAAGTCACACTATCCACGTCAAGGAGTAGCTCAAACCCGCAAAAGTTAGGTCCTGGGTTCAGTTCTTCGCTCTCCCTTTAATTTTGAGCTCATTTTTATAGTTTTTATTTAATTTTCCGAACTGGGGCAAGTCCCTAGATTACGTCCGGGGAGTCCCGAGGAACTACACCCGACGACTAAATTTATTTGCCAATCAGATTTCTGCTTATACTAAGCTATTTATTTCATTATATTATTTATAGATTCGAGATGCCAAAGGATGAGAATCAAATTTTAGTTTTGCCAATCAAATGAGTAGCCACAACGATCGAAGAGAAGAGGTAAGTTTTAGAGTTAATTTTATATTAAATTCAAAAGCAAAGGAAATTATAATTCAATCAGAAAATGATACGATTTTCTCCATACGGCTTAAGACCGGGAGCAACAGAATTAATGATTTAAATTCAATTTACGTTTTTTGTTTTTCTTATTAGGTTTTCGTCCACACATAAATTCATAATAATGTTTTACAATGATTTTTCTTACGCGCACCGCCGGAGCGGTGCATGCGGGTTTCCAAGTCCAGGTCCGGATGAAGTTACAAGTAAGTTATAAATAATAATTTTAACTTTACATTTTGAGTTAATGGTCCAATGACCTCGAATTGGGATTATATTAAACTTATCGTGAACTCGTAGAGGGGAACAGCGAATATGGAAAACACGAGGAACAAGAATACGAAAATATAAAAATTTTCACTACAATTATTTTTCTTGTTTTTCTTAGATTTCCGA
Source organism: Dicyrtomina minuta (assembly GCA_949802685.1). Taxonomy (NCBI): domain Eukaryota; kingdom Metazoa; phylum Arthropoda; class Collembola; order Symphypleona; family Dicyrtomidae; genus Dicyrtomina; species Dicyrtomina minuta. The sequence goes on along the minus strand of OX461808.1, from coordinate 24,663,186 downwards.
TGACACCAACAGACGTTCTGAGGGCAATCCCCTTGTAATCGTCTTATTCCCTTTGGAGTTTCCATATTTTCCCTTCCCTTCCACCGAGTTTTTGCAATTTTTAAGAAAATAAAAGCGATCAATAAATTCTTGAAGGAAGATGAATATCCTCGCTCCTCTCTTTCTGCGATCGATCGTGGAGCTGTGTTCCGTCCGGAGCCAATTGTGGAACTCCTTAGCACGCTGAGCTCTCCTTCTTCCTCGCTTCCACCTCGAGATCATCCTTGCCGCAGGGCTGCATTTTAGTTGATTCATCTTTTGGTTGATAGGCGTAGGGTTGAAGGATTGCGAGTTGAATTTCTTCTGATCTCCTTCCACGGGTCTTCTTACTTTTCTGTCAGACGGCTGATGCTGTCTGGAAGATCTGCAAAGAACCTGTGGGAGGAATTGTTGTGGACTCTATTCCTTTCTTAGTTGCATTAGTTTTTAGCACAGCCTATTATTCGCAAACTGTACATTTAAAATGATTTTGATGTTGTATATGCACATGTTAAACGACAAAAAAAATTAATTATTTATTGATTTTAAGGTACTTGCATTATATAAATATATTTACAGTTTTACTTAATACGCAGAGCTTCCTTTCAAAACAAGATATGTCACGACTTCAACTATGCCAGTGCCAGTGCAACTTACCACACGTGTTGCTTGAAGCAAGCTCCCTAACATAACAAAAAAAGGAATTATTCAAGTGAAACATTTTTAATTACATTTTTTTGACTGTTTCTTGTGCATCCACAACACATTTTTTGTACAAAACGCTTTTCCGCAGGCCTCACAGACAAACGAGCGAATATTATTATGCGTGTTAATATGATTTTTGAGTTGATAATTCGTTTTAAATGTTTTAGGACACAGCTCGCATTTAAACTGGTTTTCCCTGTGTGCCCTTTGGTGGTGAGCATTGAGTACGCCTTTACTAGGAAATGGGAGTCCGCAAACTTCACAGTAACACTTAAAATCCTTTGTGTGAACAGTGATTTCATGATTCCGGGCGGCAATAGCAGAGAGAAATTCTTTTCCGCAAAATTGACACGCATGCTTCACCGAGTATGATACATCCAGGTTGTCCGCGACTAGGGCAAACCGAGGCCGAGACTTACAAAATAGTCTATGGTTCCAATGGAATGAGTTAAAATCCTCCAACAACTTTTTCGTGGGAGGGTCTGTCGAGTTGTCCTCGACTATAAAGGAGCTTTTCACAAATTCTTCGTTGCAGTACACACACATAAAAGAATCAAGATTTCCGTCAGCATCCAAAGTTGTTTGGAGCGACTTCCCATGGACACGGATTTGGTGGTCACGGGCAGTATTTATATTTTTAAATTTTTCAGGACATTCTGGACAAGAAATATCTTTCTCAAGCTGCTCATGATGACTTAACATTTGGTGATTTCTTAAAGTTGTGATGTCTTCGAATGTGAGACGGCATATTTTACATCCGTGTAAGGGGGGCTCCACCACAATAGGGTTAGAATTTGGAGGACTTTTACTTGTGGAAGAGGCAGCAACTCCCCCCGTAACCGTCACCGTAGGGGTGGGTTTTCTTCTAGGACCTGGTTTTGGTTTAGAGGAATTAAATTTCGAATTTTCCTTGATTGGTTTTTTTGATAGGCCGGTGGCGGTAGCGGTAGGTTTCTTCATGGTCTTCCTTGTTTTTATTAATTTAGTTGCTGAAGATTGCGGTTTTTCATTTAATTTCGTTGCTGAAGATTGCGGTTTTTCATTTAATTTAGTTGCTGAAGATTTCGGGTTTTCGTTTAATTTAGTTTCTGAAGATTGCGGTTTTTCATGTAGAGACGGCTCAGGCTGATCACTGTTTATGATCTTTTCTTCCTCAAATGGAGAGTCTGGGGCATATTCTGAGCCACTTTCGGAGATATTTTCCTCGATGTTAACATCGCAGAAATAGTTCACAATTTGTTCTTGACAGGGACGGGGTCGAGGTCTTAAAGCCATTTGACTAATTAATCCTTTTTCGTCATCTTTATCATCATTTTTTTTTTGATTTGCTGTGACGGGTCTGTCGAAATCTATCCGATTTATAAACACAAAAATTAGAGAACTACGTGGAACATTTATTAGGGACATTATTGCAGTAATAACTACTAACATACGAAGTATCCCATGTATCAGATCATGTACTACGTGGTGGGGTCATTACAGCGTGTATATAATCATTATAATCATATCGGTGCAAATTGCGTTTTGGCGACAAAAACCAAAATCTAAATTTTAAAAATTGGTCGAAATAAAAAGATACGCTACCCCCTTATTACTGTTTCAGTTTTCGGACTTTTTTGAAAATTCTAGTTCAGGGTTAATTGGCTAATTGATTTGTTGGGTAGCGTTAAATTACCATGTAAATTTTCAATCGTTTTATTTCGAACAAAAAGTTTTTAAATTTCGATTTTGGTTTTTGGCGCCAAAACGCAATTTGCACCGATATGAAGATATGATTATATACGCTGTAATGACCCCACCACGTAGTACGTAATCTGATGTCGTTTGCTTTATTTGGGATTTTACACTTGGGTTACTTCCCATATGTAAGTGGCAACTTGTAATAACTACTAAGTGGGAATTTGTAATAACTACTATAAGTAGGAACTTACATGGCACGAGCGTCTTGCGAATATATGCATTTCCACAAGAGTCTGAGTCCGGCCCATTCTGATGATCTTCGATGATCTTTTCCTTGATTATATTTGAGATTTGTTCCCATTCAGTTTGTAGATTATCGATTTCCTGTGCAATATTTAAGCAACTTGAAATAGCTTCCTCACACGTTTCACAATATATTACAGTGGCCGTTGAGAAAGACTTTTCCAGTAGACTCTGACAAACTTGAGGGGAAAGTTTTAGCACTTTAAGGAGTTCACCTAAAAGCCTCGCGGTGGAAACTTGGTCCTGTAAAATCTTAGTTTTGGGCCTTGGTGGAATTTCCGTACAACAAATTAGACATTTAATTCCTAGTGGTACTGTCTTTGAAAATGAGTCTTTCAACTGTATAGGATTTGCTTTGAAAGTTTTATTTTTTGGCTGGGTTTCAGAATGCATCTTAAATTTTCGTTTCTTTTCCATTGTTGTAACGGGATAATTGTCTGAATTAAAAATAGAGTGTAAGAACACGTTTTATTTAGAACAGACAGTGTTGCCAACAGTAATGATCAGAGAAATACAATCAACAATAGCTATTGTCAATTTATTGTAGATTAGCCAACTAGAGTGGTAGTAGGGGAGTGCGTATGTGTGATCGGGTTCATTTTTTATCAACTTTGAAAATCTGTATCTTTTTTCACAGACAACGTACAATAACGAAGAAGCTATCATTGTACTTCTCTATTAATACTGTATGTACAAAAAAATGATCAGTGTCGAAAATTAAAAGTTGCAAGAGATACAGGTCATTGTACGAAAAAACTGCGGAAAGTCTTACAACGGCCCAAGTGCCCTTAATGTGATCAATACATTTAAAGTTAATGGTAAAGTAGGGTCTTAAATGTGACCAATTCAAAAAAGTACTCAAAACTTTCATAAATTTACATAGCCAGAGTTTTCAAGGAAAGAAGCTGAAATCAGTAGTGAAGATAGTTGAGACTATAAGTTGTATGAATATTAGATGGACAGATTTTTAAAGGCGGTAATATTTGAACGGCGGCCACTGATCACACATAAGGGGTGATCACACATACGCACACTACTACTATGGATAATGTGGGATTGATATTTCTATAATAAATATTAATGATTAATGGTATAGTTTGCATATTTATATTATAAGCGTAAATAACCAAGATAACTTACTATTTTTTTGTGTATGTCTATCGGTCAACGGAGACGGTCACTCGTCACTCGTGGTTGGTTTTATAAATCACAAATATAATATAACTCTGTGAATTTGGACCAACGAACGTAACTCCAGTATAAACCTACACTATAGTGTCAGTACTTTCAGCAATTTTAAATATCTCTAATTTTTAAAGTATCAGCAGTATTCAGCAGTCAGTGTGTTTGGTTGTTGGTGTTATAATTTGTAATTTGAGTTTCACGTTCACTTTTAGAACTTTCAGCGTTAACAGTTGAAAGTGTTTTTGCAAATTGTGTTTTTGATTGACTATCACGTTCAACTTTCTGCCGTTTATTATTAATCCTTTTAATTAAATATATTAAATATTAAAACGTGTCACATAAAGTCACATGTAGAGCTGTCAGTTGTAAAATATTACAAATATGAAATATGAAATAGTAAAAGAAATGAAGATACTGGCCAGACCACAGACAACAGACACACTAGTCAGACAACTATCAACCATCAGTCTCCCTACGTCTACACTCACGATTCTTCAAGAACAAGTGTTTGATTTGATGGTGTTCGATTTAGTTATACAAAAGTAATAGTACATAGTAACTAACAACCAAAATATCTTTTATGATTACTAACGCTCTTTATTTCACTAGTCAGATGATGAAATCGCAGCACGGAAACGGATTTGGAAACTCAATTGATGTTGTGTCAAATGTAGAGAGCTGATATATTTGTCAATTGTATTCTTGTAAATTCTTGTAATTTGTAAATTTATCACTATCAAAAAAAGTAAAACGTAATTATTTGCAAATTCATCGGTAGTCGGTAGTAGTAAATAGTGAATGTTGAATGTGTAAAGAAGGTTTTAGTATTTAGTTTTTTAGTTTAATAGTTTGAGAATCAGAATTGTAATAAATCAACTTTTGCCGCCACTGGATTGTGTTTTCATTTCTAAGTACTGAATGACTGAATTAAAGAACACACTAAACCGTAACCGTATACAAGGGAGCTCTCAAAAATAACGTTATGCAAAAATCTGGTTTGGCCCCCACCCCTCCCCCTGTACGTCATTATTTTTGGTATGTACGCACATGTAAAGGATAGGGCGGTTGGACCCCTCCCCCCCAAAAAACGTCCAACGTTATTTTTGAGAGCTCCCCAAGTTGCATTGCAAGTCGCAGTTTTCAGTGGTTGCCTATTTGGATGCATGCATAGATAATAGACATGGTATAGGTATAATATGGTATGATCAAGCCCTGCCGATGGTCCGTGGGCCGTGGGGAGCGAGCATAAATTTGGTGGTAGTTACTTACGTCGTAGGGGAGAGGGGGGGGGGTATGAGGTTTAATCTACCTATCATTTTACATTCAGGGGTGGGCAACCTACTGCACGCGTGCAAAACCGTGCACGCCGAATAACTAAAATTTGCACGCCAGAGTTTTCGAATTTTAGGAAATTATAGATTTTTTAGGGAACAAATACTGTAATTACGTGCTTACTTCGATTCTACACAGAAAAACTCATTAAAGCAGCTAAATTTTTAATTAAGTGACAAAGTAATGCCCTATTTTTAGTGTAATACAGCAGAAAAATGGGTAAAATAAACAGTTGTTTTTTCTAGGGACAAAAATTTGCACGCAGCCAAAATTATTTTTGAAAATTTGCACGTCGGTCCAAAAAGGTTGCCCACCCCTGTTTACATGGACGTCAATACTGTTGTATTTTCTTTACAACTTTTTGTGAATAGGTATTTGTGATTTCACAATCTCATTCACAAAACGTTCATTAGCGACGAGTGGAAAAACATCCCCTAAAATCCTAAGACGTGATTTCTCCAACCCCCTCCCTTCGGATTACCGTCATTTTTTATTCCTGTATGGGGATTTTTTATCTTTTTATTAAGTACTACAAGGCTACAAGGAGGACACTTGAAATTTCTCAATGACATCTTTAAAGTTTTTTAAATATTATGTATACTACAAAGACATCTATAAATATGCTTCGGCTCTGAAAATCATCTTTATAAATTTTTCCCAGCCCCAGACCCCAGATAAACAAAAATATGCATCCTTAAAATTTCCTTTATAACCTTTCCCCTAAGTAAACTGTATAATATGTATGACTTGATAATTGCAAACAACTAATAGTTCTTGGTCACATATGGAATATAAAATCTTTTTTCTCATTAAATACTCATATATTCGTGCTTATTTTATTTATCCATGAAGTTCATCAATTATTGTGTCAAAAATTATGAATGCATTGTAAACTAATACAAAGGAAGCATAAAAATTACTTCTACAAAAGTTCTGAACCGTTTAGGTTCGCGTCCTCTAATTTGCCGAATGAAAACCATAAACTTACGGCATTTAGTTGGTAACTTTGTCCAGTTATGGCAATGGACTGCGTGCTCATTGTAAAAAAGAATTAAGACTTATTAGCATTTTTATGAGACTGTTTCCGGTGCATATATAAAATAGAGCTTGTGGTAAAAGTCTTACCACACCGGTCACACATAAAACAACGAATATTGTTATGCATGTTCATGTGATTTTTGAGTTCAAAATTTTGTTTAAATATTTTCGGGCACATATTACACTTGTATCTCCTTTGACTATGTGCACTGTACCGGTGACTTCTGAGAGAGACCTTATCCGGACATGGCCTCCCACAAATGTCACAATGGAATTGAAAATCCTTCGTGTGAACCGTGATTTCATGATTTCGGCAGCGGTCAACATTTGCAAATTCTTTCCCACAAAATTTGCAAATATTTTCAGCAGGGTTGGGCACATCCATCTTGTCCCAGACCGATGCAATTCGAGGTCTAGACTTACAGTACTTTCTGTGGTTCCAATGGAATGACTTAAAATCAATTATTACTGTTTCATTGTTTGCTATCTCTTCACTACTGGAACGCGGCACTGGGCGCAAATCTGGAAATGAAAACTTTTTTGTTGGAGGATTCGTCGAGTTGTCCTCGATTATAAAGGAGCTTTTCAGAAATTCCTCCTTGCAGTAAACACACTGGAAATAATCGAGCTTTTCTTCATCGTCGAAAGTTGTTTTGAGGGACTTCCCATGAATTCGGATTTGGTGGTTACGGGCAGTAGTTACAGATGCAAATTTTTCAATGCATTCCGGACAGGAAATTTTCTTTTCAAGTTCATGATCCGACTTTGTATGCTTTCTTAACGCAGTGGCGTCTTCAAATGTGAGACTACACTTTTTGCAGGCGTGTAATGGGGGCTCCGTCACATGAGGGTTATTAGACTCGTCAAGGGTTGACACTTTGACCTTGGCTTTTTCTGCAATAACTACTTCTCCGACTTTCTTACTAGTATGAGGATCGGAACTGTTTTTGTGATACATGGCATTGTGACGAATAAGGGAGGAATCAGATATGAATCTTAGATCTTTGCATTTGGAGCACGAAAGCGGGAGACTTTTGCTAGAATTATGGGCTTTTTCATGTAGTTGCAAACTCGTTCTCCTATGATACCCCTTTCCACACATTGAACAATTAAATGGAAATTCCTGGAGTCGGTTCTTACGGCTCATTCGCAAAGTGCTCCCACGTGATATCTCTAAGTTTTGATGTGGTTTTTGTTTCGAGGAGTTAAAAGTGGGAACAAATCTCTCTGGCTTTTTTGTAAAGGGTTCCTTTAACATCATCTTTGTCGACTGCAGTTTCGCGTCTAGAACTGGCTCCTGCTCATTCAGGCACACGATTTTTTCTTCGTTGAATGGGGAGCCTGGAGTGTCCTCTAAGCCACTTTCTGACGTGTTTTCCTCCATATTAACATCGCAAAAGTAGTTTACAATTTGTTCATGACAGCTTTGGGGACTTGAAGACACTTGGCTAAGCAGCCCTCGTTCCTCACCTTCATCCTCAGCACTACTGTCTTGATTTGCTGTTACGGATTTTCCGAAATCTATCCGAATCGTTAGATAAAAACAAGTTGAGAGTATAAGTAAAACTACATGAAAGATATTATATCGTCTGTGAAGAACCAAAATGACCCATATTCATTTGTAGCTAAAAACAATATCAACTATCTACAAAAATATTCAAATATGTCTTGAGTCCATTTAAATACAACATTTTGCACCTTTTCAAAAACACGGAATTAGAACATTTTGTACCTTTTCAAAACCATGTAAATAGGACATTTTTCAATGTTGAAAAACATGTAAATAGGACATTTTACGCTTTTCAAAAACTTCTAAGTTACATTTTACGCATGTTTCAAATTTTATTTTTATGACAGCTCTTTTTGATTGTAGCCTAAGTTGGACATGGGTCATTTTGGTTTTTCACAGACATTATACTGTACATACATACAACGACATTTAATTATAGGAACATTAAGGCTTTAATAACTATTAGGAACTTACACTGCATGAGCGTCCTGCGAATATATGCATTCCCAGGTGTGTCTAGCCTACAGTGATGATCACTGGTGATGTTTTCCCTGATTTTAGTTGCCACCTGTTCCCACGCATTTTGCAGATTCTCGATTTCTTGTGAAATTTTTAAGCAACTTGAAATATCTCTTTTGCAGGTTTCACAATATAATACATTGACCGATGAGGATGGGTTTTTTAGGAGACGCCGACAAACTTCCGGGGAGAGTTTGAGGACTTCAAAAAGTTTACCTAAAAGACTCACGTTGGCCTGAAAAATCTGAGTTTCGGTCCTTGATGAGGATAGCGTTATACTAGCGCAAATGAGACATTTGACTCCTTGTGAGACTGTTTTTGAAAATGAATTTGTCAATGCTTGCGGATTTGTTTTGAAGGTTTTATGAGCTGGCTCGCCTTCAGTATGCATCTCCAAATTCCGTTTCGTATCCATTTTTAACGACGTGGTCGGGGCTGGAATAATAATAATTAATAATGGGATATATACACGGTATATAGTACAGTTGCAAAAACTAATTATTATACGAATACTGTACGCTTAGCAGAGGAGTATATTCAGGTATATTTGATGCGTTTCGCATTTAATTACAAAATTGTATTTAGAAGTAATATCGTCTGTAAAGAACCAAAATGACCCATTTCCAATTTAAGCTACAGAATCAAAATGAGCTATTTCATAAAAACAAAATGAGAAACATGAGTAAAATGTTAATTAATAGTTTTTGAAAAGTGTAAAATGTTCTATTTACATGTTTTTGAAAAGTGCAAAATGTTTTATTTGGATGTTTTTGAAACGTGCAAAATGTTTTATTTGCATGTTTTTGAAATATGCAAAATGTTCTATTTAAATACTCTCAAACATATTTGAATATTTGTGTAGATAGTGGATATTGTTTTTGGCTACAAATGGAAATGGGTCAATTTGGTTCTTTACAGATGACAGACAAAGTTTCGCGACAACAGTGGACAGGGTTACATAAATCTTTTAAATTGACAGTAATTGACACTACCTGTCCGCTGTAAATCCTTCTAATATTAAAAGTTTACTATCCTAATGGGTTAACTGGTCCCGGTAAAGACGGGTAGGTACTTAATTACTTGATAATCCGTATCGGTTTTTACTATCACAATGTTGTATAGTAGTTTTTAATTTTTTTGGGAGAATCTATGAATTATAATCAAGTTTTACCGCCACAATGAAGATTTAATTTAGTGCTACGCTGACAAAACCTTGATATAGTTTCCCAGCTGAAAATTTTTACGATAAACGAGAAAGAATTTCAAAGAGGTGTCAAATCTTCTTAGGGATTGTATTTTATTGATGTCACATGTCACCCAGAATATCACTCTTTTAATACTCATATCCACCCCCATGTCACCATTTTTAACGTTACGTTTAGTAACCGGATGCTTTTAACATGGCATGCCATCAAAACCCTACTACATTCACTTGCAATATTCATGATATTATCAATATCAATATGAATGATTCCTTTAATTCCTTACAGTAGTTAGTCTTGGTTCTGTTATCGGTCCCATGTAAAACTTATTTCCGAATAAAAATGCATAGGCACCTATATACACTCAGACGTCAACTGACAAAAAAAAAGTAATTATATTATGCTTTTGCTTTATTAATTTGAAGAAATTTTTAAAAGTAATAATATATATATACAGCATAAAAAAAGTGAGCGACTATTTCAATTCAACAAACTAATTATATAATTTTACATACATACAAACAGAAGAAAAAAGGATTAGGTTTTAGATTTTGCGATGCGACTGCTTCTTGTGCATATATAAAACATTTCTGGAACAATACCCCTTGCCACAGACTTCACAAATAAAAGAGCGAATATTGTTATGCATGTTCATGTGATTGTTCAGTTCATAATTTGATTTAAATATTTTTGGGCACTGATCACACATGAGTCTCTTTTCACTATGTACATTGTACCGGTGACTTCTGAGAGAGACCTTATCCGGGCATGGTCGCCCACAAATGTCACAATGAAATTTAAAATCCTTCGTGTGAACTATGATTTCATGATTTCGGCAGCGGTCAAAATTTGCAAATTCTTTTCCGCAAAATTTACAAATATTCTCAGCAGGGTTGGGCACATCCAGCTTGTCCCTGACCGATTCAATTCGAGGTCGAGACTTACAAAACTTTCTGTGGTTCCAATGGAATGACTTAAAATCAATTGTTTCATTATTAGCTATATCATCGCTACTGGAACGAGACACTGGAGGCAAATCAGGAAAGGAAAACTTCTTTGTTGGAGGGTCTGTCGAGTTGTCCTCGATTATAAAGGTGCTTTTCACAAATTCCTCCTTGCAGTAAACACATTGGAAAGATTCGAGATTTCCTTCGTCGTCTAAAGCTGTTTTGAGCGACTTCCCATGAATTCGGATTTGGTGGTTACGGGCAGTTGTTACAGATGGAAACTTTTCGATGCATTCCGGACAGGAAATTTTCTTTTCAAATTCATAATGCGACCTTTCATGTTTCTTTAGACCAGTGGCGTCTTCAAATGTGAGGCTGCACTTGGAGCATTTGAGTAATGACTGGCCATCAAGGTTAGTATTCGTAGCGGCTGGAGATTGAGCAGCTGAAGGGTCGTCTAGTGACCCGTCCTCATTGGTCTCTGCTACAACACCTATTTCTTCAATGGCATCAGCATCGGTGGTTCCAGGACCAGGACCAGGAGCGTTACCCGTTTTATGAACCCAAGCAATGTGCGAACTGAGAGACTGAGCAGATGCAAACCTTATGTGTTTGCATTGGGAGCAATGGAACTCAAAACTTTTGAAACTTTTAAATTCATGAGCTTTTTCATGTTTTTGTAAAATGTTTTTGCGATGATACCCTTTTCCACATATTGAACAATTAAAAGGGAATTCCTGGTGGCGGTGTTCGGCTCGGATTTGTAAAATCTTATTTTTTTTAGTCGTTTTCCTAGTCCATTTAGGTTTAGGATCATACCGGTCCTGATCCTGGTCCTGGCCCTGGCATGCTGTCTCTTCCCCTTTAAATGGGGAGTCTGGGCCGTACACTGAGCCGGTCCCGGTATCCGAGTTTTCTTCAATTTTAACATCGCAAAGGTAGTTCACAATTTGTTCGTGACAGGCTGGGAGGCTTAAAGGCACACCGTTAATTAAACTTTCATTGCCATTTTTATCAGCTCCATCCTTTTGATTTACTGTGTCGCTGAATGCTCTAGCCTCATTGGCAGTGACAGATTGAGTGCTCTCTGCATCTACCGAATTAATAGTAAAAGTAGATGGTGCCGCAGTGCTCAACTGAGTATTACTGAGTTCGCCCAAATCACTTGAGGCTGGTGGCGGAATCCAGAGCGGGGTGCCAATTTCTTCAATTTTTTTGCCCGCCAAACTGGCAGTATCCACGCATGTTGTAGAACTATATTCAGGAAGGACAACTCCACCGAGAGCTACGTTGACCACTGGGATATAAAAGCTATTACTTACAGCCGTAGCAGTGGACATAGTATTATGCCCCGAACTTGCCGCTCTTGTGCTTTCCGCTCTTGCAGTTTCCGCCACTGGAAGATTGGAATTGAAACGTCAAATTTGCTTTATTATTAAATATACTTGCAAAAAATTAAATTACATGCTTTTAAGGTATTAAATTAATAATATTAATGCCATAGTAAAATATTGAATTAAAACAGCATGCAAGATATATTAGGGATATTATTGCAGTGATTATTAGAACCTACATTGCACTAGGGTCTTGCGAATATAACCATTCCCACTCCCACTAGAGTCCACCCTACAGTGATTATCTTGGTATACATTTTCCTTGATTTCAGTTGCCATCTGTTCCCACACATTGTGCAAATTATCAATTTTTTGTTCCATTTCTAAGCAACGTGAAATAGCTTCTTCGCATGACTCACAATAGATTACAGTGACTGGGGAGCAGTAGCTTATTTGTAGTAGACACTGACAAACTTCAGGGGAGAGTCTGAGCGCTTTAAAGAGTTGACCTAAAAGATTTACGGTGGAAACTTGGTCATGTAAAATCTGAGTTTCGGGCCTTGTTGGTGGAATTGCCCTAGCGCAAATTAGGCATTTCATTTCTTGTGGTAGTACTGTGCTTGAGAATGATTCAGCTAGTGAGAGTGGCTTTCTTCTTAGTTTTTTACTTTTTGGCTCCCCTTGGTTATTTTTAGCAAGTTTTCGTTTGTTATCCATTCTTATAAGCTGATGCTTAGTTGGCTAGAATAAAAATTAAAAGTTATAAGTATACAATGGCAAATGACGCAGTGTATTCATTTCTATTAGTTTATGTTTATTAGCAGAATTTTATACAGAGTATAGATGATGGATTTGTTATTTCCTAATTTCTAATTTTATACACTATGCCATATGTAAATAAATATATTGGGTAGTATAATATACCTAGGTACCTACTTACTTTTTTTGTATTAGCCCTTCGGTCACCAGTGATATCAATGGAAAATAATATAAATCGTATTTGAATCACAGCAACTGTATGTAAATCCGCAAATCATTTAATACTAATGTCAATATTATGTGTATGTAGTCAAGTTTTAGTTAGTGCTTTCTGCAACTTGAAAATCAAATTACGATGTGTTTTGAAGTTGGCAGTTTGAGTTTGACGATTGTTTTAGTTTTTACAAGTTCCAGTGTCAACTGTGTTAATCCACAATATAATTCACAATTTTCAATAATTGTTTCTTCCATTAAAAATTAACTTTCTTGGGATTTCGATTTCCTTCTTTCTTATGAATAACTAAATAATATTCTGAATAAATTATAACATTAAAATCCGTTTGATCAACTTTTGCCGCCACAGTGAAGTTTTCATTTCGTAGGCTTTCACCCTGATATAGTTCCACATTTGGATTTTGTATTATGATGTATGGCATGGCCCTTAAATGGTGATAGGCCGATCGCTTGTAAAGTTGTAAATAACATCTTTTGCCAGAAATCTTTGTGTAGTTGATGATAATCCAATTCTCCGTACAAGCACTTCAAGCATATTTTCAATATTTTGTATAGGTAATTTCTTATTTACAAATTATATTTTCTATTGGCTTTATTACAAAATTCGGCTCCATGTTGAGTTTGAATTATCCATAATATTCTAATATATTTCAGGCATGTATGTATGTATAGGTAAATATCCGTAGGCTAATTCTTATGCTTTGTTACAACAGTCAGTGAATTTAAAATGAAACTTTACGTAACTACTCTATAACATAATATATAAAAAATGAATCGTGAATAGGCCTTTTAAAACTTTAAAAATTCAAATATAATAAAATGAAATACACATAAAAACACAAAAGTTCATGGCAGAATTTAGCAAAATAATTGGCACATAATTAATAAATTATTCAGTCACATGTTCTTCAACGATGATAGGGATCAAAACCGCCACTGACTGAGGAGCTTTATCCGGTTCTGATTTTCGGGAAAAAGGAGCTTTAACTGTGAGAACTCCCTCCGGGGAAAGAACAGATTCTAGCTGAGTCAAATCAACATTTTCGGGTAGTATAATTCTTCGGGTGTATTCCTGGTACAAGCAGGAAGATCTGTCTTCAGTGTCAGCTAACGTCTCAATTTTCACATCAATGGTCACTACATTATCCTTCCGCTTGATTTTGAGACTCTCCGCTTTAGCATCTACGCCCAAAACAATGTCAACTCGGTACATGTCCTTCTCTCCAGATTTGTCTACACTCACTGTTTCCTTAAAGTGTTGCCCAGTTCGGTTTTGATGAGCCCCGCCGGTGCCGGGTTTCGCTACGGAAGCTTGAATGGCTTGCTCGATCATCTGCTCATCAATACTGCTCACAATTCCTTCGAGATATGGAGCTGCGTGGGTCAAGAGGTCCCTTAAACCGGCAATGGCTATTTCAGGGCTCAACTGAGCGTCAAGCCCGGATCCGTTTGCAAATGGGCACTGCGTAGGTGAGCCGCCAGGCCTTCCGAATCCAAAACCACCAAAGTTTGGAGCAGTGAACATGCGACGTCCACCTCTGCCACTACGTCCACAACCACCACGGCTAGGAAAACCAGCACGACAGGCCATTTCTAGATTTAAATGTAGAGTTTAAAAATCCCGCCTAGAAAATAATAGAACATTTAAATTATTTATTAATTATTCTGCTCTTGTTTGTGCGTGATAATGCCACAGACCAAAAATGCTATGGAAAATTGTGCGGCTACTGCAGAAGCAAAATGGCTAACTTGCTATTGATTAAATTTGCAATTAGTCCATTTTGCTTCTTTAGCAATGAAAAAAAATGTAAAAAACTTTTCGATCGAAACTTACTTTTGGTAGAATAGAAAATTAACGCAGTGTAAATTCCCTTGATTTACTGCACAGAAGTTGAACTTTTTGAAATTGGTTGAGTTTGGAAATTAATATTTGACAGTTCAAAATTACTTTATGTGTATGTGTATAAGGAAAATTATTGATTTTGTCGAAATTTAGAGTTAACGCTTCCCACTGTAAGTACAATAAGTAGTTTTTTTCAAGTGCAGAATGGACGTGACTGTTACATTTGGGGAAGGTTCCTTATTTATACTTTTATATACGAAAGGAATGTAGAGGCAGTTAAAATGTTGGAATTTGCAATTCTTTCGTTGTGCGTTGTTTTCGTTGGGCAGTTGTCGATGTTAGCACGAACCGGATAGAACCGTAACGCAATAAAATAAAAGTATGAGGAAAGTGTGACAGAAGATGAAGATGAAGATATTGAATGGGAAATTCAATGTAATAGAATAGCAATGCCAGGACCAGGAAAGTGGATGCTTCTAGACTAGAGATTCAAACCTCGAAATGAGTCAGCTGTGACTTCGTTGCGTTGGTTGGTAAAATCTCGTCAGCATTCAATGTCAATTACAAGCATAGTAATGTGTAAGCGTATAATAAGTTGTTTACTGTCATTCTGACTTTGCAATTGTGCCTATTTAATCACTGCCACTTATAGGGTAGGCAATTTCAAAACTCCCTGGGAGTTTGGGAGCTTTGGGAGGGAGGGAACATTGGGAGTTTTGGGAGTTTTGACAAGTGGGAGTTTTGGGAGCGCTCCCTCTGAAAACTCCCTAGGGAGTTCTCTAAACGCCGGGAGTTTTCACGCTGGGAGTTTTGGGAGTTTTGGGAGATTTAAAGGGGCAAAACTTCCAAAAACACAGCATCTGTGAATTCCATGACAAACCATCACAGCAAGAGTCAGTATATAGTGATTAAAATTACAATAACCAGCGGAAAAAAGGCGTTTTGCAAGTTCATAAATTTTGTTTGTGAAAAATGTGTTTATAATTGCTAATAATTTAAATGTACGCTCCCAAAACTCCCAAAACTCCCAAGGGAGTTTTGGGAGTTTAAGGGAGTTTTGAAACTAGGGAGTTTTGGAGGGAGTTTTGGGAGTTTAAGGCTCCCTAGGGAGTTTTCAATACGCCGGGCGCCAAACGCAGGGAGTTTTGAATTTGCCATCCCTACTGCCACTACTAAAATCATGCATAAAAACGGGCCACATTATTCTTAAGCCACGTTTCTTCTTTGCGCTTTAATTAAACTCGGTGTTAGTATAATCGTTTTGAAGCCTATTTTTAGATGATAGTTTTACAAAAATATAATGATTGATTTATCATAAGAACTTGAAAATATTAGTACCAACTTTTTGATATGATTTATGAATGAACTTTGCAATATGCAGCATTTAAAATTAATTGACGTTTTTCTTTTTGGTGTTGGAAATTAATTGTATTCTACACATTTTTGAACTTCAACTTGATAAATATATAGCTTCATATTTAGTACTCCTTTTGTTGGTTAGGTTCTTTCTTACAAGACGAAATTTAAAGATTTTAAACAAATTATATTTTTTGAGTAAATCAAACATATCGTCGGTGAAGAACCAAAATGACCCGTATCCAATTTAAGCTAGAATCAAAATGAGCTAAGTCATAAAACACTGCACAGAAAGATGCGTAAAATGTTGTTTTAAGAGTTTATGAGAAGCGTAAAATGTTCTATTTTGATGTTTTTCCAAAGTGCAAAATTGTTTATTTGTATGTTTTTGAAATTTGCAAAATGTGTTATTTGCATGCTATTGAAAAGATGAAAATGTTTCCTTTGCATGTATTTGAAAATATAATTTCATTATTTTTGTAGATAGTGGATATTGTTTTTGACTATAAATGGATATATATGCGGGTCATTTAGGTTCTTCAAAAACGATTATGGCTGAATTTGAATTACATATATCATAAGTGAAGAATCAAGTGGATACCAAATTTACTAGAATTAAACTAGAATTAAAACCTAAAATGTAAATAAATTTACCGCATGAGATATAGAATATCAAGCGTAAAATATGTTATGTGAGAGTCTTTTCAACAGCGCAAAATAATGTTTTTACATACATAAATATTTTTGAAAATAGCAAAGTGCTTTATTTGATTGTTCTTGAAAGCTACAAAATGTTATATTCTTAAGTTTTGGAAAAGTGCAAAATTTTTTTGATATTATGTTTTTGAGATCATGATACTTTAGATTTTTTTTGCAAACAGTGTATACATAGGATATTTTAAACCTTCAATGGCGACATACGTAGTCCCATGGAATTATATGTGTAATGTGTAACAAATATTTTTTGCAAAGGAACTGAGAGAGCAGAGTCGAATGCAAATGTCTCTATCTAAACCAGTATGGAATCATATTCACGTACTCAACATTGAAGTAATAGAATAGAAAGAAAACCAATGCTTGTATTTGCAACTTGAAGCTGTACGAAGATTGCCACTTAGAAAGTATAGCAAAAATTAATAAGCAACGTAGCACTGCAAAATTCGTAATAAAGTAACGTCTGACGCTGGGTAAAAGTTTCTGCACTGTCAGAATGACGGGGCAAGTTTGTAAACAAACGTGACTCACCTTCATCACATCAGAAATCCCTTTTAAAGCTTCTTTCTACTGTGCTATTTTTCTTTAGTCTGGAAGCATCTAAAAGCTTCTCGCATAGCAAACTGCAATGTCACTGCGAGAATTGCACTCGCTACTGCCAGTTTTGGGCGGTATAAAATCCCATTCTGCCCCAACGGTCAGTCACACTCATTTTCTCGTCTCCATACGAACAACAACTATGCACAAAAGTTATCTCTACATTCTAAAGCATAGTAGCAGCTATACACCATTTAAACCTCAACAATTTTTAAAAGTTCGACAATTTTTTCTGTGACATTTTATTCTGTATTATAACAGGGATTTATAACATACAACATTATTAATCCACATACTTAATTGCATTCAACTTTAAACCAAAAACGCCATTTCGCTTTTGCTTATAACTTTACCAGGTGAGTACTGTTCGACTAAAAATACTAATTTGTCAATTTTTAAAAATTCAAAATAAATTACATACTAATATATTTAGTTACGTATTTGTTGTACAAGTAACATATTTAAAATAAGTTGCACCATTTTATTTTCTGTGAAATTTTAAAATATATATTGGTATTATATTCAATTTGTATTAATTTTTAATTCTGAAATATTTTTTTTCCATAGATTTTCTACATTCCAAACAAAACCTTGAAAAATGGCCTGTGGTGGTAACGGTAACAGTAACGCGTGGGGTTGTGGCGCTGGAAACGGTGCTGGCGGTCTGTTCACTTCTCCCCAAAATTTCGGTTTCGGGCTTGGTAACTCGGACTTCAGCCCCTTTGGATTGAACCCGAAAGCCATTGCAGCTGGTCTAAGCGAGCTTCTACCCCATGCAGCTCCATTCCTGTTCCAAATGGCAGAGAAGTTTGATGAGAAAATGATCGAGGAGGCCATTCGTCTGTCCATGGTGGAAACTGTCGCTGGTTCCGGATCCGGTCCTGAGCCGGAGGCGGGAACGAGCAGAAAAATGACAAAAAATAATCCACGATCTACAAAAAATAATAATGGCAAGAAATACAGAGTGGACATTGTACTTGGGAGTGACACTCAACCAGAGAGTCTTAAAATTACCCGGAAAGACAATATCATGACGATTGATGTGAAAAAAGAAAAGTCCACTCAAAGCGAAGATGGGTCATTGGCATCCCGCCTGTATCAAGAGTTCACCAAGAAGGTGACGCTCCCGTCGCTCCCTGATGTGGATTTGAGTAAATTGGAATCTGTTTTATCACCTGACGGAATCCTTACTATCCAAGCTCCGTTTTTCCCGAAACCAGAGGAAGCCAATAAAGCAGTTCCTGCACCTGTCGTCCAATCCACACCTATCCCTGTTATCATTGAAGATGAGGACCAACCCGCCGCCAAAACCCAAGAATAATATAATATGCATTAATTAATTTAAATGTTAAATTATTTATAATGTTAGCGTAAAATTGCAATATGTACTTTAATATGCTACGATACAGATATAGCGGTTATGCATGCGTAACTCCCTTACATAGGATATGCTATTTACATACATTGTAACTAATATTATTACCCCAATTTTTCAAGACTATTAAAATAAAATTTGAAATATAAATGAGTGCATTGTGAAAATTAAATTTATTATAAAATAAGATTTTGCAAAAACTTGAAGTCTTACATATTTACGTATACCTATACCTAGTTGTATGGTATGGGCTATAAAGCCAAATGGACTTAACGCATTAAATTATCTTCCTTTTAAGTACATTCAATAGTTTCAATACTGACGGATTTAACCTAGTAGTCATTTAAAACCATTTCTGGTCAGTTTTTTTGTCGAGAAAACTAGTTTAGTTTATATTTTATTTATTTTCAAAATTTTCCAAAAATTTTAAAGCACTTACTAGACGTCAAAAATTTTGATGTTTTAAAGAAATGAATTCTATGCTCAGTTCTTCAGCTTTAGGATCAGAATTTAATAGTAATTTCTTGAGTTTTTGAATTGTGGAATTATGTTCAATCAAAGTACTTTTATATCAATGGCATTATGAAACTATATTTCTTATGCTCTAAAAATATATATACTTACATAAAAATATTATTATTATAATATGCTTCTCGGTAAAAATAGCAATATCCAGATTTACTAGGTAGATTTATATATATCATCATATTATGTATGTTGACTGACAGGTTTTGACTTGCCTCTGTTTGTTTAGATTCAGTTGATTAAACTGATTTTATTCCATTTTATAACCTTGTATGTTGTTGAAACTATTCATACTAATTATATCCTTATATTTAAATTTAAACTTTTTCATTACAACATGGAAAGCATATTTATGGGAATTATTAATTACATGTACTTTTACTTTACATGAAATGTAAGTGAAATGTTGCGAATTGTTTTCAAGATACCCTTCTACTCTAACATTGAAAATATTCTTTCCAAAAATGTAACCTTTTTTAAACTTGGACTTTATGTTGAGCCACTGAAAGCTGATTCAACTGAATAACTGAAGCCTGAAGATACTGCTTCTTGAGCTTTTATGCTTTTTGGTTTTAACCAAAAAGCAGCATCTTCAGACTTTTCAGGGAAATATGATAACATTCCTTGGGGAGCGAATTTTAAACACTGCCCAACTGACTAACAGGATATAAATTTGATAAATTAATAAATTCCGATTAATTTTGTGTTTTGTTGCTGCACAATATTTTATGATCATTTTCTTAAATACTTACTTACTAGTTAGTTTAGTAGCTCTGCAATTCAAGACCTTCTTGCCTGGTAATAATTAATTACAAATCCACAATATCTAATAAACTACAATCACAATCCATACAATTCATTAGCGATAGTATTAGTTATTAGTTACTTTTGACTTTACTTTACCCAAGTAAGTGTTCGCATAGGGTTAATTTTTTTTATTTACATTTTTATTACATTTTACATTACATTTTTTACATTTACAATTTTTTTTATTACAAGTTAAACATTTTAATTATGCATGAATTTCTAGGCAAAGCTCAAAATTTTTGCTACATATTTAGTGTTTAAATCATTAGTTTTTCTGACTAGTAAGTAAGTGTATACCTAAACGTAAGTAAGACTAAATTTGAAATTCAAGACTACCGATGACCAAGCTAATTTTGCAGTTACACATATTGACATTTGACACTACAAAGTCACAGTTCATACTAAAAGTTTTAGAATTGAATCTCATAATACTTAACACTGATACAATAAATTATCTATATTACTTTTGGATTTTATTTTTATTCCAGCCAACTATCAGTTTAAGACCTTAAGAATGGATAAGAAACGGAAAGAAAGAAGCACTGAAGGCGAGCCAAATAATAAAACCTTAAAACGAAATCCTTTAGTATTAGACGATTCATTTTTAAAGACAGTACCTCAAAGGATCAGATGCCTTATTTGCGCTGAGGAAATCCCATCAAGGTCCGAAACTCAGATTTTACATGAGCAAGTTTCCACCGTTAGGCTTTTAGGTCAACTCCTCAAAGTACTCAAACTCTCCCCTCAAGTTTGTCAGCGTCTACTAGAAACGTCTTCCTCAACGACCACTGTAATATATTGTGAACTATGTGAGGAAGCTATTTCAAGTTGCTTAAACATTGCACAGGAAATCGATAATCTACAAAATGAATGGGAACAGATCTCAACTAAAATCAAAGAAAACATCATCAAAGATAATCACGATGGGCTGGACTCTTGTGGCAATGCATATATTCGCAAGACGCTCGTTCAGTGTAGGTCCCAAATAGTTACAAAACTGTCTTATGTAATGTTTCTAACAAATATTTAATGTAGTTATACTTATTCTTTATGTTTCTAAACAATAAAATGGCATAAATGGTACCTCTGAAATTTATCTTCACAAGTAAGAAAATGATTTTGACGTTTTCAACTTATTGCAGGCTGGACGACTTGCACTGTTCGAATCAAAGCTTTACCTCCAAATAAATCCAAACATCAAGCTGATGCTTTCATTAAAGACAATTCACCACTAAGACCGATTTCAGTGGCAGACAAAATAATTGTAGAAGTTGGCACCCCTCGTTCTCTATCACCAGCCCTCAGTAATTTAATAAGTGAATTCGATAAAAATGAGTTTAAATCAGTGGGATCGATAAGTACGGATATTTTGGAATCGGGAGATTCAAAGGCCACAGAAACTACGCTGTTTAAAGATGTAGAATTTGACAGATCTGGCGCAGTAAATCAAGCCTTTAGTTATAGTGCTCAAGAAAATAGTGGTGAAAGAAGTTTAACTAGCAGATTACCTTCAATAAGACCCCCACGCTGTCATGATCAAATTGTAAACTTCTTCTGTGATATTAAAATTGATGAACCTATGTCGAAAACAGGCTCGCTCGACGATCCAGATTCCCCATTGGACGAAAAAAACATTGCGTGCCAAGATCAGCTGGAGCCGTTTTTCCATGTAAAATCTACATCAGCTAGGAAATCGAAAAGAAAGGAGGTTTTAAAACTGCGATCCGCTGCGGAGACGACACATATTGCGTCTTCAAAATCTAATTCTATTAAAACAAAGCGACAGGCAAGCGTTAAAAAACCAAAAAATCAGCTATTGAAAAAGCCCTCGTCCAAGACTCAGACTCAAATTGAGTCTTCATCATCTAATTCTATTAAAACAAAGCGACAGGCAAGCGTTAAAAAACCAAGAAATCAGCAATTAAAAAAGCCCTCGTCCAACCCTCAGACTCAAATTGAGTCTTCAACATCTATTTCCCCTAAACTAAAACTACCACCAAGGAAAAGAACGCAAAAATGCAAGATTTTAAAAATCCGAGCTACTCACAGGTTCCAAGAATTCCCTCTTACTTGTTCCATATGTGGAAAGGGGTATCATCAAAAAAAGACTTTAATAAAACATAAAAAACTCCATGAATTGAGTAGTAACAAAACTTTTCAGTTCCATTGCTCCAAGTGCAAAGATATAAAGTTTGCGTCTGCTCATGCTCTCCGATCCCACAATGCGTGGGTTCATGGAACGGGTTCCGTTCCTGTGCCTCTGACCAATACTACCCAAGAAGTAGTTTTTGTTCGAGAAACCAAGGCCAAGGGGACTTTAGACTCCTTTGAGTGCACCTACTGCAAAAAGGTGTACAATGCGCACGACTTTACGATGGAAGAAGGAAGTGGCAAACTGCGAATTAAATGTGATCAGATGAATTGCGATAAAACATTCTCAAACTTTGAGATATTCAGCGGTCACCATCACAGAACGTGTCTCGTGAAAACTAAACAATTTTCGAATTCCAATAATAATGATAGTGAGCAAAAGAATCAAGATTCAGACATTATAAGATCATTCACCCCTTCTGTTGGTCACACGCCAACTCCTACAAATACTAACCCTGATGTATGTACAGTGTGTCTCAGAATTTTAAACCCCGGTTTATGGCTTTTACTTCGTTTCAAGAAGGAATTTTCCAGCGAGATATATATTTTTAGGTGACAATCCACAATTAGTTATAATTCGCCTCCAGGTGTCATGTGGTTCTCATGTAAATAGAGAGTTGAATACAGCTGCCCATTCCATCAATTCTTCGTAATGTCCAATCACGGACGTCTCGTGACCCCAAGTGACCTGATTATTGACTTATACGCTGTTATATAGAAAATTTAATTATGATCATGCTCGACCTCTTTGTATTTTAATCGGCTGGCATTTTCGAATGTAAATAAGAATTTAGTGATGCAAGTCGTGATTTTCCCATCTTATCAAACGGGAAAAGAAGTTGACATGAGTTTGACCCGTCTTCTCTAACGCCACCAGTGACCCGATTATCAAAGTTAATGATTCTATTTATAAGCAACAGATGTGAGAGTACGCACACCAATTTTAGTAAATTTTCATTGGTTCAGCCCTAGAGATATTGCTTTTTCAATTTAAAAAACCGTGAAGTGAGTTAAGATGCTGAGCTTAAACATCTTATAAACTGAAAATGTAATTTAGTAAATTTGACCTTTTTTTTTGAGTTTGAGTTTAATTTTATTACCTTGTCAAATTTTCAATATAAATACTGATTTCCAAAAATCGACACAAGAATATAATTAGCAGTAATTAAAAATTAAAAATACAGGCTAAAAACTAATCATCAGGCCATATCAAAAATCGTAAATGTTAACATAGGTACCTGTCATATCCGTCCGCCTGTTGGCGTACACTACAGGTCAGAGTTTCTTTTCTTTCAAAAAGCTTTTAAACGACCACACATGCGACTGGGCAGGTCTGTATTGTTTTTTGACTATGCTCGGACTGACCATTTCCTCGCAATTAACAGTTGAATGGACCCATGTCAAAACGCATGAAAGTGAACGGCACCAAAAACAGGTGAAGGGGCCGGGCATAAATCGCCCAATCCAAATTTATCATATTTTTGGACCCTCCCATCCACTTTGTTACCCTCTTAAGCATTGCTTATATGGCTGTCTTTATTATGGGGTGTCATCCTATTCCAAGTGACCCACGCTTAACTTTGACGGCGCCATTTGTGTAAGACCCCAAAATACTAAAGTATTTACAGACATTGCTGGTTTGCTGACAAAACTCCGTTTCATAAATACTTTAAATTCGCGCGCCACTGAGGTACACAGTATTGGTACAAACTTAACCAATCGTAACAGCGTTAAGTGACGTTAAACACTTGGGTGCAAGGGTGGGGGCGTAAGGTGGGCTAGCTTAAAGAAAAAGAGATAGAAAATTCCAAAAAGGAATCAAGCAATATAATGCTTATACAACAACTAATACTAAATACCTATATCCACGGTAAAGATGTGTAATTATTACTCCAGCCGCACGCACAAGTTATGATTGTGACAAATTTGCGGGTAAGTGGGGGAGGGGGGATGGCAGTAAGTAATAAAAATAAATGATAAAATCCTAAATAGCAGTACACTTTTCATAACATTGACGAACCAAGTATCTGTGTACACACTTTTAGATCAAGATTTAGCTAGATTTAGTCTGTTTGTCGGGCCGTCTGTAGCTCGTACAAACCAGCCCACAGTTTTTCTTCAGCTGTGAACAGCATCAACCGCAATCATTCCTAGTTAACCCACCCGTAACGGCACTACTCGTACCCTGCCCATTTTAGCAGCAAAACTCGTACTACTAGCCAAATTTACTAGAGCTAACTAGCTAACTGCAAGGTGTTTATGTTAGTTTTACTGCAAATAATTTTTTTTTCAGTGATCAAACCAATTTGCTGTAAGCTCAGCATCTACTTCGGGCCCACGGTGGACAAATCCGGCGCGAAGCGCGGGATTTTGAATTATTTACATGAGAATCACGTGACTCCTAGGGGCCAATTAAAGTTGAATCATAATTAATTGTGGGTTGTCATCTAAAAGTCTAAAACTAAATATTCCCCTTGCCGCTGGAAAATTCCTTCTTGAAAGGAACTAAACGCCATCAACCGGGGTAAGTTTAAAATTATGAGACACACTGTACAGTATTCTTTACACGAATGTAAAAAGTGCAATCGCCAATTTGAAGACGACACTGCTTTAAAAAAACATGGAAAGTTAGGTCACAAAAATAAGAAAATTTCATGTCCGGAATGTCCAGAAAAATTTACAACTGTAGGTACTGCCCGTAACCATCAAGTCCGAATTCATGGGGTATCACTAAAAACAACTTCGGATGCGGCAGGAAATCTGGATTCTTTCCAGTGTGTTTACTGCAAAGAAGAATTCGTCAAAAGCTCCTTTATAATCCAAGACAACTCTACGGACCCTCCAACAAAAAAGTTTGCATTTCCGGATTTGCCTGTGGTTGTTAGTAGGAGTAGTTTCGACCTGCAAAAGGATGTGATGGATTTTAAGGCATTCCATTGGAGTCACAGAATATTTTGTAAGTCTCGGCCTCGACTTGCATCACGCTTGGACAACCTCGATGAGTCAAATCCGGTGCAGAATGTTTGCAAATTTTGCCACAAAGAATTTTATAATGCTGAGAGCTGTCGAAATCATGAAGTTTCTTTTCACACCAAGGATTTTACATTTCATTGTGAATTGTGTGGACGTGGATGTCCCAGTAGAAGTTCTCTCAATCATCACAAAAGAGTACATGTTGTTGGGAAACAATTTATGTGTGATAGGTGCCCAAGAGCATTTAAATCAAATTTTGAACTGAAAAATCACATAAAAATGCATGACAATATTCGGGCTTATATTTGTGAGCACTGCGGGAAGGCTTATACCACAAGCTCCATTTTATGTATGCACAAGAAGCAGTCGCATAAAGATAAAATATGTAAAAAATAATTATTCTTTTGTTTTATTGTAATACTTAAAACTGATCTACCTAAATTCTTCTTAAAATTAATAAAAGCTAATATTTAAAAGTGTTCGTTTGATGGCTGCTCATGCAGCAAGAAACCACTAAATACATTGCGCGTCCAACCTTATGAGACATACTCTATACTCAATACATTCAGTAGCAAGAAAATTCCAAAAAGTATCTTCAGCCTTCAGTTCTTCAGCCTCAACTTTAGATGGGAGTTAATTTATTTCAAAAATAAAACAAGGGCTAAAGCCCTTGTTTTATGGCAGCCGCCTTAACAGCAAAATGAAGCATTTTGAATCTGCCGCCGAATTTTAGTTTCAATATAAGTTTTAAATTAAGAGAAGCAATTAAGCCGCTCAATGTGTTTTTAGTTATCGGATCGATCTTATTTATAATCAATATCTGTAATAAAACCAAAAATTCAAAATTCCAATTTTTGAATTTCCCGCTAAAACATTAAATATTGTGTTAACTCAAGATTTCGACCGGTCAGGCAATAAACTTACACTAAAATGATATACCATTGGAGCAGTAACGATTAGGGGAATATAAATTATTTAGTGTGGAAGCAGGATCGTTATTAGTTTTTAAATGGGTTTAAATAACATAATTGCAAATTAAAAAAAGTTAACGGATTGTGTCAAGTCATATATCATTTGAAAGCTCTTTAAAAATAAGCAGACACCATTTTTTTGTTTTTTGATTGTGACCCATGCAACACATTTTTGACGGCATTTAAAAATTAAAAGACCGTTATTTTGAAAACGTTTTGTTATAATGGAGGCCCATTCCGTTATTTGATTTCTACTAGTGATTAGCTTTCCAATGATATATCGCTTGATGAAATTGGTCCAGTATTGCAAAAGTTTTAAAATTCCGGTAAATTATGTAGATAGGTAGGAAAAATACAAGATGTATCCATAAAAATAATCTGTGGTGTAAAATAATTTGGCACGTGTGTAACTTAATAACATCCAAGTTTAAAAAAGGCTACATTTTTGCAAAAAACATTTTTAATGTTAGAATATAAGGATTTCCATATAACAATTCGCAACATTTCACTGGTGTCAGTGCTTGTAATTAATTACCATGAGTATGCTTATTTGCATGTTATAATGCAAAAGTTTAAATATACGTGTATAATTTAGTATGTAGTTTTAGCTACAAGGTCAAATAGAATGAAAATCAGTTTAATCAACTTAATATATACTGGATAAGTCAAGAACATGCTAGGCGTCATAATATAATGTGGTGTTATAAATCAAATAAATCTGGATAAATATAGTATCAAAATACAAACCAATATTGTTCAGTTACTATAACTCACAGTAGTTTTTGAATTGATATTGAGTTTAAAACAAACAAGCAATTCCGCACACTGAATCAGTCATTAACATTTCTTTTAACTATAATTCAATTAGAAATTGAAGGGTTCCATTTGAATGAGAATATGCACACAATTTAAAATCAATTCCACCGTTTACCAAACAACTACTGACACAATCAAACACAATTTCTATTCATATATCACTTTCCGCATGGTATTGTATAGGAATGACATTATTTGTAGAGTTAATATTGTTTAGCTCTACTAATGACGTCCTTTATTAAAGAGCAATCAATGTAATGGTTTATCAGATGACATGTTGGACATTGACTGCTAAAAATTAAAGATTTGTAGTGCGTCATTAGTAGACCATTCTATTTTACAATTTAAAATGCTCTTGCACTCTGTCAGCTTTTTCTGCACTTGGCAGTTGGCTTGTTTTAATGCAAATATTTTATAAATCGTTTAGTTTCAAAAGTACCGACCTACCGACTGCTTACAATCGTAAATGTGCAATGATGTAACCAAGAAGTGAGTTTACAATTATGAGACACCCGATTATCGGTTTTTAATTATTTAAATGGGAACTACGTGACCCCTGGGGATCAATCAAAGTCGAATCATAATTAATTGTGAGTTGTCATCTAAAAATAAATACCTCGCTGGAAATTTCCTTCGTGGAAGGAAGTAAACTCCATAAACCGGGGTGAGTTTAAAATTATGAGACACACTGTAATTATATGTGTGTAAATAATTATTATTTATTTAACAATAAATTTAATGTTCAAAATGAACGTTTGGTTTTAAAGGGTAAGTGCAATTTGTCTATATTTTAAAATACGTATATGGGCTGTTAATAGTTGCCCAAAACTAAATATATAAATATATACCAATAAATGCATGTTCTACAAGACAATTTGTAAATTTAATATCTTCAGATTTATATTAAAACATTGTATACACTGTTGAGGTTATTAATAGCCTTACATACACTATCGCCGAAATATTTGCGAACAAAGCAGAAAAATTCAGATTGTAAATTATACAACCATTTTCAATTACTGAATAATGTTTAAGTCGGTTAGGGACAGTTGTTAAAGATTAATTATTAATCACACTTGTATCTAGAATCAAGTTAGAAAATATGAAGGTATATAATCTCACTAATAACTCACAACTAAATGATGTAATTATTTATTAACTTTCAATTTATTTCTGTTAAAAGTTGGAACTGGTTCGAGTTTTGAGTATTGTGAACACATAATTGGTGATAGTGGAGTAAATGGCTTAATCCGTTGGCCGTTGGCCCTGCATAATCGCTTTATATAGCTTTGAGAACACAGAACACCAACCGGCACAATACACTTTGATCAGATTTAGCCAAGTTTAACCTTGACTGCCTAATTGCATGATGGTAAAATTAGTAATAATT
This sequence comes from Dicyrtomina minuta, assembly GCA_949802685.1. Classification (NCBI taxonomy): domain Eukaryota; kingdom Metazoa; phylum Arthropoda; class Collembola; order Symphypleona; family Dicyrtomidae; genus Dicyrtomina; species Dicyrtomina minuta. Next base: position 24,634,902 of record OX461808.1, on the reverse strand, counting down.
CTAAAATTACAATAACAATGACATTTAACTGCCGTTATAGCTACAGTTATTTTATTGACGTAGATTAATACACTACATTGACAAAGAAAGGCTTTCTTGTTTTACATTTTGTAATTTTATAGGGTATTATTTTACTCTTTCCTTTATTGATGTAATAATCCATTGTACTGATTTTTAAATATCCGATCCGATTTCGATCGCGGCTCGTTTGATGAGCTAATCTATGCTCTGATAAATGCTAATCAATACAGTCAATTAATCTCAATTTAATCTCTAATCAAGGGGGTACGTATAAAAAGGTACAAAAATGCTTTGTTGCTTGTTTGTAGCTATTTGTTGTATTGGTTGACCATCTCCTGTACAAATCATCCAAATCTAAGTTATTATTAATACAGTTGTATAACTTTCAATACAAATCAGTTAGAGTTTTTTGCGAGGGAAAGAATAATTAATTAGTTTATTTGCAAAAATGTGGGGTTACGTGATACTTGGAATCGTGAGTTTATCAGGAATTGGATTCGGACTCGGACGAGCAAGTGATAAGTTGGAACTGTCTGGTGTATGTTCTTTGTGTACTCCAGTAAATATATTAATATTATTAATAGATATTTTATTTTTTAAACTGTAATAAATGATGTTTTTTAGCAATAGTACTAGTTTTTAATTGTGTATGCATTTTTAATTAAAATTTCTAATTTAATCTAAATATTAAATTTTTGAATTTTAAAAAATATGAGAAATTTATATTGTACACTTTTTAAAGTTTTCCTGAGCTAGTATGCATTTTGCTCTACATTAAAACATCGTCTGTGAAGAACCAAAATGATCCATATCCATTTTTAGCTAAAAACAAAATCCACTATCTACAAAATTATTGAAACATATCTTCAAAGCATTAAATGAGAATATTTTGCACTTTTAAAAAATATGTAAGCAGAACATTTTACAATTTTCAGAAACATGTAAATAGAATATTTGGCGCTTTTCAAAAACATGTAAATAAAATATTTTGCGCTTTTCAAAAACATGTAAACAGAATATTTTGCACTTTTAAAAAATATGTAAATAGAACATTTTACAATTTTCAAAAACATGTAAACAGAATATTTTGCGCTTTTCAAAAACATGTAAATAGAATATTTTGTGCTTTTCAAAAAATGTAAATAGGACATTTTACACTTTTCAAAAATGTGTAATTAACATTTTATATTTCTCATTTTGTTTTTCTGACATAGCTCATTTTGATTGTAGCTTAAATTGGATATGGGTCATTTTGGTTCTTCACAGACGATATGTTTATTTCATGCAAAATGTCATTCTTTTGAAACTGTGTAAAACCGTTTTCTAGTACCTTTCTCATGTAATAGAAAGTCGTGCACTTTTACCCATAATGTAAATATTATTTTTTCTACATTTTCGACAATAACAATAATTGCTGTTATAATTGACACATTTTTGTTTTGTCTTTACATGTACAAAGAGTTACCTAAAACACCGTCTTTCTTCAGTGTTTTTCGAAACCGCACATTGTATTCGAGTTGAACCTAACCTTTTTAAACCTCATATTTTGAATTTTGAATCATTATCAAAACAGGAACTCCAGCCACTGCCCAGAACGGGACAATTGGTGATTCCAATTCTTAAGAATGACACTCTCCCATCTCTACCATATGCTTCCCTGTATCAACTTCTGGAATGTTTCGGTCTCGATAATCCCATCTCCACAATTGAATCCTACGTTACTGAAGGGCTTCTGTTCAGAGGCAGTGGCAGTCTCACCAATCTACTGATCTCGTCCTTCTTCAATAATGCTCACCTAGAGGCTGCTTCTCTGAAAGAAGGCTTAGTTGGAAATGGGCAATTTCTTTGCGGGCAGTACACTGCAAATGCTACGCTGGTAAGCCCGGATCAAGACTGCTTACTAAATGGAGAACAATCCTTTCTCTCGGACGAACTTGCAAATGGTTATCAAACTATTTTGTGTGGAGAACTGTCAGTCAACTACGTCCAGTTTTTAGATGGCTACATTAAAATGTACATGACTAATTCAGTTGACACACCTTTCGATGGCTACATTGACTTTGGGCCTCTCCTTGGACGTGGCACTATTGTCATTAGCACCAATGGCATCAAAGTTAACTTGCCGCCGGGACTGAGAATTGGCGGGATTGACCTTCAGTTTAAATAAATCAATTTAAACATGTTTTGTTCACACACACATTTATTATATAATTATGGTGCAATAAAAATAAATATAATGCGGAATTCGGAATTATCTTATCATCCTAGTAACAAATTTCCAAGGACGGTTTTTAAGGTTTCCTGGCCTCACCATTCTAAGTACCACATTATTTTAGCTACACTATCACATAATTCTGTATTTGCTTGTGGCTTTGTTGAATAAGCTACCATCTTGCTGCTGCTAATATCAACGTGTATTAGAGATTTTATACAAATGATACGCCAATGTGGTAGGGTAAATGCGGCAAAGTGATAATTATTTATGACCTACCATGTTAAAGATAGCCATTTATGGATGGGCTAAGATAAGGGTAGGTGGAATCGCAGAGTCCTCAAAATGCATGGTGATGACAGATGCAGATGACCCCGACATACGAAAATTGAACTCCAATGACCGACCCCAACCTCAACCTCAGCCAGGCTAGAGAAAATTTATTTGTTCGAGAATATTTCAAGCTGAAGTGGTGCGTGGTTTGGGTGTTTGCATTTACGCTTCTGTCCTTCTAGTAAATCCTAAACGCCTAAACTTCCAACTCGAAAACTTGATACATAGTAATTTTGTAACTATTGTTGTGTGTGTTTATTTCGCTTATACCTATAAATATAATTTGTAAACCTTCTTTGTACTTGATGATACTCAAGGCCATTACTTCACAACGATTCATAAGATTAATTAGAATACGATCCAGATTTTAGATGAAGTAGAGACGAATTTATACTTGATCTTGTACTTTGTACTGTAGTGGCAGTGGCAGCAGGGCCGAGTACAGTCGGTGTCGGTCACACAGGATCTGAAGTGAATTCAATACAATGAGAAAGTCTAAATGTCTTGTTTTTAACAACATTTAAAAAATTACAACATTCAGATCCCTCGAAACGCTCAGGTAGGAAAAAAGTAATATTCAAAAAAGACATCCGTACCCATAATATGTTGATGTGAGCTCAATATAATTTGTACCCATGTCTTTTTAATGCAAGTATAGCCTACTGTTTTGTACAGTTCGGCTTTCCATCTACTGATTCTGCAACTTCGAGTTTTAAAAGTTTTCAACTAAGACGAATTTAATCAGCACAGAGCTTTCCAAAGATAGTTGAAGAAGGTCAGGGCGACAGGGCGACAACAATGACAGTGAGTAGTTCAAAAGAATTTTCATATTTTGCAAAATACAATAATATAATTACACTATTCACAGCTTATTTGCTTCAAATCCCCTCGCAGCGACGTACGAATACCTATGCATGAATTAAAATAATGCTGGATTTGTAAGTATACTAAAACTTTTGCACGCATGTATGATAATTATGAACTAGGTACCTACTTAAAAATACAAATATTTACCTTATTATTTTAATTTAAGGTAAAAGGTTTGGGCATTATAGTACATATATTAGCAAATTAAAACTGTTATAATGCATGTAAAACGATGACGCTAACCATAAATTGAAATCAAGAGTTGTAAAGTGGAAAATATTTAATTGAATGCTGAATTAATTTGAACTAAATGCTTATACATTAGCAAACACTATCGTCGAAATCTAGTTTAGAGGGATAAATGCAGAAATGTAGCTCAGCCTGAAAATGAATACTGATCGTGAGTACTGAAGTATTGACGATATAAATATCTTTGGTTAAGATTCAATGCCGTATTGTATAGTTAAAAATGGAAACGGGTTTTGTTAGCAATATCACTCAAAGGGAACGGATTAATCTTGTAATAATTTTATTGAACACAAATGATTCGTTTACGTAGCTAAATACCGTCTTTCGAAGCTTGATTCTCGGAAATGTGAATAATTTCATATTTGATTCTTGATGTTCATAAAGTAAAATACTTCGAGATTAATTCAGGTTTATTATCATATAAAAATTTGAATTTTATACTGTAACAATTAAATGCATACAATAACAAACCTAGGGGTGTAAAAATACTAGGAATTCGTTCGCTTAGAGCTGTCTAGAGAAACCCTATGATTTGTATTTGCATAGTGTTAATCAAAAATAATTATATATTAGTAATTAAACAGTCACCCAGTTCATAGGTTGACTTAATCAATAGCAGCTCACGAACAAGGAAGCTGTAACACTAATAATAATAATGCCAGAGGGCATTATGATAATGAAATAAACAAAGTAATATGAATGGCTACATGTACGTAGCAGCCAATGTTAATGCCAGGGTTGAATTGTTGAGCAGGAAGATTTCTTTGTAGACGTTGAGTTGAAACTTAAATCACAAAATAAAAAAAACTTTAAATGATTCATTGTGGTATGTAATTGTAATGCATGAAGTAGATGGTGAAAGTTAAAGTAAGTTGTATTAAAACATAGCGTCTAAATCAAATAATAGCATTTGCTTTAATGCTTTTATACCTATCGTACTTTTTTTATCTCCAATTAATGGCATTGCTTTTCGCGAACAATTTGAACATATGGTTTGATGGGTCCAAAGCACAATTCTTCATACTGCTCGTGCTCATCGTAGTATTCATTCACAGAGGTTGTAACAGCAGGAAGTACCTCATATTCGTCTGCATCTGAAATTAAAATAGTACTATAACAATATTCAATAGAAATATTTTATAATGGTACATGTTATTTTAATTCATTATTTTTATTAGGTACAAATAGAGCTATAATTCATTTCCATTATCACCACTATCATCATCAATTTTCCTGCCATAATCCCAGTAATTGCAGTAGTCGTCATCGCTATCGCTGGCGTTTTCCAGAAAACTGTCATCACTGTCACTATCACTAGAATCGGACATATCTTTGACCAACATAAAATGAAATTAGAATTTCAAAGTGGACCAAATAATGTGTATTCATTAATTATGCATTGCATTTGCTTATAGCGATAGAGCTATAAGCTATTTTCGTACTAATTTTACGTTTAACTACCCAATCACCTGCAGTTTTTTTAAGTTCGTCTGGATCATACGAAACAAAAAATTTGGTATCTGGCATTTTTGAAAATGCGTAGTCGGCTGTTACTTTCGATGCAAATTGAACAGAGAAATCAGCTGAAAACTTCAATTTCAATTCCTTCAGATCTGTAAAGAAATAAACGTTCAATAAACAATCCTACGAATAGTGCATTGCAGCAAATGCTTATATTAGCGTCGGTAAAACATAATATAATGAACTAATAATTTTAGTCATTGCGGTATAATTTTGAAAAATAACTGTTAGCTTCGTATTAAAAATATATGGAATTCAACAATTCCGGAAACGTCTAACTTGGTAAATCACAGATGGATGGTCTGAGTTGAAGATACGCTAATGTCCTTGGATTATCCATGTGTTTTGGGAGTTTCTTAGACTGCAACTTTCGACACATTCCAACACCAAATCCAGTGAAGAAATTGTCCACAAATGGAACCAAGCGGAAATCAGCCGGAGCTTTGTAGTTTTTGGAAATGTTACATATTTCAATAAATTCTAACGAATGCAGCATCCATAATAAACTCGTGAGAAAACGTATTTGGTCACATTTAATTTTGATCATGCGAAGATTTGGGAAAGCCGTCGAGAATAATGTTAAGTTAAGCTTAAAATTCTTCAGCCAATTCTCAGCCAGGCATTTTATACGTACTTCTAGAACGTCAACATTTGAGAAGATATTTTCTGGTGAATCATGGAAAAAAGAAGCTAGACTTGTTTTAATACTTGGTGATGCAACTTCTATTCTGACTGTGAGTAAACTGGGGAAATATTTCTTGCCTGGAGTTCCATTTTTAAATTTAAAAAGATGAAATACTTCTCGGGGATTTGAAGAATCACGAATAAATCCCCACAGCGTTAATTTCTTTAGATGTTTCATTGGTGGAATTTGGAATTTTGTGCCTTCTTCAGTTACAGAGTACTCTATTTTTAAATCGCGTAAGGTGTTTCGAGATGACCTTATTAATGCATTTATTGGAGCTAATGTCGTTTTACACAATTCGAAGCAGCTCAAATCCAACGACAACTTTGATAGTTTCGGGCTCAGCTCAAGATATTTCTTTACAAGTGTTATGGACCTTTTAGACCCTGTTACATTATAGAAATCTAAGCTTCTAATTAGATTACCCTTACCCGCATCCAAAACATCAGCTAACTGGATTAGCTTTGCATCAATACGGCTTAAATTTGACTGGGAGGACAGCAGAAGGTGCATAAATGCTTGATATGCTTGAGCGTTATAATCCTTATAATAAACTCCACTGTGTCCAAAAATTATGGATGTGATTGGAAGAGGTTTTGAAGGCCACTTTAATTGAATCATTTCGTCGTTGTCTTGAATATGAGGAGACAATCTTATTGTGCCTGCGCAACTCAAATCCAAACATTCCAATTTAGGTGCATAAGTAAAGCAAATATGCAGTAGTTGTTGCTTAGAGATACGGCAAAAAGGACTGAGGCTTTTAATCTTCTCTCCGTGAAGTTTAAAAAACAACACTAAATCCTCAGAGTCAGCGTAGCCTGTGAGATGGCATGTGTGTATTCGAAAGTGAGTTACTGGAAACTTTGGTGAATTTGACATCAATTCGGTTAAAAGTTTAGGAGTTTTCAATTTTTTCTTATCTCCACCGTTCCAATAACAAGACTCAGCTCTATCACCACCTTTAACTGTTGTAATATCCAAGGTAACGTAACACGCATCTCGCTGAAGGAGGGCTGTCGTGGCAGCATCTCTCCACCTTTTATTTACAAGCCGGAAGTTGAGCATGTCCTTTGTGGAGATCCAATAGCTACTGAATGTTATTGTAAGCTCCTATAGTAAAACAGAGTAAAGAATTATAATCAAGTAGTTTTAATTTCGGATAGAAATGATGACAGAGTCGGAATGCATTTAAAATATTTATTTATCACAAAATGATTTACTTATTTGCCTATTTATTTACTTATAATGATAGGGGTTAAAGCTTACGTCTTCACACAATTTATCCCCCGGCGACATGGGCAAATCCTCATTAGCCTGTTCAGGTAGCGAGTTTATAGTTTCAGCTTCGGCATCAGTTTTCTTAGTTCTTGCTCGCTTAATCGCAGTTCCCTTTAAGGACGCCATAATGTTGTGAAACAAGATATGAAACCAGCAGGTTTGGAATTAGGATGTAACTGTAAAAGTACGAAATATAGTTTATAATGATTAATTATGCACAATAATACAATCCAAGTAGTCGCATTATCTCATATATATTACATATAGTCAGTTAAAACCATTTTTGCCCAAGTCCACACAAGCCCAGTTCAAACCTACATATTTCGGTGGGCTTGAACAAAAATGCTTTTAAGAAATGTATGGTCGTGAGCAATTAATGCATTTAGTTCTGTAATTGACTTAGGCGAAAATGCTTCTTCATCTTCATAGATGATAATTTCAACACGTGTCAAGTACTGAAACCTGAAACCGACTGACGCATAGTTGTGGGTCATTGATTTTTTATGTCATCAGGGGACCGGGAGGGGAGGGGGGGGGGATTAATTAGTGACTAATTTCTTCGTAGCCAATTAATTATATTGTATTATCATACTCACTGTACACCTGCGCATATAAGCTTTTTTCCGTTCATTATAGCATAACCACTCAATTTTGATTTGACTAAGTTTATACAACCTTTTGAACTTGTGACCGTGACTGATTTAATTAATGGTCAATTTAACTGATTCCGATGTCAAATTCCCTTGGAATGTAGAATCAAATTAATTATACAATCCCTACGGATAAATACATAAAATGCAAATTAGAAGAATCTTCAGTTTAAACCTTTCGCATTCACAAAACTGGCTGAATTCTTCTGCCAAGCGTCATGCCACGTAGCTACTTCATTATTTAATGACATGAAATAAATCGGTATCCCACAAGCACGGAATTAAATATTAGTTGTTGGTTAACAAGTTATTATTGCTGACAATTAGTACAATTACATACATTAACTAACTAAACACACGCAGGTCCACCATGAATGTAGTAATAATAATTTCTTATCAATACGAATGCAATCAACAGTATGTGGACAACCAACAAAAGTAAATACTATGCGGTTAGTATTACATTTAAATACCTCAAATCGCTACTTGCAATACACAAAATTTACTTTTAAATGCACAGTCGGTATTGAGAAATAAATATTCTCTGTTCTTTCAAACCAGTGGGCCAATCGGACCAGGTTAACTTTTTTATGAAAATCATTTATGTCACAAAGTCATCCTCGTTCCGATGTATATCAGCATAAATCATTACATAGAAGTAACGTTTCAATCGGAGTTGAAATACCAAAGTATTTAAATCGAATTATTGTCAACTGACCAATCAGAGTATCCGAATCCTAATAATAATAAAATAAACTTTAGTAACTAAATACATTACCTGTTACCACTGTCGAATCACTGTTGAATATCGAACTGGAATGAGGTGGTTCCACGTTCCACTGGCTCCTATTATTTTCTTTACAATCGAAGGATGGAATCAAGTCTGCCTGCCCAGTGCCCACGCCAAATTCTTCAAAAATTTGAAACCTACCACCTACTATTTTCTCAAATAAATTAAAAATCTGACTACGGAATACACTGGGTTTCAATCACGTTCACGTTGCCTAAGCGTACAGACAGATTACTTAAATCAAAACATTCAAAAAACTGACTAGTGAGAACGAATAAAATTGGTCTGGTAGTCTGGTCCGGTGTTTCTGTCCATCTTCCTGCGCGTTGCATTTATTCTGTGCGACCTTCTTTCTCATGCAACAGGATGCAACAGGAACAGGATGCAACAGGTATCGGCTACCCCTTTAAAAGTTAAAGCCTCCGCCGCGCACAGTGAAATAGATAAATCTCGCATTCAAAATGTATTAATTACTACATAATTTGCTTATTCGCTCATCTCATCGTGCTCCGTCGTGCACCACGAGCCCACTAGCCCTCCTTTATCCTGCAATATTTTACAATGCAATATTTTACTCCAGGTTTTAGAGTAAGTTGCCATTAACTTCTAATTCAATCTAATAACGAGGCACACATGAGGGGCACAGTAGTCTCGGGGCGAGCGCTTAACGTAAGGCTAAAGTGCATCCGTCTTCCTAAAGAAACCCAACATTGTGGGTTCGATTTCAGGAGCGCCCTCTGCTTTTCTTGCAATTATCATTGTATATACAAGATGTGTAATGCATGTTAAAAAATTATTTTGAACACGAAAAATTGTTTAAAATTTATTTATTCACGTTCTAATTTGTATTTTGTAATTTAATAACTACAGTAACAGGATGGGAAACAGTAACAAAATGATACACTTTAATATTAAAACTTCTACGTATAAACTACGCTATTACTACTGATGCGTGAATACGTACATACCTACAGTATTTCCTGTAATTGTGCACTCGGTGTACTATTCAAATTCGGACTTCCAGATCCGTGTGCTATGCTATTACACACCTGCGTACTGCCATGTCAAAGTAATTTCAATAGACCCGTGTGCTATTCAAGCTCCTACCTCCTAGACTCGTGTATTGTTACAGGCTGGTGTTATATACTACATGCCCGTGTACTATTGCCGAAAATACGGAAAAATATGTTTCACACTCGGTATCTATCTAAACGTGATCAACAAGGACGTTACGTTGGACGCAATGAAGTCCAGAGAAACCAAAGAGGACGATCTCTCCATTTTATTCAACTCACCAACTTTAATTGCAATCATTGGCATAGATCGAATCATGCGAGAGAATTCCATTGCGGTTTTTCCTACCACAATATCATTTCTGTTGCCGGAATGAACCCTATTCCTACTTTTACTTTTATTCCCATGGTTGGCGACACTGTCCTGGTTTAGATTGACATTTTTCTGGATATTTCCATTGAAGAGATTTGTACAGAGCAGGAGCCATTTTGCATTCATCTCCATCTGCTCCGGAATTGCAAAGGCTTTTTCGTAAAAGCACCAAAATGCAACATTCATGCTCACTCCAAGAAAAGCATTCATCGAGGCAACGAGTGGTTCTGTTTCACAGAATCGGATGGCGAAAGATAGGTTGCCGATACAGAGCATCAAATAGATGATTTTCAAAGAGAGCGTTGTGCCAGAGTTACTCTTGTTGAAGAGTTGAACTAGAAGTTGCATTTTCCGACAGTGACGAATTTGTTTTCGCACCAGCTCCAGGGAACCTCTGCACCCATACCCACTTTTCTTGTTGTTCCTGATCCTGTTGAAGCATTTAAAATAAAAGCTATGTTTTTTTGGGTTCAAAGTATATCGTAGGTGAAGAACCAAAATGACCTATTTCCAATTGAAGCTACAATCAAAATGAGCTATGTCATAAAAACGAAACGAGAAAAATGCGTACAATGTTATTTACGAGTTCTTGAAAAGCGTAAAATTTTTAACTTGGATGGTTTTGAAAACTGCAAAATGTTTGATTTACATGTTTTTGAAATGCGCAAAATGTTTGATTTGCATATTTTTGAAAGGTACAAAATGTTCTAATTCAGTGTTTTAAAATAGGTGCAAAATGTTCTAATTCCATGTTTTCAAAAAGGTGCAAAATGTTCTAAATCCATGATTTCAAAAAGGTGCAAAATGTTCTAATTCCATGTTTTTAAAAAGTATAAAATGTTCTATGTAAATGCTCTCAAGACACATTTGAATCTTTTTGTAGATAGTTGATTTTGTTTTAAGCTTCAAATGGATATGGGTCATTTTGATACTTCACAGACGATATACTTTTCGTGGCCTATTTTCTGATCGTTTGTTAAAATCCGTCTAGTATTTCAAAAGGTCAATACATTTTAAGTTAAATACAATCGCACGTAGCCATAATTACATCGCATTGTCAAGCAAAAAAAAATTCAAATAAACTAAATAATAGCAACAAAAACGCTTACGCAAAATTCCTACAAGTTTCCAAGAAAACACTGAAATTGTAATGACAATGTTCCAGAACTGCCATATGAATGTGTGGCAGTAGATAGAAGTACGCAGTGTAGTATACGTGAACGACTATAGTTCACAGAAGAGCAAAATGAATTGTCCCGAGTCTGGATTATCGAAGAAAATTGAGGGTCTTGTAGGATCCACGAGAACAACTCCGTAGACAGCAGAACTAGTCACAAAAGTGAAGAGTGGAATGATGTACAGAAGGATTTCTTGCTTCGAAGTTTGACAAAGACGAAACCCTTCTATCATGGACCAAATCCCTTGTCGCCATTCTTTTTTTCGTTCTTCAGTTTCACCTAGTAGCAAGGCTAAGCGAGTAATGTTACCGTTACCGCTTTGGTCTTGATTTTTATTTTCGGTTTTTTGATGACCTGTCTGCCCCACATCAGTTTCAGTTCCAGTTCCAGAGCCAGATAAGTCCGACTCCGAATCTCCCGTATTTTTTATACGAGATATGTAGACGACTCCTAAGCGAGTACCGTTACCGTTACCGTTACCGTTGCCGCTACCGTTTATATCTTGGTGTTGGCTTTCCACTTGGGTTTGGATTATATCATCGGACTTTGCCAGAGCAGTTCCAGAACGAGAACCAGAACCAGCTGATGCTGACTCCAACTCGGGAGGATCAGGCGTGAAATAAATTTCGTTCCAGAGAATAATGGTGATGTCACCGTACTTTTTATAATTCAACGTGATGAAAAAGCCTCCAACGTAAAAAGTGGCAAAGAGATACTGCCCTGAAAAGTAAAATAAATTAATACTTTCCTGGCCGTACAAGCAACGGAGGCTGAACTGTAGTGCAACGTAGATGACACCATGACACAGACGAGCGCTACATAAAACAGAACGTGACCCCGAAATACTTTCCATTTTGAGAATTCCACTCTGATTTGACCTTTTTCACGGTTGCAGTCAAAAGGTAAAATGCAAAACTTTAAATAGTAGTGCATTCCAACGCGATTCATAGAGTTAAGACGTAAAGAGCGAATGATTTAGTGTAGTGTATGAGATATTTGAATGGACTAAATCATTTTATTTTACACCGTCACATGACAGTGCATAGGGATACGGATGCGATATTGAAATTATTATACAGTAAGAGAACTCAACTGAGATACTGTGAAGATTAAACGTAATTTTTTTGTACGTTATATATCTTATGATTTTGTGGACAAAATTGTTTTTTGAACAGTGAAGACTAAAGCGGGGTAAGTGACTGAAAGGAATTTTTTTTCCTTTGAATATCATTGAAGTATATACTGCATTAAATATGTTCAGTGTGGAAGGAAATACGATTACACAGCGGCTTTGTAATTAACTATCATTTAATATCATTATCACCCGTTAAAAATTGTCCTTTTCCGCGTAGGCGATCAAATAGCTCTTCATATTTAGAATGTGCTACGGATACAGCTTAAAAAAAATTGTTTAAATTGTTCTTTATTTAAATACGTCTGATATGATTGAGAATTAAGTGTACCAATCTTAAATGGATGGCTGGTCAATAATTTAGGTCTTGCCAATAATATCGTTAAATCATCCATTGCCTCCGTAGTTTTGAATAATGGCGTCTTGAAAATTTAACTGTGGGGACGTCTGGAGCTCTAATCGTGAAACTAATAATTTAATGCGAGTTTAAAAACAACGTAGGATTCTTTGGATTTATCAAATGTTTTAACTGCCTAATATTAGTAGTAGACGAGTATCAAAAGAGGCACACAATTATTTAATCAGCCGCTATCATTCCACTTGCTGACATCAAATAGCCCTAATAGCATTAAGTATAAATTAAAATAATAACCAAACTAGGACCAATACAAAGCGTATTCAAATTTTAACTAACCATAAGAAACAAACAAATAAATAAATGATTTTGTACTTATTACATTAAGTAAGTAGATGGCATGCAATAGTGTTATCCTGTCTATGTGACAATTTTTATAAAAAGAAATAATCCTACAACCAACAAATCAATAAATGAACAGATATAATCTGCAAAGGGTTTTTTAACTACCTATCTACATAAACTGGAATTTTGGAAACTTTTGCAATACTGAACCGATTTCATCAAGCCATATATCAAGGGTAATCCAGCTTTTCCATTTCGTAATCCAGGCCACCCTATCATTACATTGACCACAGAGATCAATGTTTAAAGGCACTATGGAGGACGTGAGCAATTCTCACACAAGGCGTGCGCGCCTAGAATTTCTTACAATCGTAGGGTATCGTTTCCAACAAGATTACACCCCGAAAGGTTAGCTGGCAAGCCCATGGTCGCCAGTCCATGAAGTTTTGGCCAGAGAGAAAACCGCATAAGCTTTTTTGATTGTTGCGTGTTCTATAGGATAGTTATTCTTTTTGAATAATGTTTGACTAAATTAGAAGTTTTTATTGCATCTTCGTTTTAATCGCCACAATAAAGTATGTTTGTATTTACGGTTATTTTTCGCATAATGTTCAAGTCCCTGTCAAGTAATCAATCAACCCAAAGCCTATATACCTCCATAGTCAAGCCGGATTGTTAATCCTATTACAGAGGCATGACTACTTCCATACTGATTTCCATAAAAAATGCGTAAGCATTGCTGGTTTTTCAGGATTAAAAGATTCCTTGCCAGGTTTACACTACTGTAGTTAGTTTTTGCAATCCACTACTCCAGAGCTAAACAAAGAGGGATCTAATAGCCTCAATGCAGTCCATCCCCGTTTATAGTATTGCAAAACCCAACCACTAGTAGGAATCACTTGTTTTTCTCATGTTTATGGAGAGCACGCAGGATACGTCTTCTTACTTGCTCGTCAACTTTACGACTGAAACCTTTTCCATTATAATTGTGTGTAATGGAGCAGCACTATATCACAGTGCTTAAACCACGCATCCAACTAATGAGCCCATTCTTCTCACCGATGGCTGTGAGTACCCATCGATTTTTCTACCTGAAATTCCGTATGTACGCTGCATGAATGCGCATGTAGTTGGTGGCGTACGTGCTCTATCGTGGGCCTACGTGTCCTCAGAATTACGTGAGTGCACGCACCATTTCTATATAACATACTTGAAATATCATTGCTTTTATGGGTTTTTATTGATCGGATGGATCGGATTTCGGATAACTCGGATAACGGATCGGATTAGTTAGCGTGAGTATCCGATAAGGGTCGGATCAGATTGTCTAGTATCCGATCCGTGCATGGAAATTGATCGAATATACAGATATCTGTACGGATATGGTAACGGATATTGGCGGATATCCGAAGTTCAAAAAATAAATTATAGCACGCTTTAAAACTATTGGTACGGTAATCTCACATGATTAAAACAACAAAAAACGACAATTTACTAGTTTTTTGCTGTAAACGCATGCACAGACTGTCGGAACGTATTTTTATGTTTGGTTAATGGTTTACATGCAACTAAGTGGCAGTTTACTTTTTACTTGTCAAGTCAAACGTTCGCTTCAATTTTTTTCCTTTATTTTGCGTTCTGTTTAAGTCTACGAAACTATGGGCAGTCAAGCATTTCTCATTCACTCCGGCCGTCACTTGTCATCGACGATTGGTAAATACGCTTTAAGTTTTTAATTTAGTTACCTTTGTATCGTTTCGTATTTCATATTATTCATACTTTAAAAGTTAACTAATTATTAAGTTTATTAGACTTAAGTGCACTCAACTTATTGTTAAAAATGTCAAACAGAAAAAGTGAAGCTATTGAAAAGTGTGAAAATTAAGACGACAAAAACAGTTGCGAATCAGTAATCACAATTTCCGAACCAGCATGTATTGAAAAAAATGTTTTGAAAAACGTAGCTCTGTGTGGGATCATTATGAAATAGTTCAAGAAATTACGAAGATGGTTAAAACTCACTACGCAAAATGCAGACATTGCGGAGCGTAAGTACTATATAATTAAATACTCGTCAGCAGCTTAAGTTATTTGATTTACCGTTCAAGTAAAAATGTTGAATATCGTATGGAAATTAATTAGGCGTAACTATAATTTAAATACCAGAAAATACCTAAGAGACGAAAAATTAAAAGGAAGTACCGTAAATATGAATAATTACCTTAAAATCAATCTATTTATCGCTGGAAAATCATCTTATCAGCCCGACATTGGACAAGCACTAAAATTGCAAACTAATGTAAAGCAGCCCGTAAATAATTTTAAAATAATTTATTACAGCTAATTAATCAGTTTTTAATCAATGTTTATGTTGTAGATATTTAGGTATGCGCTCTGGAATAAGCAATCAAGATATTTGACTGTGTTATTTTTGCTATTAGTTTTCACAGGAAGCCTTTCTTAAGCAGCTAATTAAATGGACAGTTAAGCGAAATCAACCGTTTACTGAAGCTAAATCGCCGGAACGTGTGGAAATGGTTCATAGCTTACAGCCGGGGGCTTATACGTACTCACATGATACAGTTCGGAAGGATGTACTGAAAATGTTTGACAAGGAACAGCTCGATATAAAATCACAATTAGTGGTACGTTGAATAATTTATCCCATATAACATAAATATTGAATAAAGATAGCAGTTACACCCAGTTTCCATATGAAATATACAGTACAATGTAGTTGTTAATAGCTGATATTATTTTATAATGTCATGTACAAGAAGCAATTCAGTATTCATTTTGTTAGCATACTTAGTAAATGTACTTATTTTACAGGGTGTTTCTGAAAAGCTCTCTTTTACACACGATGCATATACTAATCCAAAACCGTGTGTCATTTCTCGGAATCGGCTGTCACTGGATATTCAAGGATTTGATTTTATGCAATACATTACTGGATTTAGTTTATCTTAAGGAGAAGCACCCAAGATTAAATCTAAGAAATACTTTTTGTAGCTTTATTTAAATTAATTCAACAAAAATTCTGAGAATCACCATGGACAATGCTTCAAATAATGACTTATTTATGACTGTTAGGAACTAGTTCAAGGGAAGATGGAGTGAGTATTAGCTCCGTCAATAATCGCGTCCGCTGCATGGCTATGTACCAAATTTAGCTGCTCAGGATTTTTTTAAAGAATTGAAATGCAGCCCTCCAGCACAAGGGTCAGTGTATTCTAAAGACCCCACTGCAAGTGAATTGAACCGTAGTACCCCAGGTCTCGTTAAGAAGGTTCGCGAACTTGTGAAAAACGTTCATCTTAGTACTTAAAAAGCGGAAAAACTAGCTGAGGTTTGTACAATTCATGGACAGTCACCCCTTAAATTAATACTTGACGTTGCAACGCGCTGGAACTTTACATTTCTGATGTTAGCTAGGGCTGGAGAACTAAATGATTGTTTATTTAGTCTGCAGTGCTAAAAAAGATCTTCATAAATTCATGATTCAAGAAGGTATGTAGCTCCAACGAGTCGTTGGAGCTACATAGTTTAGAGAAAATTTTGAAACAGTTTGAAAACGCAACTAAAATGATGAGCATGAAATCAAAACCAACAATAAATACCTATACTCCTAAATTTGATTGGCTACAGAAATCGTTGATGTAGTTTATTTCATCAAACATAGGAAAACTCAAACCCGGAGCTAAGAAAGCCTTATCTAAACTAAATGCTTACGAGCCCAGTTTTGATGAGAATGTAATTCCATTTTTTTGGAGTTGTATTCGACTCCACACTTAAACTGAAATATTTTAAGGATCATGGTTGGGACAAGAAAATGATTTTAAGAATTAAAACAGCAATGATTTCAAAGTATAAAGCCATACATCAAGAATCAACAACTGGGCAACAAGCGGAAGATAAGGACTCAACCAAAAAACCCACAGATCATTACTTAGTTGAGTTTATAATTAAACGTCCTAAAAATGACATTACGCAAAGTGAAATTAATATTTATTTCAATAGTCTCAAATCATTCTATATGATATGCAAGAAAATACCAAAATGCATTGTAGCTTGTTTGTAGCTACTAGTTGTATTAGTTGGGAAACTCGTGTACGAAGCATATAGGCTAAACTATTTTTAATACAACTGTAATATTTTTAACAACAATTATTGGTATATGTTCATTTGCAAAAATGTGGGACTGTGTAATATTAGCAATAGTAATAAACTTATCAGAAATTGGATTTGGGCAAACAGATGAAGCGCTGGAACTTTTGAACAGTGTATTAAGTAATTTGTGTGATATCAATTTTAATTCCCAACTAGAAGAAATGCTTTTTTTGCAGTGTAGTTCTGAACTGTTTTAAATTGTTTTTTTTAATTCCTTTATACACTTATCATTTTTCGACTTGAAATCTTTATATAAAATTTATGTTGTACGTTTTTTTAAATCTTGCAGAGTCTCTTAAACTGTTTTTAAAAACCTAATATTTTGAATCATAACTGAAATAGGAACTTCTGCCAACGGAACAGTTGTTGGCAATTTCATTTCTTAACCTTAACAATAATGATTTCTCAACTGTGCCATATGCTTCCATGTATAAGCTTCTGACATGTTTTGGTCTTGATGGGAATCCCATGTCCACTATTGAATTTTGTTTAACTAAAAGACTTCTGTCCAGGAACGGAGACGGGAATGTCACTGCTTCACTAATCTCGTCCGCCTTTAAAATGATCCACGAAGAGGCACTAGTCGACCTTCGACTTTTCAAAGATATATCATCGGGTTCTATTTCTCCCGTAGAAACTTAAATCTATTTCACTGACCTTCCTAAGGTTCTTTTACTACTTTGACGTTTGAAGTTTTCCAAAAACTATTCCCTAGTCCTACTCAGCCCTAAAATAATTTTACCCTGTTCTTTTTCTCTTTCTCTGTTTCTTTTCATCCAAAAAAAAATTCTGTGTTTAAAACAAATTTCTAACGTGCTAATCTATTCGCTACTCTGATGCTCTCCCCAATTAGGGGGGATTTTTACAACTATACTGCCGGCACACAGTCCTATCGTCACCAGGCCACCACGTTATATTTGGTGATAATTGGGGTATAATAAGTCTAAGTGTTAACGAATTGATGTGTGATAATGAGTGAGCGACCAACGTCGGAGTTAGATAACAAGTAACGAATTCACAATTTATTGGTTCACTGATAGAGTTTACAAAGTACAACCTACAAGTTTGGAAGTGTGTAGAGAAGTGACTATAGGTTAGTTTCTTTCTCTCAAATTATAACTTTTGGTTTACTTTAAAATACGTTTTGAATTGTAAAATAAGGACCACGTCCTTCGACACATCCGCTGATGGATGGTCCTAGAATTCATGTCAGCTGAGTCATTCCCAAATATTCCCTGATCCATGACATTCATCCCAAACTTCATCCCTGAACTCATTCTACATTTTTAAGTATCAAAACTAACTACATGCCTATGCTTCGCACATTACAACAATATTGACATATTTTGGGACCATCTAATCCAAATTGAATGAGTTAAAAAAAAGTAGAGCAATTTACCTACTTTAATTTCTAGAAAATCGCTCGCGTGCTATCAACTGGAATTCGCAGTGATTTTATCATTTTTCTCACACAATATTTTTTAAGCTTTGCTTACTACAATTTACATACAATTGTATTATTCTACCGAGTTTTCCTAATACCTTTCAATTCAAGCAAAATTTTGAATTTAATTTTGAACTAGTCATACATAGGAAAAACAGCAATATTGCTACCGTATGCCAGGTCTGGACAAAGAAATTGCTTCTAGGCAGCAATTTATTTCTATTTTCTATATAAATACCACTATTCAAAAAACACTACTTTGATTTTATGGATAGTTTTTTTGGTACAGCAAGATGTTGTATTTACATGTTTTAGAAAAGTATAAAATGTCCTTTTTACTTAATTCAGAAAAGTGCAAACTGTCCTTTTTACTCCATTCAGAAATTTGCTCAATGTTCTTTTTACATGTTTTGAGAAAAGTGGAAAATGTTTCATTTGCATGTTTTTGAAATGTACAAAAAGAATTTATTTGAATGTTTTTAAAAATTCAAAATTTTCTTTTTACATATTTTTTAAAAACTACAGAATGTTCCATGTACATGTTTTGAGAAAATTTAGGCAGCAGAGGCTGTCCACTGTCCACGCTGGCCACTTTATCTATGCTGTCTGCTGACTAATCTATAAATATAATTATGTGCACATGTTTGTATGTTGAACAGTGAAAAATCAAGCATCGATTGAGTCTATAATGTGCAAAAGCAAAAAGAAACATTTTAAAAGGTCCGTCAGTTGATGGTCCTTTGCCTGTCCAAAAACATAAACAGTAGCCCATGCTCTTATTAGGTCATTAATATGGTATGTGCAGCAAATACTAAAACATTTTAGAACAGTAAAAGTGAAACGAAATCATCATTGCATATCGCATACATCCAAAGTAGGTATTGGTATTATCCCTCAAGTTAGGGCGGCAGCAGTGTGAATTTGATGCTAATCTAATGCATATATTGTTTTGTATTACAACGTGAATTATACTTTGGTGTTGAATGCTTTGTGTTAGCATGCTTTAACAATGCACTGATAAAAAGAAAATTGATTGCAAGAAAAATACCGAGATTAGATTACATACATTATGAGCGCAGTAACTCTAAATAAAATCGCGTATATGCATTTTCTAAAATTATTACCGCTTATAATTCAGAAATTGAGTAAAATAAATCACATTCTTAAACTTTAAAAAACACATATTATAGTTCCACATTATTTGCGAATGGAAATAGCATAATGCCACAGCCATTAAATCACATGAATTGCTGTCACGTTAATTATTCCAGCTAATGTAGTTAATCACGTAATCTGTTAGTTATGTTTTAACACATAAGCGATGTAGACTTTAGTTAACTTTGAAATTACCGGCACCGGCACAATACACTTTGATTAGATAGCCGAGTTTAAGTATTACTGCCCTATTAGGTACTATAGTGGTAATAAATAATAAATCTGCCATGGCAATGACAAAATGACAACACTGCACTTAATAGCCGCATAACATTCTTAATTATTTTAGTACCTTAGGTGAGTAAATACACTAAATTATCTAACAAAGATGTTGGGGCATTCAATTTTATAATTTTATGTAGAGTACTATTTCTTTTATTGATGCAATAATCTATTGTACTAGACTTTTAAATATCGGATTCGTTTTCGATTGCGGCTTGCTTGATGAGCTAATCACAAAGTTGTATGATCTCCTAAATGCTAGTACAGTCAATTATTCTCAAATCTTCTAATAAGGTACTGTCAGGATGTACAAGCTCTCTCCGTATTCTCACTCACTCTATTTTCCTCATGTTACACATACGAGTACCTCACGTACACCTTTTCTCTCTCATTCCTCTGCATTACGTCACACTCTCTCATTGTGTCCATCTCCCGAATTCTTCCCGTCTTGCACACACATACATTGATCAATAATTCTAATTATGCGATTACCTATAATGTACATCCCACTCCCGCTTCCCCTTCTGATCCTTCTTTCGTTGTGTCCTATCCTTGTACAGCACGCACATGTTATCTCACATGTACGCCTTGTCCAGTCTATGTAATTCCCATACGTTAATTATACTTTCCCCCATATAAGCATACGTGATACTATCAACTCCTTCCTTTCACCCCGTCTCCGAGTTTCCACTGAACTCATCCTTTCTAATTGCTCCTCGAGATTCCAACGCTTGCCCATAACTCACATGTTCTCTCACATGTATTATTTAACTATATTTAATTCACCGGCACTCTGTTCATTTCCATGTCTCCAGTCTCCCTATAAAACCCGAACTTTCTCCATTTCTAGCCAGTCTACGATAGCTCAGCTTCGGCTCACTACTTGTATTCTCACCTTTCCCTTTTTTTTACCTGGCTTGCTACTGGTTTGAGTCTGGCCACTCTTTCTCCTATTTTCTCTATTCTCTAGAATACAATCGGATCTACATTTTCCAAATTCTTGTCAAAATCTTTACATTCGAAATTCTATTTAATAAAAACTTCTAAAATATTACTCGTTCGAAATATCTATTTCTCACTCGCCTACTTATTTCACAGTTCGTAGCTCTTTATATACGAACTCCTCATTGCAGTGCCGTCCCTGTGGGCACGTCTTTTACATGGTGAAGGTGCTATTCGAATCCTCTGCTAAACAAAGTATCTCTCGCATGCCCCGAGTTCTCGAAAGTCAAAAATTTTGAAAGCTACATTACCCCGTTCCCTTGAAAAAGTCCGTATTTTTCAAATTTTACAAAATAATTTACAAAAAATCAATCTTCATTGTTACATTACACACACGTTTTTAAATTATGAAAACACTCATCACACACACAAATACATTCGTTACGTCGTATGCCTCCTAAAAAAGATTACGGCAAAGCCAGTCGTTTTAGTGACCGCATCAAATCACAAAAATCAAAATCCGGATCTGACTCATCTGACACTGAATCTAAAAGTAAAAACAAGACAGCCCAACCAAAGCAACAAGTACAAGACCTTGTGGCACCTTCAAACTCATCTTCATCTCAAACTGTCAAATCTCAACGAGGGACTACAATAAAGGTACAGACATTTAAAATTCCTCTTGTTCCCGCAGAGCCAAAACCCAAATCCGTAGACTCCAACAAAATATCCGACACTACTGCACAGTCCGAAATACCAAAAATATCTGAGACAGCTCAAATAACTCCTAAAGCTACCAACCCTGATTCTCAAACACCTGGACCCTCAAACGTTAAAGAACCAGCCCTAAATAAATCAAGTCAACCAAACCCTGATTTACCTGACCCTACGTTAGAATTTAAAGAAACCCTACTTTCGGGCGACAAATCTTCTGACGCTGATCCTACAACTGATAAAAATTCCCAAAATACTAATACATCTAAAGATAAACTTGAATCTCAACCAATTCAACCAGACCCTTCTTCACTTCAAGAAGTCTCCCCAACACACGATTTTTTTAATTCATCACACGATTCTGACGTGTTTCACGACGTAAACGAAAACGACGACAACATTGAAGTCCCAACACCTCCTCCGCTACAGGATTTTTCTGAATTTTTTACGAATCTTTAAACCCCTAAATTAAAACTCAAAGTTAAAACTAAAATAACCATGACGCAAATACGCATCAACCCTACGCTTGTCTATAAAGCAGAACTTACAGACATTTCTCCAAATGAATACTGCACAGCATTTGATACATACGCTAAATTAAATAAATGGGAAGACAAAGAAACTTATAAGTGATTCTGGTTACATTTAGCTAGCAATTGCTTTTCTTAGAAAATTATAAATAAAGAAAAAATGTTAGACGAAACTAAAAAAGTAGCATGAAAAGACATTCAATTTCACCGCCGCTATGGAACTACAACTTGGACATTCCAATAAACTTAGTGCTCTCACTACACGACTACAAAGCCCAACGGAGACACCACTCCAATTTTTCAACACCATGCGCAAACTTTTTCAAAATACAACACACACTCTCAAAGAAGACACTATTGTAGATATCATTATTTCCAACATGAACCCACAAACTAAAGGTCTTCTGAATGCTTTTAGTATCAAAACATACGATGATCTTTCCACAAGAATTTTCGAAGTAACATCATATTGGACGCAACCATCAACAAGCACATTTGTCAACCCGTTCCTCCCCAAAGTTGAAACCCCAGCTGACACTTCAACCCTAGTGATGATAAAACTTATGGACTCAATGAACAAACTTAATAATAGAGTTGAAAACTTAGCTCAAAAACCTAAATATAAAAACAATAATTCCAAGCAACCTCAACAACAACAAAATATCTGTTTTTACTGCAAGAAACCAGGACATGTCATACGACAATGTCGCGCTCGACTCCAAAGCACCAAGAATGTCAACTGTTTTACATGTGGAATTCCTGGACATCATGCACGAAATTGTTTTCGACAACAGCGATCACAACAACAACAACCATCATCCTCAGGCCATAATGTTCGATTTTTAGATTCCTGCAACCAGTCCAATCCAAACCGACAACAATATTCTCAAAACCAACAAACTACATGGTTCGCGCGTTCTCAATCACCTTTTCCGCATCCTTTAAACCGTCAAGGCAGAGATTAGAGGCAATCTTAACGCCAACCCTAAAGAAACCAAATTCTCATTCACGCATATTTTCACTTGGTGGACCTATATACATCAAAGGCATAGTCAATAACACTGAATGCAACATAACAATTGATACTGGTTCCGGTACTTCTATAATTCACCCAAAATTTGTAAACAATGTTACTGTTATCCCAAATACTACATTATTTATTAAAGGCATCACAGGTACTACTCTTTAAGATTCTGGTAAAGCCACCCTTTCAATTAAAATTGGAAACACTACATACGTACATGACTTTATCGTAATCCCTGAATCTCCATGTGATATCTTGATTGGCAACGAATTTCTAAGTAAATATAAAATGAAACTTGATTATTTCAATCATACGTTAACTTTCATTAATTCTGATGCAATTACATTCTACATACAATCACCGACAACTGTCGCCTTAATTAGCGTGAATATGCCTTCCTCTACAGCTAAAACCACAACAGTGCAAGACGACCCCTCAGATAGTTGTACCGACTACGACGAAGACACCTACGAATACGACTCTGATACAGATGATCCAATAGAAGATGTTGAAACACTTTTTAATACTAAAGATACTGACAATATACCTACGGTATATACACAAAAAGAAGAAATTATTACCCCACGCTCTAAAAAACTTTTAAGAGTTAGATTTTCTGAATCTGTTCCTGATGATTCACTACTCGAACCAACTACTTGCTTCTATGCTCAAACTGGTCTCTTGTTACCCAGAACACTTATAAGTTCATCAACAAATGTCTTAACAGTAACTAATCCGACATCGCTCCCGATTAAACTTAAAGCAAATCAGAAGCTCGCTACAGCCCAAACTTGTTATGTACCTCCCGAACCAATACCACTATACTTCACTCAAACTACAGTAGAACAACCTACTGACAAAACCAAACATAAATTTAACATTAATGATAAACTTTCAGTTCACCAACAGAAAGAATTACAGCAGTTACTCGAACGTTACTGTAATTGTTTTATATTGTCACAATGGGACCTTGGAAAAACTGACCTTTGCCCACTTGAATTAAATGTTAATAATGCCAAACCAATTAAGCAACGACCCTATACCACAAGCCTCGCTGAACAGAAAATAATCCAAAATGAAGTTAAAAATTTACTTAAACATGATTAAATTAAAAAATCCAACAGCCCCTGGAGTTGCCCTGTACTTTTAGTACGCAGAAAAGACCCTAATGGCGAATGTGCTGCGATTTCAGAAAAATTAACGAAGAAATTGAGGACGATTCCTACCCTTTACCATCAGTTGCTGCAATTATAGCAAGTCTAGCAAACCACGAATTCTTTACTACCTTGGATTAACCAATTCCCACTGGCAACAACAAATACATCCTAATTCCCGACATATAACAACCTTTGTCACTGCTGGCACTTATAGCTGGAAAGTTGTTCCTTTTGGAGTTAAAGTAGCCCCTTCTGCCTTTCAACGCCTACTTGATACAGTACTTGCTGAAGAAAAAATTGAAATGTGCTCCACCTATTTAGACGACATTGTTATTAAAGCTAAAACATTTCTTCAACATCAACAACGTCTTGAACAAATTTTAAAGAAACTGCAGAAGCATAACTTAAAACTAAAACCATCAAAATGTCATTTTGCCCAATTCGAAATATTAATACTCGGATTTATCCTCAACCGAGAAGGAATCTCCCCAAACCCAGCAAAACTTGCAGCTATCACACAAGTTAAAACTCCAAAAACTGTCAAGGACATACGCTCTTTTCTTGGCATTTGTAATTTTTATAGACGGTGGATTCCATCATTCAGTACAATTGCTGCCTCACTTCATGAACTTTTAAAGAAAGAATCAACCTTCAATTGGACACAAACACAAGAAGACGCATTTCAAACATTAAAAACAAAACTAACAACAGCCCCTTTGCTACGCCATTTTGACGAGGAACTTGAAACCCAGGTTTACACTGATACATCATTACAAGGCCTCGGTGCTATATTAAGCCAAACAAAAGATAAAAACCAATATGTCATTGCTTATGAAAGTAGAACCCTACGCCCTTCAGAAAAATCATATACCATCTCTGAACTTGAATTTCATGCAGTTTGTTTTGCATTACACAAATTCAGATCATACGTATGGGGAAGAAAAGTAACAGTTATTACAGATCATGTCAGTCTAACTTACATTAGAAATTTCAAGGAATCCCGAAACCAAAGACTTGTTCGTATGTCTTTAAAGTTAAGTGAATATGACATAACAATTAAACATCGCAAAGGCTCTCAACATGCCAACGCTGATTATCTGTCAAGAACCCCAGTAGAAGAAGCTACCTCATCTAACGACGATTGTTTAGAAGTACCTACATACCTGACTACAATCGGTTCAAATCAGCAAACAGATAAAAATATTCAGTCAATTATAGAAAAACTCAATTCAAATACGGCAAACTCACGACTTCGTGATCGATACAGATTGATTGACAATACTTTATATGTCAACAATAAATACAAAGAAAGACCCTTTCTACCATTTATTCCCCGAAGACTTCAACATGAAGCCTTGCACAACGTTCATTCCGGCCCTATTGGTGGTCATTTTAATGCTCACAAAAGCTATAAATTAGCTCGTCAAAGATATTACTTTCCAAAATGAAAACTAAAATTCACAACTATGTGAACTCTTGTTTAATATGTCAAGCTATTAATATTCCAAGACAACTTAAAGCTGGTAAGATGATGCTAAATATTCCCCCTGATAAAATATTGCATCGAATATCTTGCGATTACCTTGGTCCTTTTACCATGTCATCCAACAATAACAGATATGTAATCGTTGAAGTATGTAACTTATCTAAGTACGTTATACTCAGAGCAGTCCCAAAACAAGACGCTGTTACCACACTTAAATACTTAAAAGAAAATATTATTAGTCATTATGGATTAATACAAGAACTACATTCAGATAATGGCACTCATTTTATTGCCTTCATCATCCAACAATTTCTGAAAGAACTAAACATCAACCAAATCCTAACAGCTGCTTACCATTCCCAATCTAACCCTGCTGAAAGAGTTAATCAAACCGTTACTACTGTTATTGCAAAGTACATAGACGAAAATCAACTTAATTGGTGTGATTTTATTCCTATGGTTCAACTCGCAATAAATGCCTCTATCAACCAGACTACAAAAGAAGCTCCATTTTTTGTTGTACATGGAAGATTACCACGCTTACCTATTGAAGAGCTCACAGATGACAATACCTTGTCATTCGACTTGCATACTTCTATGTATCAAATGAACTTTTTACGTTCAATCGTACAGGAAAGAATAAAGCAACAGCAACTCATACAGAAAAAATACTATGATGGAAAAAGACGTCACGTAACATATGAAATAGGTGACAAAGTTTGGTTTAACAAAATTGTCAAAACCAAAGGACGTTTCCCTAAACTTTAAAATAAATTTATTGGTCCTTTTATGATTACTAATCAAGTAAATGACGTCACGTTCGAAATAACAAGGATCAACAGACAAAATAGACGCTTAAAAGAAAAATTAATTATCCATGTCGAGAAATTGAAGCCATATGTCCAAACCGAAGAAAATTCTGATACCGATGAAGCTAAAGACAGCTCAGATGAAGACAACTTAAGTCTTGTGGAGAATACTCCAAAAATAGAAACTGAAGCCCGTGAAGCTACACACAGCTCCGATGAAGACGAACCAAGTCTAAACAAACAAGTTAGAAGAAAGTCAAATTTGAAGTCTCGAAGTAACAAGAAGATACAATTTAAACAAATTGATGATCTTAGTGAAACTACTCACACATTGCAAAAGAAACAAATCCCGTGTCGTTCACCTCTCCCCTCATGCTTGGCCAAGCACAAACAAAAGCAAACCCAACAACAAATGCTAATCCCAGATAACGACACTAGTAATTTACAGCCCGAAAATAAAACTTGTTCTGATACCCGAGATATAGAGAAACCAGAGACGATTTCCGAAATAGCTATTCCTGAAACTATACAGAAACAATACAATTTAAGACGTAATCCTGCTCCCACAGAATTTTACAAAGCGTAATTTCCTTTTTTTTAAAACCATGGACTTCAAACTCATTCTGTTTCTGTCCGTCATCACAGTTATTTACTGCGAAAAACCACTCGTACATGTTATTTCCGGCGCATTCACAACTCAAATCATTGACGTCATACCCTACGAAACTTCTGCTCCAATCGTATATACCTTGCCGAAACCCCCACTGAAAAATTTACATTTCCCCAATGAAACCTGTTTCACTGATAAGATAACCTGTGAAATCCAAAAAGCATTTCAAGATCTCTTACTGAGTACCCAAGAAGAATTAGGTTTACTATCACGTACAATTGAAGAGGACAAAAATACACTTTTTCATCACGATACAAGACAAAAACGATCTATCGATTTTATTGGCGATTTATTTAGTATGTGCTGCGGCCTAGTAACTGAAAAACAATTTCAGTCAATGTACACTTCACAACGACAGATTAAAGTATTTCAAAATAACTTTCAAAAACTCCTTATAGCTGACCATGCCAACATCCTTAACGTTGAAAACCGGATCACTGATTACAACAAACACATTCACTCAGTCTTAGAAGATATAACCACACGATTCAACAACCAAACCGAACAATTTAGAAAATACTACGCAACTAAAAGTAATCATAATGAATATGCAATCTTGCATCTTATTAAATTATTTCATGCTCGTTCCGACATTGAACGATGGAACTCTAAATTAGATGCATGCAGACAAAACATAGTTCCGCACTCAGTTATTAAAAATTCCATCCTACTTCAAGATCTAATTAAACTTCAACAAGCCATTCAACCTTTTGATTATCAATTATCTCTACCACTTGAGCAACTGTCAACTTATTTGAAACTGCCAATCGCTGACTGTACATATAGCGACTCTGATTTAATTATCAATCTTCGAATCCCACTCAAGCATGTCAACCACGACATTAAACTTTATGAAATAACAAAAATCCCCTTTCAATGGAAACAACACGCCTGCCTCAACAGTAAAGAAACAACTACTGTTGCTGTTTACGGCAACAATACTATCCCAATTACTGGACGTTTATTCAAGCATTGCAACACAAGAATACACAACAACCTTTTTTACATCCCAAGAACACTTAATAGCCCAACATCATATCCCAAATGTATGCAGACACTTCTTAACCCTGCTAGTGTTGAAACACTTAATCAAGCAAGCCCATTTTCATGCTTTCCATCTAAAGAAGTTATAATATCACAAATCACTGCTGATACATTTGCTATTACTGGTGGAATACTTATCCAACTCATTTGCAAAAATAAAACAACTCAATTACTGACTCCTGCTGAAACTGGTTCATTGCAAGTAACCCTTTCTTACGATTGCACTCTCAAAACTGATGATTACAACATTGACCCTCCTTTGCCATGCCTAGAAAGTGTAACTAAATTTCCAATCATTGCTCACGTTATTCCTTACGCCTGGACATCTCAAGATGATTTAATCATATCTAAAGATCCTCCAAAATTTACATCACTTACTCAATGTTTAGATACTACCTGGGATAAAACCTATACCCACGAAAACTTAAGTTATTTTGATCCTAAAGTTTACTTTGATCGACATGAACTTGATTCATACATACCAACCTTCAGCCAGACCTACCATTTTTCCCTGGCATTTTCACTCTGGAATACCTTTCTGACGATTGCTGCCATCTACATCATTTACAAGCTAACTCGTGTACCGTTTCTACCTCCTGTTCGAGTCCTCGCATCTTCAACGGATATTGCCCATGTTATTCTGGATACTACTACATCCATCTTTCAATTGGCAATCCTGGTAATCATCCTTTACTTAATCTGGAAATACATCAACTCCCGCAATGCCCGCCCTTTATGTACAAAATGTAACGTGTCGATTCATCCCTGCAACCAATAATACCGAAAATGATAAACTTGTCTTGACCTTGCACAGCCCTGGTGCAAAATTTGAATTAGTCACTCCTGAACGTGACGATACTTCCCAATATACAGTTTAGAAATTATATTGATGTTTATTGTGAAATGAGACACCTTGTCTCATTACTGCACAAACTTACTAAATTATGGTTCGACACAAAAATCCAAAACAATATTCAAAATGTGAAAACCCTAAAAATAAAAAATATGTCAAACAAATATTCTAAATATTACACTATTATACACATACACACTAAGCACGTATTACAAGTAAGTAACAAATGAGGACATTTGTCTCCCCCAAAAGGGCATGTCAGGATGTACAAGCTCTCTCCGTATTCTCACTCACTCTATTTTCCTCATGTTACACATACGAGTACCTCACGTACACCTTTTCTCTCTCATTCCTCTGCATTACGTCACACTCTCTCATTGTGTCCATCTTCTGAATTCTTCCCGTCTCGCACACACATACATTGATCAATAATTCTAATTATGCGATTACCTATAATGTACATCCCACTCCCGCTTCCCCTTCTGATCCTTCTTTCGTTGTGTCCTATCCTTGTACAGCACGCACATGTTATCTCACATGTACGCCTTGTCCAGTCTATGTAATTCCCATACGTTAATTATACTTTCCCCCATATAAGCATACGTGATACTATCAACTCCTTCCTTTCACCCCGTCTCCGAGTTTCCACTGAACTCATCCTTTCTAATTGCTCCTCGAGATTCCAACGCTTGCCCATAACTCACATGTTCTCTCACATGTATTATTTAACTATATTTAATTCACCGGCACTCTGTTCATTTCCATGTCTCCAGTCTCCCTATAAAACCCGAACTTTCTCCATTTCTAGCCAGTCTACGATAGCTCAGCTTCGGCTCACTACTTGTATTCTCACCTTTCCCTTTTTTTTACCTGGCTTGCTACTGGTTTGAGTCTGGCCACTCTTTCTCCTATTTTCTCTATTCTCTAGAATACAATCGGATCTACATTTTCCAAATTCTTGTCAAAATCTTTACATTCGAAATTCTATTTAATAAAAACTTCTAAAATATTACTCGTTCGAAATATCTATTTCTCACTCGCCTACTTATTTCACAGTTCGTAGCTCTTTATATACGAACTCCTTAGTGCAGTGCCGTCCCTGTGGGCACGCCACTTACAGTACGTAAAGAGATACTAAAAGGCTTTGAGTTGATTCTGGCTAATATTTGTAATATCCTGTACAAAGCATAAAATGCTAAACTATTTTTAATGCAGTTGTAATATTTTACATGAAAATCAGTTAAAATTGTTTTCGGATTAATTTTATGTTTAGTTGCAAAATGTAGGGCTGTGTAATACTGGTAGTCGTGAGCTCATTACAAGTTAGATTTGGGCGAGTAAGTCAACTGCGGGATTTGCTTCGCTTATGTGATTTGTGTGGTCTAGTACATAATAAATACACTATATAATATCGTCTGTGAAGAACCAAAATGGCCCATATCCATTTGTAGCTAAAAACAGTATGCACTATCTATAAATTTACTTTAATATATCTTGAAAGTGTTTAAATGGAATATTTTGCACTTTTCAAAAATATGTAAATAGAAAATTTTGCACTTTTCAAAAACATGCCTATAGAACATTTTACTTTTTTTAAAAAACATGTAAATTGAATATTTTACACTTTTCAAAAACATATAAATAGAACATTTTACACTTTTCAAAAGCTCGTAATTAACATTTTACGCATGTTTCTCATTTTGTTTTTATGACATAGCATATTTTGATTGTAGCTTTAATTGGATATAGGTAATTTTGGTTCTGCACAGACAATAAAATATATTTTAGTTCTTAATAATTGAAATTGATTAATTTTAGCAGTAGCTTTATTAGAGCTTTAGCTATTCAGCTATTTAGCTTTAGCTGGAGTGTTTTCAATTCATAGAAATATTTATTTTTTGACTTTTAAGAATATTTTAAAATTTTCGCTACTTTTTTTATTATTTGCGAAACTGGAACTATCACAGACTGCATTTCTCACGTGTTTTTCAAAACAGTACACTTTTTTGAGTAGCGCTTAACTTTTTTAAACCTAATTTTTTGAAATATTTAAAACACAGGGACTTCAGCCATTACCCAGAACCAGAACAGGACAATTGGTGATTCCAATTCTTCACAACGACACCCTCCCAACTCTGCCATATGCTTCCCTGTATCAACTTCTGGAATGTTTCGGTCTCGAAAATCCCATTTCGACCATTGAATTTTACATAACTGAAGGGCGTCTGTCCATGGACGAAGGCAATCTCTTGGACGATCAACTGATCTCATCCTTTTTTGAAACAATTCACAAGGAGGCAGCTGTTATTCTGAATGAAGGATTAGTTGGAAATGGGCAATATTCTTGTGACCGTTACACTACGAATGCCAATAATGCCGCGTTTGGAAACTTCGATTACTCCGATGAAGACTGCCTTTTTAATGGAGAACAATCCTTTCACTCTTACGAACTTGCAAATGGTTATCAAACTATTTTGTGCGGGGAACTGTCAGTCAATTATGTTAAGTTTTTAGATAGGTACATTAAACTGTACATGACTAATTCAGTTGACACACCTTTCGACGGCTACATTGACTTCGGGCCTCTCCTTGGACGTGGCACTATTGTCATTAGCACCAATAGTATCAAAATTAAGTTGCCGTCGTGGTTAAGAATTGGCGGGATTTATCTTCATTCTAAATAAAATCAATTTAAGCTTTTTGGTGCACATTAATCATATAACTAGAAATCAAGCCAGCAAAAATTATGCTGGAGGCGTGAATAGCAACGTCTGTTACAAAAGTAAAACAGTTACAATTACTAATTTGAGAAAAATAAGAATTCTAATCAATTTAATTTATTTTTGCGCCTAATATTATCTCGTGGTATTACTTGCTTATTATGCTAATTAAGCATGCTGTCAACCCGACAAAAAATTAAAAGACAAAATAGGTACATTATTTATTCGTTACATGATGTAACTTACATCCATGCGCTTGGTTTACATTTAAACGGGATTCAGTAAAGTTGCACAATGAAAATTCTTAATTTAACATTCAACATTTATTATTTTGTTATCATCCATTCTTGCAAAATTAAACTGATTGCTAATGGACTCGTAAGAAAAATTTAATTACAGAAGATGTCGTTAAGGTTCCCAAAAGATGTAAATTGGTACTGTTGCCGACTAGTTGCTGCTTTGAAATTGCATAATGACGATTAAGTAAGTCACGACTTGAACGCCGACCTAATAAATGTAAAACACGACGGGATTAATAGCTTATGTGCTATAAAGGTCTATAACTTCCTATGCGCATGCATAACACTAAATTGAATTTTAAATCGGCAAAAGAAAATTCAAAAATTTTTATTACGTTTAGTAGTAACTTCTTATCAAGAGAAAAATAGTTTCCAAAATTGACAGTAATCGTATTTTGTGTGATTTGGCTGTAGAGAAATTTTAACTGAAAACAAAACACTTTAGTTAATAATTAGTATATAATATTACATGCATGTAATGCATGTGGAGTAATAAAAACGTATTATGCTCTTCGTGCTCATAAACCTTAATACGTATAGTTAATTCAATTATTTAATATCGTCTGTGAAGAATAAAAACAACGCAATTCCATTTCTATAGCTAAAAACAAAATGTAATCTACAACAACAAAATCATGATAATAATTATCATGATCCGGAAGGCATGTAAATAGAATATTTTGCACTCTTAGAAATTTTGCATCTCTCAAAAACATGTAAATAGAACATTTCGCATTATTTGAAATTACGTAAATAGGACATTTCGCATTATTTAAAATTACGTGCATAAAATATTTTGCACCTTTTGAAAACATGTAAATAGAACATTTTGCAGTATTCAAAATTACATAAATAAAATATTTTGCACTATGCAAAAACATGTACATAAAAAATTTTGAGCTTTTTAAAAACTCTAATATAAAAGTTTTATGTAATTATTTATGTCATTTTGTGTTTTATGAACTTAGCTCATTTTAATTCTAGCTTGAATTGGATATGGGTCGTTTTGATTCTTCACAGACGACATCGCTACTAGCGATTATTGTGAATTCATATAAATATTTACTTGTCATTTAACTGCTTTGTAATTGGTAACGATTCGCTACCAATTACAAAAGCAGTTAAATGACAAGTAAATACATATTTAGTTACTTCACTCTTAGCTGCAATGTCCTCGGACCTTAAGTCTATTTCAAGTATTTCTTCCGCTATGAACAGCTCCTTATACGCATATAGGTATTTAAAAAAATATTGTTCAATTAAAATTTTTATAATTAACACAAAAATAAAAATCGTAATAATTAAATCTTCGTTTAACCATACAAAATAAAAAATTTAAAAGATCTTACAGCAGTAGATATCTTTTCAGCCAGGAGAACTTTCAAGTAGAGTCTCAGAAAATTACTTAAACAATAGTATGCGTGCGCTCCCAAAGTGCTTAAAAACGAGCTTGTCATGACTTGATCTTCTTGGGCCAAACCTGTGAGCAGAAATGAAATTCCAACCGAACAAGAAATAATTGTTTCTGCCACTGACATCATTTCTTGACTTTTGAGATATCCTGAGGCAAGCGTTGTTTGTCCGCGAGCTTGTTTTATCAACTTTCTCCAATGGATAACGTCGGTAGCTGAAACCACATGCTTGCCTCTAGATCCTCCAGTTTCCTTAATTCCCCCCAAAATCTAGCAATAAATATTTCGCATCATTTTTAAACTCCACAAAATACAATTTAAAACAAAATTTCTTTATAAATAAAATTGATACATAATTGTTAATACAAAATAATTGAAATTTTTGGAAATTTTCAAGCGTATATGTGCGAACCTGTTCAAATGCTAATATGTGTGCCTTTAGTATTATGAAAACTTTGCCATCTTCCATCAATGGATAGACCCAAATTGCGACTATTCCCAAAATCATACACGGAATCGAAACAAAGTCCACATGATAAACATACTTTGGTATTGTAAATTTGCATCCCACAACGAGCCAAAATACACATGGAATCCCAAAATAGTACAAAATGACTCGATTTGAAAATCGCCGGATATCTGTCTCCATTGAGAATGAGGAATTTTTACTTTCCAAGTCGCATTTAAATTGATTTGAAAATTCCCTCTCAAAGACGCTCCAATTATTTAACCAATCAACAAACTTTTTTGAGTTCCAAAATAGCACAGTAAGTTTGAGTATGCTTAAAGTTGAAGTGCTAACTACGACTGCCCTACTATAGAATGCTTGCTTTGAGTCCAAAAATTCTTGAAGCCCTGGCCCAAAACTGAAACTATAAATATTTCCAAAAATCTTTTAAAAATACCGACACACATTTTGGTTTGTTCAAAAAAAATGAGTTTTGAAACAAAGCTCTGAGAAACTTACAGTTTTACCGGATATGAAATGTTAAGTCCAATATTGCAGAGAAAGGTTACGACTGAGAATAGGATGACACCAAGCAAAATAACCGAGTACCAAATTCCCGGATGGGTCAGTTTAAAACATGTCGTTTCGTAAGCTTGTGTAATGTCTTTATTTTTTTGCTGTGAACTCCTATCATTCTGGTGTTTACTGATTTTTATCCGGTAGCCTCCAAAATATTTTAAAACTCTTACGAGAAGTTTCATTTTAATGCCAATTTTATTTGCGGTGGTAGCACACGAGGACTCGATTTTTATTTGAAGTTCACTCCCGGTTTTTTCGACATGGCTCATTGGTGAATTGGTACGAAATAGATCGCTTTCACAACAAAGAACAAATTCTGTAATATTTACAATAGTAATTATTGTAGTTTCGTAATGCAATGCCCTTATAACTTTAATAGATGTAGGTACCTAATAAAGATTATTTGTGGGTGTGGCAATGAATGAAGCTAGCAGTACGAAAACCATACAAAATACGTCTATCTAATGTATACAATTTTAGCTTTAGACCTGCTGTGTAACTTGAATGCACGAAAGATTAACTCATGGACGGAAAATTACTCCCGGTGAAAGTGCTTGCTGTACGCAAACTAATTCAGTAATGTTTTATTACAATAACGATACTATATCCACTAAGTATATCTATACAACATAGGGTAGAAGATGTTAAATTAGTTAGTACACGACAGATTAATTAGTTGGGCGGAAAAAATGCCTAAATTTGAAAGGGTAAAAACAGAATCAAATAATAATAATTGAATTTTATTATAATTACTGCATGCACTGCAGAAACTTGAACTTTGATTACTTGCTGCTTTGGAACTGCATGATGACGATTAAGTACGCCACGACTTGAACCCCAACCTAAAATATATAAAACACAATAACTTAAATATATTATGTTATAAACTTAATTTCCTATGTGCATTTCCTTTTATAATAAAATCGCTAATAGCAAAAACAAAGGTAAAGTATAAAATTACATATATCATTATTATATAATTAATAGCAACACACAAGTTTTTATTACATTTAGTAGTAATTTTTTATTAAGTAAGAAATAGTTTCCAAGATTGATAGTAACCGTATTTTGAGTGATCTGGCTGTAGAGAAATTTCAACTGAAAATAAAATCAAGTTAATTATCTATGCGAAATACTTGTATGCATTTTTAATTATCGTAGCTGATTACATCAGCAAAAATTGACTCCTTAAAAGTGAATATTACGTTACCTCATTTTTAGCTGCAATATCCTTAGAAGTTGAGTCGATTTGAAGTACTTCATCAGCAACCAATAGCTCCTGAAATGTATAAGTATTTTTTAAACTGTGGTTAATCACAGTGTTTCTGCAGTTGAACAATTGTTAATTTATTCACAAAATTATTAAAAAATCTCAAAGTTTTTACAACAGCGGATATCTTCTCTGCAAGAAGAACTCTTAGATACAGTCGTAGGAAATTACTTAGACAATAGTAAGTGCTGGCAGACAGGGAGTTTATTAAAGAGTTTGTCATGACGTGATCCTGGGCAACAGCTGTGAGGAGATATGAGACGCCTACAGAGCACGAAAGGATTGTTTCCGCTACAGACATCATTTCTTGACTTTTAAGGTATCCTGATGCAAGAACTGTTTGTTCTCGAGCTTGTGTGACCAACTGTCGCCAGTTGATAACGTCGGCAGCTGAAATCATGAGTTTACCAGATCCACTAGTTTCCCTAATTCCGGCCAAAATCTACAGTAACATATCGTCGGTGAAGAACAGAAATGACCCATACCCATTTGTAGCTAAAAACAATATCCACTATCTACAAAAATATTGAAGCATGTCTTGTAAGCATTTAAATAGAAAATTATGTAAATTTCAAAAAAGTGTAAATAGAACAATTTGCACTTTTCAAAAACATGTAAACACAACATTTTGCCCCTTTTCAAAAACATAGAATTAGAACATTTTGCACTTTTCAAAAACATGTAAATAGAACATTTTACACTTTTCAAAAACTCCTAATTAACATTTTACGCATGTTTCTTATTTTGTGTTTATGACATAGCTCATTTTGATTCTAGTTTAAATTGGAAATGGGTCATTTTGGTTCTTCACAGACGATATAAATTTTTGACTTGAAAAATAATTTTAAATTTTCAACCATCTGCAATGTAATCGGCTTGAATGCTCTCCATAAATAAAATTGAAAATTAATTTTATAATGATAACTTTTAGAAAAAAAAGAATATGCAAACCTGCTCAAATGCTAAAACTTGTGTTTTTAGCATTATGAAAATTTTGCTATCTTCCATCAATGGATAGACCCAAACAGCAATTATTCCCAAAATCATACACGGAATGGATACATAGGCACAATCATAATCATACAATGGTAGTAGAGTTTTAAATCCCACCAGTAACCAAAGTACACATGGAATCCCTAAATAGAAAATAAGGACTCGTTTCGAAAATCGACAAAGATGTGTCTCCATGAAGAATGAGACCTTTTTACTTTCCAAACCGGATTTAAAGTATTTAAAAAACTCCCGCTCAAAGTCGCTCCAATTATTTAGCCAATCAACGAACTTCCCTGAGTTCCAAAATAGCACCGTAAGTTTTAGTATGCCTAAAACTGCAGTGCCCACTATTACTGCCCTATTGTAGATTGATTGTGTTGACTTCAAAAATTTCTGAAGCTCAGGACCGAAACTGTAACTGAATATTTTAAAAATTCAACATACAAAACATGATTTAAAAAAATGTTGTCAGGTAAATCTGTGTAGGTACTTACAATTTTACAGGATACGAAATTTCAAGTCCCACATTACAAAGGAACGTTACTACTGAAAACAAGAGGACACCGTGCAAGATACAAGAGTACAAAATTTCCGGATGAGTCAATTTAAAACAAGTTGTTTCGTAAACATCTGTGATTTCGATAT
Organism: Dicyrtomina minuta; assembly: GCA_949802685.1. Lineage (NCBI taxonomy): Eukaryota > Metazoa > Arthropoda > Collembola > Symphypleona > Dicyrtomidae > Dicyrtomina > Dicyrtomina minuta. The sequence goes on along the minus strand of OX461808.1, from coordinate 24,597,254 downwards.
CTTTCTGCCTTTGACCTTTATCCAGCAGAATTGTATTGATTTTCACAGGATAGCCCCCAAAATATTGTAATATTCGTACGAGACGTTTCATCTCATTGCCAATTTTGTTGGTGTTAGTACACGTGGATTTGAGATTTATTTGAATTTCCCTCCCGTTGTTATCAAACATTTCTGATTGGTGGTGTGGACTAGTAAGAAAAATTTCGTTTGCAGATTTCATTCCGCTTTGTAAAAGATGTAAAATTGAGATCGTCTATTTGGGTGCTCAAGTTTCAATTACAAATCAAATAGCGCAAAAAATACGTTTTTGTAATGAAACTACTTGTAACAACTACTTACACATAATACATAGAAACGTACTGTTGTAAAGAAGCGGATAATAAAGTTTTTATATGTACTTTTAAGTATTTAGTCATTTGTTCTTTATTGTGCGTGTTGAACGTAAATAAATTCTGCAATATTTACAATAATTACGTTCAGGTACTATTTTTTTTTTATTTAGCGTCAGGTGAAAGACCTTTGCACTTTCAATATACACGAAAAAGTAATATAGGGCGGGGAAATTAATTTCGTGATTTTGAAAGACAACGCAAACAATTTCTGTAATATCTTTAATATAGCAATGTTATATATTTTCTAATGATTTTTGTTATTAAAAGGAAGTTCATTGAGACTTAAACTGAGCTAATTAAGATTAATTGTGGGTGTGGCAAAATAAATTAAGCTGAAAGGTCGACGCATGATAAACATCTGTCTATTGCATACAGAAGACATAAATTGCGTGTCAGGCAGGAAATGAAAACACTGAATTAGACTATATTGAACTGTACGGAATCAAATAAATATAATTGAATTTATTTTCAGACAACAAAGAAACATTATTATTATGAATGAGCTATCAATTTTAAAATCAAGCAAATTATATATTTGAATTTCAAAATTGTTTTAAAAAATTTTTGATTTTATTAAACATTTATTATTTTCAATCCAAAAACTGTATTACATATGTATATGTGCGATATAATCGTCTGTTACAAAGCATATCGTCTGTTAAGAACCAAAATGACCCATATCCAATTTAAGCTGAAATCAAAATGAGCTATATGTCATTAAACAGAGAAACATGCATAAAATGTTAATTAAGAGCTTTCAAAAAACGTAAAATGTTGTATTTTCATGTTTTTGAAAAGGTGCAAAAATTTCTAATTCCATGTTTTTGAAAAGTGTAAAATGTTGTAATTACATATTTGTGAAAAGCGCAAAATGCTCTATTTAAATGCTCTCAAGGCATATTTGAATATTTTTGTAGATAGCTGATATTGTTTTCAGCTAAAAATGGATATGGGTCATTTTGGTTCTTCACAGACGATAAGTTACCTTTGTAATTAATTACCATTTATATAGCATACAGCAGAATATTGAACGACTTTTCCCACTAATCATTTGCTGCGCTTTGAAATTGCAGGATGACGATTAAATACGTCACGACTTGAAACCCAACCTGTAAAAAAATTTAAGTACACATCACAGTATTAAGGCATATAGCATTAAAATTAATTTACCCTTTCTTTAGATTTTAATTTTTAATACCAACTCGAAACGAGTTCTTTTATATTCGAATTTTGACAGTTTTGAATTTACTTTTTTATTTAATGTTATATGAATAAAATAATAAATAACTGAATTTTGTAGTAAATTAAAATAATTTCGAATTACATTTAGCAGTAGTTTTTTATCCAGTAGAAAATAGTTCCCAAAATTGACAGTAACCGTATTATGAATTATTTGACTGGACAGAAATTGTAGCTGAAAACAAAAACAAAACCTAGTTTTTATAAGTGCAACTAATTGCAACTCAGAACCAGTCCTCTTGTTAAATATGCTACGGTTTAAAGCTATTAAAAAGACTTTAAATAATTCCAATTAAAATACAATAACCAAAATAATGGCAATACTTCGGTTTTAGTTGCAGCCTCTTGAGAACTTGCGTCAATTTGAAGTAATTCATCAGCAATCAATCGCTCCTTTAATTAGTAATTTGTCATTAGCAAATATTTCTTTATATTTCATAAATATAGGTGATAAAGATTGAAATAATTTTATTTTAATAAAATTATATTTCTAAAAATTATCCTTACCATAGCAGATATTTTCTCCGCAAGCAAAACCTTCAAGTACAATTGAAGAAAGCTACTGCCGCAGTAGTACAAGTAATCTAGAATGGTAACTATATACGACGCTGACAATACTTCATTACTGCTGACTGATCTAAGAACATACGAAACTCCTATTGACCAAGTAATGATTGTTTCAGCTACTGACATCATTTCTTGACACTTGAGATATTCCGAAGCAAGTGCAGTTTGGGCCCGAGCCTGTTTCACCAAGTTTCGCCAACTAATAACGTCTACAGGAGAAATCATTAATGGTCGAGATTGTCCACGTTCCTTTATTCCCGCTAAAATCTAATTAAAAATGCATGCGTCAATTTAAAAAATACTATTCAAAATAGAAAACGTGAACGTACAGCAAAGCGAAAGGTGTCAAAATATGCAGAATTTTCTAAAACGCTTACCTGTTCGAAGGCCAGAACCTGCGTCTTCAGCATTATCATTGCTTTGGCATCCTCCATGAGAGGATGAGCCGACATTCCGAGTATCCCTACATACAGACATGCAATAGACACGAATTCCACATGGCAGATGTACATTGGAACCATATATTTGGTTCCCAATACAATCCAAAGGAGAGTTGGAAGCGCTACGAAGAGAGAAAGGAGCCAGTTTGAAAAGCGGCAAATGTCCACATCCAATTTAAAGGTAATATTCTGATTATTCGGGACATTATCATCCGAGTTTTTGAAACAATTCAAAAAATCTCGCTCAAAGACCCTCCAATTATTCAGCCAACGGACAAACTCGGGCGCATTCCACAAGTTGACAATAGTTTTTAAAATGCATATAATAGAAACTGCAGCAAGTTGAGGAGCATTATAGTTTGTCTGAGTGAGGTCATAGTGAGTCTGTATTTCAGGCCCTAAACTTAAACTGAAATAAAAGATTTTCGAAATTAATTTTAGCGTTTTATTTCGATTTTAAGTTTATTAATTATAGTGGTATGATAGTTGTTAAAATAGTCTCGTTCTGCTTACAGTTTGGCAGGATAAGGGATGTTCAACCCAGTATTTAAGAAATAGCTTAGGACGGAAAATATTTTGATACCATTAATAAAATAGGAATACCAAGATCCTGGATCGGTCCACTTAAAAACTGTAGATTCGTATTCGTAGACATGTCTACCTTTTGTGTTCTGCCTTTCGTTCTGCTGAATGCTACTTGATTGATTTTCGTGAATATTGGAGTTATTGGAAATGTGGATTTTGATGGGGTAGCCCCCAAAGTATTGTAATGTTCTTACGAGTGCTTTCATTTAAAGTGCAATTGTGTTTGTATTTGCGTAGAATGAAAACTCCTTAAACTTGCTTATGCTTTCAGTAGTAAACACAGCTAATTTACAGGAAAAGTCTATCTTTTTCTATTTTTACGTTCATTTTGATCAAAGTTTTAAAAAATACGTAGGTATAATACTATGTTTTGTAATACCTTGAATAGCGCAGTAAAACGGTAATTATTAAATCTAATTTAAGTATATTACGTAATACAGTTTCCTAACGTTGTTTAGTTTTTGGTACTGTCTGTACGCCATTAGCAAACACGAGATGTTTACTTATTATACCGTAGTTGGTTGCCTTATATTGTCTGCTCTGTGTCAGTTGGTTTAATAACACACTCAAACTATCTTCCGCTACATGTTTGCATATGTATTTTTTAGTTTTATATAAATCGTGCTAGAATTTTACCAATGATCGTCCTGTCTATATGTATGTATATGTGGCGTCAAATTATTTTGAGTCCAATAGTTATCCTGCGACTCCAATCTGCGACATGCAACCATTAAACTGCGAGACTCAATAAAAGCACTACACATATACATACATACCTAATTACTATCTACATAGAGCTTTCACTTTCAAAGCTTAATCTAATGCTTGTTTTTAATTTTTTAATGTTAATTTAATGTAGCAGGTCACCTACAATTTATTGCTAAGTAATAAATTATTTAGTGTGCGTATGTGTGTCCAATAAGACTAGAGTTAATAAAATAATGCTTGTAAGCTGTTTTCATAGCTGCGTCGATTTATATTTTGCTTCCTTTCCTTGAGTCCGAACTGCCTCTAAATTGCATGATTACAATTAAGTAGGTGACTACTTGAAAACAGACCTGTTTGTATAGAAAATGCACATATTTAAAGTTTAAGAATACAGGATATTCATATATAGCTAAAATGAACTGCGTTCACTTTTACCTGCAAGAGCAGCTTCTTGTCTAACTTGAAGTAGTTTCCAAAATTGATAGAAATTATGTTTAGGGTGATCATGTTGTACAGGAATTTGAGCTGCGATTTATGAATAATACATAATTATTTGAAAAGTTTTTTTGGCAGAACGGGATAAGCTCAAAAAGGGAAATTTTTACAGAACTATATAAATATTTTATAAAAAGTGACAGAATTATTTTTTTAAACCCAAGTTACTGGTTTGGGTCACTTACTTCAATTTTAGTAGCGACATCATTAATTTTCTCTTCAACTTGTAAAATTTGGTCTGCAATTAGTAGCTCCTGTGATGCACATAATAAATTAGTGTTGTGAATTTATATCTTTGTTGGGAGATGAAGCGTTATATGATGATGTGCTTTATTTAAACATTCAAAGCATGTCTAGGGGTCGTCCATACATGATGTCATAGTCATACACACTGACCCTATATCGATGACATCACCTTACATAATATAGAATTCACTATAAAAATAATTATGACAAACCTCAGCAGGAATTTTTTCGGCAAGCAAAACTTTGACGTACAGCCGTCCAAAATCGCTCACACAGTAGTACAATGTTCCAAAAATAGTTCCAAAAGTCCCCATTGAACTCGTCCCTTCTCCCGATCCAATTAAAGTATCCATCAAAAATGTAATTCCAAGGGAGCCGGCAATTATAGTTTCCATTACAAAAAGTATTTGCTGAGTTTTCAAGTAGTCAGAGGCGAGCCCTGTTTGTTGACGAACTTGAATAACCAATCTTCTCCAAGCAATCACATCACTCGGTGAAATAATATTAGTAATTTGCTCTGCTTCTCTCAAGCTCCTAATGCCTAAGTGAATCTGCTCGTAGACTTTCTGCGTCGTTTTCAGCATAATAAAAATTTTGCTGTCTTCTACCAAAGTTGAGCTCCAGATGGCCCATGCTGCTGCAGTAAATACGAACCTACTTATAAACGGCACATGAAAAATAAATGTTGATTGTTGTAGAGCAAACAGTCCACCAAATGACCACAATAAAGAGGGAGAGCAGACGTAAAATAAGAAAATAACATTTTGAAAATTCTGAATGTCAAATTTAAAGTCAACGTTAAATTTTCCATTGCAAAATGAATTTAAATAATCCCGCTCAAACAGATTCCAATTGTTGAGCCACATTATCAACTTTTCTGAAGTTAGAAAAGCAAGGATGATTTCAATTAGCTTAACAATGGCTTTTGTGCCCATTGAGGCGTCACTGTAGATTTTGGATGGCAAATCATTTTTACTGCTTCGTGTAAATTCAAACCTGAAATAAAATAAAATAATTATCTACTATTGTGGTCAAAAATGTATGCTTATTCTTACTGAGAGTGAGTTATACAGTCCACTCTCTACATAGCGTACTTCAGCGGACCAGCAATATTAGTACGTTATGAGGAGAGTTTGCTATGTAGAAAGTACAGATTTAAAAAAAAATCAGTATTATAGATGAAAACAATAAAAATTCTACTGTTTAAAGTAATTATTGGTTCTACACAAATTAATCAAAGAATATGCTTAGTAATTTTGATTGAATAGGTTTGCAAAATCAGTTAGATCAAGAAAAAAAAACAGTAACTTTTTTAACTGAGCTCTAAAATTTTTTAAATTTCTGAAAGTACGCTATGTAGCGACGAAATTTACACTTAAAGAGTGTTTTGGGCCAGCAAACTTAGTACGCTATGTGGAGGTACACTATATGGAGGTATTATTGCATTAAAATCATAGGGATTTAGCCAGGGATGCGTGAAAAGTACGCTATGTGGAGGTATACGCTATGAGGAGGTACGCTATGTAGAGAGTGGACTGTACATATTTTTGACTTACAAGTTTACAGGGAACGGCATATTTACAATTAAATTCGTTAAATATGTAAAAACGGCAAAAAATGAAAGCAGTTTAAGAATGTGTGCGTAGTAGAACACTCCAAGAGTCCATTTTAACGCTGAAGAAGCGTACAAGTGCTCTGCAATTCTTGGAAGACCTGAACCGTCTTGTACGATGTTAACAACGTTAGTACACGTAGCACCCTGTGAAGGTTTTTCTATTGAAATTGGATATCCACAGCAAATTTGGAGCGCTTTTATCAGCATTTGTAGCTGTACTGCAATTTTTTTGCTGGGTAGAGGCCTATTTCTGCCGGTACTAGAATCATTTGGTTCTGCGTTATTATTTTTAAAAAAGGACACCAAAATCTGCTTAATTTTAAAAGATGCCATTCTCTATGCTTGTAAGAAAGTACTGTTTTTAAAAAAAGTAGCTATGTAGGTGCTCTAATTTGATGTCAGGTTTGGAATTCTGTATATTCACTAATTAACCAGCAATTATATAGACAATTATTATTACCACTGGAATGCAACGGTCGTTCAATTGATGAGGTTTTGTGTTTTTACAATAATTAATTTTGAATAATTAGCATGCGTGACCTAATATTGGCTTGGTGGTCGATCATTATCGCGTGTAAATTTCCGTATCAATTAATGATGCATGAATTAAGCGATCAATATTAGGTATTTAGCATTAACCATTAAATACACTAATTAGCAACTAAATTGTTTAGTTAATTAATTAATATTCCCCCTTTTATATCGTATCATTGTACGGTATAGCCTTTGATCCATTTTTATATTTCCCTTTTCTAGCACTGCATTTCTTTACTGCTTTGAAATTGCAAGATAACAATCAAATACGTGACAACTTGAATGCCAACCTAAAAGTACAGGTAATAAAACAAATACAAACAAGTCAGTATAGTGTCAGTAAACATAACTAAAATTGCATAGAATTAAGTTATTAATTTTCCTAGTACTTATGTATACAAAAATTTAAATATTAAACCTGCAACAGTAGTTTTTTGTCTAGCGCGAAGTAATTTCCCAAATTGACTGTTATTGTATTTTGGCTTAGCATATTGTGAAGAAATTTGAGCTGTAAAAGATTAAGCAAACGGAAATGTAACAAATTTTTAAAATGTAAAAAAAACTTACACTACATATTCTACTACTTAAGTAATTGATAACAATTTTTCAACTATTAATTAGCCTATTTTCTGAAACATTAAATATGTATAAAATAAGTAAGCATTTTTGTTTCAATTTTCTGTAATGTTACTTCAGCTTTACAGGAAACATCCTTGTCAGAACAAGCAGCTTCGATGTCAAGGATATCGTTGGGAATCTGATCTTGTGAAATTGTCAAGTTCACGTGCGTTGCTGTACCTAATTATAAAAATGTGCATATTTAAAGGTATATAGAGCGGCAGTGGTGGTGATCGTTAGTTTACATAATATTTTGGTAAGTTTTAATTAAACTTACAGTCTCAATGGAAATGAGGTATTCACGCCAAGATTGAAAAATAGCGTGGCGACGCTGAATAAGCTCAGCAGTTTGAAAATATAGGCGTACCATGTCATAGGGCGGGACCATTTAAAAAATGTGGTTTCGTAATAATTACAATGACCTACCTCAATTGCTTTACCTGCTGTATCAATAGCTTTTCGTTTTTCACTAATTGGATATCCACCTAAAACTTGTAGTACTTTCAAAAGTGGTCGCAGTTGCTGGGAAATACGTGTACTACTGCTACTGCTATTCATTATTGTTACGTGGCTGATGTATGTGTTTTTCAAATTCACTTCGTTTGAATTACCAATATTATATATCATTAAAAAATTCTGGACAGAATATGAAACTTGGAATATTTTGCTTAAATGCGCATATTTTGTATGTGGCTTTGTTTCTGTGTGATGTGATAAAAGTCGACAGATGTTCTTCTGATGATGGCATACTGCCTATTAAAATACATATTGCCGAATAAAGATATTGCTAGGCGGAGCATGTAGGACGTAGGAAAACGTGATAAGGTTAACAAGCTTAAGCCGTTTTACTAATCATATCATTACAACACCGAAAACCGAGCTTTGAAGTCTCCATATGCACATAATTGGATATCATTGAGCATGTGCTAGATATGTTAAATGTCTGGATTTAGATTACAAAATATTTACAAAGCAGGACATGAAACAAAAAGTTATTTTCAATTAATTTCAAAACAAATATATGTTAAGGCTGGTACTGCGGTACTATAGTGTTTGATAAATTCACTGAATTGTAATAACGCTTGTACTAGGAATTACGAATACGAATACGAATTTATTCAAGAAAAAATAATGTGCTTTCGGGCATTACCCATCACACACACAATATGATTACAGATTAATATTAAGCTAATAAGATAATACACTGCAATCGGAATTTGTTCCACTTCCGATGCAGATGCATGTTAGATACGAACAGAGGCGGGTATAAGTTTTGAATTACAAAATACAACAGGAGTTTTTCGGTTTAAAATTACAACATTTACACTTGTATAGTGGATAAACATTCTTTAACAAAGGAAAAAACCTTCATAATTTTGTTGACACAATTTGGGTTTTTAAGGAAATGATTGTACTCTATCTCTGTCATACAGTTTACATTGTAATGTTGAAGGTGTTTGGTTCGTAGAGTCTGGTACTTTAAACATTCTACGAAGAAATGGAAAATAGAATCGTGAAACGAGGGCCCACATTGCATACAACTTTCATTGCAGTTAAACTTAAGATATACATTATTACACGATATAAAACTACTGCTTAGTCGCAGTTGAGAGCACACTCGGACTGTTTGAATTGGTAGCATTAATTTTAAATACTTACTTCACATGAAATTAGATTTAATTAGGTGGTAGTATTGATGGTACGAAGAGTTATTCACATGGGATAGATCATCCTGTCTGGCCTGGTCAGTAATACATTGAATGATATTTTTAAAATTTTCAGCAAGGATCACCGGTGACTGGGCATTCCACACAAACGAAAAGCCAGCAGAGTCCAGAATATTTTTAATCTGAAGTGCCCAATTGTATGATTCCTGAACATCTTTAAGCTTTATTAGGTCCGTTAACCTAGAGTAGCACTTTTTCGCCAGCCTATTCGGGGTCATAAGTAAGATGCGAAACTAGAATTTTAGGGTAATGGAATAAATATGACACTTTGAATGTAACCTTCCAGTTTCGCATCGAACCAAATAACCCGGGGTATAGATCGGCACTTTTAGTAACTTCTTAAGAAATCCAGTTTGAACTCTTTCTATCTTCTCAACGTATCTCAGACCCCAAATTGCAGCAGCATATGTAACAGTAGGAATTACCACAGCATCAAAAAGTTTAATTTTTCCTGCCCATGATTTTATTTTGCTTCTTCTAAATGTATCAATTATACATCCAGTCGAGGAGTTTGCTTTACTTATTAGCAAATCTGCAGCATTGCGAAAACTCCAGAGGAACTAAATGCAACCCCTAGGTATACATATAAACTGACTACTTCTATCGGTTGACCGTCTAACGACCACTGCCACGACTTACATAAGGGACCACCTTTACGAAATACAATAATTTTAGTTTTACCTAGATTTATTACCAACTTATTTTCGCTACAGTAGTCTGATAGTATATCTATTTTAGCTTGCAGTGAGAGTTTTGTTTCTGCTAAGGTTGAATAATCGTCTGCCAGCATTAAAAGATCGACCTCGTTCGTCCCCCCAAAACTTACAGGTTTAGCCCCTCTAGAAATTAAATATTTGTCAATATCACTTACATAAATAGAAACTAAAAGCGGGCTTAAAATTTCCCCTTGTAGGACTCCCAACGTTATATTAAAGAACCGTAAATATCCACTAGGTGATTTTACTCTAAACTTACTTTTGTCAAAAATAGATTTAATTACACGTATTATTTTACCGCTGATACCTAAGCTGTGCATTTTTTCCCATAGTCTTTGATGCGGAATGCTGTCAAAAGCGCGAGTAAAATCAACAAATAGAGCAAATAACTTTTCCCTTTTTTTACACAACTTTGATTAAATAATTGACATTAACGAAAAAATTTGATCTAAGCAGCCTCTGCCTTTTCGAAAGCCTGATTGCGACTCTGGAAGAATGTTGTTGCTTTCGCACCTGTTGTACAACCTGTTGTTTATAATTGAGGTAAAGGGCTTGGCAAATGTGTTGACTAGGGCTATTCCTCGGTAATTTGTAGGAAAAGTGCAGTTACCTTTCTTAAAGATCATAACAATGTCAATTTCAGACAAACTGCCTGGTGTAATACCCTCGCTAAAAAAGAAATTGAAAAGATTTAGAATTTCGTTTATAATATATTTAGGAAAACTTCGTATAATTTCGTTCAGGATTAGATCGGGACCTGCAGCCTTGTTAGTTTTAAGTGAATTAACAGAAAAAAGAAGCTCCTGAATTGTAAACTCAGCATCCAGTGTATCGTCCGCATTTGAAAATGTTATAGTCTCACACAATCGACTAGGTGGCATAATGTGAGTGTAAAATTGCTCTCACTCCAAAATACCTATTTTACATTGCACTGTATGATTTTTTCTAAATTTGCCTACACATTTGCAAAATTCAGTGGGTAATCTAACATTTGACAACTGCTGTTGAATATTGTCCCAGTAGCCTCGTTTTTTACTTTTTACTAAACTTAAAAACAGTTTACGGGCGGAAAAATAGCAGTTCAATAGAGGTCGACTATAATTTTCACGCGCCTTTCTCAGAAGCATTTTAAGTTTTTCTCGCCTATACAAGCACTCCGCATCAAACCAGAGTTGATTATTATTTACTGGATTTTTGCTTTGCCTAGACGTCATACGGTTCATACAAGCCGCGTTTATAAGCAGCTCAATAAAATTATTGTAGTAGCTGAGGTGGTTGCCGTCTACTACTCCCATATGCTGGTTTAGGTAAGAAATAAACTCCTTTGACTTTTGGGGATTCCATTTTATACCTCTGTAATCTGAGCTCTGAGACTGTTGTTCTATTGATGGAAAATTTAAACTGACCAGGCACGGTAGATGATCTGAATCCGGAAAACTCAAAAAACATAAATCATATATAATATTTACACCTTATGCATCGCCCCACACTAAATCAATAGTACTCTTTCCAACCTTAGATACATATGTAAATTGAGATGCAGAATCAGAGATTGTTCTACCATTAATAAGAAAAAAAGAGTTAAGTTCAAGCATCTCAACAAGTTCTCCTCCCCTGCTGTTAATTATTTCATCGAGAGAGCTTCGGACTGGGGCTAGTGGGGGTGCACAAACAAATCTAGAGACCTCTTCGTTTAGATTTCCAACACGAGCATTAAAGTCCCCACATACAGTAATAGGGGTGTTTAAATAATTAAATTTTACCTTGCTTATACTTTCAGATAAAATTGGTAGTACGTAGTGGTACTTACTACTAGGTGGTATGTAGCAGAAAATAATATTAAACGTATTATTAGTAATTACGTGTTCTAAGCGTAGAATAATGTAAAATCTGCTAGTCTCTATAACACACGATTTGTAAACTTTTGGATTTGAGAAAACAACTAAGCCCCCGCTCGCTCTACCAGTTGTAGCTTGTCGAACAGAACTTAAATTGAAATTCTGAAATAAAGTATAATTAAAATTATTAAACTCAATCCATGTTTCATTTAGACATATTATGTCCGCATTCAATAATAGATTTTTGTCAGGAATAGAAAGATTGTTAATTTTGTTGTAACCACTTATGTTTCATATAACTAGATGAGATGAGATTGGAGATATTATATTACAGGTGATGGAGTGCCCTGCATATTATTTCTTCTTGATGGGTTGAGATCCTGCAGAACTTGCACTTTGGCGGTCTTGCTTATTTGGCTTCGCGACGTATCCTTGTATTGTTTTGACTTGAAATAATATCTTGCTATCAGATTCGTAGAAAGAAGATTTCCCTTTGCACTCAACAATAAGATAACGCGAGGACCAGATGTTTGCATTAATGTTGGGTTTTTTCCTCTCTTTACGGACTCTGGCTAATAGATGAGTTTTAATTCTCCTCTGTTCTGGGCTTAGATCTTCAAAAATTTGGATGTCGGTAGATTTTAAAAGTGAACATTTTGAAAGAATCGTATTACGATCAACAACTGAAGCAAATTCACACATTATGCCCTACTTATCCTCTTTTAATTTAATTCGAGTGTATTCCACAGTTTTTATATCAGTAATTGTAAGAAATAAGAGGACCTTAGCAATTTCAGCCTTCATTGTAGCTCTGTTTGAATCCTGCTATATGTCCACTCCACTGAATATTACATTTCTTCGGCGATGCTCGTTGAGGTTGAAAAGCACATTGTTGTTAGTATGTAGGAGCTCAGCTTTTAAACACACAATTTCCTTCTTGAGACTATCCGTGCTGCCTTCCATATTCTCAATCCGTTTAGTATGATAACCGACTGTAGTCTTCAATTCATTTAGATCAGAGCGGATTGATTTCATGTCCTGACGATGTTCCTTTCTGAATGATTGCAAGACTGATAGAATATCTTCTTCATCATTTTGGTCGTCATCTGGATCAGAATCGTCAGGATCACTTGATGATTTATTTCCAGCCTCCGCGTCTTTGCAATCATTAATATCAAACCCAGTTGGAGCGTTAGTTTTATTTCGTTTCATATTTAGTAGGCTTTTAATAATGATCATTCACAGTTCAGGGAGATAGGTATTTAGATTTAAATAGTTTGATTTAGCAACTTGCCTTACGTGACCCCAGGCCACAACTCCAGCATTCGATGTCCAAGAATTAATTTGCCAACTTAATGACCTGTTGTGACCTGGGAGAGTAATAAGATAAATTACCCAAAGTATCAAGGTGCAGTTAGAGTTGCAAAAAGGTGAAGTTACTGCTGATTCCACGGTCAGAAGTACTGATGATGTAGTACTTAAGTAGGTGTGGTACGACTATTCCACAGATTCAGGTTTTTTAGTTTCCACACAGATTTGAAGTTGTGAAGATTTAAGAAATTTTTGTTTGACCAGAGGAATGAAAATATTAAGATTTCAGAACAAAAATTTGATTGGATTGAGTAGCGCAGGTGACAAACTACTATGTATGAGTAACAAAAAGTTAAAATTATTGTGAATAATTACAAAATTGTCTATTTATAAACTAAAAGTTTTAAGGAAGCTAAAATGCAGTGTTGTTCTTTCAAGCTTTCCCGCTTCCCTTGTGTTTTTCAAATTCACTTCGTTTGAATTAGCAATATTATATATCATTAAAAAATTCTGGACAGAATATGAAACTTGGAATATTTTGCTTAAATGCGCATATTTTGTATGTGGCTTTGTTTCTGTGTGATGTGATAAAAGTTGACAGATGTTTTTCTGATGATGGCATACTGCCTATTAAAATACATATTGCCGAATAAAGATATTGCTAGGCGGAGCATGTAGGACGTAGGAAAACGTGATAAGGTTAACAAGCTTAAGCCGTTTTACTAATCATATCATTACAACACCGAAAACCGAGCTTTGAAGTCTCCATATGCACATAATTGGATATCATTGAGCATGTGCTAGATATGTTAAATGTCTGGATTTAGATTACAAAATATTTACAAAGCAGGACATGAAACAAAAAGTTATTTTCAATTAATTTCAAAACAAATATATGTTAAGGCTGGTACTGCGGTACTATAGTGTTTGATAAATTCACTGAATTGTAATAACGCTTGTACTAGCAATTGATTACGTGATTACAAGCAAAGCAGCTTGATCCAACATGTCACAATTACAGGCCATAACACATAATACATTTTATGCAAGATGCTTTACTCCATGAAATCTACTGTAAAATTTGTAACTCGTCAACGTATCAGATGTGACTATCAATTAATAATTTTAATAATAAAACCAAATTTTGTTAATTTGAATATTTTTATACGACACATACAGTCTGATACAGATGCAAATGTTCATTCAAAAAAAAGCATGTATTTTTAAATTACATATTAATGTCAAATGTCCAGAAATGTTCTTTTCCCTGAGGGTTTTTCAATGCTCATAATGACAATAATTGCACTATACCGTTATGTTATAAATAATAAGTGAATTCTTTTTTAAACCTCCAAACTCCAAGTACGTATCATTGCTGTTTAGCACCTGCTTGAAATTGTAGAATCACGATTAAGTACGTTACGACTTGAACCCCGACCTTTAAGCAAAGTGAAATGAATAATATTTGAATAAGCCATTCTTGTATTTCCATAGTAACGTGATAACATAATTATAGGTACATATATATAACCCTCTAATTCTAACTATGCTGAATTCAGCAAACATTATATATAATGCCTATATACATTTCTATATTAATTTTCAAATATTGAAATCTAACCTGCAAAAGGAGCTTCTTGTCCAGTGAAAAGTAATTTCCCACGTTGACAGAAATCGTATTTTGAGTGAGAATTTTGTGAAGAAATTTCAACTATAAAGCATATAATTAATTATATCATTGCAGTATACTAAAACAAAAACACTTTCAAAATTTTGACAAAACTACCTAATATGTATTTTAATTCCCAAAATTTTTATTTTACCTCATTTTTGGTTGCAGTAACTTTGCAAATGCTTTCAAACGCAAGAATTTCTTCAGCAATTAGAATTTCCTACAAGTTACAATAGTTACAATCCCCAATTACGTTTCATAGACGTAATTATTAAATTTCATTTTTAATGATATTTTGCATATATTAAAAATAAGTCACCCCTGCAGCTATTTTTTCTGCCATCCAAACTTTTCCGTAAAGTCTCCCAAAATTGCAGCACCCATAATAAATAGTTGCTATGAATGCGCCCAAGGCTGCGTTTGACGGGAAACTGTCGGTCACTGCAATAATCGAAAGTCCGCAGGACAGACCTATAGCACCCGCTATGATAGTTTCAGCTACAAATAACATCTGTTGACTTTTGAGGTATTCACAAGCAATGGCGGTTTGGACACGGGCTCGATTAATTAAATGTCTCCAGCCAATTACGTCCAAAGGCGTAACTGTCCCCAGTCTGTTTGAACCACATGCTCCTTTAATTCCTAATCGTATCTATGATTGGATATTTAAAAAAAAATCATATATATTTATTGTGCTTTCATAGCACTTCAGAGACGGATTATAATATCCTTGACGATGTCCTTGTATAACACAAGAAGTATTTTTTAGAACTTACCTGTTCCAATGCCAAAACCTGTGTCTTCAACATTATCAACACTTTGACATCTTCCATGAGTGGGTGGACCGAGGATCCAGCTACTGCTACAATCATGCATGTGATCGACACGAATTTTACATGATAGATGTGAATGGGCAGCATAAATTGAATAACTACTACAGTCCAAAGCAGAGTTGGAATTACTAAGTAGAGAAGAAGGAGCCGATTTGAAAAGAGGCGAATTCCCAATTCCATTGTGAATGGAATACTTTTCTCATTCTCCAGATCAACATACGCATTAAAACAGTTTAAATAATCCCGCTCAAAGTGGCTCCAATTATTTAACCAGTGTACAAACTTTGAGGTATTCCAAAATATTACAATAATTGTTAAAGTGTTTGCAATGGAAGTTGTAGCAATTTCTGCGGCATCATAGTTAGTCTGAGTGATTTGTAGATCTGGTCCCACACTGAAACTGCAGACAAAAATGTTTTTAAAATTAAAATTCTATTTCGAAGAAGATAATAAAGTGCCTATAGATGTGAGCCACCTAATTTTTTGTTGTGGCTATTTCAAGTGCTGCAAAACTTGAAGTAGCGCAAAAGAATTCAAAATTCAAGTTGTTTTGGAATTCCTATATATCTGCATCAGTACATATATCATCTATCTGGAAAGTGTAAGCTCTTATAAGTGCTGCATTTTAAAGATAATTTTTTCCGTAGTTCACCATTAGGGATGATTCACATATAGGCACTCCGTTGCATTGCTAGTTAAATGTATGATTGAAATTTTGATCTGCTTACAGTTTTACAGGAAATGAAATGCCCAACCCGATATTGCAGAAAAAACTGAGAAAAGAAAATATTCTTAAAGCATGTAGAATATAAGAGTACAAAGTTCCAGCATGGGTCCATTTAAAAATGGTTGTTTCGTAACAAATTTCTTTGTACTGCCTTTGACTTGCATTCTGAATTTTACTCGTATTTGAGTGATTTTTGTTTTTATTATTGTCATTTTCAAACATACAGATTTTAATGGGGTAGCCGCCAAGGTACTGTAATATTCTTACTAGAACATTCAGTTGAACTTGAATTTTATTTGTGTCTGACATCGCAGGGCTTCGCGGAACATGATCCGATTAGAATTTTACTTTTTCTTTCAGTATCACAAACACAGTGGCTTCTGAGCTCGTGTTAAAGGGACTATTTTCATTTTCATTTAGTTTAATAAAGGAATTTAGAATGCTATACATAATGCATATTTTGTTGTTCGTAAAATTCCTATAGTAAATAAAATACTTTTTTTTGTGTTAAACTGAATGGTATAGTAATATTCAAAATATTATTAGTGCCATCAAACAATATTTGTTTTGTTCTTTATGGTACTTCACGTGTGCCGTGGGCAAACAAATGATGCAAACTTATTACCCGGATATTACCACATTTGTTTGCACACCCTGTTTAAAGCCATGAAACTAATCTACTTCTAATTCCATAAGATTTACAGGTGGGGCGTGACATCTGACGGAAGCGGGAAAACAGTTAAATTAATATTGTATTATAGTATATAATATATTAGGGAGCGTTCACAAATGATGTCATCGCTTGGGTAGGTAGGTGGGTCTGAAAAGTGACGATTTGCCCTATTCTTAACATGGGTGTAGGGGTAGGTAGGTCAGAAAATTGGCCAAATGTGATGACATCATTTGTAAACGCTCCCTTATGTAAAACAATACCAACTTTTTTAAGGCGCTTTGAGAATAATTATGACTGGTTGTGAGTGTTACTGGTATTATTCCTATTATTTAGATACCGAAGATGATGCGCATACGAGTTCAAACCCATGCTAGAGGAACATGAATTAAAAAAATTATGTTAAATGAAAACTAAGGTAAAATTATGAATTGACTATATAGCCTTAGCATCGTAAAACATTTACAATAAAAATGGTTTTACCCTACGTGAATTCCCCAATTTTACTTTTGCTCTATAGAAATTAGAAATATGCCCCAGCTTTTTACCAATTTTTTATCCTATTTCACATAGTTTAGACTACAAACACCTTGCCTACTGATTATCTGAATAAAAAGGAGAGATGGCTGGGTAGGGCGGTCCAAACACTGGCCGTAACCGTGACCATTTGGTTGCATGGATATGAAACTGTTTGGACAGCCCTACTTAGCTACCTTAACCTTGTATGCAGACAGTACTAGTATGTATATACGTCTACAGTATTAGCCATTAGCTATTTAAGTCGGGAAAATAAAAGTCACGTGAGTAAAAATAGAGCGTCTATCACAGAGGTATATTCACATAGAGAGAGGACTGCTTTCTCTTAGCATGTATTTTTCACCAGACCCCATGAATGAGTTTGTGCCTAGTCGGTTCACATTGCAACAGGAATTAGCTGCAGTAGCGACGTCTTCATTTTTGGTAAGAACTACGTTTCCTTTGCTTTTCCCTTCTGCCGCATAGGCGAATAGATTGCATAGGGGGGCGTGCACCAATGACGTCTGGATTTAGAGGAGGGAGAGTGGTACGACCTATTCAAACTTGTCGTTACTATGACGCTACATTGTAGATGCGCTAAACAAGGGGATGGAGGAAGTAAAAACCTTCTTCTAAAACGTCATTGATGGATGCACCCTAATACTTCTAGCCAGCAAGCCTTCACTCACTTAGACTTAATCCTAAGCAGGGCTCAGTCTCGAGTCTGGATAAAAGACAGATGGCGTGCGTCCCCTGTCTGCCTTGCTTTTTACGGGGAGTACTCTCTCTATGTTAATATACCTCTGTGGCGTCTATATACGAACTAGTGAAGTTTAAATTTAAAAAGAATTTATTCTTCGTCGTTTTTGTTGATTGTTGTCTGCTGTGTTTTTCATTTTTGGATATGAGCGAGGACGAGAACGACGAGAAGACGAATGTTTTAAAATAAAACAGTGTATATTTAATTACATAGTTAGTTTCATTGACGACGGAATTAACAGAAGCGGATGAGAAGTCACATTTGCAAGTTTGCTCTGCTGTGAATTTGATTCGTTTTGCGGTGTAAGTAATAATAGTTAGTTCTAACATTTTTCACCTGACGACCTGACCAGTGGGTCACATCAACGGATCAACGCATTTAAAGAATCAAGAATATTCTCCAAATTGAGGGTAAAATTATATTCACAAATAATACAAGAGTAGTACTACTACATTTGGGAGTTTGAGAGTCGCAGATTCATATAGGTAGAATGAAATTTCACATTTTAAATCGCCATATTGTTCGTGATGTTAACTGAATATTTTAAAAAACAAAAAACTGCATGGGTAATACTTACTATTAATATTGTAGTATACTTCATTTGTCATAACTGCAATATTTTAATCATCGTTTAAGTACATTCTACTT
The DNA here is from genome assembly GCA_949802685.1 of Dicyrtomina minuta. NCBI lineage: Eukaryota > Metazoa > Arthropoda > Collembola > Symphypleona > Dicyrtomidae > Dicyrtomina > Dicyrtomina minuta. The sequence goes on along the minus strand of OX461808.1, from coordinate 24,578,397 downwards.
ACGCGAACTTAGGAGATTGAGCAGAATATGTCCAATAATGAATAAGTTTAGCCATAAGCATTCCTATTTTTATCATTTTTAACTACTCCTGAGAATTCTTAAACAATTAGTGCCCATGCCTATTCGCACAGCATTATAAAAGCTGATCATATAATAATCAAGGTATGTAATTTTGTTTAAAAAATGTGTGGTGCAAAATGGTGATTTCGTGACCAAAACATAGTTTTGAGTAGTGATTTGATGATCAAAAATCATTCCTAATTCAAATATATGATTCGTTTTAAAAATATAATATGTGTGACTGGTTTTAATGAATATTCAAGCTTTCGGTCATTCATCGACACCGACACATTGAAGTTATGCTACTATTTGTTAAATAATCCTTTGATTTGTTTTTAAGATATCGGATCACTTGATCAGTAAAGCGGCGGACGTGAGGAGAACATGCACTTTGCTGACGATAGTGAGCGGATTAATTTATTCAGTAAAGTAACAACCTACGAATTATTCGAGCATCATGGATAATGACGAGCATCCAAAGAAGCACATGCCAAAAATAGATGCCAACCAAATGGGTCCTTCTTATTTCACACGATCTAAAGTCAAGCACACTTCAAATTTTGGTAAGTACGAAATGCTAAATGTGTTATTATCCAAACCAATATTGCTGCGTCTCCACAGTGTTGTCTCGTGGAATAAATGTGAACACAGGATCACATTAACTAATTTTAGCCATAAGGTTTAAAAAACGTCAAATAAAATAACAGCTTATACGAGTATTATTTTGTTAAGCTATTCAACATATTATTTGATTTTTAAATTATGCATATTTACTTAAAACAGATGAGAGAAGTAGCGGATCAGAATCACATGAAGCAGCGATCAAGAAATTAGATAAAAACAAGCAAGCGGACGAATCACTGAAAATAATTAAAGATACTAATCAACTTTTGAACCACACCCAATTTCAATCAGACAAACCATCATCCTCCGAATTCACCAACAAACGCAGTCAGCGTCTGCAACTTCTACCCGATGCCGATGGCAATCCACCAGAAACAAGCAAATGAGGAAAGTACTTCCACAGAACTTGCGCTACAAAATGAAGTTGTAGGTCTCCTTAATAACCTTTTATTCTCTTTCAAAAATGAAATTCAGTTATATGAAGATGCACGAATTTTTAAACTCGAATTTATTTATTTTTGGTTTAATTAGTATTTTGGTGCAGATTCTGGAGTCTTTATTCAGCTATATGAACCTACCCGATTGCTTCACTTGTCGCCTTGTGAACAAAAATTGGCAGCTCGAAGGGGCAAAAGAACTTCAAAGGCGGCACTTAATCACGAGAGCTTGTTTTGACAGTCTTGAAAGGGTGAAAGAGACCGAAGAATTTCTTTAACAATATTTGGAAATTGATGACTGGATGCACAACGCCATTCCTCTTTTCGACTTTTGAAATAAAACTCAATTCTCGGGATGATCTGAGTGTAGCAGAAATACGAAGTATTTTCACTGCCACTGAATACCACATTAAGAAATTTACGTTTCATTTGGACTACTTGAGTAAAAAGATGACATTCGAAAGGAGTTCCTTGATGACCGATCTGCAGAAGCTTCTCATTTCTCTGGAGCCAAACTTTAAAATTTTTAGAGATCAACTTTGAGGTTTCTTTTTGTTGGAAGTGGGAGATTCTGGATTCATCGTTTCCTCATAAAACTGCTGCTGCTAACATACCTCAAAACGAGCTCATTCTGCCAAAATTAAAAGTTTTTGTCGTAAAAGGAATTACACCTTCCAAGTTTTTTGCTGACGTCATGAGAGCTTCAGCTAACTTGCAGTTTTTGGTAGCAACTTTTGAACTAGATTTTCCTGGGGCGATGCAGTACTTTATGGAAGCTTATGGAAGGGATAAAATCCATCTTTTAAAAGACGTAAAGCTTCAGCTTCACGCTAGGGCTTGGAGTAGATGGCATGATAATGATTTCAAAACATTGGAATTGTTTCTAACAAAATACAAGAAGAATCTTAATTTGGAAGCCTTTGAACTTAAACTGTCATTAGTTAACAAGCTTGAAAGAGTTTTTACCAACATTTTTCTACCGATCCCATGAATTGCAAACATGGTCATTCAGATTTTGGAATCTAGCTCAGGGACGCTTAAGAAACTTACAGTTGCTCCGGTTGAATGGTTGGATGGCTTTATTATTTCTTGTTTACCAAAGCAAGAAATTTGCTTTGATTGTGTTCGGAGTAGTAACACTAACACAAGATGGGATTGGGTTGCACTAGACCTTGCTTTACTTTCAAGTGGAATCAACATGAACCATAGTTTTCCGAATGTGTCTTGTCTTACTTTTTTAGGCTGCTCATTAAACATTATGTACGAATATGTACGTATGTTGGAGATGACACAACCTTTCCAAAGTGTTCGATACATCATTGTTAAGGAGATCGGGCTCAATTCTTATTCGTTCGATGTGGAGTTGATTTCTGTTGATTTTTATCCAATTTTTCTAAATTCCAAACCTTGTGTTTATATCCCATAAATATCCTACAAGTATTTCGTTGAAGCTTGGACGGTCTAGGATTGCTTGGAAGAATAATTGAAATAGGATCGACCTCTGTTGCACGTACCTAATCTTATTGTTAGCTAATATAAGTAATTATCCTGTTAGTTATAATTAAAGAGACCAATTTCAACATTTCCGACATTGCAGTACCTATTACAATGTAATTTAATGTGTTTTTATATTGATGTTGCTTCCGTATGTATTGCTGAGGTTGGAAGTGATTACACAAATCTTTTGAATCTGCATGATATGCCTATAATACATAGTGTGCCAATAATGAATTAAATCGTCGTGCAATTCCTTCAATGAACTTACTATTAATATTGTTTTGTTAGCTTATGTTACTAATGTATATGACTAATTATGATCAATTCCAGTGTGATTGATGTTCAAGCTAGAACCAGTAGGATTATTACATGCTCAATTCATGAATTTGTGTGGTACTAACTTTAGGTCGGACAGAGGTTTATTTGAATTTAAAATTTGATATTATATTATTTTGATTTAATGCTTGTGTCTTTAGTATTATCAAAGCTTTACTATCTTCCATCAGTGGGTAGACCCAGTACGTTACAACTACGCCCAAAATCATACATCAGTCTGTGGACACGCTTTAGTTTTAATTCCCGTAAGGGAATTAACACTAAATCTTTAGCAGAAAAGGGATTTACTTTTAAATGCCCAGGATTTAGAAATAATTCCCAATAAGTTCAAACCAGCGGACCAATCAGAGAACTGATTGACCGCGTTAACTTTTTATGAAAATCGAGTGACAACACCATCGTCGTTCATATGTAGATGTAACTTTTAAATCGTAGTTGGCCCAATTTGGGAATTAAAACTAAAGCTTGTCCACTGACTGTACATAGGAGTAAAACAACTTCCATATGATAAACGTACATTGGTACCTGAAATTTAATTCCCACAAGGAACCAAAATACACTTGGAATCGCCAAATAGAAAACAATAATTCTGCGTGTAAATCGACGAATATCTAATTCCATAGTGAACGAGATATTTTTGCTGTCCAGCCCGGCTTTGAAGTTGCTTACAAAACATTGTGCTCAAAGGCACCCCAGTTGTTTAGCCAATCCACAAAATCTTCTGAATTCCAAAATATCACAGTAGGTTTTAGTATTTTTAAAAATCCAGCGCCTATCAATGCCGCTGTAGAAAAAATTTCTTGTTTTGTGCCTAGAAATCCTTGAAGTTGTGCTCCAATACTAAAACTGGTTACTTTATATTACAAACCATTACATTATAAAAACAATTTACAAAAGCAACTATATAAGTTTACACATTTTCAAATACATAATGGTGCTATTTTTTTAAAAACAAATTCGAAGGCTACTTACAGTTTAACAGGATATGTAATACCCATTCCAATATTGCAGAGGAAGCTGACTATACGGAAAATAGCATAAGCCCATGCAAAATGTAGAAGTACCAAGTTTGAACACTGGTCCATTTGCAAAACGCTGTTTCGTAATAAACATTGTTAATAAACTGTTTTACTCTGAATTTGTGTGTCGTTCGAAATAGTGTTAAGTTTGACAGGGTAGCCTCCAAGAAATTGCAATGCTCTTACCAGGGGTTTCAATTGAGTTCCAATTTTTTTTGTACTGGGTCGAGGTGGTGATCTCATTTGTACACAAAAGTCGCTTAAGTTGTGGTTCAACATGGTTGATTTTGATTCTATTGTGATATGATATTTGTGAAACATTTCTAAATCTCAATTTTATTAATGCGAAAGTCACAGGTGTAAAATGAGTATTGTTCGTTTATGAAATATTGTAACACAGGTGAGCGCTCTTTTTTCTAGTCAATTTATTTGTAATTGCAGTAAATAAGTCGATAATTCAATAGAATGAAATATCATTCAATGATTAGTTTATACAGACTTTTATTAAAATTTGTATTTACAAATAATTATACATTTTATTATTTTTCGAAAAACTGTATGCATTGGCGCCGGAAGTAGAAGGTCTTTGTACCTTTTATTAATGTAAAACATTTATTTAGAGCGTGTCAATAAATTAGCGGAAGGTAGGAAAAATAAAGATCTGCTTTCTGGTGTACAGAATTTGAGTGTAATAAAGCCCTTGTAAATTGAATGAACAAAGTAATATGATTCAGGGCGGGGAAATAACTGAATTTATGACAGGACCATCTAATGATAATTTTTTAATTTTTGGATAACAAACAAACTTGAGTGAATAAGGTAATAGTTTTATGATGAAGCAAATTACAATTTTTTGTTTCGAAATATTATCTAATTATAAATAATCGTGTAGTTTTAGTCAATAATTTATTGTAACATACAACTACCAATACATTAAGCACAACACATGAAGTTTTTAATTCTAACTATAAACACGTAAGTGTATTACCGTATTTACTATAACGTATGTATAACATTACATCCCGTGTACTATTTACCTTTGTCAGGCCTCCAAGACCAGTGTACTACGTCAGGGCCGTCGACTATTACAGGCCAAGTACTGTAGAGATTTACCACACTGGGCCGGTACCAATTAACACAGGTAAGTAGGCCGCGCATGCTCCCAACGTACAACCCATGTAGATCCTACCACCCAACAAGCAGTATACAAACATACCATTGCAGTATATGCACAAAAATTAGATTTTTCCTTAGTACAACCCGCGTAACCTATGAAATATTTTGCGGGAAATCAAATTGCAATGGCATGTTTGTACACTGCTTGTTGGGTGGGAGTATCTACATGGGTTGTAAGTTGGAAGCATGCGCGGCCTACTTACCTGTGTTAATTGGTGCCGGCCCAGTGTGGTAAATCGACGACTCCAAACTAGTTACTTGTTGCTTTGGAATTGCATAATGACAATCAAATACGTCACCACTTGCGCTCCCACCTAAACATAGCAATGTTATACAAAAACAAATTAAATATTTTATTTTATTAGTATCTGATATATGCATTATATTTTTTGTCAACGGGAGCGTGTTTATGTTTTAGTTTTAATTTCCTCTAAATATACTAATAACATAAAGTCTTGATTAACAAAATCAAAACCAATTATTACGTTTAGCAGTAACGTTTTATCAAGGGAAAAATAGTTTCCGTAATTGACAGCAACTGCATTCTGGGTCATCTCATTGTAGAGAAATTTTAACTGAAAGCAAAACAAAAGTCAGGTTGCCTATACAGTAAATAATGCTATATTTTAGTATCACGAATTTCAATAATTAATTAATATTTTGCGTTATAATGCTTTAATGTAGAAATTTTAGACTATGTATATATACTACATGAGTGGTTATTTGGTACAATTATGTGTGCGATTTTGCTATTTTTTTTTCTTTCCTAATAATTAGCTAATTTTATCAGAAATACAAAATGTAGAGAACAGTACTTCATTTTTAGTTGCAGCATTTTCACTTATGGCGTCAATCTGAAGAACTTCTTCAGCAACCAACAACTCCTTTAATTTTATCATAGTAATTTTATATATGTTAATATCTGGTCCAATATTAAAGCATGCTTATAAATATCAGCTTATGATAGATTTTTTAGAAATAAAGTAAATTCTTACGGCTGCAGAAATGTTTTCAGCTAGTAAAACTTTGAAGTACAATCGAAGGAAATTATTGCAACCGTAATACATATTACCCAGGACGATGATTATAAATGATAACGTCGTGATGCTCTCCGGGTGTTGCGTGACTGCATTGAGAACAAATGAAACTCCTATCGTACATGAAAGGATGGTTTCAGCTACTGACAAAATTTCTTGACCTTTTAGGCAATCTGAGGCAAGATTAGTTTGGTCACGAACTTGCTTCACCAAATTTCGCCAGCCGATGACGTCATCAGCTGAAATTGTGAAGCTATGCGACACTTCGCATTTCTTTATCCCCCCTAAAATCTTGTCGCAGGTTTAATCAATTAAGAAAAAGCGTTGGATATTATTTCGTTAAGTTAGTTAATTAGTTTTGTAATTAATATCTGCAAACGTGTAAAACAGGTTAATTAATTACCTGCTCAAAGGCCAATCCCTGTGTTTTCAGTATCATCAACACTTTGACGTCTTCCATGATTGGTTGACAAGTTAGTGAAAATGTTGCCAAATACATGCATGAAATAGCCACAAACTCTACATGATAGTCGTAGATTGGCAAAATATAGATGGTTCCCATTGCAATCCAGAATAGAGTTACGAAAGCTAACAAGGGAAGAAGGACTCGATTTAGAAAGCGGCGAGTGTACTTTTCCATTGTGAAAGCAAAGTTCTTGTTATTCGTATTCCGGATAATGTTATTAAAACAATTCAAAAAGTCGCGCTGAAAAGTACTCCATTTGTTTAACCAACGAACAAAGGCTGGAATGTTCCAAAATATAACGATAGTTCTACAAATGCTCAAGGCAGAATTTTCAATATATACGACGCCGTTATAACGTTGCTGTGTAGGGTTAAAAAGCTGCTTCATTTCAGGTCCGATGCTAAACCTACAGATATTAAAATTTTTAAAAACATTTAATTCAAACTAAAGATGTTTTCTACAAATAACGTATCACTATTAAACTTGAAATTAATTGCAAAAAATGTATAATATACTTACAACTTCACGGGATATGGAATGTCCAGTCCAATATTACAGAGGAAAGTTATTAAGGAGAATAGGTTGACAGCATGCAAAATATATGAATACCAAAATCCTGCCTCGGCCCATTTAAACATGTTTGTCTCGTAAATATTTTTATTACTTACAACACCTTGATTTTTGGTATGGGTTTTTTGATGGATGCATTGCCTTAAATTAGACGAATTTTGGTCAGCAGCTTCACCCACTTTAATCTGGTTTTGACTGTCATTTTGAATTTTACTTGGTGGACGCTTGTGTTGGTCGTCATTTTCATTTGCAGGAATGTTGATTTCAACAGGATAACCTCCAAAGTATTTTAATATCCTTACGAGAGGCTTCATTCCATTTCCAATTTGATTTGGATATGCCTTTTCAGAAAAGGAATGAATTTTAATTTGACAAGCGTCACTATCAGTGGGAAAAACCACTGATACTGAACTTGAAATAAATGGATCTTTTTCATTTTTGGATTTTGTTTCCATGTTTTAAAATTTTTTTAGAAATGTAGAGCACTGCTGGCCAGCTTGCAAAATTCCGATAAAGTGAATCAAAAAACATACTCTTTATTGTGCAGGGTTATGAGTCAACTTCATTAACATTGTAAACAAATGCACACATGTTTGTTTTTTAGCAGTTTGTTATTTTAATTTGCTTTCCTTTGGTGTGCTGTTAATAAACATATTTGTGATAATTTGTTTAGGGACCTTATACATAAATAATTAATTATAGTGCAAGGCATTGAAAAAATAATCTATCAAAGCCCAAAGCGCAATTTTAAGAGTTCATGTTTAATTTTGTATTCACAGTAATTTGCTGAAAATAAAAATCTATTTTGACTGAATTAACAATAGCCTTAATATATTAAAAAAATAATGCACAATTTTAAAACTATAATTACTAAATTAAAAAGAATTGATTATTTTTGTCGACATTTTTACATAATTGTACTTGTATTTAATCACTAGACAATACACGTGTGGTTTCAAATTATATAATATCGAATACAATAAACTTATTCTTTATATGAAGCAGTAAATTGAGCTACAACGACTACTACATAACTACTTACAAATTACTTGCTGCTTTGAAATTGCATAATGACGATCAAATATGTCACGACTTGGGCTCCAACCTGTTATACAAAAAAACAGAAACGTTATAGATAATCAAAGTATGAATAAGATTTTTTGGACAGGGGATTGCTTAAGTATTTTAGATTAAGTTTCCTTATTGTAACATTAAAATATAAAATAGTGAAATAACAATAAATGTTTATTACGTTAAGCAGTAACGATTTATCAAGGGCAAAATAGTTTCCATAATTAACAGCAACTGTATTTTGGGTCATGTCGTCGTACAAAAATTTTAACTAAAAACAAAACAAGTCACAATATTCAAAACAAATTAATAAATATTTTATTTTATTTGTGGAAATGTGTCAACAGTTTGGGATACAATGCTCTAGTTTGGAATTCTTAAAGATTTTTTACTGCCTAAATTATTACATTGTATGTATAACTATGTGTGTGTATTTATATTTAGGAAGTTTAATTAGTGCATTTATCTAAGCGCATTACTTCAGTTTTAGTTGCAGCGTCTCCTGTCTTAGCGTCAATTTGAAGTACTTCTTCAGCAACCAGCTGCTCCTTTAGATTTATCAGCAAATATTTATATTGATTTTACTCATGTATGGTAACTTAATTAGTAATAAAATTCCGAATTTATGAGCCCAACTAATTAATACACTTACCGTAGCTGATATTTTTTCTGCTAGTAGAACTTTAAAGTACAGTCGGAGGAAATTACTGCAGCCGTAAAACAAGTTACCAAATATTGTGGTTATAAATGACATTTTCAGGACCTTGTCTTGGGTTTGGGTGACTGCGTTAAGAATATATGAAACTCCAATTGTACAAGAAAGGATGGTTTCAGCAACTGACAACATTTCTTGACTTTTCAAGCATTGTGAAGCAAGCACAGTTTAGTCACAAACTTGTTTCACCAAGTGTCGCCAGCCAATTACGTCATCAGCTAAAATTGCCAAGCTACGCGATAGTCCGCATTCCTTTATTCCTGCCAAAACCTAATCATTTAGGAGTAGACGGCTTACAGAATAAATTCAGCATTTTTTGAAGATGTAGTGAGATTTAATTACCTGCTCAAAAGCCAACCCCTGGGTCTTCAGTATCATCAACACTTTGACATCTTCCATAATTGGATGACAAGAAATTGAAAATATTCCAAAAAGCATGATAACGCTGGTCACGAACTCTATTTGAAAGGTGTAGATTGAAAATATGTATGTTGCTCCTGTTACAGTCCAACAAAATACTAAAACAGGAAGAAGGACTCGATTTAAAAATCTGCCAGTATTTGCTTCCATTGTGAAATGAAAATTGTTGTTGCTATTCCAGATACTGTCATTGAAACAGTTCTCAAAATCCCGCTGAAAGCAGCACCAATTATTTAGCCAACGAACAAAGACTGGGGAGTTCCAAAATATTACGATGGTTCTTAATATATTCAGAACAGACGTTCCAATAAATATGACTGCATTGTAACTTTGCTCTGTGCTGCTAAAAAACTGTTCTTGCTCTGGTCCAAAGCTGAACCTACACATAAATGTTTTGAAAATTTAAATATTTGATTTCGTTTAACATGATTAAAAAATAATTAGATCCTATTTTTCATTAGTATTCAAATTATATCCCACCTTTAATGGTGTGGCTCTGTTAAATTTCAAAGTCGCAATTTTTTATTGTATGATAACCGTATTACTTTTACGTTATAATGAGTGCAGCACATCGTCTGTGAAGAACCAAAATGACCCATATCCAATACAAGCTACAATCAAAATGAGCTATGTCATCAAAATAAAATGAGCAACATGCGTAAAATGTTATATAGTTACGAGTTTTTTAAAAGTGTAAAATGTTCTATTCACATTTTTTTGTAAGTTGTAAAATTTTCTATTTGCATGTTTTTTTAAACAGTGTAAACTTTTTTTTACACGTTTTTGAAAAGTTTTTAAATGTTCTATTTGCATGTTTTTTAAACAGTGTAAACAGTTCTATTTACACGTGTTTGAAAATTGTAAAATGTTCTATTTGTATATTTTTGAAAAGTGCAAAATATTCTATTTATATGCTTTCAAAATGGTGATATTTTAATATTTGTGTAGATGATGGATTTTATTTTTAGCTACAAATAGATATGGGTCATTTTGGCTCTTCACTGACGATATATTGTGTTATATATTTAAAAGAAACGTTTGGAATGCTTACAGTTTTACAGGATACGGAATTCCAAGTCCAATATTGCAGAGGAAGACTACAACGGAAAATAGGTTGATAGCATGCAAAATATATGAGTACCAAAACCCTGCCTCGGCCAAATTAATCATGTTTGTCTCGTAAATATTTTCAATATTAACATTTTCGTTTCTATATTGATTTTTTTGATAAATGAGTTGATTTAAATTTGACAAATTCTGATCAACAACTTCGCTTTCTGTAATCTGACAGCTTTGACTTTCATTTTGAATTTTTATTAAGAGATGACGCTTGTGTTGATTGTCATTTTCTTTTTCATGAATATTGAATTTGACTGGATAGCCTTCAAAATATTTTAATATCCTCACCAGAGGTTTCATTCCAATTCCAACTTTATTTGAATTTGCATTTAGTGAAAATGGTTTGATTTTAATTTTACTGTCGTCGCTCTCATTGGGAAAAACAGCTGATTCTTCTGGCCTTGTAAGAAATGGATCATTTCCACTTGTACTTTTTCTTTCCATTTTTAAAAAGTATTTTTTCTAAATGGAGAGTACCACTACTGAACAGTTCGTAAAATTCCAACAAAGTGTACTAAACAAAATAGAGAACGAACTCTTTGCTTTGCTTATAGAAGCTATATGAAATAACTCATAATCATAGTACACAAACGCACTAATGTATGTTTTATTAATTTGTTATTTTAGTGTGCTTGCCGTGCCGTTGGTAAGCAAATATAGTAATTTGTTTACGTACCTATGCTATGCATTTTATCATGTATATTGCTACACCTTAAAATAATAATCTAATAAAGCACACTCATATGGCAATTTACGCCTAATGCGACACCGTAGTAGCCGTAATTAGTAGAAAAGTACGTCGAAGCAAAATCCAAAATTGAGACTTGAAGCGTAAGACCAATAATATAATTAATTACAAGTGGACAGGACCAGACCTATGAAAATGAAATAATTCTAAAACGGTCCAAAGGTCTAAAGCTCAAAGCGCATGTACTGCGAATTTAACCATAATAACAATCTCAAGAACAGGATTACTTGTTGAAAGAATAAAAAATCATTAGTTTTAATCAGGTTAAATAATTATTATAACAAAATAATAATAACTTGAAATGTTTTGTTTTCCAAATTATAAAACTGAGTAGTCAAGTGCAGTGAGGTTCAAAAATTAGGATTTACGACTTTTAAAATAAAATTGTTTAGAGCAAAACTACTGCCCCGAGTGAGGATCGAACTCACGACCTTAAGATTATGAGACTTACGCGCTGCCTGCTGCGCCATCGAGGCTTGGGATGCATGTCATGCTAATTCTATTTGTAACGACAATTTTTCTTCCTTATAACAGATTCGTCTAAATATAGCTGTATCTGATTATTACTTGCTACTTTGAAACTGCATTATGACGATCATGTAGGTCACGACTTGAGCTCCAACCTAATAGAAATTCAACGATCACAAACAAAAACATTTTATTTTAGCAATAATATTTAATTAACTTCCGTCGATACTTTCAATAGCAATTTTGTATAGTGTTGCCCTTTGGGCATCTTGCGACCGTTTGTGTTGTTCATGTATATTCTTTACACAAAAAATTAAAAAAAAACAAACAATTATTCTATGAATAACAAATTTTCTATTACATTAAGCATAAGCTTTTTATCCAGCGTAAAATAGTTGCTAAAGTTGACAGCAACCCCATTTTGAACCATGTGAGAGTAGAGAAATTTTAACTAAAAATAAAAATCCCCGATGAATAATGTACATGCGCGTCAGTACTTAATCAATCATTAAAAAAAATAACTAGGTTATTGCAATGCGTTAAACGTTAGAATTAATTACACTTACTAGGAAAAGATACAAATAAAAATAAATAATTAATTATGCACTTACTTCAGTTTTAGCGGCAGCCTCTCTGGTCGTTGATTCAATTTGAAGAAGAAACCGCTCCTTAAATTTATCACAATTACGTTTACAATTATTTATGTATGTCTTTTGAAATTCTCGTCAAATATGATACGAGGCTAAAACAAAAAATAAAAAACCATCCTTACTGCTCCAGATATTTTTTCTGCGAGTACAACTTTTAAGTACAAAGGGACGATACAATTTAGGCACAAGTACAAGTTTCCAACAACTGTAAAAATAATCAAGTTTCCATTTTGGTCACCTCGGGTCAGATCTTTAAGAGTATATGAAACTACTACAGAGCAGGAAAAGATTGTTGCGGCAACTGATATCATTTCTTGACTTTTGATATATTGCGAGGCCAGTGCAGTTTGGTCACGAACTCGTTTTACCAAGTCCCGCCAGCCAATCACGTCTACAGTGGAAATCATCAAACTACGAGATTGTCCGTATACTTTTATACCTGTCAAAATCTGTATAGGAGCGAAAGTGTCAATTAAACAGTTCATTTTTTTTACAGATTTTAGAATAAATAAATAACAGCCATATGGATATAGTAATAAGATTAAAAACAAATTTACGTAATTGAATTAACGAATGGTCCTGAGCAGAGCACCTAAAAGAATGGTAATAATGCTGCAATACTCTACGCAACTCACCTGTTCAAATGCCACCACCTGTGTCTTTAACACGACGAACACTTTTGCATCTTCCATGAGTGGTAGAACAAACGTTGCAAATATAGACACAATCGTACATCCAATAGACACAAATTCCACGTGATAGATGAACAAAGGTATTAAATATATGCCTTGAAACACAATCCAAAATGCACTTGGAATTGCCAAGTAGAGAAAAAGGACCCATTTTGAAAACCAGTGAATATCCTCTGCCATTGTAAAGGAAATTTTCTCTCGACTCTGGCTCTGGTCATCCGCTTTGAAGCAGTTCAAAAAAGCCTGCTCAAAGTTGCGCCAATTGTTTAGCCAACGAACAAGCGATGGTGAGTTCCAAAATATAAGGATAGTTTTGACAATGTTTAAAACAAAATTTCCAGCGCTGTCGATGTTTCTATAGTTTATTTCGGTCTCATTTTTCCCAAACATTTTTTGGAATTCTGGTCCTGTACTCAAACTAAAAATAAGAAAACAAAAGTGTTTGGCTGTCCAATTTATTTTCCAATTATAACACTGATAGTAGTAACTAATTGTGCTATATATAAATCGTCTGTGAAGAACCAAAATGACCCATATCCAATGTAAACCAAAACCAAAATGACCTTTGTCATAAAAACAAAATGAGAAACATGCGTAAAATGTTAATTACGAGTTTTTGAAAAGTTTAAAATGTTCTATTTTCATGTTTTTGAAAAGTGCAAAATGTTCTATTTAAATGTTTTTCAAAAGTACAAAATGTTCTATTTTCATGTTTTTGAAAAGTGAAAAATGTTCTATTTTCATGTTTCTGAAAAGTGAAAAATGTTCTATTTAAATGTTTTTTAAAAGTACAAAATGTTCTATTTTCATGTTTTTGAAAAGTGCAAAATGTTCTATTTAAATGTTTTTTAAAAGTACAAAACGTTCTATTTTCATGTTTTTTGAAAGTACAAAATGTTCTATTTTCATGTTTTTGAAAAGTTAAAAATGTTCTATTTTCATGTTTTTTAAAAGTACAAAATGTTCTATTTTCATGTTTTTGAAAAGTTAAAAATGTTCTATTTTCATGTTTCTGAAAAGTGAAAAATGTTCTATTTTCATGTTTTTAAAAAGTGCAAACTGTTCTTGAAAATTATTTAAAGTCTCAAGACATATTTTAATATTTGTTTAGATAGTGGAAATTGTTTTTAGCTACACATTGATGTGGGTCATTTTGGTTCTTCACAGACGATATATATGTACGTACATAGTATGCTATTCTATATTTTCTTTTCAGCAAATCAGTAAACGCAATGGTTTCTTACAGTTTCACTGGATATTCCAATTGTAACACAACATTGCAGAGATAGACCAGAACAGAAAACGTCTTTAAAGCCAGTGCAAAATAGGAGAACCAAAATCCAGACTCATTCCATTTAAAAATGGTTGTTTCGTACATATCTTGAACTCCATTATTCTGTCTCTGACCCACAATGAGATCTAAAATTTTGTTTGACTCGCTCGAGGTTTGACTTCTTGTTTTTACATGAGTTTTGATTTTAACTGGATAGCCTCCAAAATATTGTAAAATTCGAACAAGAAGCTTCATTTGAACTCCAATTTTATTTGCTGCCAGGTTCACAGATAGTAACACGGCTTTAATTTGACTTTTGTTTTCATTATTAATCTGAGCTGATTTTAAATTTTGGTAGTATGCAGAGCTTCCAAAATATATTTTTTCCATTTTGAAAAACGTGTTTAGAATAATGTGTTAGAACTGGGTGCACCAAATGATGTGAACATTCAATGGGTTATTTTCTAATGCTTCATAAAATGTAGTAGGAATAGAGGGAATTTTAAAGTTTAGGATAATTTAAATTCCTTATCTTTTCATTAATTTATTGAAGTAGTGTGCAAATACCAGGGAATGTTACGTTTAGAATTTAAATACCATTATTGTATAGTTGCATTAGGCAAATAAAATGTTTCAAAACTAATTACTGTATTTTACTTATGTGGGTGTGTCTCTCGGCTCAAGTGCAAAGGCCCTTTAGTTCAACGCTTCAATGAAATTACCACTTAGGGATAGTCCATAAAGGATGTCATTCAAATTATCATTCTTTTAGAACCCACCCACCAGAATATTATCTAATTAACATTGGTCAAATTGCTGTCTTTACAATGCGGCATGCCATCAATACACAAATGAACCCTCACACCCTATACAGATGACATCATTTGTGGACGATCCCTTAATACATATTTACCTGCAAAATATGATGTTAAAAAATATTTAGCCCTTTAAAATAATAAGCCCAATACAATTTAATTTTCCTAAAATACTAATCCATCTGTCACACCCTTTTAAATATCCAACTGAAGAGCTTAACAGTGTTTGTACAACAAAACATTAATTTCTAATATAATAAACATTACTAGAAATTAGGGCTAATTGTAAGAACTAGGACATGTCGTTCGAGCCCAAAGAAAGCAAATTCATCAGTAATTCGCATTTATCACTAACGACAGTCCTACGCATTTCTACACTCTGAATAACGCTTTATTAAATTTATTATTGTTTCAAGGCGTTGAACTAGACATAAATATTTACGTAGACAATTCTAGAAAACAATTATAGTAATGAGTGGAAATCGCTTTTGTAGATTTTGTAAAAGTCCTTAAGTTCACTTAAAATTAAAACAATTCCCTAAGTAGGCAAGTTAATGAGTGGGCGTTGTTAATTTTTGATCGTTTTCACATCGCTTGCAACTTAACAGGGGCACTATAAGAACTACCAATATTTTTGATAGCATTTGTTTACCACATTATGCAATGAATTTAATTACGGCAAGATAAATTGATCACGATCTAATTGAATTTCCTGTTTACTAATTTTATGATTGACTTTATTACAAAGTAAAGCGCGTAATCACCCTAATTTGTAATATTACACTTTAACTCACGGGAACGTACTTGTAAAAGCTTGAAGAAAATCTTTTAAAAAATGAAAAGAAAATATACAAATGTTACTTCTGTCACAAGCTCAGAATTAGCTCTGTTTGATACTGAAAGCGACTTACAAGCTAAAATGGGTATAGGGACAATTCCCGCAAATAAAGGAAAAATTCACACTGGAATACAAATGAAGAATCTTGTGCGTGTATTACAATATATTGGTGGCTACCCAATTAAAATTAAAATTTCTAAAAACAGAAATAAAAAAAGCAATTTAAATGTAATCTTAAATGGGGGTTCTATGCATGATACTGAAATTGAAACTGTCTGCGAAACAACCATTTTTAAATGGACTCAGGCCGCTGCTTGGTACTCCTATTTTGCACTTGTTCTAAAGATATTTTCCGTATTGACATATCTCTGCAATATCAGTTGGGAAATTTCATGTCCAGTAAAACTGTAAGAGATTCAAGTTTTTATTAAAAATTTATTACAATTATGATTAATTTCACAAGTACATAATTAAACGCTGAAAATATTTATTGTTATAGTTTCAGCTCTGGACCAGAACTCCAAAAAATATTTGCCAGTAATCAGACCGATTCACATTATAATCGCGTTAGCAACACTGGAACAATTTGTTTAACTATTGTAAAATCCATTCTAATATTTTGGAACACACCACAGTTTGTTTGTTGGTTGAATAATTGGAGCGTCTTTGACAGGGAGTTTGAAAATTGTTTCAATGCGGATGGCCAGAATAAACAGGTTGTTTCATTTACAATGGATTTTAGAATACGTCGCTTTTCAAATTGGGTCCTTTTTATTTACTTAGTATTTCCATTTGTGCTTTGGCTCTTGTCCGAAGGAATATTTATACTACCAATGTTCATCTATCATGTGGAATTCGTGTCAGTTGGATGTATGTTTGTGTCCATGGTTGCAACGTTTCTTCATCCACTCATGGAAGACGCGAAAGTGTTGATAATTTTAAAGACACAGGTGCTGGCAGTTGAAAAGGTAATTAATTAAGCTATTTTAAATATTGTGGTATTTTTAAAATTTTAAAATACATTGTGTTTAAATAATTGATATAAAACAAGCGGGAGTTCTTTAAGAATTTCCACTGTTTAATTTACTGGAGATTTTTTTTTCATTACCAAATTTAGATTTTGGCGGGAATAAAAGAGTGCGAAAAGTCTCGTACCGTGTTGATTTCTGCTGACGACGTAATTGACTGGCGACACTTAGTGAAACAAACTCGGGACCAAACTGCACTAGCCTCGGAATATCTCAAGAGCCAAGAAATATTGTCAATTGCCGAAATAATACTTTCTTGCTCTGTGATAGTATCATACACCCTTGTAGCTTTGTTCCTCCGAGATGATCTATCAAGAGACTCAATTATTTACACGGTTATTGGAAACGTTTGGTACGCCTTCAGTTATTTCCTTCGACTGTACTTAAAAGTTCTGCTCTCAGAAAATATATCGTCTGTGGTAAGCATTTATTTAATGTCTTCGAATTAAATTCGTAATTCGTTGTTTCATAATTATTGCGAGATGCAATGTCATAAATTAATAAAAGTAAAATACATAAAAGGAGCGGTTAGTAGCTGATGAATTAATCGAAATTGACGCAATTGCTGAAGATTCTGAAACTAAAACCGAAGTAGGCACCCATTTTAATTTATATAATTCTATTTATATATCGTCTGTGAAGAATCAAAATGATCCATATCCAATTTATGTTACGATTAAAATGAGCTATGACATAAAAACAAAATGAGAAACATGCGTAAAATGGTAATTACGAGTTTTTGAAAAGTGTAAAATGTTCCATTTACATGTTTTTGAAAAGCGTAAAATGGTCCATTTACATGTTTTTGAAAAGCGTAAAATGGTCCATTTACATGTTTTTGAAAAGCGTAAAATGTTCTATTTAAATGTTTTTAAAAAGTGTCAAATGTTCTATTTAAATGCGTGCAAGACATATTTCAGTATTTTTGTAGATAGTGGATATTGTTTTTAGCTACAAATGGATATGGGTCATTTTTGTTCTTCACCGACGATATGTAACTTTTAGGATGTTGTTTTTGCTTTCAGTTAAAATTTCTGTACAGCCAGATCATCGAAAATACGGTTGCTGTCAATTTTGGAAACTATTTTGCTTTGGATAAAAAGCTGCTGTTGAGTGTAATAAAATTTATGATTTAATTAGCTTAAGTATTTTAAACGATATTTACATCGTAGAGCTACGACTAACTTCTTGCCTAACGCAAAATTTCCCCATGAAAATACTATTAGAACGTAAATTAAGTAATTTGCTTCTGTTGTGTTTTTATCACGTTTTTACTTTAGGTTGGAGGTCAAGTCGTGACATATTTGATCGTCATTATGCAATTTCAAAGCAGCAAGTAATCAAGCTGGAATCGTTCCTTTGTCTAGAATTATGTTTGTTCAATTACACCAATTATTTATGTTGTTCTATAATTAGTACACAATTTATTTAAAATTTTTCATTTATAGAAAATTAAAATGTGTCTGATGCATTCAAATTGCCATTATTAATACTACTATAATAATGAAAGCGTTTATCCCAGGTTGTTATTGGCATAATACAATTTTTGCATAATTAATTACTTGCTTGCATTTACTTAACTGATCGTGAGTCTACAAAAATATTGTAGAAGTTGAAGTTCATTGTAAGGGAAGGCTAACAACAAAACCTAAATCAATTTATTTTCAAAATGCAAAAAATGAATGTTACTATTACTATTTAAGAAATCTTTTTGTGTATTTTAAGAAAAACAAATTCTCGTTACGAAAGGAATTAGAAGTAACAATATCCCAAGCCTCGATGGCGCAGCAGGCAGCGCGTAAGTCTCATAATCTTAAGGTCGTGAGTTCGATCCTCACTCGGGGCAGTAGTTTTGCTCAAAATAATTCAATTTTACAATACGTATTTTTAAATTTATAATTAATCGCTGTAATAAAATATAATTTAGAATGTTTTTTTTTCATTACCTTTCATTTTAAACTCATGTTTGTATCTTATTAATAGTGATGAATTTCAATTTAATGAGTATTTATTTTTTTGTAATAGAATTCAATTTAAATGTCATGTTGAGTTTTATACCATTTAAGACCATTTACTATTTGACTAAATGACTGAACTGCGTTTGAACACCCCAATATTTAATTAGAAAGTTATTAAAGTCCAAAGCAGTTAGTACTTGCATTTAGATCAGCATCTTCTTCGAGTCTAAAGAATGCGAATGCTCCGGGATTCGTATTTCCCACTTATGACGGTGTCACGTATTGTTAACTCCGCAATAAGATTAATTAACTAGGCAGAATTATTCACTTCGGAAATTCAATAAAACGATTATTGTAATAAGTTCATTTCTCTATTTTTCGTATGTTGTCCAAACTTTCTGAAGTAATGAAATTAGCTCAAGTGACAAAAACTCTAAATTAATTAATTGTATCTGCTTAGCGAAAAACACAAATATTAAACATTAATCAAATACAGTAGCATTTATTTGCCCACAACAACATTGAAAAAACAATTTAATGTTATTTGTCTACTAAAAAGGTGAATAAAACTGTGACAAATCAAATCATTTTCCATAATAATATTAAATAATTAATAATATTATAATTGGATGTTATATTATGTTTTGTAATACTGGTTTTATTACAAAGAAAGAAATTCACACTGACTGGTAATATATTGCACAGCACGAAACTACAATTCCAAGTCTCCAAGTTTAAAAACAATTTCTTTAAAATGGAAAGTAAATATAGTAAAACGTTGTATTTTTCACAAGCACACAACTAAGTCTGTTGGGCACTGAAAAAGGATCTCAAAATAAAATGAGATGACCATCCCCTTCTGCAAATTTATCGAAAAATCAAATTGAAATGCAAATGAAGCTTCTTGTACGAATACTAAAGTAATTTGGCTGGCACCCCATCACAATTAAAATTCCTAATGATGCTAGTAGAAACAAAATCGAAACTGTCTACGAAACAACCATTTTTAAGTGGACAAAGGCGGATGCTTGGTACTCCTATTTTGCACTTGTTCTAAAGATATTTTCCGTATTGACATATCTCTGTAATATTGGTTGGGAAATAACATGGCCCGTGAAACTGTAAGAACTAAACGTTTTTATTAAAAATATAAATAACATAATAATTACTTTCACAAACACAGAATAAATGTTATGAATATTTGTTTAAAGTTTCAGTTCTGGACCAGAACTACAAAATCTTTTTGGGACCAATCAGACTGAAGCAAGTTCCAAAGGCTTCGAAAGCACTGGAAATATTTTTTTAATCATTGTAAAATCTATGCTTATATTTTGGAATGCACCATTGTTTGTTTGCTGGTTGAATAATTGGAGGTACTTTGAGCGGGAATTTGAAAATTGCTTTAAAGCCAATAATGATGTTCAGAATTCAGAATAAACAAAGTTCTCCCTTTAGCATGAAAGTGGACATTCGCCGCTTTTCAAATCGGGTCCTTCTTCTCTACTTAGCGTCACCAACAGCACTTTGGATGATGTTCGTGGACATTTTTATACTTCCCATGTTCATCTACTACGTGGAGATCGTGTCCATTGGGTGCATGCTTGTGTCCATGATTGCGATGTTTGTAAGCCCACTCATGGAAGATGCCAAAGTTTTGATAATTTTTAAAAGTCAGGTGCTGGCGTTTGAACAGGTTAATTATTTGGTTTTGCTGAACATCGTGTGTGAAGAACCAAAATGACCCATGTCCATGTTCAGCTAAAAACAACATCAACTATCTACAAATATGTCTTGAAAGAATTTAAATAGAACATTTTGCACCTTTTCAAAACATGGAATTATAACCCTTTGCACCTTCTCAAAAACATGGAATTACAACATTCTGCACCTTTTCAAAAACATGGAATTAGAACAGTTTGCACCTTTTCAAAAACATGGAATTAGAACATTTTGCACCTTTTCAAAAAATGTAAATATGGCATTTTAAATTGTCGAGAAACATGTAAATAGGACATTTTACGTTTTTTAAAAACTCCTCATTAATATTTTAAGCATGTTTCTCATTTTGTTTTTGTGACATAGCTCATTTTGATTCGAGCCTAAATTGGATGTGGGCCATTTTGGTTCTTCACAGACGATATTATTATATAGTACTGCATAGAACAGGTATGAATAATTATGTAAATATTACACAGTTTTTTTTTACTTCGTTTACCATTTCAAAATTTTGACATGGAAAATTTTTAAATGTTAATGTAATTTTAATTTTTCTCGGTACTCTTAAATGTTTGTTAATTATGATTGAGTTCAAAAACATCAATTTAAAAACAAATCAATAATCTAGGTATTGATTTTTCATTTACAATTTCAAGATTTTGGTGGGAATAAAAGATTGCGGATCATCTCGCAACATGATGATTTCTGCAGCGGACGTGATTGGCTGGCGACACTTGGTAAAACACGTTCGTGACCAAACTGCACTTTGCGTCTCTCAATATCTCAAGAGTCAAGAAATAATATCGCTCGCAGAAACAATACTTTCGTGTACTTTAGGCGTTTCACATACCCTTAAAGCTTTGATCCTCCGAAATGACCTAACGGGAAACTCAATAATTTTGGCAATTGCAGGAAACGCGTACTACGGCTTCAATTATTTGCTTCGACTTTACGTAAAAGCTTTACTTTCTGAGGAAATGTCGTCTGCGGTAAGATTAATTTTATTTCTTTGTTTCCGTGTTAATTATGTTCAGAAGGAAGTATAGAAAATTAAATTTTGCAAAATTGAATAAATGTACAATACTCCAAAGGAGCGATTAGTTGCTGATGAGCTACTTCAAATTGACGCAAACGCTGGAGATTTTGCAACTAAAATTGAAGTAGGTATTTATTGTGATTTAATTATACATATATTTCTGGTTTAAATATTTTTGCACTTACGATTATACTTTACAAATTATTCGTTAACGAATCACACGCATGTTCTATAAGCCTTATCAACTGTGGTTCTTGTTTTTAGTTACAATTTCTGTACAGTCAGATTACGCAGAAACCAGTTGCTGTCAATTTTGGAAACTATTTTACGATGGATAAGAAGCTACTGCTTAATGTAATAGTTTAGTCATTCATTCAATAGTAATGCCTATTTTAGGTTTTTATTTTATTAATGCTTGCACACGCTTTGACTCTGTCTGATTTTTTGGTACCATGATCTTATTTTTAGGTTGAAGCTCAAGTCGTGACATATTTGATTGTCATTATGCAATTTCAAAGTAGCACGTAATCTGCAGGCATCATTTGCGTAGTTTTGTTAGCACACATAATTAAATTTTCATAGCGAATTAAGGCAGGGCACATACGACAAACAATTAAAATTGCGCTTTAATAAAAAAAACATTACTTCAAGGCGTTGTACTATACATAATTAATTAACTACATACATACATACACACATTAAACAATTACCAAATTTATTTACCACCGGCACTAAAAGAGCTAGCACATTAAAATAACAAACAACTATAACACATACCTATGTGCATTTGTTTACAATGTTAATGAAGTTGGCTCATAACCCTGCACAATGAAAAGTTAGTTTTTAAATTCACTTCATCGGAATTTTTTAGGCTGACGGGTAGTGCTCCAAATTTCCAAAGAATTTCGTAAAAATGGAAACAAAATACCAAAATGGAAATGATTCATTTTTTTCAAGTTCAGTATCAGTTGTTTTTCCCACTGATAGTGACGCCAGTCAAATTAAAATCCAGTCATTTTCTAGAAATGCAAATCCAAATCAAATTGGAATTGGAATGAAACATTTCTTGAGGATATTGAAATACTTTGGAGGTTATCCTGTTGAAATCAACATTCCTTCAAATGAAAATGACCACCATCGCAAGCGTCCTTCAAGTAAAATTCAAAATGACAGTCAAGGTCAGACAAAAGTCAGCGAAATTTCAAAACAAAATCCGTCTGATTTCAACCAACGCATCAATCAAAAACTCCATAACAAAAATCAAGATGTTGTAAGTAACACAAATATTTACGAGACAAACATGTTTAAATGGGCTGAGGCAGGATTTTGGTATGCATATATTTTGCATGCGGTGAACATATTTTCCGTAATAACCTTCCTCGGCAATATCGGGCTGGATATTCCATATCCTGTAAAGCTGTAAGGACTCAACACAACTAAAAATAATTTTATGTGAATTACAACAAACTTTATACAGTTATTACTTAACAAACCTTGCGTTTGAAATTAATAATTTTCTAAATATTATATTTGTAGTTTTAGCGTCGGAGCGGAAGTAAAAGAGCTTTTTGACACTCAACAGCAAAGTTATAACGGTGTCATATATATTGGAACTTCTGTATTGAGCATTTTCAAAACTATCCTAATATTTTGGAATATTCCAGCGTTTGTTCGTTGGTTGAATAATTGGAGCACCTTTCAGCGGGATTTTTTGAATTGTTTTGATGTCAATGAAACTATCGGGAATACGGATAACAAGAACTTTGCTTTCACAACGGAAAACAAAACTCGTCGCTTTCTAAATCGAGTTCTTTTTCCCTTGTTAGCTTTCGTAACTGTTCTTTGGATTGCAATAGGAACCATGTTTATGTTGCCAATCTACACATTTTATGTAGAGTTTGTGTCCTTTGCGTGCATGTTTGTGGCAACATTTTCACTATCTTGTACACCAATCGTGGAAGATGTCAAAGTGTTGATGATACTGAAAACACAGGGATTGGCTTTTGACCAAGTAATTAATCAAATAGTTTTACAGCTCAATAAAAATTTGGGAATTAAATCCTGAAACTAATTATCTAAATACGCTTATTAAATGATAAAACATGCTTTAGTACAGATATTGGTTAAATAATTTTAAACGCTTTTGCTGAATTGTTAAATCTCCTGCGACCAGATTTTAGGGGGCATAAAGGAATGCAAAGTGTCGCGTAGCTTAAGGATTTCAGCTGATGACGTAATTGGCTGGAGAAATTTGGTGAAAAAAGTTCGTGACCAAACTAATCTTGCCTCAGGATGCCTAAAAGGTCAAGAAATTTTGTCAGTAGCTGAGGCCATTCTTTCATGTACAATAGGAGTTTCATTTGTTCTCAACTCAGTCACCCAACACCCGGAGAGCATCATGAGGTTGTCGTTTATAATCACCGTCCTGGGGAATTTGTACTACGGCTGCAGTAATTTCCTCCGACTGTACTTTAAAGTTTTACTAGCTGAAAACATATCTGCTGCCGTAAGAATTTTTAACAATTAAATATGCTCTACTGATAATTATTTATAACCTTGCTTTCCTATAGGACTTTATAACGTAATATGTAAAGGATATCCTATACATTTTAAGGAGCTGTTGGTTGCTAAAGAATTACTTCAAATTGACGCTAAGAGTGACAATGCTGCAGTTAAAAATGAAGTACTGTTTTTTAAAATTTGTATTTTTGAGAGATTGAGCTAATTAGGAAAGCAATAAATCGTACACATAATTTAATTATACTGCTTTATCACTCATGTAGTTTATATAGTATTTTAAAATTTGACATCGGCGCATTATTACAGTAAATAGCGTCAGCTGTTAATTAATTTCTTTAATTTCACATTAGAAAATGTAACAATAAATACTGTATATAAACAAGTTAAATTTTGTTTTGTGCTTTCAGTTGAAATATCTCTACAATGACATGACCCAGAATGCAGTTTCTGTCAATTACGGAAATTATTTTTCCCTTGATAAAACGCTGCTGCTAAACGTAATTGTTTTCGATTTTGTTAATCACGACGTTATTTCATTAGCGTATTTATAGAAAATTAAAATTAAAACATAAACGCATTCTTAGTGCAAAAAATATAATACGTTGATGCGATGAAATAAATTATTTAATTTGTTTTGTATAACGGCGCTACGTTTAGGTGGGAGCGCAAGTCGTGACGTATTTGATCGTCATTATGCAATTCCAGAGCAGCAAGTAAATAGTCTAGAGTCTGGAGTCGTTCAATTTTCTGTAATAGTACACGGGTCTGTATCTATAATGGTACATGATCCTATAGTTATAGTCCACGGGTTTGAGGTGTAGGCATTTAGCTAGTTCCGGGGTATATTTAACGAACAAATAAAATTATATGGCAACACATTTAGCATGTAGTAGCCGACGGGCTTGTAACAGTACACATGCCTGATATAGATAATTATATTTTTATTCGATCATGTAATAAATTCAGTTATTTCCCAGCCCGAAATTATGTTACATTATTTATTTAATTTACAAAGAGGCTTTACACTAAAATACCATATACACTATAGATAGCAGATCTTTATTCTTTCCTACTTTCCGCTAATTTATTGACACGCTCTAAATTATTGTTGAATACATTTATACAAGTCACAAAGGCCTTTTACTACCGGCGCCAATGCATGCAGTTTTTCGAAAAATAATAAAATTGTGTAATTAATTGTAAATACGCATTGCAATAAAAACCAACTTAAACTAAACATAGAATTCTATTTCATTTCATTTATGTATCGGCCTTTTTACAATTACAATATCGAATTGACTCGAAAACAAAGTATTACCTTGTGTTGCAATATTTGATACTGACCAGTTAAGAATCAAAATCAACTATTTAAACAATAAATTAAGCGACATTCGAGTCAAAATAGGGTCTCTACCTCGACCCAACACAAACAAAATTGGAATTCCATTGAAACCATTACAATTTCTTGGAGGTTAAAATTAGTAATACATTAGCCAAAAAAATTCAAGTTATTTGAAGAATTTGTACGGCAATTAAATTCAATATTGGCTCACTCTGTTTTACAAGCTTATCATAGAGATTCCTTGATTATAACTTAATTATGCTTCCAAATAATCCTGGACCGTCCAAGCTTTAACGAAATACCCGTAGAATATTTATGGGATATAGACACAAGGTTTGGGAAAATTGGATAAAAATCAACAGGAATCAACTCCACGTCGAACGAAGAATTGAGCCCGCTCTCCTTTACAATGATGTATCGAACACTTTGGAAAGGTCGATTTATCTCTAATTTGCGTACATAATCGTACATGTTGTCTAATGAACAGCCCAAAAAAGTAAGACAATACACATTTGGAAAACTATGATTCATGTTGATTCCACTTGGGAGTAAAGCACCCTCACCCGGTCCTACGTTACTACTTTGAACACAATCAAAGCAAATTTGTTGCAAATTAGGTAAACGAGGAATAATAAGGCCATCAAACCATTAGATCGGTGCAACGGTTAGTTTCCTTAGCGTTCCTGAACTGGATTCTAAAATTTGATTGACCACGTTCGCAATTCTTAGAAATAAATAAGAGAGTATAATTTTATTAAAAAATTCAAACTGTTCAAACGACAGTTTAAGTTCAAAGGCATCTAGTTTAAGATTTTCCTTGTATTTTGTTAGAAACATTTCCGCTTTGTAAAACTTAGCATGTAGCAAGCTATCCCAAGCATCAGGGTGGAGCTGAAGCCTTAAATCTTTCAAAAGATGGATTTTATCGCTTTCATTAGTTTCTATAAAGTACTGCATCGCCCCTAAAAAATCTAGTGCAAAACTTGCTCCCAAAAACTGCAAGTTGGCTGTAGCTCTCATGACTTTCGCAAAAAACTTGGAAGGTGTTAATCCTTCTACGATAAATACTTTTAATTTTGGCAGCATGAGCTCGTTTTGAGGTAGAGAAGCAGCAGCAGCATTTTCAGGAAAATAAGATGAATGCATAATCTGCCGCCTCCAACGAGAAGAAAGGTTAAACTTGATTTCTAAAAATTCCAGGTTTGGCCCTTGAGAAATAAGAAGCTTGTAAAGATCAGTCATCAAGGAGCTCCTTTCGGATGTTATCTTTTTACTTGAGAAGTCCAAATGCAGTGTCAATTTCTTGATGTGATTTCTAGTAGCAGTGAAAATATTTCGTATTCCTGCCTTACTAAGATTATCCTGAGAATTGAGTTGAATTTTAAAGGTCGAAAAAAGGAATGGCGTTTTGCACCGAGTAATTAATTTCCAAATATTATAATAGTAATTTTTGGGTCTCTTTTTTCTTTGAAGTCTGTCAAAACAAGCTCCTGTGACTAAATGCCGCCTCTGAAGTTCTTTTGCTCCTTCGAGCTGCCAATTTTTGTTCACAAGACGACAAGTTAAGAGATCAGATAGGCTCATGTAGCTGAATAGTAACTCCAGAATCTGCAAGAAAATAATTAATAGGCTAAAAATAAATGATAGTTCAAAAAATAAAAAATCCGCATGACTGAATTTCATTTTTTTGGGATAATAAGATAATACATTATTAGAGTGACTTACAACTTCATTTTGTAGCGCAATTTCTGTAGAAGTACTTTCCTCATTTGCTTCTGTTTCTGTTGAATTTTTATTGGAATAAGGTGGAATTTGAAGACGCCGACTGCGTTTGTTAGTAACTCCGGAGAATGATGGTTTGGCTGATTGAAACGGGATGTGGTTCGATTCTTGAGTCGTATAATTGCTTATTGCCAATGACTTGTCTGTTCGCTCGTTTTTTTCTAGTTTCTTAATTGGTGGTTTTTGTGATTCTGATCTACTACCACCTGCATCTGTTTTGAGAACATATGCAGAATTTAAAAAAAACAAATTATATATAGAATAGCGAATAGCTTTACATAATAATACTTGTATAAATTAATATTATCTGTGCCTTTTTTTAAAACCTAATTAGTTAATTTAGGCCAGTAATCACTTTTATTTTACAACCTAAAAGCATTGTGGAGATGCGGCGTATTCGTCTGTTAATTAACGCATATACAATTTTGTACGTACCAAAATGTGAAGTGCCCTTGACTTTAGATCGTGTAAAATAAGAAGGACCCATTTGGTTGGCATCTGCTCTTGGCATTTGTTTCTTCCGCTCCTTGCCTTGATCTATGATTTTCAAATAGGTCGTGGATTTTTCTACAGACAAGGAAAGGATCGAAGGTGGTCCTGGCAGGTCCCGCCGAATTGGCCCTGTATATTTTTTTCTGAAAAGAGCATGTGAAAAAAACTAGATTTGCTTAAGAGCATGATGGGAATGGGCATTTTGGTTCGCTAAGTCAGATTCATGAAAGTATAAATTTTCTAATGGTAACTAAATAGGCGCCATATATAATTGACAATAAAATAAATTTATAATTCTTTGGAACCCTACGCAGCTCCTGCAATTTTTGCCTGATTTTAAACTAACTTGGGAAGTATTTTGCATGTAACGTAACTCTAAGATTAAACCGATTGTTACCAAAACGTCTTCTACTAACTCTAGACACTTCCATTAGTATATAGACTTGAGTGCATTATGCGCTGTTCGCGCATAAAAGGCGCGCGCATTTTGAAAAAGTAGTCGACTTTCAAAATGGCCAAATTCTTATGGGATTTAACATGTGAAAATGAAAAAATCCAGGTTTCCTGTGTTTTTTATTCATTTTTGACAAAATCTCAAAATAACTTAAAAATACCAAAAATAATTTGTAGAAAGTTGTAACTATGAGTTTTATACAAAACCATCACAAATACGTGTCTGAA
This sequence comes from Dicyrtomina minuta, assembly GCA_949802685.1. Taxonomy (NCBI): domain Eukaryota; kingdom Metazoa; phylum Arthropoda; class Collembola; order Symphypleona; family Dicyrtomidae; genus Dicyrtomina; species Dicyrtomina minuta. The sequence goes on along the minus strand of OX461808.1, from coordinate 24,549,811 downwards.
AAGTATGCCTGTCATTGATACATATCGTTGGTGAAGAGTCGTTCTGTCGTAAGTCCAGTGCACAGCTAAAATCATTCTGTCCCAAGTCCATACGATTCTTTAAATCATTCTTTCGCAAGTCCATTCAATTGGTAGCTCCTGTCGAGGTCGCTGCCGCGTTGTCCTATGAATTAGGTCGGGGTTGGATGTTGAGTTTGAGTTTAAGTGATCTTTATTTAAGTGTCAAGTTCATCAATAAAAATGTACTGCTCTCAACCCTGTTGCTGACTGTATTGTACTCATGACGTACAATTCGGGGTCGTCCACAAAACACGTTATAAAAATTCAATTTCCAAAACATTTTCAAAAACACTTATTGAAAAATTCAAATTGTTCCATTGACATGTTTTGAAAAAGTGTAAAATGTTGTATTTACATCTTTTTGAAAAGTGCAAATTGTTCTATTGACATGTTTTGAAAAAGTGTAAAATGTTGTATTTACATCTTTTTGAAAAGTGCAAATTTTTCTATTTACATGTTTTTTAAAAGTGAAAAATGTTCTATTTCCATGTTTTAAAAAGTGCAAAATGAATTGTTCTGTTTACATGTTACTTAATAGGACAAATTGTTCTAAAAAGTGTTCTATTTATAATGTTCTATTTACTTGTTTTACAAAATTGTAAAATATTCTATTTAGGGTGAGGGTGCCTAATTGTGGCCGTTGTCCTAATTGTGGCCGGCGGATTAAGTTCGTATTAGTTTAACACTTTTGAAAATCAAAGTTGCAGCACCAGTAGATGGAAAGCTGAACTTTACAACCAAAATTACATTCTTCTTATACATCGATTCGTATCAAATATACAGCCGGTGGCCACAATTAGGACACCGGCCACACTTAGGCACCCTCATCCTACATTTTTTTGGAAAGCTCAAAATGTCCTATTTACATGTTTCTCAAAGGTGTGAAATGTTCTATTTACATGTTTTTGAAAAGGGCAAAATGTTCTGGAAATTGAATAAGGTACGATTTGTATGGCTTCAATTCATTTATAGATAATTACAGAGCAAATATCGTAGCCATGGTTGCGCGTCGCAAATGTCCGGGTAAACATTGCCTCGGTGGAAAATGCTTAGTGCAGGTTACAAAAGTTCGGATGGCAGATGCCTTTACACCCTATCCAAGCCTAATTTAAAGGAGATGCCAAAGCACAAGCAATATCGTCACAAACATTGGCAGAAAATGAACCTAATTATTACATAGCGTATACCTAATGTATGTATGTTGTAATAAAAATCGTACTCCTTTGTAAAGAAATTAACACTAACACAATTCGAATAACAAAAGTACCAGTCCCATGGGCGCCAGCCCAAATGGGACCTAATATAAAAAAAATATTAAAAATCGTAGGTTTACGTTATATTAGAGACCCGTCTTGTATTGAACAGTTTACATTTCCAAACGCCTATGCGCAATGTTAAAGCATAGCAAACCCTCGCGTTATATTACAAACCCGCGTTGTAATAAAAACTGACGTCTATCCCCCGCGCTGTATTAGAGACCCGCGTACTAATACAGACCCACGTTTAAACAGATACCCGTGTACTAATGAAGACCCGCGTAGTATTAGATGATACACGGTATTTCGTAAATATTTATTTGTATGTATTTAAAATAAAATCAAGATTTTAAAAATTATGTTTTTAGTTTTGGCTATTTATAAAATTCAAAAGAATAAAAAAAACAATTTTGATTAATAAAACTAATCAAAGTTTTTCTATTTTGAGTACGACTTGTCAAGCAAGTTGTTTGCTTTAGTATGATTATTTCGTTCGTAGAATCATATACATATTTTTATGATTTCATAATTTTTAACTGTACAATAATTGTGTCATCTCTTGCGTATGTGCACTATGTAAACATTTGGTATGACGAATGAAATAAATAAATAAACCCTGAATAATAATAATAATAATAATAATAATAATAATAATAATAATAATAATAATAATAATAATAATAATAATAATAATAATAATAATAATAAGTTATTCAGTTAATAAGTTACGCAAAACTAACTAACCGTATCCCTTCAATCTTCGCGAGAAAAAAAACTGTGCTCTGTCATCGCATCGGTGAGCAATGTTGATAGAAGGAAACGGATTTGCTTGTAGCCAAAATGGAAGAAAACGAATTAAATCCTTAACCGACGATTTGATATTAGGAAAATATCGTATGCCAATGCCTAAATATTGAAGTAATAGATAGGTAGTACTAATAGAAGGAAAAAGAGGCTCCCAAATCAAACACCATATTATTCATAAAATATGGTATTCAAAGTATACAATACGAATGTTAAAATGCCCATTAAAATACGAATACAAAAAAATTAAACTGCATGTTGGTTAAATTTAAATTCGACATTGTTGTACATTAAAGGTAGGCGCGGAGTAAACGCTTATAACAAAATATTGTAATAATTTGATTACTACCGTATTGTGTCGAATGCTCCCAAACACACATGTATGAATGACAGGCATACTTTTCAGACACGTTTCTGTGATGGTTTTGTTTAAGGCTCATGGTTACCTGCAAATCTTTTTGGTATTTTGAAGTCGTTTTGAGATTTTGTCAAAAATGAATAAAAAACACAGAAAGAGGGACCTGGATTTTTTCATTTTCACATGTTAAATCCCATAAGAATTTGGCCATTTTGAAAGTCGACCATTTTTTCAAAATGCGCGCGCCTTTTATGCGCAAACAGCGCATAATGCACTCAAGTCTATATACTAATGGAAGTGTCTAGAGTCAGTAGAAGAAGTTTTGGTAACAATCGGTTTAATCATACTTCCCAATTAAGTGTAGTTTTGTAATTTGCAAAACATTTTCTAAAAAGTTAATTCTGGGTTTTTGAAATACAAGATTTTTCAGAAAATGAGGTACGTTTCTTAGTATTATTTGTAAATTTGTAATACGCAGGACTGAAAAAATATCTCTTTTGCTGACAAAATTAAAATTTTTAGGACCTAACTTTTTCGCCTATTTATAGTTACCATTAGAAAATTTATGCTTTCAAAAATCTAACTTAGCGACCCAAAATGCCCATTCGCATCATGTTCTTAAGCAAATTTAGTTTTTTTCACATGCTCTTTTCAAAAAAAAATAAATAGGGCCAATTCGGCTGGACCACCTCTGACCCTTCCCTCGTGAGCTGAATGCAAATAATCCGCTCTCCAGATCTTTAACCTTAAAGCAAAAGATGGATTATTTATTACATAACGTTAATTTAGGTCTCGATGAGTGACTATAAAGCTATAACATATTTATTAAAACCAGTCACCCAGATACCTAACACGAGTCATATATTTAAATTACAAATCAATTCAAATAACCACATCACCACATAAAAGATAAAACTACATACGGATCACTAAATCACCAGGTTGCTCCAAACATTGTTGAAAAAAATTAATTAATTTAATTATTAAAATTTAAAAGCAATAGGGGTCGCCTATAAATGACTTTATAGGCATAGCTAAGCAGCTAACTTCGATATTTATGGTATTGCATTCTGACTTTAAATAAGGATATTTGGATCATTTCATTTATAATACAATAATCAAGAATATCTTCCACTCCGAATTCGCCGATTTTTGCAGAATGGAAATCACTATTATACATAACTTTATAACATAATTATTGTAATTGTACTTTCTTTGTGTTTTTTAAAATGTCAATATCATATATTTCTTATTTTTGCATTTAAAAAGTATGTGTATATTACTCCTATGGACCTTGAGTCTGTCAAAAGGAAATAAATGAATAAATAATAATAATAATAATAAGTGACCCTTTGTGTCCTTAGTTTAGAATTTCGAAGCCCTTAACTAATCATTACCATAACTCATTAGCCGTATTTCGTGAAAAATGGAAATTATCAAAACCGATTTTAAATTAAAATGAAAACAATCATAATTCATTTAAGCCCCAAAAGGAGATAATTAATCTTTTGTTTTTTCTACGTAATGCTTTTTTTGGACATTCAACGCAAAGTAAAAAACAAAAAAAATTCATTACAGATCCAAATTGTTTCACTAATTACATTTGTTTTTATGTTTAATAAATTGTACTTTTGCAGTTGATTTCTTGCTGACATTGAGTGCATATGTGGCGATTTTGCAAATCGAACACAAAACAAGAACTTTTGATGTTGTCGAAAGCTCTGACATTTTTTAAATATTAAAAAAGTTTTTGTCATGTTTCAGGATTAAATAGGATGAAACCTCACTAAACGTATTTGAACCGTATAAAAGTATTAAACGAAATATAACTCACCGAAATATTTTTTAAAGGCGTAAATGTGTTTTAAATAAAAATAGTAATTGCATTCTTTTAAATTAGTAACATCTGCAACAGGTTAGAAGCTCACTGAATATATGACTTCCTTGAAAATTTATAAAAAAAAACAAATCCACAAACTTACTGTGCAGACACGCTAGACGTTCAGTTAATGACAGGCAAGTTGGACGCGGGTGCTGCTAACGTGAGCCTACACGCTTAGAAAAATAGGAGTGAATTGACTACTTTACTGTTAAATTGTAACTACTTTCTTGTTACTCCGACATCCACAGTGGATCCTGTTAACCACGGTCAACAGGATTATGGTTAGTGATTTGCAGTGAAAACTGTTAGACTAGAAGAGTATACTAGAAAGGTGTTAAATCACGTAACACTAATCTTGTTGAACGATTTTATTAATTAAAAAATAACACCAAAAATACTACCCCGCCCTTAAGGCTTACGAACCAGGCTCCCTAACCACAACTGCCTGTGCCACAACTCACTGCCACACTCACACTATGGCTTACTAATTTAGCATACATATACAAATTGCATTTGAAACCTTTATATTTTTAAAATGTATACAACGTGTTTTTTACATGGTTTAAACCGTTTGCATAAAGTTGATAGCTTTAAGTGAGGTTTAAATAAAATCTTTAAAATCTCTAAAAAAAGTCAGAATAACAGTTACAACTCACTTTAATTAAAAATGTTTAACTGTCCTATTTTATTGCACTTATATAAATTAATAACAATTATAATATTTTTCATCTAGTTTTACTTATGAACAATGCTATTTCGATAAAAACGTGAGATGTTCAACATTTCATTATGTACAAACCTAAGCTGACCAAACTTACGTGTGTTTTCTCATACAGGAACAATATGATTTATTTTAAGTAACACATATTCAAAAACCGTAATTGTTAGTCGTTTTTGCAATTTGTTACCATTGCCAACTCCTCTTTTTGTCCTCTTCTTCCTTTACCTTTACTACAGAAGATTTTTTTCTGTCTTTGCTATTGTCGTTTTCTAATGACATACGGTACGAATTTTCTGTCATACTTCCTACATCAAGCCTTGTTATCACTTATTATATACCTGAAGGACAAGTTGGGACGTCAAGAGTTATAAGTTACATTTAAACAGTTTAAAAAAACACAAAATTTAGCCCGACACGCTAGAGTGTCGTTATGAGCATATTGAATGACATCGCAATTCATAACTTCAATAATGCAAATTTATAAAGCCGTTAAAAGTAGATACTAGCTTCATACAAATAAAAATGTGCAACGCATATAAAAATCATAAACGTAAGGGTAAAACTGACCACTCACAATATCCCAAATTTTTCATCTGTCCTCTTAAATTGCACCGATCTACCTAAATAATGACAACACAATTACAACCACGTTTGACAGGTGAACAATTACTTTTAAATAAATATTTCGACAGTCAGGCAAGTTTAAAATGCACTACCTCAAGAAGATGCTTACAACTGTTACTAACAGCGACGGTTAACCTAAAACACAGCTTCCACGAATCAAATGTTATAATATTGAAAAGTTTATTATTCATGATTATTAAAGTTTAAATGGTAACAAGTATTTAAAACAATTTTATGAATTTTAACGTTTGTAAAATTTCCCTACCTGTTTATATTAGATTTTTACTGGCCGGGTTTTAAATTAAAATTGCAGTGCTAAAGTTGCTGTACAAAAATAGAAAAATGATATTTTTCAAAAACTTTAAAGCCTTTACATAACAAACTATTACGAGAGCAAAAATACTAGGTAGTACCTTTGCTTTTACAAATGTACTGGGAGTAATGTCGAGGAATACGCCAAGTAATGTAAATATATAGTATGCTTTTACGTTGTTATTTGGTTAAGTATTTAATAGTAGAGGTCTTGAAACTCCAAATCTTTTTTTTTATTGCCTCACTCTGGCTGATTCTATTTTTGTGATATTTCCGGGTGTGCTTTTGCGGCTTCTGTTTGTGAAAAAAACAAGTGCTTGTCTTTTTTTTTTGGACTTTGGTGGAAAAAACGCCACCTTAGGGTTACGCATTTGGCAATCACTAGCAAGACGTAAGTACAACTACTGCACGTACGTTACATGTATACGTCACCTTACGTACTTACAAATACACACCTACCTACACTTTATACATGTGCATTTACGAACGTTAACAAAACCGTGTTATTACACATAGGTACCTATATGCATCTCGTACATATAGAACCTGAGGTTGAACAGTTTAGGAACAATACAAAGTGCAAAATTAGAAGGCTCTCAATTTATGTAATACAGATTGCGTTTTTTCTACTATTTTTAAATCTTGTTTTACTTCATTTCATTGTACTTGTAAAGCTACTCTGGTTTTTGGCAACGATAAAAACATACTTATAGGGAGAGGGTGACTAATTTTGGCCGGAATCCTAATTGTTGCCACAAGTTGTATATATGCTACAAGTGGATGTATAACAAGATTGCATCGATGTTTGTAAAGTTTGGCGTTCCATCTACTCATTATGCAACTTGAAATCTTAGTAGTTTTTATTTAATAAGAATTCAATGCACCAGCCACAATCAGGCACATTTATCCAACATGCATATTCATATTACATGGTATTTAATGGGAATACTCAAAACTATGATATTTCAAAGAACGTCATTAGGGACGATCCATAAATATCCATATCAAATATACGTGAGTTCATTACATTTATTTTAAAATAGACTTGAAATAATTTTAATGTTGAAAATGGGAGTACTGAAAATTTAAATATATGAAGGAAGTCATTTATGGACGATCCGTCACCATCTATAGTCTATAATATGCGTATGTATGTCTGTGACCTGTATTAATTTAAAGAAATCTGTACAATGGTGAGAAAGGTGAATTCTGAGTGCCTGAGCTGGTGTTCCAAGCGTAGACCCTCGTCATGAGCATAAATAATTTCCAATACCACATTGCAGTCCTAAGACCACGACCACTATACCAGGCTGCCCTTTGAACGTACATTTTGGATAAGTACCTTTACCTCTAATGTAAATTCGTGAAAACTTTCTATTTTTTTTTATTTGGCGAAAGTTGACAAACTCTCAGGTAGATATGTACATGACATATAAAGTCGCCCGTTTTTTAACCCGACACAGGGATTTTGATTCTTGGTTCACGCAGCTGCTAATTGCGGACAAACTATAATTGCGATCATTACAAAAAACAATAGGGCACCTTTTTTTGCGTTTTTGAGAGTTTAACAGTAGTTTGAAAGGAATCACTTTAAATATGTAACCTGTGAAGCACGACAAAAAAATATCGACCGACAGACAGACGGACATAGCTATTCCAATAGATGCTTAAGCTCCGCATCTAAAAAATCCGGCGCTTGGCGCCAGATTTGTCCGCCGTGGGCCCGAAGTAGATGCTGAGCTTACAGCGAATTGTTTTAATCATTGAAAAACTTTGTTTATATACGAAGGCTAGCATAAAATCCTTGCAGTTACTGTCCGTAAAATCAGGCTAAGTTACAAGTTGTGCTAGCAAAAATGAACGGGATTTGAGTGGTGCTGGTACAATTGCGTTTTATAACAGGACAGGTTTAAGTTGGTACGCCGGTACAAGTGTGCTAGGTACGAACTTTGCTAGTACCATTAGACAGGGTACAAGTGACTTGAAAGATTTTGTTGAGAATTGCGCCAGTACAAGAGAGGTTGGTGCAGGGTTTATTTAGCCAGGTACGCCTAGTGCCAATGCGAGTGGGCTTCGTAAGAATGGCACATGTACGAGTGGGTAAGAAACGAAATTTGATCTGGTGGACCAGGTGTAACCGCTCGATCTAACTCAGTTAATGGTATTATTATATAGTGACGATAGTTACCTATATGTACGTATGCCTTCCTGAGAATAGATCCGATTACACCAAACCAAAGATGAATTCCAAATTTCAGAATTAACCTTCGTATGAAAATAACTTGAGCAACAACCCCGAGAGTATTTCAAAAAGTAAGAGTACTTCTTTATTTCGTCTACGAGAGTAAATTGTACAGAGTTCCAGAGTCCTTGACCAAATCTTCGATTCAACTGAATGTCAAGGTTAGGTCAGGCTCGGTATTTATATGCTCCGGTCATGCAGGGTGACCGTGCAGTACATTGTTCAATTTACCGTTATGTCTAAAATTAACTTAATTATTATTCATATTTACCGTTATGGATCTTTCCAGAACGTCTTCCAGATTTCTGGAAGTTTCTACTAATTATAATATACATCTATAATGTAACCTACTTAATTAATTATTTTATTTACATTATTTATTTATTTACATTATTTGTCATTGATCACTTGACCTACATGCATATGGTTATATCTTTCCCTCCTCTAAAGAAAACAATTAGGTAACTCTATGACCTAATTGTTTTCTATAATCAACCTTTTCTACACGCTTAGGTCTGTGTCTTCTCTGTTCTTGAAAGCAATCCTCTTGACTCTGTTCTTCTACTATTTTCTTTTCATATGTTTTTCTTTCCACATATCTCTTCAAATTTGAAATATGTTGTCTTCCTCTGGTACAGTTCTCCTCTATATCCCATATTTCATACGTATGATCAGTTATCTTCATTTTGATCTTAAATGGTCCCTCCCATAATGGTGCCAGTTTCTTTGCAAACTTCTTACTTTTGCATGATTTTGGATGTGTACGTACTAAAACTAAATCACCTACATTTAATGCATCATATCGTCTTCCTTTATTAAAATACAAAGCTTGTTTGTCTTGAGCAGACTGTATCTTACGTTTTGCCAATTCACAATATTCATTAACATTTTTACAAAGTTGTTCTACATATGTATCAAAGCTTTCAATCATCTCTTCAGAATTTGTTTCTAATGCATTATCGATTGGTAACTTTATTTCACTTCCTAAAAATAACTTAGCAGGTGAAAATCCTGTAGTATCATTAATTGTTGACCTAAATGATAAGGCAAAATTATGCAAATTCTGATCCCATCTAGAATGACGATCTCCTAAGAGCATACGGATCTTTGTCTCTAGACTTTGATTATATCTTTCAGTCTGATTAGCTTTAGCATTGTAAGGTGATATAAATCTCAGTTTAATTTTCCATCGCTCACACATCTCTGTAAATTCATTTCCTCTAAATTGCGTACCATTATCGGAAACAATATACTTACAACTTCCGTATCTTGTAAATACATTCTGTTCTAACTTTTTCACAATTTCTATTCCTGTACCAGATCTTAAAGGAAAAATTTCTATCCATTTTGAAAAGCAATCCACTAATACTAGAATTTGTGTAAATCCACCACTGGATGTTGGAAGTGGTCCTATTAAATCTAAATATACAGTATGCCATTTACCAAACGGAACCCTTGGTTGATATATTCCAGGAGGTTTTCTTCTTTCTACTTTAAATTTCTGACATTTATCACATGATTTTACATATATTTCAATATCCTTATGCATAAATTTCCACCAAAATCTCACTTTAATACTATCATAAAGTTTTTCAATAGATTGATGACCTTGATACGGAACATCATGCATTTCATGTAAAATAAAATGTCTCATAGATACCGGTATTACCATACGCCATTCACTAATTGTCTGATCTTTTGAAATATCTTTATACAGAATACTATCCATGATTTTATATCCACTAGAAAGTTTATTAGATTGACAATTTTAAATTATAACTTGAATTTCCGGATCTTCTTGTTGTTCTTTTCTTACCATATCCATATTAATGTCCTTCAAAGTTAAAGAATTAATATTAGGTAAATACGTCTCCAAGTTATCCAATTCTTCCTCATCAATAACTTCTGAGCTAGGATGTCTACTCAATGCATCTGGAACAAGATTTTCCTTTCCTGGTATATGTTGAATATCATATTCAAATTCTTGTAGTAACATATTCCATCTTGCTAACTTCTTATTATCTTCTGTTAATCGATACATCCAAGTTAAAGACTTATTATCCGTAAGCAAAGTAAATCTTGTACCATCTAAATATTCTCGGAACTTCTTCACCCCAAATAAAATCGATAGCAATTCTCTTTCCATTGCATGTCGGTTTCGTTGACTTTTATTCAAAGTGGCACTTGCGTATGAAATTATATGCTTTCGACCTCCGTATATCTGATACAAAACCGCTGCAACTCCAACATCTGAAGCATCTGTCGCTAGATAAAATCTTTCCTTGAAATTTGGATATGACAAAACCTTATCTGACATTATAATATTCCTCATTTCAATAAACGATTTCTGAGCGTCCTCATTCCACACGTACTTTGTTGTCTTCCGTGTCAATGCAGTCAATGGTTCAGCTATTCTACTAAAGTCTGGAATAAATTCTCGTAACCATCCAAGTAATCCCAAGTACATTCTTAATTCCTTCAGATTCTTTGGTATTGGATATTCTTCTATTGCCTTTATCTTAGCTGGATTCATTCTAATTCCGTCCTTGGATAAAATGTACCCCAGATACTTAACTTCGGTCTTTCCAAACTTGCATTTATCCATTCGACATGTTAGTTTTGTTTTCTTCAGTTTTTCAGCTACCATCTCTATATGTTTCAAATGTTCTTCAAACGTTTTGCTGAATATCAAAATATCATCCAGGTACACGAAAACTATCTTGCCAATTAAATCACCTAACGTCTTGGTCATTAGGTATTGAAATGCCGCAGGCGCAGATTTTAAGCCAAATGGTAGACGCTTGTATTGGTATAATTTCCCATCCGCTTTAAAAGCTGTATATTTCCTGCTCTCCGGATCCACTTCAACCTGATGATATCCTTTCAACAAATCCACTGTTGAAAGATATTTAGCATTTCCAATCTTATTCAAAATTGACCTTATTGTTGGCATGGGCCATGCAAAAGATTTGGTTTGAGAATTCACGTAACGCACGTCTGTTACTAAACGATACTCTTTCTTCCCGTTTGATGTCTGCTTCGGAACTAGAAAACAACTTGAACACCATTCTGAATCAGATTCCTCAATAATTCCTTGAGCTAAATATTCTTGAATTTGTTCTTTGATGATTTCTTCCTTGAATGGAGTTGTCTTATAAGCCTTTTGCATCTTTAAAATTGTATTCTTATCAATTAATTCAATTTTGAACTTGATAACATCTGTATGCCCTAACTTATCAGTAAATACTGTTGGATATTTCTCAAGTATCTCCTTGATCCTTTCTTCCTGATTTGAATTAATTTCAGTTAAATTATTTAACTTTATGTCACTAATATTATCTACATGTGAATTATTCTTAAACGTTATCTGTCCTTCCGTTTTTCCCAGAAAATCACATCCCAAAATTAATTCAGTATTTAACTCTTTGAACACCATGTACCTTTGCATAATTGTCTTTTTATTCAGTGTAAATTTTGCCATGACATATCCTAATGGTGTAATACTATTTCCATTAGCCACTCTAAATACTCCTTTATATGGAATTAATTTAACACTATCACTGAACTTTTTATACAAAGATTCTGACATACATGAATATACACAACCTGTGTCTACTAAACCTAACACCTTATTTCCGTTTAAATTAACATTCAAATATGGTAATCCGTCCTTCATCTGCACTGGAATCCCTCGCTTCGATAATTTCGTGTGTAACATGATTGCACTAATCATTTTCTTTACATTTCTTCGATTTCCGTTCCACCGAAATTCATCTCTATTGGTGCTTGGTCCAGAAATGGATTCCCGATGTTGTAGACTGCTGAGGCGGACATCCGGCCTCCTCGCCCCCGGTTTTCCGAATTCCAGTTATTTCTTGGTGGTCCTTGGATCTGCATCTGTTGTTGTTGCTGTTGTTGTTGTTGAGGCCAATTACTATACCCATACTGTTCTTGTGATGTCGGCATTTGATATCCACCATATCCAAATCCTGATTGTGCATGATAACCATATGATGGTGCTGACTGATACCAATTTCCACGATATGCATTACCACGACCTCTACCGCGAAAATTTCCTCGCCAGGTATTACTGCCTCTTGATCCACTTGACCCTTGACCTGATCTGTTGTTCTTTTCCGGACAATCCCTTCTAAAATGCCCAGGACGACCGCAACCATAGCAATTGAATTCCTTTACCGCATTTATCTGAGTCTCCTCAATTTCTTCCTTCTTGACTTCCTTCGTCTCCTCAACTTGATTGATAATATGCTGACTTGACTTATGGAAATATTCATGATTCGATGGTAATGATGACCTCAATTGTCTTTTTCGTTCTATAACCTTCGCCATTGTTAGACTAGTCCTTCCTACTGAAAACAAATGACTCCTAATTGCCATATGACTATTCTCAATAATTCGTTGTACTCTTTCTGCTTCAGATCTAGCTGGTGTTAATCCGTCAAACATATAATACAACTCGTATGCAAATTTTGAAAATAGTTCGCCGTTCATCTGCTTCCTATTTGCAATTTTAATAATTCGGTCATCATTTGTTAACTCTCCGCTGAACGTTGCAACAATATCCGTCTTAAATTTGTCAAAATTTCCTACTGCTTGCTTACTGACATTATACCACTTTAATGCCGTATCAGTTAATGCAAATTGAACATTTCGTAGCCATTCATTTGGTTGTATCTGACATGTGTTGAAGTATGCCTCAATTTCCTTAATGAATATTAATGGATCCTCATTCTTTTCTCCTGAAAATTTTGGAGGTTGTGGCTTAATCCACGATGCCATCGTCCTATTCACACTTCCATTATTGACCAGATTCGCTACTGTCAATTGTAGATTCTGTAAAGCTCGCTGTGATACTTCCACTGCCTTTTCCAATTCTTCATTAATCTGCTTTGTACGTTCATATGCCTGTTTCCAGTCCTGTGGTTCTTCTCCTTCGCTTCCCATTGTGTATACAGATATCCTTGTTTATGCAATATTCCTCAAAAATGTCCTTTTCCGACTTCTTATTCTTCTATACTTCCAGTACTATACGTCTTATCTGTAATCTATATGTAATTCTCATTATTGCATATGCATACACTATAAGTTATGCTATCGCACTATACTCATACACCATTAACCACTGTCATATCCACGTCAACATATTTGCCCATATAGTCCTTTAAAGCTTCCCGCTATCCTCTATGACTCCTCCTATGTTATTTCCTATAGGTCACCACCCTATATGATTTCCCATAAGAAACTTATGGCTTCTTCTAATGGAAGCTTTCTTGTTCCTTACTGTATCCTGTTACTTTTGTCTAGCTTTAACATGTATGTAAACGAGAGTCCAATTTATGAATCAAAATTTCGATAATTTCTAAAAACAATCCTTTTCAGAGTCCTATACTTAAATTAGCTAATAAAAAATCTAGTATTTAATTATGCAATAAAAAATTTTCGTATGTTCTTAATGTATATACATACTTAACCCTTTAGACCCTATATATATGTATTCTTTAATAAATAATGTCCCTAACCTATTTAAAGCTTTCTTTATGACTTATACACTATTGACTATGCTTTTCTATATTACTTAATGCCATATATTATGAGGTTTGTATGAATGATGTAATGATGAGGTTTATGATATGTATGCGTCACCAGAAACACAAGTCCAATGCTTTAAAACAAAACAACTTAAGACCTGTACATATCGTGACATTATATCAAATTCCTCAGTTTATTATCACATCTCCATTTCAACAATAACAGTGAATAGTTTCCCATTCCAATTCAAACGTTTTGTGAAAATTACTCTTAAAATCAGACCAAATGACATCACTGTTCTCCATCCACCAATCCATCGCAAACCCAGTTACATAATGACCAAACAAAGATATATAATTATGTCGCGCAATATTTCTCATTCTTAAGTTGTTCACAATTAAATGTAACCACGTATCGATATTTGATAGGCAAACGAAGCAGTCCCCACAAAAGACCCATGGATTAAAACTTTCCATGCTAGGATGTGGAAGAGGAGATCCCAAGCCATGATTAAACTCATGTAACCTCGGTCCCTCCGCATTTCCTTCTCCCCGAGCCTGCCGGTTTACCACCTCCTGCCGAGCCCGAGCTTGCCGAGAACTTTCCGGTCTTTGCGCTTGATTCATTGTTTGCTGTGAATGTTGAAAGATACGTGTTAATTTATGTTAATTACTACTATTTTTATCCTGACCTACTTTACCCTACTAACCTATGACTACCTACAGGCAATTCCTGAATTTACTATCTATTACAACAATAAATTAAAAATTACTTAAAGCTGTAAATGTTTTTCATATACAACCCAGATTTCTATTACTCGCTACTACGTAAATCTAATCATAGCTTATTACCCCCATACTTAAATTAACTGTCAACTTTTATGTAATTATAAATTACACTACTCACCAACTGTATAATATACATATGACTTAATTATAGCTTATCCTATCAAATACATTTCACTTGTAACCAAAATCCTCTACTTAAGCCGTAAAATTTCTCCAATTTACCAAAATTTCAAAAAAATTACAAAATAAAGTTCTATCATTCTGAAATAAAAGTATCAATTTCACGTTGGGCGCCAATATGTAACCGCTCGATCTAACTCAGTTAATGGTATTATTATATAGTGACGATAGTTACCTATATGTACGTATGCCTTCCTGAGAATAGATCCGATTACACCAAACCAAAGATGAATTCAAAATTCCAGAATTAACCTTCGTATGAAAATAACTTGAGCAACAACCCCGAGAGTATTTCAAAAAGTAAGAGTACTTCTTTATTTCGTCTACGAGAGTAAATTGTACAGAGTTCCAGAGTCCTTGACCAAATCTTCGATTCAACTGAATGTCAAGGTTAGGTCAGGCTCGGTATTTATATGCTCCGGTCATGCAGGGTGACCGTGCAGTACATTGTTCAATTTACCGTTATGTCTAAAATTAACTTAATTATTATTCATATTTACCGTTATGGATCTTTCCAGAACGTCTTCCAGATTTCTGGAAGTTTCTACTAATTATAATATACATCTATAATGTAACCTACTTAATTAATTATTTTATTTACATTATTTATTTATTTACATTATTTGTCATTGATCACTTGACCTACATGCATATGGTTATACAGGTACGAGTGGTACAGCTGGGTTTGTAAAAATTCTCTTATGTCTGGTTTAGGTTAAGTTGGGTTTTGATAGCCCAAGGATATGCCGTAAAGATCTAAATAGAAGTGCCTAGCTTCTATTGAATATTGAAAATAACAAGTTTGAGCTGGAAAAATTAACATTACCGCATATGACGAAATTACTGGCCACTATTAGAGGCTGGCATCTACTCGGTTTCTATTTGTAGCTTTACGGTACGTTTACCTCATACATAGTTAATGGGAGGCCATTACCGCATCACCCTTATAACCAAGTTATATTTCTTTGACGTCAGTTACGGACGATCCTAATAAAAAAGTGATATTTTTTTGACGTTATTAACGGACGATCCCAATAAACGAGTAATATTTTTTGACGCAATTTACGCATGATCTAAAAAAACCAGTGATATTTTTTGTTACGTCATTCACGGATGATCCCAATAAACGAATAATGTTTTTTGTAAAGTTATTCACGTCCAGCCCTAATAAAATACTGATATTTTTGTAACGTCATTTACGGACGAACTCAATAAACGAATAATATTTTTTGTGACGTCATTTACAGATGACTCTAATAAAAAACTAACTTATGACAGTGGGGGTCCTGTTAACTGTTAATTGTGAAGAAATGGACAGTCCGATCAAATTGAAAAAACAATACAGACCTGCGCGCGCGCATTTGTGATCGTTTTAAAAAAAGTTGAAGGTCATAGCTTGAAAGCTGTGACCTGTAGTGTACGGCCAACAGACAGACAGACAGACAGACAGACGGACGGACATGACTATCACAATAGATGCTTGCTCAGCATCTAAAAAGGCTGTCAATACATAGAAGGTACATACGAAGCTAAGGCGGCCCCTGTAGCAAAGTGGTTACACGATCTACACTTACCGCGAAGTAGTCGAGGTCGAATCTGAGATGGAGCACATTATTTTTGTGCCCCCTCTCTCAGACGTACTCGATGAATGACCCTTGTGCCCGCCTACGTTGGGGCCGTGCGGGGTAGAGAAGCTTGCAGAGGAGGACGACTGGGGGAGGAGCGCGGGAGGCAGTCAGACGACGTGAGGGGATACTTTGCCTGAAACCATACCACCCTGGGGACAGTAAGCCTGCAGACAAGTACTTTCAACGCAACCTCAAGACTCCGATAATCTGTCCCAATCGCTCACTCTATCTCATAGTTTGAATTGATTAGTTATTAGAATAGTTGCATACAATTATTTATTTGAATTGGAATTGTTAAAATTAAGAAAAAGCTTGTAAGAGTCTTCTGTGGTTGTTATCTGACTATCTAGTTGAGTCCAGTAGACGGTGGCATGAACCAACTCTGTAGAACATCAGTACCTACTTTAAAACATATAAAACGAAATCCAAAGAGGAAGCGAAGGTTAGCCGAGGCTTAAACCCAAGCTGTAGATCCTGAGGTTGTGTCACTAAGAGTAGTGTACACTGTCAGAAATCCATAAAAAATATTACGTTATATTGGGTTAAATATAACAAAATGAAGTAAAACGTCATGTATTCATGCACTTACTTCAGATCACGTCATCGAAGTTGCGCTTTGAAAACGTGAATGATTTTACTCCGGAAAACGTACAATCTTAACCGAGTTTCACGTACAGCCGTTAACACATGCCACGTAAATAACTACTTGTATTTGTTTAGAAAATTTAACTCTGTTTCACGAAGGATATACGAGCGGGTTAGTAATGATCTTTACAATGGGACCAGTAAAGTTAAAGCAATGCAACGTAGAACATAGTCAGTTTTCTTGTGATATAAAACTATTAAATGACAAGTAGAGAATTAATTTGGAAGCACGAAAATGTATTGGGATAATAATAATCTAGTTCTAAATACTTTATTTAGCAAAATACAAATATAACAATTACATAATTCGATCCAAATTTTAGTAAGCCACTGACCATATCGACATTGAATAAATCACCATTTATTCACATAACTCGATGCAAATTCAAAGTATTGAGTTGATTTTCCATCCTGTCCAGCGATGCAAGTTCTGCGCTTCGAGCTTTAAACTTATAAAAACATAACTTTCCGTGTCCAGTTGGCTAAATAACATCCTCCAGTTCTTTTGGAGACAACTCTTTGACTAGCTCGTCCGTAAGATAGTTACTTGAGAGGTAAATACAGGAAAAATGTGATTTAATTTACAAAATTAGTAACTGCTAATAGTGCTAATACTTATAAACTAAGGCATGAATTGCAAAAAAGAACAGGCAAAATAAATGCATGCAGTAATTCATAATGTTCATATTATATTGATACACAATTCACGTCACGAATTAGTAGGTACTTAATTAAACCCAAAATCTTAATACGCTAACACTGGATACATAAGAGACTACAAAGTAATGGACGGCACATCATTTCATTCAAGTTAATATAACTTACCTACATGTGAAAATCTCGAAATACTGTAGCAGGCTTAGCTCCTCCAGTACAGCCTTAACTAACGACAATACTTCGTGTCCTTCCATTATATCAGAAACAAGAATTACGATACTGACAACTCTTAAAATAAAAAAACTGGAAAGTACACAAAAGCTATACACACATACGAGAACATGTTTTGCATTGAGAATTCTAATTTTTTGGCCGTTGCATTGCAAAATCTGATATTTAATTTTGTACTACAGACAAAAACAATAAGTACATTAAAATTAACTTACTTGATTTTGATTGCCAATTTCAACCTTCAAGCTTGAAAATTCTTGAAATAAAAGTTGCGGATTTTCAGCTCCCACTTTCTCAGTAGGCGCTGACAATGAATACTGAAGGGACTGAGACTGACTTCCAATTCCAATGTCTCGCTTGCCTCCGACTATGCCGAGTGCCGGGACAGAGACTTCATTGCATTGTTATAAGGTTGCTTGGTTAGCGGTTATTTTTTACGTTGTTAAGCGTATGGTATAACTTTGTGTCACGTTAATTGATATATGTACGCTTTCTCATGTCAAATAAAGAATTTACGCCGTGGATTTTACTCACCACTGTTTACAAGTTACGTTTCGTGTGACTGACGTTTCGTGTTGACTCAAAATTAACCGCATGATTGTTTCCTTTAGTGACCCTCCTATTATTTGTTCAAAGAAGAAAGGAATTGAGGAGTCAATACTACTGCAGCTTACTAATTCATTGTCAGTTATTGAAAGGTTTAATTACTCAAGTCTCTTATTTGTTTGTAAGTTGCTGAAGTATGGTTCTGATATAAATAGCTTAAATGGAATTTTTAAATTTAAAGAAGCAACTAGAGTCACGAAGTCCGCGAGCAATAAGCTTTTGGATTATGTTAAATTTAGAACTGTGGTAAAAAAAACCTGTGGTAGGAAATCGCCTGTTTACCGCTTAATTGAGTTATGGAATAGCTTGCCTCATGATATTAAATATAGTGAAGACAATGAGGTTAATTATGTTGGCATTTTCAAACACAATTTGTTAAAACACTACTTGGAAAGTAGGAAGCAAAATACGTACTTTATGTACCACCCTCCGTAGCTTGTAGTAAGTATATATTTTAATGCCTGCGGGAAACAACTGGAATGTAATTGATTTTATTTTTATGTCGTATGTATTGATGGTGTGTTTATTTAAGTAGAATATTTATCATGTGAGTCCGTTCTTGTAAAACAGCTATTAGTTGAATGAATTTGACTTGGTAATAAAGCTCAACTCAAACTCAAACTCAAACTTTACGAGTAGCTTATGTTAAAGTAATGGTTTATTCAGTTATTTTTTACTTTGGAAGTTTTATGTAAGTGCGGTTTTACATTTTGTTCTGACAGTGTAGTGGGGTGTCCAGAGTTGGGTAAGAATGCTCGGCTACTTACGTTAGAAGAGATAGGAAAGATATCAAAACAACACACATTTCCCAATGAACTGTCTGTAAGAGCATTTGCTGATAATCGGACGTTAAATAAAGTTTTTTTACATACGAAGCTGAGAGCTTATCAAGTCTCGCCATTGAAAATACACATGGAAACGTTTACCTAATCTTTATTACAAGTAAACGTACTACTTTGGTATGTACGTTCACAGAGCAGCCTAGTATATTGGTCGTGGGTCTGAAACTGCAGTGCCGCAGAGTTGAATTGGAACATATCCATACTCAGGTCTGGGATCTGGGCATCTGGGCCAGGGACGTGCTGGCCATAATCAATTTCGGGCAATGTCGGATAGGTACCCCTAGCAGTTCGCCCCCCTGGCCGGAAAATTTTGGAAATCTGGCGCTTAGCGCCTGATTTGCCGACGGTGGGCCCGAAGTAGATGCTGAGCTTCAGCGAAAATTGGCTTCAACAAAGGAGCAAGATTACTTCAGTGTGGCTAAAATATGATCTATGGAGTAAATGTACATGAACTTTGTAATAATAATAAAATCAGTTTATTAGTGCGAGTGCGGCTTGTAGCGTGCTTACTACGGAATGACAGACAAACAGTCAAACCCATTTCAATACATGCTGAAGGGCTGTACAAAGGTGGCTATATATAGTTAATAATTTTGTTGACACCAATTACAGACTATCTCTGACTCAAACTGTAGCACCGAGAGGGCAGAGAGGATGGCAATAAACTCCCCAGAACAATGGATGGAATACATCATGCCAATGCAACTATAAGCGTGCTGAGCCGGGTATAAATTGACCACGGGGGTGGGGCGGTGATATTGTTGTTGACATCTTTTATGGACATCTTTTATGGACCATATCTAAGTTGCTGTAATTACATCGGAGGGGGCTGGTACAGATTAGGACCATCGATTATGTAACTACAGAGGAATCCGACTATAAGGGATCCGGATAAAAGGGAGATCCTGCTTAAAGGGACAGATTTAAAATATTTGGTTGGCCAGCCTATGTTTCAATGTAAAAATAACCGGATGTAAGGGAACCGATATAAGGGAAAAACCAGGTATAAGGGACAAATTTTAGACTATTTTTTGGTTATTTTGTCCACTTATAAGGGAATTTTCAAGAAAAATGATAAAAATAGATAATAAGACTGAACCAAGCAGAACAAGTGGAGCACTACTATACTTTACAACTACACTGCACTTTTCTTATCTGAACATGTACATTATCTTAAATCTAAGTAGGTCTTCGAATTCATAGATTACGCTGCTTTTGTTGCTAATGACTCTACATTCAACTTTAACTTAACTGCTTTCTTCAGTTTACAATGGCGACGAAAAGGAAAAGAAACTCATTTATCACAGAATAAAAATATGAAATTTTGCAAAAGTTAAAAACCCATAAGCAGACATACGTAATCAAAGAAACTGGAATTAGTTCAAGTGTTTTCAACATTAAAAAATTTCAAACCACCAAACAAACAAAGACACAAAACAATCTACATCAACTGACTATTATAAATAATATAAATAATTTGTACCTACTGTACAAAAGTATATATTCCTTGATATTCTTTGTTTTGAATAAAAATAATACTTCCAAATTAAAATCATGTGTTGTATTCACTTATAAGGGAAATCCCCTAAACAGTTAAAAGGGAGTCCGGGTATAAGGGACAGATTTCTCCGGTCCCGCGGCGTCACTTATAGTCGGATTTCTCTGCATTACACTAATCGATAGGGATCTGTAAAATAGAGTTTTTTAAATGACATCATTTACATACAACATGTATATAAACAATAAGGTAATATTGAACAAATAGTTAAAATTTAGGTAACGCAATTTGCATACCTTGGTATTTAGAGAGTTATAATTTGGGCGGCGTCATCTATGGATCATCACAATAAAAACGTGTAACATTAGGTGACATTATTCATTAAACCTGCTTACAAAAGAGTAATATGGACTATGGACCATCTCAATAAAATAGTGAAAATCTAGGTTATGTCATTCATAGGTTCTGCCATTAAAAGAGTGAACATTTTGGCGACGTCATACATGGACCATCCTAATAAAACAATAACGCAATCATTTTTACTGTGTAGCTACTTTGGAATTTTTGTGTTGGTTTTCAAACATCCTTGGGTTGTTGAACACGCTTGGATGTTTGTGTTTTCAGACATTCTTGGTTTCTAAAATTTGCTTGGGTTCTGAGGCATTCCTGGGTTCTCCCACATCTTTGGGCTTTTATAAATCCTAGAGTTTTGAGACATCCTTGAGTTCTCAGCCATTTTTCGGTTTTCAAACAGCCTCAGGTTCCTACTCACCCTTGATTTTCAAAAATGTTTGAGTTTTCAGACATCCTTGAGTTTTAAGACGTCAGTTGTGTTTCAGACATCCTTGGGTTGTTGAACACGCTTTGATTTTTATGCATGCTTGTGTATTCAGACATTCTTAGGTTCTAAAACATGCTTGGGTTTCGAAGCAACTTTGGGTTTTCACAATTCTTTAGGATTTTAGATATCCATCGGTTTTGAGACATCTTTGATCTTTGGATTTTCAGACATTTTATGGGTTTTAAACATCATAAGCAAGCCTTAGAAATCAGGAAAATCTGAAAAAAAACAGGCAGTGCCGTGTTGAATGTGCTGCTGTAATTTAATATTGGCATATTAGAGAACCCAATTTCGAAAAAAATAAAAATCAGGAAAATTAGGAAATTTTTAAAAATTAGAAAAAATGAGGAAATACCAGGCAGTTTTTGAATTTTCAAAGTTTATGGCGTATTTTAGCTTTAAATTTTACTCACTTTAAAAAAATAATAATGCCTAAACTTATTTGATTTAAGCGATTTGAAACAACAATACATTCTTCAGAATTGAGGACTTTGCTAGTAAAACACGTTAAGTCCATGTAGCTCAACTTTACAGGAACCGCAAATTTTGATAATCATGTGAAAACGTGATTATTTTTTAGAAATTTTTTTCTCCGTAACTGCATACTACCAGGTGTATTAGTAGCCAAAAATACTGTATTCTGACGCAGCGTCGTTATTTTTTAAAAATGTTTCAAAATTTTTAAATCTTGGACTTGACTTAACGTGTTTTGCCAAAAAACCCATAAGAGGCAATGCAAAAACTTGACCTTTTGAATCGCATTCAATTGCATGTTAATTTCTGATTGTAAAATTGAAGTATGAATTGTAAGTTTCAAAAACATGTGAATAGAACATTATGCACGTTTTAGAAACATGTAAATAGAACATTTTGCTTTTTTCAAAACCATGTAAATAGAACATTTTGCACTTTAAAAAAAAACATGTAAATTCAACAGTAAACATTAATTAAAACAACCATAACCCATGCCCTTCCGTATTATTAAAACAGCAAAGCTTCTAGATGTACCGAACAAATTGATCTTTAGTTTGCATATCGATCTGTTAGGGATCGTCCGTAAATAACGTTTTCGGTAGGGTAAATAAATCTAGTCATGTGGTGATGACATCCCGTGGTAAAAAGATAACACTTGAACGCAGTGCTAAAGTGATGACATGGGGATGGATTAGCCTTGAAAAGTGATAATTTGTGGGACGTCATTTATAGACCATCCCTTACGAACAGTACACGTGAATTTGATATTGAAGCGAATAACTTTCATTTCACTACAAGAGGGGGAGATTATCAAAGTCTTGGGCAAATTAGGATATTTTATTATAAAAATAAGTTGTTTTTATTGGGTTTAGTGGACTTAAAGTGTTTTGCAAAAAAACGACTGATGGACTTAACGTGTTTTGCTAGGAAACGGTTTTTGAGCGA
The DNA here is from genome assembly GCA_949802685.1 of Dicyrtomina minuta. Classification (NCBI taxonomy): domain Eukaryota; kingdom Metazoa; phylum Arthropoda; class Collembola; order Symphypleona; family Dicyrtomidae; genus Dicyrtomina; species Dicyrtomina minuta. The sequence goes on along the minus strand of OX461808.1, from coordinate 24,526,667 downwards.
ATTATTTAAAATATTTCTAGTGACTTTTGACTTCTGATATTGCACAGTGTGGATTATATGTACTTAGTCGTTCTTAAGCACTAATAATCTCAATTTCTGAAAAACTGGACTTACCGCGTGTTGCTAGCAAATCTTTAATTCTCAAAACCAGGAACAATCGGGAAAGTTAGCCATAAAAACAGGAAGAAGGAGGAAATTTTGAATAAGAAATCAAGAAATACCAGGAAATTCTAAAACTCAAATTCAGGGTTTTTTTTTCATTTTGGGAAAACGTGCCGGGGCTTAACAATTCTTGTTAGATGCTGAGCTTTAGCTGCATCTATTGTAATGGTCATGTCCGTCGGTGTCTGTCTGTCCGTCCGTCTGTTCTTTATGCTCTACAGGTCAGTTTTAAAGTGATGCTTGTCAAACCAATTTTAAATGGTCACAAAAGCGAGGGAAAAGTGCCCTATTGTTTTTAAAGTGGATCGGACTCACCAGTTTTTTACAATTAATGGTTGAATGGACCCATGTCAAAACGAATTTAAAAGCATACAAAGAAAAACCAGTAAATTTTAGCATTAGTGTGTATAGGTATTTACAGTGGACAGAGACAGCTGGTGAAGCTTCAATTCTTCAAATTAGCCCGCCACTAAAGTACAAGTGAATCTTGCTGCATTGTTACCAGCTTTCACAAGCCAGTTTAAGTGGGGGGGGGGGGGGGGGGTGAGCGGGGTGGTCTACAAATGACGTCACAAAAAACATAACTAGCATATCCGGATTGTCCATAAATGACGTCACAAAAAATATTACTCTATAGTTGGGATCGTCCGCAAATGACGTCACAAAAAATATTACTCGTTTCTTGAGATCGCTCGTAAATGACGTTTCAAAAAATATAACTCGCCTATTGGGATCGTCCGTAAATGACGTCACAAGAAATATCACTCGTTTCTTGGGATCGTGCGTTAATGACGTCACAAAAAATATTACTCATTTCTTAGGATCGTTCGTAAATGACATTACAAAAAATATTACTCGATTTTTGAAATCGTCCTTAAATAACGTCACAAAAAATAATACTCGTTTCTTAGGATCTTCCGTAAATGACGTCAAAAAAAATATAACTCGTTTATTGGGATCGTTCGTAAATGACGTTACAAAAAATATAAATTGTTGATTGGGATCGTCCTTGAGTGACGTCACAAAAATATTACTCGTTTCTTGGGATCGTCCGTAAATGTCGTCAAAAAAATATAAATCGTTAATTGAAATCGTCCGTAAATGACGTCACAAAAAATATAACTCGCTTCTTAGGATCGCCTGTAAATGACGTTAAACAAAAATATAACTCGTTTTTTGGGATTGCTCGTGAATGACGTCACAAGAAACATTACTTGTTTATTGGGATCGACCGTAAATTACATCAGAAAAAATATTACTCGTTTATTGGGGTCGACCATAAATGACGTCACTATGAATATTACTCGATTTTTGGGATCGTTCGTTAATGAAGTCAACAAAACATTACTCGCCTATTAAGGTGATGTGTGAATGACGTCACCTGAATCATGAATTAGGTAAAGGTAATTCTTTAAGCCATCAATACCGATCTGAACCTATTGACCAGACATTATAGAATGTTAACAAACCCAGCTGTACCACTCGTCCCTGTCCACCAGATACATCAAATCTCGTTCCCTAAACACTGGTACAGGTGCTTCTCTTACCATGATCCCTCGCATTGGCACTAGGCGTACTCAGGTAACTAAAGCTTGCACAATTCTTTCTCGTATTGGTGCAATATTCAACAAAATCATTTAAGTCGCTTGTACCCTGCCAAATAGTACCAGCAAAGTTTGTACCTAGCACACTCGTACCGGCTTATCAACTCAAACCTGTGCTGTTATAAACCCCACTTGTACTAGCACTACTCAAATTCCGTCCATTTTCACCAGCAAAACTTGTAACTTAGCCGGCTTTTGTGGACACTAACTGCAAGGACTTTATGTTAGCTTTACTATATAAAACAGAGTTTTCCAATAATTAAAACAACTCGCTGTAAGCTCAGCATCTACTTTGGGCCCCCAGTGGACAAATCTGGCGCGAAGCGCCGGATTTTTTAAAATCATACTTGGGATTTGAGACATTCTTCAGTTTCTAGACGTCATTTGGGTTTTGAAATCCTTAGGTAGTTAGACACGCTTTAACTTTTATACATCCTTGGGCTCTGAAACATGATTGGGTATAAGGGCATACTTGGGTTCTCACACTTTTTTGGGTTTTAAGTAATCCTTGGGTTATAAGATCTCCTTGGGTTCTCCGACACTTGTTTCCTTTTAAACATCCCTGGGTTTTAATACTTTCTTGGGTTTTTAGAAAACCAGGCAGTTTGAGACATCCTTGAATTTTTAGAAAACCAGGCAGTTTGAGACATCCTTGGGTTTTTAGAAAACCAGGCAGTTTGAGACATCCTTGGGTCTTAGACATTTTTAAATTTTTAGACATCATTGCGTTTTTAACAGTTTTTTGATTCTTTAAACTTAATTGGGTTAACTCAAGTGTAGCGCAATTAGCAATGGTAAACAAATCTTGCCGTGTCTTATGAGCCTCCGCCTGAAAATAGAATATATAGGTCTAAACCCCTTAACGGTAATCTTATGTCCTAAAATGGCAACCTTTAATAAAAACTTTTGGATGACCTTCATCCTTGCGCTATCAGTTTCTATAATTTGGATATTTTAGGGTCATTTTTTGCGCTCTTAAAGTTTTTTCGATTTTAAAACAATGGTAAACAAGAGAGAAAAGGGCGAGGCAAGCGTCACATTTATTAAGTAATGATAAGGCTGTCTCTTTATTTAAATCGATAAATCCAAAGTTTGAACAACGCAGATATCCAAGTCCAAGGTGATGTTCTCTAAATAGCATTCAGGTCCTAAACTTTATATAGTTATAAGATATATTACATATTTTATTGCAGTGTGAAAACCCTAAAATCTCTTATAAGGTTAAATTAGTGTGTTGCCTTGCAATAGACCTAGAAGGATTTTATGCGAATAACTCAAATAGGTTTTGATGAACCCAATCTTAGATTCATAACTTCTCCTTTGATATCACAAGTTACTTTGTTTTGCATACTAAATTTCCTTTTCTGCAGACATTACTGCTTAAAGATTTAATGCAAGCTTTACAACATGCATTGACCTACAAAACGTGACAAATGTTAGCCCTATATAAGCACTTAACATGATTCTTAGTTATAACTGCAGGGCTCTAGTACTTGCTATTTTTTATTTTCGCACCATGCGAGATAGCCTGTGGGCCTCCAAAGCTCGTATTTTCTGGGCCACTAAGATCGTCCAGTTCGCCCTTGTAACAGGTATAAAAGTTTCTGCTTTTCTTCAAACTAGACAAGTCATAAAGTTCACAGAAACTTGACTTTAAAAACCTAAACTTTCTAGAAACTTTATTAAACTCTAAAACACTCTAGAATTTTTAAAATATGCATTTCAATAAAGGCTATCTGAATATATACCTGTTTTTTAAAAATAGGACAAAGAATACAAATTACAAATTCCAAATTATTATATTACCTTTTTAAAATTTGTAAACAGCTTATTTTTTCATGTTCTAGTACTTGTCTAGCGGGTTTAGGTTAAAGCCTTTCTGAATATATCTAAGATAAGGAACGAAATTTGATAATTTTCTTTTGAGGCTAAAATATATTAAAAACATCTCTATTCTGAACTCAACGATATTTCGATCATCCTAATTGTTCGTCAAATAAATCAAATATTTTAAGGAATAAAATAGTTAAGTTATTTAAAACTCAGCATACTAGGGGTAAATAATAAATAAGGTCATCAAAATATCCCAGGTTCCTGTGACCCTCCAGTCATTAGATTACCTGTTATGTGATTGGCTATCTTTATTACGCAATACCATGTATATTTAATCAACCTGCTTAGCGATATCTGTGACGTAATTGGTAGTCAACCACTCAATGTTTTTGTGTTGCAATAGTTGCTTATTGATGAAATAATGCTTAGTCTTAAGAATAATGCATTAGTGTATTTATATAATTAAATTAATTTATCGATAAATTATTATTAAAAGTTTATAAAAATAAGGGTCGCCAAATATAACGTAACGGGTAAGGCCAAGCAGCCTACTTGAATATTTAAAGTACTGCATCTTTTAAATATACATATACCTAGCAGGTAATCTCGTCACAGAAACGTCATTGGGTCTTGAAATAGTAATATTCAAATAGTGTTATTTATAGGTGACCCTTAGTGTACTTAGTTTGAAATTAATAAACCCTTAACTAATCATTAACATTACTTATTAGCCGTGTTTTTCAATGAAGATGATCAAAACCGCTTTAACATTAAAATGGCAATAATCACAGTTCATTTCAGCCCTATAAGAAGATAATCGATTTTTATTCTTTTTTTACGTTATGCTCTACTAACAAAATTGCACGCAACGTAAAAAACAAAACAAATGCATCAAAGACAACTTGTTTCATAATAAGGTTTAATAAATTATTATTTTGCAGTTCACTCCTTGCTTTGTGTATATTTGCTGTTTTTGCAAATCGAACACAAAACTAAAAACTTAAAGGTTTTAAACATTATTTGATTCTAAAAAATCGATTTTTGTATGTTTTAGAATTATAACGATTAGAACATAACTAAATATACATTTTTTTAAAAACTACTAAACGAAATCAAACTCACATAAATTATTTCTTAAGGCCTAGATGTCTTTTAAATAAAAAACGCAATTTTTTAACCTTTAAAATTGGTTACATCTGCATCATATTAAACGAGCACTAAAAATATGACGTACGTTAAAACAAAAGTAGATACAAAAACTAATGTTTTTATGTTTATTTAGAAACTAAGACAAAAAAAACTTTTGCACTAAGTAGGTTAAAGTTCAAACTTTTAGCAAATTGTTAAAAAGCATTTTTTGCCATAATTTGGTTTGGATCTTAAGCTTTAGGTTCAGGTTTTTCTTAATATATGCTTCTGTTGGGCATTAGACACCACAAACAAATAATAAAAAAAATGCATTGACTTATTTCCTTGGACGTTATACCACGAGATTTTTGTTTATGTTTTTCACTATATGCTTTCGCATTGAGTTGATTAATTTTGAATTCAATCACTCAAATCTTTTAAAATGTTGCAATGATAATAACAATCACTTCGTTTATGATATTTCATATTTCTTATTTAAAGGACCTATTAACACATAATGAATAAACAGTTTAAATCAAGTTTTACTGATAATTAACGCGTTTTTGATAACAAATAGGGATGTTTTTACATGTTTATATATGTAAAAACCTAAAAAGTCCGTATTATTTTTGTATTCTTAGACAAAGTACTTTATGATCTCTGTAAAGTAACAAATATTAAGTTACAGACTAAACATGTAATTAATAATGTTGTATGGGCTGAGGCCAAATCGACAAAATAAATAAATTATATATATTATTATATATCACGTTACAGTCATTTCTAGTCGTAATTATAATGTTTGCAACTACGCTAACCCTTGTTTTCTTCCTCCTAACACTTCTGCCTCTTTATCACACGAAGTGTCTTTCCGTGGTTTTCAGTATCGTCCTCAAATGATCCCTTATCTACTGTACTGTCGGTCCTATTTGCTACCTAAGGCCTTGTTTTCATATAGTGCAAACCTAAAAGAAAAGTTAGGACGTCAACAGTTATAAGTAGCATCTGCAAAATTAACATAAACTTTAGCCCAGCACGGTAGGGTATAGTTATGTGAATATTGAATAGCAACAGAAATCATAACTTTAATAATGCACATTTATATAGCCGTATTAGGTGAATACCAGCTTCAAAAAGTAAAAATGTGCAACACAGATACCAATTAAATGCAGTTTGTATAAACAATATCTCTTAAATCATTTTAAATTTTTCCAATGTCTTTTTACTGCACCTATTTAAATGAATAATGATTTAGTAATTACTATTAGATTCAACTAGTAAAAACCAATGTTTTATGAACATTTAAGTATTTATAAAATCTAGAAGATCGCTTACAAAAAATAATAACAGCGCATCTACGGCTTACTAAACAGCTTTCACCAGTCTAAAGTTGCAAAAATTAGAAATTTATTATTCACAGGCTATGTTTTGAATTTAAATGGCAGCAGTTAAGTTGCTGAACAGAAATAGAAGACATGTCTTTCAGTACCTTTAAAGCGTATAAATTACTTACCTTTAAAAAGCACTAGTTTAGTGTAATACCTATGCCTTTACAAACGTACTGGCAGTCATTTTAGAAATTTGACTTAGTAATGTGAATCTAAAGTATGCTTTTACTTTGTAATTTTGTTTTTTTTCTTAGATAAAGATATTTTTATTGTTGGTTAGTAAAAGTCACTCATCTCTAAATCTTTTTCTTTCACTTAAACCTACTGTAGAAAATTCTGTTTTTGTGATAATTCTAGGTGTGCTTTTATGGTTTCTGTATGTAACAAAAAAGTGTATTTTTTAATTCTTAAACTCTTGTGGAACGTACGCTTGTTAATGATTGTGAATTAAGAAAGCTTTTGCAAGCGCAGAGAACAACTTCTGCACTTCTTTTAGTGTAAACATCACTTTTCTACCTACACGTACACACTAACCTACCCTTAATTCGTGTACACGTCCCTGTATTCAAAAAACAGTTTAATTACACATATGTACTTTCATGCCTGTCAAACCTATTGAACCTTAGCTTAAACAGTTTTAAAACACTACAGAGTGCGCTAAGAAATGTTTTCATTTTATCACATTATTAATTTTTGCTACTATTTTAAAATCCTGTTTTATATCATTTACTTTATGTTTTAAAGGTACTGTAGTTTTTAGTTACTAGTTTAGTTTAGTTTTCACAATAAGAGTGCTGCGGGACTAACCAGATTGCTCTGAATTTTATTTCATGGTTAAGTTTACATTTATTATTACAATAGTTGGAAGATCCACTTGAGTTTATATACCAAAGTTGCTGTTGCATAATTTTACTATATTAGAGTTAGTTCGTGAATAGTTTATACATCTTTTAATATGTTGATATTGAATAATCAAATATTGTACTACCATTTGTTTTAATATTCACAGAAGTTTAAGTTTATTAATATATTATGTACATTGCTCATATTATCATGCCTGCAATTTTCAATCTTACGATATCTACTATAGAATCAATCGAATTTCCTGATTATTATTATAATTCATTTACTTTTACATATAAATCTCATGTAATACTCATGTTTAAGTATATATTACTTAATTTATCATAAATAACAAGTAGCAAATATTATATCATGCAGTTGCAGTTTCCATCTATAAAAATTAAAATGAAGTGCAGTGTTAGGAATTTTTGCCAGGTATAAACGTACCATTACTTCATAGCTTTATTTCGCTTCTTATTTTCATTGCTGACTAAGTAAATAGCTTTAATTTTCTGTTTTTGATGAGTTTACTGCCAGGGTGTCTAAGATGTTTTCTTATGTCTAGTGTTTGTAACCAAATGCTCTGTCCCACGAGGATTGTGCATGAATTGTATCAAATTCTTTTGTAATATGTAGGTTGTTGTTGCAATGGTATTCTGATTTGTGTGATTTGTTTGTTACGATGAGTCGTTCGCCCACGATGCGTGTTTTAGTTCCAGGGGTTTTGCTCTTTGAATTGTTTTGCCTGCTGCACTACGCAAAAATAAATTTTATTTTCCAACTTATTTTTATTTTGTAATGAAAATATGCCGCGTTTTAAAGTTGCAATTTTACTTTGGCTTTAATTTCCAAATTTCAGTTTTGTCATTGTCATGTTGTAGTTGAATACGAATTGGTCTGTGTCTTACATCATTTTGTGCTCCAATTTGGTGTGCTTTTTCATACTTAAAGTTTGGAATTTTAATTTCATTTATTATATTACGCAAACTAGTAGCAAGTACAACTTTATTTTCATTTTGTTCTTCTTTTATTCCATAAACGACAATACACGTATTTAAATTTTTTTGTTAAACATTTTTATAGGATTTTGCATGGTATTTATAATTCAGGCTTTGTGTAACATTTTTGCAGGTATGACCTGATTTCACCATCTGCTTTGGTTGCTTGGCGTTGTTCGGTTTATGAAAATAATTTTTTTTTTATTGAATTATTTTTAATTCAATGTTCTTTGTTCGTTTATTTTGCCGTTTTTGCTTGAGTTCCAAATCCTTTAGCCTTTTTTCCAATTTTTCAACTTCTATAACCATGGGATTGACTACCTTGATGGTTTCAGCTTTCAAACTTTTTAATTTGCGTTCAACAGCTGTAATTTGCTTCAAAATAGGACAGATTATTGCTTTAGCTCCTTCTTTAATTTCCTTTATGGCTTTCTGCACACAATGTAAATCTGAACCTAAACCGTAGAAGTGCGCATTTATATCAAAGTTCTGTTCTAGCATTTCTTGATCGTAAATATCGCTATCCCACTTCTTTCTCTTGAGAGAAAGACAATTTTATTAAAATAAACTTGACACTGTCGCCCAACGACGATAGCCCAAAGGACTCAGTATACGTAGCATAGCTTTGTTAGATACAAATATTACTTGTTAATGTTATCATCATAGTAAATTTCAAAAATTAATCAGTAGGCACAGAAGAATATAAATGATGCACACAAATTTGAACTGATTTCTTCAAAACAGAGTTCACTATGTCTTCAATCAGCGTGCTAAGTAGACAATGCGATTTTATAAAGTTGAGGAAAAATTTGGAAATCGTTCCACGAGACCCAATGTAGAGCCCTATCACTTCGATTTCAGTAAGCCCGAGTTTCTGTTTGAAATAGGGGATGCATGGGTCATAAATTCTTTTTTTCTCTTGATGTACAGCCTCCGATTGATTTGTGTCATTCTGTTCCATACGAACGGTTGGATCAAGTATAATTCCTTTCTTTGTTCCTAAGTTGTAAGCAATTATGTCAACTCGCCGCGAGCCATCTCCACTACATTCAACTTCCTGAAGAACTTTCCACCCTAATGTTTGCATGGCTTCAGCAATTAAACGGCGTACTGCATGATGTCGGTTATTACGAATTAGCTCTCCACGAGGGCAACGGCCAAGGATATGTCCTATCGTTTCAATCTCCTTACAACCATGTCGGCAATAAAGGGATCCTTGGTCGGGTCGAGGGATGGCATTAATTGGTAGTACATTTCCCACTATTTTAAAAGCAGTGATCCATTCGGATGACGAAAGCCCATTTTTGGAATGATTCCATTTGTTAGCATATGGACATTCTTGAAATTGAATTACACCTTGTCCTTTTTGTGGTAACTTGCACCAGGTATCATATTCCAAGCTTTGTGAGTGATCACGGATAAATTTACTATTTTTCCCCTTGTGCTCAGCCATAAGTTGCCTTTCTTCAGATGGCACACCAAGAAAAGCTAAACAATATAATTTTTCAATTTCCAAATCCTTCACCTCGTGGATCAAAGCGTGGCCAGAATTTGATAAAATTTCAAGAGCATTAAAGTTTTGGATTCCAGCTTCCCATTTAGCACGAATTAGGCCTAATAATGACATTATGCTGCGTAGGTAATTTTATGTTACCTACTGCTTTTCAATTCAAAACTTCATTTTAACTTTCTACAATATTTTTGAGTTTTTTTAGAATATTAGCGATGGCACTTAGTTTTTTATATTCAATAATTTCACTACAAACTTTTAAGTTAAATTTTGTATTTAATGACACTAGTCACAATATTATCAGACTATATAAATTATTTATGCAAATTAAATTTTAGCAGCTCTTGCAAAGTGCGACTGCCTTTGTTAGCGACTCAGGTGGATCTCCTTTTAGTTACGATAATAACATACATATAAAGTGAGGGTCCCCTATTGTGGCCAGGGTCCTTATTGTTGCTTCTGGTTGTATATTAGATATGATTCGATGTATAACAAGATTTTATTGATGTTTGTAAAGTTTGCCTTGCTATTTACTGATTCTGCAACTTGTATTCTTAATTGTTTTTATTTATTAAAAATGTAATCTACCGGTCACATTCAGGTACTCGTATTCTAAATCCATACTAAAAAGGCACGTTTCATCAATATTAGCGCCCTATTTATAAATCCTTGTCATTTTATTGCTTGGTTGGGAAGTAAAAGAGTTGTTTTAATTAAAAGTCTGCAATTTATGCTTTAATGCATTTTGCATTGTATACGTATTTTTGTGCTCGACTTTTTCATACAATACGTAAGATTACAACTAAAAAATGCGCAAAGGGTTTTTGCAACACTATTTTCAGCAGCATAGTACAAAGTATAAGCAAATGTATAGTGCATATTTGTAACCCGGCTCGGTGGTCTGACATGCTTCGGCATAGATTTCTACTGAGCCGGGGAGCTGGTGGCACTCTGAATAGAGAGTTAGATGGGTGACCGGGCTTGGTAGATCGGGGGGGGGGGGGGGGGAGCTGAGCGGGGTGCTGTGAGGTCTTAAGGAGAATAGGTGCTCTCTACATTTATCCGTGGATAGTTTTCTTTACTCGCGTTCCTCTTTACTTAATTCACTACCTGAGACGGAGATGCAGTTGGCTTAATGATAGATACATATCAGCCCTACTCTGTGTGCATTCCACATAAGTCCAAGATCTGTACCAGCTCTTATCTCTACTGACTACTAAAAGCATCACCACCAAGTCTCTGTTGAAAGAGCGGCCTCCAGTGGGGTTGACTGTAGAGCGAATTCAAGGTGTGGCAACCCTGAGAAAGCTGTCGCTACTTGTCCTACTCTATGGTCTTTTCTCTCTACCGGGGAAAATGAAAGGTAAATATCTGGAGCAGTCCAGCAAAAATATACTCTCGCCCGCAGTACGGCAGTTCCATAGCCTATATCCTAATAGAATTAAACTTAACAGAGGCAGATTTAAACTGAACCATCTCACTTCATGAGTGGCTCAATGGATCATACCATCTAACAAAAAAATGCAGTGTATTATACCCAATGGGTGAAAAATGCAATACTGCTACATACATACATACATATAGTGCATAATTGTAGCCTGTGGATTATATACTCATTAAATTAACAATATTGACATTACTTATTTCAGAATTAGAAGATAATAAGCCAAACTTTGAGAACAACAATGCAATCTTGTATATCGACTCCTAGTTAATATACAAACAACAGCACAACACAAAACTTAAGCCAAAATTAGGCACACTGATTCTTTAGTTTTTGTATGATAGTAACTTGAAAACCATAGTAGCTGTAAACCCTAAAGAGCAAAAAAACAAGATTTTGAAAGTTTATATGTATAAGTATAATAAGTTGTCTTTTATTATTGCACTTTGTAGACTTCTAAAACTGAAAAAGCTCAGGTTTTGCAAGTACGAGAGGCACAGGAATACGTATGTGTAAAAAAACGGTTTTTTAAACGTAGGTACGTGCACATGTATATAGTGTAGGTTGGTGTGTATGTGTTAGTAGGTCAAGTAACGTGTTGATGTAAGGTAGGTGCTGTAGTAGCAAATTTGTTATATATCGACTCATAGCAATTATACAACAAGTAGCAACAATCAAGACTCTAGCCACAATTAGGCAGCTTTACCTTATATGAATGTTATTATCGTTCCTAGAAACCAAAGTAGTTTTACTAGTTCAATAAAATAAAATAAAACAAGATTTAAAAATCGTAGGAAAAATGCAATCTGTATTACCTAAATTGAGAGCCTTCTAATTTTGCACTTTGTTTTGTTCCTAAACTGTTCAACCTCAGGTTCTATATGTACGAGATGCATATAGGTACCTATGTGTAATACCACGGTTTTGTTAACGTTCGTAAATGCACATGTATGAAGTGTAGGTAGGTGTGTATTTGTAAGTACGTAAGGTGACGTATACATGTAACGTACGTGCAGTAGTTGTACTTACGTCTTGCTAGTAATTGCCAAATGCGTAACCTTAAGGTGGCGTTCGTTCAACAAAAGTCCAAAAAAAAAGACAAGCACTTGTTTTTTCCACAAACCGAAGCCGCAAAAGCACACCCGGAAATATCACAAAAATTAAATAAGCTAAAGTAAGGCAATGCAAAAAAAAGATTTGGAGATTCAAGACCTCTACTATTAAATACTTAACCGAATAAAAACGTAAAAGCATACTATTTATTCACATTACTTGGTGTAATCCGCGACATTACTGCCAGAAGATTTGTAAAGGCAAAGGTACTGCCTAGTATTTTTGCTCTCGTAAAAGTTTGTTATGTAAAGGCTTCAAACTTTTCGAAAAATATCATTATTCTATTTTTGTACAGCAACTTTAGCACTGCAAATTTAATTTAAAACCAAGCTTGTAAAAATCTTTTATGAACAGGAATGCAAATTTTACGAACGTTAAAATTTATACAATTGTTTTAAATACTTGTTACTATTAAAACTTTATTAATCATGAATAATAAACTTTTCAATATTAACACCTTCGATTCGTAGAAGGTGTGTTTTAGGTTAAGGGTCGCTGTTATTAACAGTTGTATGCAATCTTCTTGAGGTAGTGCATTTTAAACTTGCCTGACTGCCAAAATATTTATTGAAAAGTCATTGTTCACCTGTCAAACGTAATAGTAATTGTGTTGTCATTATTTAGGTAGATCGGTGCAATTTAAGAGGACAGTTGAAAAATTTAGGATATTGTGAGTGGTAACTTTTACCCTTACGTTTATGATTTTTATATGCGTTGCACATTTTTATTTGTATGAAGCTAGTATCTACTTTTAAAGGCTTTATAAATTTGCATTATTGAAGTTATAAATTGCGATGTCATTCAATATGCTCGTAACAACACCCGAGCGTGTCGGGCTACATTTTATGTTTTTGTGAACTGTTTAAATGTTACTCATAACTCTTGACGTCCCAACTTGTCCTTCAGGTATATAATAAGTGATAACAAGGCTTGATGTAGGAAGTATGACAGAAAATTCGTACTGTAGATGTTGTCATTAGAAAACGATAATAACAAAGACAAAAAAAAATCTTCTGCAGTGAAAGTAAAGGAAGAAGAGGAAAAAAAGAGGAGTTGGCAATGGTAACAAATTGCAAAAACGACTAACAATTACGGTTTTTGAATATGTGTTACTTAAATAGGTCATGATGTTCCTGTATGAGAAAACACACGTAATTTTGGTCAGCTTAGGTTTGTACATAATGAAATGTTGAACATCTCACGTTTTTATCGAAATAGCATTGTTTATCAGTAAAACTAGATGAAAAGTATTATGATTGTTATTAATTTATATAAGTGCAATAAAATAGGACAGTTAAACATTTTTAGTTAAAGTGAGTTGTAACTGTTATTCTGACTTTTTTTAGAGATTTTAAAGATTTTATTTAAACCTCATTTAAAGCTATTAACGTTATGCAAACAGTTAAAACCATGAGAACAACACGTTGTATACATTTTAAAAATATAAGGGTTTCAAATGCAATTTTATTTTCTATTATTTTGCGTTTCATGTCCAAGAAAGCATACAATTACGGATTCCTAAGCCCCATTTCTCAGAACAAGTACTAAAACATCGCAATTTAAATGTAGAAATAGTTTAGACTTTGAATTATTTAGTCCAAAAGTTTTATTTTGTGCCTAATTGTTTAAATAAACTTAAAAACATACTGTCCAGGCACGCTACATGGTAACTTTTTTAATTAAGGTCAGGTAAGAGTTTGTCAAACTTCGCAGAATAGAATACTTATAGAAATTGTTTACAAATTTACATTAGTATTAGAGGTACTTATTCAAAATGTAAGTTCAACGGGCAGCCTGGTATAGTGGTGGTGGTCTTAGAACTGCAATGTGGTATTGGAAATTATTTATGCTCATAACGAGGGTCTACGCTTTGAAACCTAGCTCAGGCACTCAGAATTCTCCTTTCTGTCCATTATACAGATTCCTTTTATGTAATACAGGTTAACGACATACATACGCATATAATAGGCTAACGATGGTGACAGATCGTCTATGATTGACTTCCTTCATATATTTTAATTTTCAGTGCTCTCATTTTTAACATTAAAATATTTTCCATTCTATGTTAAAATAAATGCTATGAACTCACGTATATTTGACGTAATTTTTATGGATTTTCCATAATGACGTTCTTTTAAATATCGTAGTTTTGAGTACCCCCATTATATACCATGCAATATGAATATGCATGTTGGGTAAATGTGCCTAATTGTGGCTGGTGGATTTAATTCTTATAACATAAAAACTAATAAGATTTCAAGTTGGATAATGAGTAGATGGAACGCCGAACTTTACAAAAATCAATGCAATCTTGTTATACAGCCACTTGTAGCATAAATGCAGCCTGTGGCAACAATTAGGGCCCTGGACAAAATTAGTCACCCTTGCTTATAGGTATGTTAATATCATTCCTAGAAATCAAAGTAGTTTTACTAGTTCAATGAAATAAAATAAAACAAGATTCAAAAATAGTAGGAAAAATGCAATCTGTATTACATAAATTAAGAGCCTTCTAATTTTGCACTTTGTGTTGTTCTTAAACTGTTCAACCTCAGGTTCTATATGTACGAGATGCATATAGGTACCTATGTGTAATTACACGGTATTGTTAACGTTGGTAAGTGCACATGTATGTAGTTTTGGTAGGTGTGCATTTGTAAGTAGGTAAGGTGACGTATACATGTCACGTACGTGCAGTACTTGTACTTACCTCTTGCTAGAAATTGCCAAATGCGTAACCTTAAGGTGGCGTTCGTTCAACAAAAGTCAAAGGAAAAAAAAGCACGTGCTTTTTCACAAACAGAAGCCGCAAAAGCACACTTAGAAATATCACAAAAACAGTACCAGCCAGAGTGAGGCAATGTAAAGAACATAGATTTGGAGATTTAGCAGCTCTAATAACAAATACTTAAGATATCTGAATATAAAAAATAAAACCAAATAACAACGTAAAAGCATACTATTTATTCACTTTACTTAGTGCATTCCTCGACCCTACTGCCAGTACATTTGTGAAGGCAAAGGTACTACCTAGTAATCATGCTCTTGTAATAGTTTGTTATGGAAATGCTTTGAAGTTACCAAAAAATATCATTTTCTATTATTGTGTTGCAACTTTTGCACTGCAATTATAATTAAAAACTCAGTCAGTAATATTCTACAATGAACAGGTAGACAAATTTAAGCGTATGTTAAAATTTATAAAATTGTTTTAATTACTTTTAACTATTTAAACTTTAATAATTATGAATAATAAACGTTTCAATATTAAACCTTTTGAAGCTGTGTTTTAGCTCTAGGGTCGCTGTAATAACCAGTTGTAAGCAATCTGCTTGAGGTTATGCATTTTAAACTTGCCTAATTGACTTAATATTTATATAAAGTCATTGTTTACCTGTTAAAAGTGATAGTAATTGTGTGGTCCTTATTTATGTAGATAGGTGCAAACAAGAAGACAGTAGAAAAATTTGAGATATTGTGAGTGGTTACTTTCATTCTTACGTTTTTATTGTAAAATGCGTTGCACATTTTTATTCGTATTGGTATCTACTTTAAACTGCTGCATAAATTTGCAATATTGAATTTATGAATTTTGATGTTATTTAATATGTTCCTAACGACACCCTAGGGTTTTAAGCTAAAGTTCATCTTTTTCTAAACTTTTTAAATACAACTTATAAATCGTGACGTCCTAACTTGCCCTTAAGGTATATAATAAATGATCACAAGGCTTAAAATAGCAAATAGGACCGACAACTCGTACAATAGATAAATAGTAATTTAAAAATTATAGCAAATACAGACAAAACCCCTTGCAGTGAAGAGAAAGAGAAAAGAAGGAGAAAAGAGTCAGTGAAGTTGCAAAATATAAAAAACACGTTTAAAAATTGCGTTTACTGAAATTGTATTACCTTAAATAGATGATGACGTACCTTATATAGGAATACAAAGTTAATGCGGTCCTTTTAGGTTTATGTATCCTAAACAAGTTAAGCATCCTTAGTTGCTATTAAAAAAGCATGTTTATCAGTAAAAAGTGATAAAAACTATAAGGATTGTTATTTGTTCATATAAAATATTAAAATAAAAAAAAAATTAAAAAAAATGTAAAAACTAACTTTTATCCTAACCGTGTTAGAAATGTTACCTAATATTTACTCAAAGCTTTTGACTCAACAACGTTAAAAAAGGATAAAACATTTAAAACATTTTGTGATATAAATTTTGAAAAAATTATATTCTTCAGTTTGTTTTGTGCTATTTATTTTGTGTCCTATGACAACCAAAAGCGTATATGTTGAGACCTAAATTTAATGCTTTAGATAAAGTACCAAAACATGGCAATAATTGTTTGTGAGACAATAGTGCCTAGAAATATTGTTTATGTGAGTTTGATTTCGTTTAGTTTGTTTAAACAAAATATATTAGGTGAGGGTTTAACTTTAATAATCCTATAACCTGGCTTAAATTAATTGTTTAAAATTTTAAAAATGTCAGAGTTTTTTAAAAACTTACATTCTTGTGTTTTTTTTTTAATTCAGGGTTAGACATTTGGTCACTTTGTCTTGTCCAAAAACATCTAAATGGTAGTCACTAATATTCAGAAAAACAAACTCTCTGTGAGCTAGGAGGAGACCAGAGAAAAAGACCTGTTCACTTTCGTTTGTTTTACCTCCTCTAAAAATTCTCTTTTGCAAAATCAGTCTTGAAGGCAGTCCGAGGCAAAATTCCCACCTCATTCGTCTTACTTTGAGCCGACCCCTTAGATACTGAAAGTAATTTGTATGTTCCAAACTACAACAAATGTTGCAGATATAAGCATACAGCATAATTGTAATCTAATTCATAGTAACATAATAATTTTACTATGTAAATAAATTAAAGTGAACACTGAACACAGAAGACTTAACACTGAGCTACTAAATAATCTAATTACTTGTTAATTGTGTAGGTACATAGGTATGCATTTTATTTATTTAAATAAAAACTGAAATTGAAAATAAATTATAACAAATAGCAAGAAAACTATAACGGTAATAGGTATAAAATTTTAATCTTAATAAAAATTACTATTTTGTGAATAATTTAAAAAATAATTTGAATCTAAAAAAGAGAATACCTACAGCCTTATATAGTAGTGGTCGAATACTGTGTTATAGGTTGATTTTCTCTCAATCATTTAAAAATATACAAGGGTATAGTTTTACATTCAAAGAATCTGAAATATTATAGCTGCCCTTAAGAAAGCAATAGTTTGGAGTCAAGTTTATAACACTTATACGAACATTAGAATTTAAACACGTATTTAATTTTCACACAATTAAAATATTTTAAAAACTTTTAAATATAAATATTTGTTCTAAATTTCAGGATAATTTACAAAATTGTGAACATATGTGATTTAATTGCTCTAGTTACTTTAAAAAAGGTATAATAGTGCCCAACTACAACTCTATTTGCGCTTTACAATGGCATAGCTGTGGATTTGTGCCGACGATTGCTAGTTTAAGGTATGGTCACAATATTATCAAACGAGCTTATATCCGTGCACAAATTTCATTACTGTTGCTACTCGGCCTGTTGAGAAAATTAGTGTTGGGCCGACACTCGTAGTCGCCGACAACCGCTAAATAGTGGGTCACTTCAGAAAAGTTTTTTGAGCAGTTACCTTCTTTTATGACTTTATTAATAAAAGTCACTCGCTTTTCTTATCGCAACATGAACAACCATTGGTCACACAATCAGACCGCTGCAGGTGTAATTGCAACACAATCAGTGACCTACAAGTTCAATTGCAACATTATTGACCAAAGACTGGTACCAATGAAACACGATTAGTCACTCGCATGTATCATTAAAAATCCGGCGCTTCGCGCCGGATTTGTCCACCATGGGCCCGAAGTAGATGCTGAGCTTAGAGCGAGTGACTTCATCACTGGAAAGCATGTTTTTTGTCGAAAGGCAAACCTATACCTAGCATTAAGCGCCGGTGGCAACGAGTTAGGTACGAAAATACGACCTTTGCTAGTGACAGTGGGTCAGGTACATGTGCATGTGCAGCTATTTTGAGTATTTTTGGTTCGAATAGCTAGATTAAGCTAGGTACGACTGACGTTTACAACACTTTTTTTAAATATTTTAAGTTCTGCAAATTACATGATGCTCAAAATATTGCATTATTTCAATAGGATGAAAATTAAATCAGTAAAATTTAGTATTACCACATAAATGTTATGTAAATTGCAACCTACCTCCTATGCAATTTTATTGCAACAATTATTTTGCTTTCATCATAATATAATGTTGCCTAACACAAAATCATAATCATTGTATATCATTTTTTAACCAACAAAATTTTGCCGACAATGGTAATAATGACATGACAGCTGTCACTGGCGCCTTGCGGACACTAACCTTTAAAGAGTATAAACCTGTATTTATATTTTTATAATATTTGTTACAAAATATTATATTATTCATCACATCCATGCTATTAAGCCATATACATCATACCCAAAACGTGTAAACCCTGAAACTACATATATTGTGTGATAATGGTATTTTATAATGCAAGATACTTCGCACAAGTGGAAGAAATTTCTAAAATGCATTTTGTTGATTTTTAAGTTTAATAACAACTGTATTTGTGCGCATTTTTAAAATTTTTGTATAAAAATTAATTTTATAAACATGAAGAGTTGCTAAAGAACGAAAACGATTTGCATAAAATGCATTGGCAAGCTTTGAACAAGTAAAAAGCTGGTGCAGCAGTGGAAAGCTGGGCAAACATGTAGTGGACTTTTCGTTCTGAACTCGACGAGAGTAGACGTGTACTTCTCTCTGTCCTAAGTACTATCAGAAGGCCTTTTATTTCCATTTTGGATTTTTTGGCTTGAATTCAATTCAAGTTTATTCAAGTGTTCAAGCAATAACATAATTACATGTTGTTTTCGTTACCAAACACTGTTGTCGCGTATTAATTAAAAGCTTATAGAAATTAAATAGGGTATTTAATTATTCTATTAATAAATTATTTAGCTTAGCTCTTTCTATATTACATATTCAAACATATTCTTTTTGACAGTGCATGTTTTCTAATTAACACATTAAACTGATTAGACGATTGTTGTTTCTGTGTCGCATCCGGGAGGGAATTCCATAAGTTAACGGAGTTAAATGTGAAACACTTTTGCCCATGAGCCCCAAGAATTTGACGATGTATAAGAGTCATCTCTTTTCGAAGGGTTCTGACTGTGCGACTTTGCCGAGGCGATATGTAGTCCTCCAGAATGGGTTTAACGCTGCTGTTGTTTATAAAATGGTGATAAATATACTTCAGTCTTATAACATCTCGACGCTCACTGGTCAAAAGCATGTTCATTTCCTCAAGTACATCAAATTTTGATTTCAATATTGTAATACGTTTGTTGAATATATTTTTAATTACAGTAAACATTAGGTCATCCAATCTTAATAATTTTGAATTACAAATACTACCCCAAATAGGTAACCCGTAAATGAATTCCTCTGTTCACGAAGCACCTAGTGGTTGCGGGTTTAGCGTGTCGGAATTTAGTTGTCGATTTTCTCCTATCTTCACCTTGGACAACTTTCGATATTTGAGATAGCGTATATCTACATATTAAAGCTGTTTTGCATACCGCAGAACTAACAAGCTGGAAGATATGTAGCTTCAGTGAAGAGGCAGTGCTTGTCACATTGCTGCTCTACTGAAGCTATTTACGAGTTGTCACAACGTATTTTCGGGCACGTTGACCCTAGCCAATAGCACTACCGGCAATCGCTAGAATATCTCTCGTATTTTTGTGAATAGTTTCGATTAGCTTCGCTCAATTACATGCAAGTTAGACTATGTGCTGGTATTTCGGGAATTTGCATTCCACCAACGACTTCTGCCGTTGATAAATACCAGTACTATGGTCTGATTTAATTGTCAATTCTGAGCAACTCATAGGCATAATCATAGTCACTTAATAGGTATACGCTTAGAGATTAAATTGAAAGTTTAGTGCGAAAGTTTCTCGTTCTTGCTCACGCATACTTTATAACAAGTAAACATAGCAACTTTTATAAATAAAGACATGTTCATAGTAAAAAAGGATCGTTCTGCAATGGGCCTATCAGTGGCCTGAGCGGCATTTCAGTAGCTTCATGTTACTGGATCTCCTTCAAATACAATACAAAAAAACATGTAGTGCTGTGGCACCAAGTACATGTTGCATCCAAGTAATTGTTCAACCTTTAAAAATTGTGAAATTCACATATAAGTGCTCGCAGTCAGTCCCTGCACGTGTACAACTAGCTGGTACACTAAATTGGTTACGGCACCAACTACCCTGTGCACCTAACATATTTGTGCACTTAAGCAAGCTGCAGGAGTTAGTACAGCAAGTTAGTTATAACACCAATTATGTAGTGGAATATTGTAAATAGTGCACCTAAGTAATTTGTGCACAGAACTAGTTGGTACGTTTAATTAGGTGTGACAAAAAGCAGATGATGCAATGAAATTATTATTCCTTTCATATCACATTTGAACTCACCAAGTCAATGCATTAAATCAGTTAGTGTACTACGTAGCTGGTACACAAATTAATCATGACACCAAGTAACTTTTGCACCTAAATAATTCGAGCACTGAGGTAATTTCTGCACCAAAGGAGCTAACTAACGTAACTAATGCATACATCAGTGGCGACATCACGTACTACGACATATCTGCTGCCGTAAGAATTTTTAAAAAATAGTTATGCTCTACAGCTCTACTGATAGTTAAAACGATGCTTTTATATAGGACTTTATAACGTAATATGTAAAGGATCTTATGAATTTTGAGGAGCTGTTAGTTGCTGAAGAAGTACTTCAAATTGATGCTAAGAGTGATAATGCTGCAGCTAAAAATGAGGTATTGTTTTTAAAATTTTGTATTTTCAAATAAATGAGCAATTTAAGTAGCATTAAATATCAAAATCCTATACATACAGATAATAATCACTTACACTCACGTGTAGTATATTATATACTATTTTAGAATTTTACATTAGAGCATTAGAGCGCAAAAGTTTAATTACTTCGTGAAACTTCACATAAGAAAATATAACATTATTTACTTTAAAAGCAACCTGACGTTTGTATTGCTTTCATTTAAACTTTCTGTACAACAAGATGCCCCAGAATGCAGTTTCTGTCAATTACGGAAACTATTTTGCCGTAAAATTATATTTCGTAAAACGTAAAACGCAAAATAATTGTTTTTACGTTTTAAAATTTTGCGGATCATTTCGCGTGTCATAGTTTGCGCAGTTTTAGGTTAAACGTAAAAGTTGTTATTTTTTAAAATCAACAGATTTGGAAGGTTACTATAGGTATCCATGGCAATATTTGTTACGTATGATATTGCGTGGACGTTGTTTGAACACCGCTGCCGTATAAATTAACGGCCTTAAATTATCGTTTTTCACGCAAAATTTTATTTCTAAGTTTTGAGGGCGGAGCTTACGTAACATTTACGTTTACGTTTACGTTTTTCATTTTTACGGAAAGTGCGCAAACTGCCTAATAAAACGCTGCTGCGAAACGTAATTGTTTTCGATTTTGTTACTCACGATGTTATTTCATTAATGTATTTATAGAAAATTAAAATTAAAACATAAACGCATTCCATGTACAAAGAAATGTTACACGTAGATGAGATAAAAAAATATTTTATTTTTGTGTATACCATTGCTACGTTTAGGTTGGAGCGCAAGTAGTGACGTATTTGATCGTCATTATGCAATTCCAAAGCAGCAAGTAACTTATTTGGATTTAATCAAATTTCTGTAATAGTACACGGGTTTGTATCTGTAATAGTGCATGAACATAGGTGTAGTACATGGGTTCAGTGTGTAGGAATTTATGTAATCCCGGGGTATATATAGCAATCTAGTAGTAATTTTATGGCAACACACGTAGAATTTAATAGTACGCAGGCTTGTAACAGTATACAGGCCTGATAAAGTACACCAGGCTTAAAAGTTGAATAGTGCACGGGATGTAATGTTACAGACAGTCATGTTTTTTGTGTAATGTATTATGGTACTTGTATATAAAGTGTTGACTAAAAATAAACAATTATTTATAATTGGATAATACTTCGAAACTAAAAATTGTTATTTGCTTCATCTTTAGGATTGAATTTTACCTGCTATCTAAAAATTAGAAAATTATTTTTATTTGGTCCTGTAATAAATTCAGTTATTTCCTTACCCTAAATTATATTACATTGTTTATTCAATTTATAAAGACTTTACCCTTAAATTATATACACCAGATAGCAGATCTTTATGTTTTTCTCCTTTCCGCTAATTTATTAGCACGCTCTATAAGTTAATTAATACATTTATAAAAGTCACAAAAGCCTGTTAGTTCAGGCGCCAATGAATACAGTTTCGAAAAAAAATAAAATTGTTAAAACATCGTCAAAACTAGTCTGATATTTTGAGACACTTCATTGCTTGTTCGTTGGCTAAACAGTTGGAGCAACGTTAAACAGGCTTTTTTGAACTGCTTTAAAGCGGAAGGCCAGAGTCAAAAACCGCAAAATATATCTTACGCGTCTTCCCTGTGCAGCTTCGCCAGTATAAAGGCTGTATGCAGCCAAAAAACGAAGTACACCATTTTGTTTAAGGTGAAATTAATATTTTTTAAAACATTACAATTATTAAATAATATGAATTTTGCCACGAATTAAAATTTACGTGTGTCTAAATTCCTAAATAATTAGCATTTTATATAATAACATTAGTTGAATTTAGATTTTTTTGGCATTTGTTATTAAAACGAATGTGTGCACGCTGATTAAATTAGTTAAAACGTGACATTTATAAATTAGAACTAGAAACAGGACGACATTTAATTACTTAATCCCCCCCCCCCCAATCTTTCTCTTTTAACAATCTTTATGAAGTTTTAAAAATTAAAAAGTTAAACAGTAAGGAAATTAGAATACGCAGTACAAGTAAATAAAACTAATTATTATCAAGCAAATTAATTAAACGACTCCAGATTCCAGTCTGACTACTTGCTGCTATGAAATGATGATAATGACGATCAAGTACGTCACAACTTAGGCTCCTACCTAAGAGAGAGAAATTCAAATATAAAGCACAGAAACATAATCGTTGCAATTAATAATGTGCTACAGTCAGCTACACAACTTTCAATTGCAATTTCATTACTATAATGCTGCCACCTATTCGTACACTCAACAGCATGCTCGTACTTATATTCCTAATCATAAAATAAAATTAAGAATACTACCGCAAAGCTCCAAATAGAATCCTCGGCTTGTTTTGGAAACATCAAGTTTGAGCTAACAAAAATAACATTACCGCTTATTGGAAACCCCCGGCCTGCCCCCAATAAAGATCTACCTTTATTAGAGACCAGGATTGTATTTGGAGCTTTTGGGTTCTTTATTCTATGGTTTAGCCCACACAACGGTATGGCATCGGATGCTATAGGATAAGGGTATTTTGGATAGAAACGAAAACAGTTCATCGGATCCTATGGCATCCTACACTAATTCTGCCTATAGTAAATAATCCGATAGGATGGAGTCGGACCATAATGTTAAAATTGCCAAATAAAATAACCTTTGACCTAGGTCATTGAATAATTGTGATTTATGAGTAATATTAATCACTAAAATTTGTTTTACATTAAAGAATTTCAAAAATAATTATTGTTGTCAACACTTTTCAAAAAATACCTTAAAACAGCATATTACCCAAATAAAAGTACACAAAAACAATGATTTAGCTTAAGACTCATAAAATATAAAAATCAGTTTTTAAAAACCCTTAATTTTAGCCAAAAACATAAATTTGAAATTGCAGGGATTCTACAAGTAGGTACCTCTTTTTCCACAATCTCCTCAACTAAGTCGTTGTAGCGCAGTGGTCTAGTGTAGTGAGTGCAAATGTAGAGGGCACGGGTTCGAATCCCACTTTGGGCGAATATGTTTAGATGCTGAGCTTAAGCATCTAATAAAATGGTCATGTCCGTCTGTCTGTCTGTTGGTCCGTCGCTGCAGGTCAAACTGGCAACTCGATTACCTTGAAACTTTTTTAAAACAACCACAAAAGCGAGCAGGCAGGTCTGTATTGTTTTTTCACTTTAATCGGACTGACCATTGCTCCACAATTAAATGTTGAATGGACCCACGTCAAAAATCAATTTGGTGAATGGAAAGCATGGGCATCTAAAAACCAGTGAAGGGGCCGTTCACAAATGGCGCCAGCAAAATTTACCAAATTTTTGGACCCCCCCCCCCACCTAAGTTGCTAACCTTTTCAGACTTGCGTACATGGCTATATCTTTAATATGGCCTATTACATTTTTCAAAGTCACCCACCGTAAAGGTGGGTGGCGATATTTGCGAACGACACCAAATACGTGCCTTAGGTTTACACGTTTAAATGCACTTCTAACGAAACTTTAAATTAGGTTAGGGGTTACGCGCAAATGATGTCAGGTGAATATTTCTTTTTGACACCCCCACCCAGCTGCTATCGCATTAACATTAAGTAAGCAGGCTAAGGGTGACGCGCAAATGACGTCACGTGAAAATTTATGTTAGACAGCCCCACCCAGCTGCTATAGCATTCACATGAGGTAAGCAGGCTAGGGGTGATGCACAAATGAGGTCACGTAAAAATTTCTTCTAATTACCCCTATCCAGCTGCTATCGCATTCACATAAGGTAATCAGGTTAGGGGTGACGCGCAACTGACGTCAGGGGAAAATTTCTTTTACACACCTTCACCCAGATGTAATCGCATTCACATTAAGTAAGCAGGTTAGGGGTGACGCGCAAGTGACGTCAGCCGAAAATTTATTCTAGTCACCCCCACCCAGCTGCTATCGCATTTGAATCAGGTAGGCAGGCTAGGGGTGATGCGCAAAGGACGTCACTCTTGAAAATGTCTTCTAAACATCCCCACCCAGCTGCTATCGCATTCACATTAGGTAAGCAGGTTAGAGGTGATGCGCAAATGACGTCACGTGAATATTTCTTTTAGACACCCCCACCCAGCTGCTATCGCAATAACATTAGGTGAGCAGGCTAGGGGTGACGCGCAATTGACGTCACGTGAAAATTTCTTTTAGACAGCCCCACTCAGCTTCTATTGCATTTACATTAGGTAAGCAGGTTAAGGGTAACGTGCAAATGATGTCACGTGAAAATTTCTTCTACATGTCACGGACTGACCTATGTGTTATAGATGTTTTGAGATCGTCTTTAATAACGTCCTTCAAAAACCATAGTTTCTAGTATCCTAATTCCCAACTTTAAATTTGTTTCCATCCTATTTTAACTACATGTCACGTACTTACCTATATGCGTAACAGATATTCAGGGATTGTCCATAATTACGTTATTTGTGAATGGTGCAATTTATAACAAAATTTCAGCTATATTAAACTACAAGCTACGAACATTGGTATATGTCTTATTGATTGTAGGGGAGCTTCCATAAATCTCATATCATCTTTTAGCGTAACATAAATTGTCTTGTGCCTTTGTTGAAGCTCAGCTTCTACTTCGGGCCAGCACACGGTCGACAAATCCGGCGCGAAGCGCCGGATTTTTATTCTTTCCACTCACCAAATTGGTTTTGTGACATGGGTCCATTCAACCATTAATTGTGAAAAAACAGTCACTTGAAGTAAAGTAAAAAAACAATACAGACCTGCCTGCTCGCTTTTGTGTTTGTTCAAAAAAAGTTTCAAGGTAATCGAGTGGACGGTTTGACCTGTAGCGACGGACTAACAGACAGACAGACAGACGGACATGACCATTTTATTAGATGCTTAAGCTCAGCATCTAAAAACGGGCTGCATTGGAGACCGGCCTTTGTTACAGACCTAGCTTCTATTTGGAGCTTAACGGTTATCTACTCTACTGTCCAGATTTGTCTTTACTTTTACCAGAAGCTTTTTATCCGGTGCAAAATAGTTTCCAAAGTTGACAACCACCGTATTTTGAACAATCTGAGTGTAGAGAAACTTTAACTAAGAAGAAAAGCCATCGTTAGATAGTGTTACCATGCGTGTGATTAGATATAATTTGTAATTTATTAGAAATAAATAATTTTATTATAACACAATTGCGTAAGCTATTGGAATTAATTATCTTAACTTGCAATACATAAAAATAAAAATTAGTAATTATGTACATACTTCAGTTTTAGCAGCAGACTCTTGGGCCGTAGATTCAATTTGGAGAAGTTCATCTGCCAATACAATCTCCTTCAAATTATCAAAATCACTTTTAATTTCATTATTAAAAGTCTTCTAATAATTATTATTAAGGAATATTCTGCCACACTAAAATAAACAATTATAAACGGTTATACTTACCACCGCAGATAGATTTTGTGCGAGTAAAACTTTAAGGTACAAAGGGAGGATGTAATTAATACAGTAGTACAAGTTTCCAACAACTATGAAAATAATTAAAGTTTCATTTAGGTCACCTCGAGTCAACGCTATAAGGGTATCTGAAACTACCACAGAGCAAGAAAGGATAGTTGCAGCAACTGACACAATTTCCTGAACCTCAAGATCAGTGTAAGACACGGAGCCGGTGACCGGTGGGACCGATTGCACTGACCGAAGCTCCGGTCAGTAAAATCGAAAACATAGCAGGCACGCTCGGGCTCATTTTTTTTTTCAAATCCCATGCTTAGTGGACGAGTCTTTCCTCCCGGGCTCAGGCTGGCTCAAATTGAGGTAGTTTTTTCAAGAAAAAGGGACCCTCGGTCATTTTTTTTAAGAGCTCGTTAGGGACCGATTGACTTGCACTGCTCAAGATGTTGCGTGGCAAGGTCAGTTTGGTCACGAGCTCGTTTTACTAAGTCTCGCCAGCCAATCACCTCGGCAGCGGAAATCATCGAACTACGAGATTCTCCGCATTCTTTTATTCTTGCCAAAATCTATTTATGAGTAGTAAAAAAAATTTAATTAGTATAATTTAATATAAATTATTGAATTATTTTTTTATAGAATTCGGAATCATTATAGGACACCGTATCGCCTGTGAAGAACCAAAATAGCTCATATCAAATTTAAACTAGAGTCAAAATGAGTTATATCATACAAACAAAATGAGAAACATGTCTAAAATGTTAATTAGGAATTTTTAAAAGTGTAAAATGCTCTATGTCCAATTTTAAAATAGTGTAAAATGTTCTATGTGCATTTTTATTAAAAGTGTAAAATGTTTTAGGTGCATTTTTATTAAAAGTGTAAAATGTTCTATGTGCATGTTTTAAAAAAGTGTAAAACGTTCGATTTAACTGCTTTGGAGATATATTTCACAATATTTTTGTGGAAATTGTTTTCAGCTAAAAATGGATACAGGTCATTTTAGTTCTTCACAGACGATATTAACTTTAAAAACAAACATACAGGATTATAATAGGAATTTTATGTAAATATGTTGAAATATGTTGAAGAAATTCAACATTTGTCTAAAAAAACATTATTTATAATGTTGCCTGCTTTATAAAAATTACTAAAACAATAAACACGTGTTAATAATGCCACTATATTCAGCACAACTCACCTGTTCAAATGCCACTATCTGTGTCTTCAACATAATGAACACTTTCGCGTCTTCCATGAGTGGGTGAATAAACGTTGCAATTATAGACACAATCATACATCCAATGGACACAACTTCTATATGAAAGATGAACAAGGGCAGCATATTTATACTAAGAAACGCAATCCAAAATACACTTGGAATGGCCAAGTAGAGAAAAAGGACCAATTTTTAAAATCTCTGAATATCCTTTGCCATTGTCATGGCAATACTCTCTTTAATAATCTGGCCTTCTGCATTGAAGCAGTTCAAAAAAGCCTCCTCAAAGTTGCTCCAGTTGTTTAGCCAACGAACAAGCGATGGTGTGTTCCAAAATATCAAAATTATTTTTATAAATTTTAAAACAATAATTCCAACACTGTCAATGCTTCTGAAATTTGTTTCAGTTTGATTCGGCCGAAACATTTTTTGTAATTCTGGTCCAGGGCTGTAGCTACAAAAATTTAAATAAAACATCTCATGAATATTTTGCTTTATTCGCGTATAACGTTACTATTAAATAAAATACATGGTTACTTCAGTTATTTGCCTAACAGTTTTACAGGGTAAGAAATTCCCAGCACAACATTGTTAAGAAATACCAGAACAGAAAACGTTTTTAAACTTTAAAGCAATTGCCAAATACGAGAACCAAAATCCTGGCTCAACCCATTTGAAAATAGTTGTTTCGTATATATCTTGAACTGCATAATTTTGTGTCTGATTAAGATCCAAAATTTTATTTGAGTCGCTCGCGTTGTTGCTGCTTGTTTTTAAAGGAGTTTTTAATTTAATCGGGTAGCCTCCAACGTATTTTAAAATTTGAACGAGAAGCTTCATTTGAACTGCAATTTTATTTGTTAAAAGTTTCACGGAAAGTGACTCGTTTTTAATTTGACTGTTGCTTATATTATGAACTGGAGCTGATTCTGAATTTGGGTGGTATGCAGAGTAAGGTTCGTCACGATTCGAGTCAAATCGAAACTCGTTCGATCGATTCGAGTTTCGAATCGGATCGATTTGGCGTTTTGCTAAATCGAAAAAAATATTTCGATTTCGATGGATTTTCGAATTGCTTGACTCGAAAAAAATCGATATCGAATCGATTTCAAGCCGAAAATCGTTCGATTTTTTCGATTTCAAACAAACGATCTTCACTACAGTTACAACATCAATTAACACGAAAATGCAACTTCCATAACACATTTTTAAGACTATTTTGTATAATTATCCGAATTTAAGTTTCATTCAAAGAGGTTTTCTATCTTTTTGGGCGAATTTATTATCTGATGGAGGTTTATTTCACACTTCCTACAGAGATGAATTTAAAACACTATTATAGTAGACTAATGTACTTAAAGGTTCGATAAAGTCCACAAAAGCAACAATACTATTGAATTAGTATTTGTAATTTATTACTAGTGATATTCGTTACATGAGTTGCTTTTTATTGTGCTGGAACTGTAACTTAAACGAATATTCGGTCCAATAATCATAATCATCTGAGAGAAAATATAGATATCGCTTGGACATAAACAGTAAATTGCGGTACATTAAAATATAAAATCGTGAAATAAATATATGTACAATGCCTCTGACTTCGTTTCATTGAAAAAATTTAGTAAGTTTAAACAGAAACAAAAATGTTGATTTTTTTTCGATTTTTTCGATTCGGATCGATTTTGACTGTTCGAGTTTCGAGTCGATTCGATTTTCCAAAATTCAACTCGATAATTTTTCGACATCAATTCGATTTTGTGATTTGGACTCGATAATCTTCGGTTCGGTTCGAGTTTCGATTCGATTTGGCAAAAAGTGACTCGTGACGAACCTTAAGCGTCTACAATGGTTTCTTGCCATTTTTAGGATGGTTATTAGAACAATATGTTAGGTCTGTGTTGTACTCGTTATTGCTGTGAAAATTCTACGGGTAATTTTGTAATGCCATAAAATTTCTCGTAGGAATACATGGAAGTTTCCTTTATGTTCGTCATTAACAAAAGTGTGCAAATACCTGCAAATCCTATGTTTAGATTGCAAATATCAATGTAGAAAAATGTGTGCACGCAAAAGAAGTATGTGCCTACTATTAAATGGGTATAACTTACTAATTGCAATTTATAACCCAAAAATATATTTGTCATTACCCATTGTATTTTCTTTTATTAGTTAGTTTGTTTGTTTGCTTTGCTTTCTCTAGTTTTCTGTATTTTGTTCTAATAAAGGAAACAATAGACAAAACTCGACATAAAAATTCTTTCAGTATTACACTAGAAATATTTTACGCAGAATGGGTCGAAATCGTAACCTTAATATTGTGACAATATTTAAAGATTTTAGTAAATTAAATAAAGTTATATTCGCAAAAAAGAACGAAAATTAGTTCCGTTTTTTGTCTGCAGGACAAATTTGTTGCGGATCAAATGCAACCCAAAAAAAATATTTAGAATGTTTGATTATTTAATCACATTAAAAGTAATCAATTTTAAAGTAATGAATTGATTCCTGATTAAAGACTGATTACTTGCTGCTTTGAAACTGCATAATGACAATCAAGTACGTCACCACTTGAGCACCAACCTAATACGAAATTCAAATATGAAAAGTAAAAACATAATTATTGCAATAAATAATGTACTACATTCGAAACCCGTTTTATATGTGGAGCTTAACGGTCCTTTAGTATAATAAAATTTATATTTTGTTTTTACATTCAGCAGAAGCTTTTTATCAAGGGTAAAATAGTTTCCAAAGTTGACGACAACCGCATCTTGAACCATCTGAGCGTAGAGAAATTTTAACTAAAAACAAAAGCCAAAGTTAATTTGTGTGTTTTTAGAAAATAAATATATGTATTATTACTGCAATGCTTATCTTTTTAAAACTAATTATCTTAACGTGCAATACAGAACCGGATAATGCGGCCAGCGCAGGCAGCCCGGCTGCCTGAATTTTCATAAAAGCATATGTACCTAAATGGAACATTTTGCACTTTTCAAAAATATGCAAAAAAGAATATTTTGACTTTTCAAAAACATGCAAATTAGAGTTTTTTGTGCATTTCAAAAACATGGAAATAAAACATTTTCCACTTCTCTCAAAACATGTAAATAGAACACTTTGCACTTTTCATAATTAAGTAAAAAGGGCATTTTGCACTTAAAAATTTTGCTTTACCAAAAAAAACCATCAATAAAATCAAAATAGTGGTTTTTGTATTGAAACAAATTGCTGCCTAAAAGCAATTCCTTCGTCCAGCTCTGTTGCAATAAATAAAAATAGAAATGAGTAATTAAGTAGGTATACTTCAGTTTTAGTGGCAGACGCTTGGACCATTGATTCAATTTGGAGAAGTTCCTCCGCCAATAAACGCTCCTTTAATTAATCACAATTACGTTTACCTTTCATTTATTTATGCATTTTGAAATTCGTAGCAAATATGATACAATAGACTAAAATAGAAAATAAAAAAAGCTTGTATCCTTACCGCTCCAGATATTTTTTCTGCGAGCAAAACTTTTAAGTACAATGGCAGGGTGAAATTGAGACAGTAGTACAAGTTTCCTACAACTGTGAAAACAATTGAGTCACCATTCAGGTCACCTCGGCTAAATGATATAAGAGTATGTGAAACTACTACAGAGCAAGAGATGATCGTTGCGACAATTGACACCATTTCTTGACCCTTGAGATGTTCCGAGGCAAGTGCAGTTTGGTCCCGAACTCGTTTGACCAAGTTTCGCCAGCCAATCACGTCAACTGTAGAAATCAAATTGCTACGAGATTTCCTGCATTCTTGTACACCCTCAAAAATCTATTTATGATTGAATAAAGCAATTTTTAAATTTTTTTAAAATCCTTAGTAGATAACATGGTAAACATATAAACAGTACCACTGATAATATTGCTACAATATTTAGTACAACTCACTTGTTCAAATGCTACAACTTGTGTTTTTAACATTATCAACACTTTGGAATCTTCCATGAGTGGAAGTATAAACGTTGCAATGGCGGACACAACCATGCATCCCACGGACACAAATTGTATGTGAAAGATGAAAAAGCGCAGTATGTATATACTGATGAACCCAATCCAAAATAAACTTGGAATGGCCAAGTAGAGAAAGAGGACCCAGTTTGAAAAGCGGTGAATATCTTCCGCCATTTTAAAGTGAATTTTCTGTTTACTCTGGCCTTCTGCTTTGAAGCAGTTCAAATAAGCATGTTCAAAGTAGCTCCAGTTGTTTAGCCAACAGACAAGCGAGGGTGTGTTCCAAAATATTAACATAGATTTTACGACGTTTAGAACAATATTTCCAGCGCTGTCCATGCCTCTATAATTTGTTTCCGTCTCATTTTTTCCAAACATTTTTGGTAATTCTGGTCCAGGACTAAAACTATACAAAAGTGGGAATACAAAAGCTTATCAGCAGTCTGCTTTATTTTCGTACAATAACGTTAATATTAACTGTATCGTCAGTGAAGAGTCATTTTGTCGTAAGCGTAACGCATGGCTAAAATAATTCTGTCAAAAGTCCATTCAATTGGTAGTGCGAAATGTTCTATTTCCATGTTTTTGGACAATGCAAAAAGTTCTATTTACATCTTTCTCAAAAGTGCTAAATGTTATATTTACATGCTTTTTAAAAGTTTCAAATATTCCATTTACACCCTTTTCAAAAGTGCAAAATGTTCTATTTACATATTTTTCAAAAGCGAAAAATGTTCTATTTACATGTTTCTCAAAACAGTAAAATCTTCTATTTAAATGTTTCTCAAAAGTGTAAAATGTTCTATTTACATATTTTTCAAAAGCGAAAAATGTTCTATTTACATGTTTCTCAAAACAGTAAAATGTTCTATTTACATGTTTCTCAAAAGTGTAAAATGTTCTATTTACATCCTTTTCAAAAGTGCAAAATGTTCTATTTACATCATTTTCAAAAGCGCTAAATGCTCTATTTACATGTTCCTCAAAACAGTAAAATCTTCTATTTACATGTTTCTCAAAAGTGTAAAATGTTCTATTTACATCCCTTTCAAAAGTGTGAAATGTTCTATTTACATGTTTTTGAAAAGCGCAAAATGCTTTGGAAATAGAATTTTTATTACGTCGTTAGTGGACGACCTCAACTCTAAGTCATGAGTACAATACAGTCAGTACCATACCACCCCCACCTAATGCATAGGACAACGCGGAAGCGACCAATTGAATGAATGAATGGACTTGCGACAAAATGACTTTAAGAATCCTATGGACTTACAACAGAATGATTCTCTTCACCGACGATATGTATGTACATATATATCTTACAGATTTACAGGGTACGAAATTCCCAGCACAATATTGCAGAAGTAGGCCAGAACAGAAAATGTCCTTAAAGCAAGGGAAAAATAAGAAAACCAAAATCCCAACTCAGTCCATTTGAAAATGGTTGTTACGTACATATTTTGAACTGCATTATTCTGTCTCTGACTGACGATGAGATTTGAAATTTTATTTGAGTCGCTCGCGTTGGTATTGCTTGTTATAGCAGACATTTGAATTTGAATTGGGTAGCCTCCAAAGTATTGTAAAATTCGAACGAGAAGTTTCATTTGAACTCCAATTTTATTTGTTGTTGTATTCACAGATATCAACTCGATTTTAGTTTGACTGTTGCTTTTATTATCAACTGAAGCCGATTCTAAACCTGTGTGATATTTGGAGCTTTTAGATTTGCTTTCCATTTTGAAACTGTTTTAGTTTTAGAAAATGTAGCCTACTGCTTTAGTGCCGGAAACTCAGTGAAGATTGAAGAAGTTATTTTGAAATGCCATAAATTGTAGCAGAAATTTATAAAAATTAGACGCTGGGATTTTTATTTTTACGTTCGCTCAATTAAATAGTCTGCAAATACTAGCAAATTCTTTGTTTAGTTTGTTAGGGCATCATTGCCATTTTCCTAAGCAAACACATGTTTTAGTACAAATTACAGCATTCGAATAATGTGTGACGCGGTCTCGCTGATGCAACGCCCTTTGATGCAAAAAATTATTGAAATTAGTACACTTTATGGGAAGTTAATATGCAAGGTGTTGGCTCATATGTTGTATTTGTATGGGGGAACTGCTTCAAATATTATTTATATTCAATTTATAGAATATAGAACCTTCTATTGTTTATTTATATCTTGAAGTTGATCAACATCTTGAACTAGAGGGAGTACGCCAAAAATAAACACGGCTTTCTACATTTAGCAATACTGGTTGGTGACGGATCAGGGACAGGTCAATCGGAAGTAGAAGGACAAAGTAGACGCTGTGTGTACATTACTCTATACAAAACTGAATGAAAACTGTGCATTTAGTTGTGGTCTGGCTAATTAACCTAATACACAAATAACGATAGGAATCTACATAAGAATGTTTTACTTACTTTATGTTCTGGGATGAAGCACATTAAAAATTATTTAAAAAGTTATTTTTGGCTTTTTAAAAACTCAAAGATTTGTAATTTTTTAAAAAAAGTATGTATTTAGGGACCTCGTAAAACCGGTTTTAAACAAAATTTTTTTAAACATTGAAAATCTCATAAAAACTCTAAATTTGTCAAAAACCTGGCAAAAGATTCCAGACTGATTACTTGCCGCTATAAAACTGCATAATGACGATCAAATACGTCACGACTTGAGCTCCAACCTAACATAAATTCAAATTTGAAAAACAGAAATATATTTATTGTTGCATTAATTAATAACCTACACTACTTTATTATCATTTTTGTAATAATAATTTGCCCCCCCCCCCTACCCAATTCGTTTAAAATAAAGAATACTTCCGTTAGGCTCCAAGTAGAAGCCTTCAGCTTTAATTGTGAATTTTAAGTTTAAGGTGAAAAAAATAACATTATCGCTTATTGGAAAACCCAAGGCCTCTATTAAAGACCAATCTCTACTAAAGACGAAGACACGGCTTTTATTTAGAGCTTTCCGGATTTTTATTCTATAATAGATCTATATTTTCGTTTACACTTAGCAGAAGCTTTTTATCCAGTGCGAAATAGTTTCCAAAGTTGACAACAACAGAATTTTGGACCATCTGAGTGTACAGAAATTTTAACTGAAAATAAAAACCAGCGTTGAATAGTTTACATGCGTTTTATTAGTTAACTTATAATTTCTCAGAACATAATCATTTTATTACAATACTTTAAGATTTTTTGAATAAATTATCTGAACTTGCAATATATAAGAATAAAAATAAATAATTACTTCAGTTTTAGTGGCAGACTCTTTGGTCGCTGAATCAATTTGAAGAAGTTCATCAGCCAATAACCGCTCCTTCAATTAGGCAAAATTAGGTTTAATTTTTATATAATCTTTTTAGGTTCTCAGCAAATATGTGCTACCAAACTAAAGAATAAAATACACATGTCCTTACGCCTGTATATATTTTTTCTGCAAGTAGAACTTTTAAGTACAAAGGGACAATAAAATTGAGGCAGTAGTACAAGTTTCCTACAACTGTAAAAATAATCATGCTACCACTTTGGTCACTTCGGGCCAAAGTTATAAGGGTATGCGAAACTATCACAGAGCAAGAAAGGATCGTTGCGGCAATTGACACTATTTCTTGACCCTGGAGGTGTTCCGAGGCAAGTGCAGTTTGGTCACGAGCTATTTTTACCAAGTTTCGCCAGCCAATCACGTCTACAGAGGAAATCATCAAACTACGAGATTGTCCGCATTTTTTTATTCCCGCCAAAATCTATTTATGAGTGGAAGAATCAATTTAATATTTTAAATTATTGCAATTATTGATTAAAATTATTTATATTAGACAGCATATCGTTGGTAAAGAACCAAATTGACCCATATCTATTTGTAGCTAATTACTATCTATAAAAATTGACATCATTTAAATAGAACATTTTGCACTTTTCAAAAACAAGTTAATAGAACATTTTACACTTTTTTTAAACATGTAAATAGAACATTTGACACTTTTTAAAAACATGTAAATAGAACATTTCACACCTTTTTAAAACATGTAAATAGAACATTTCACACTTTTCAAAAACATGTAAATAGAACATTTTACACTTTTTTAAAACATGTAAATAGAACATTCCACACTTTTTAAAAACATTTAAATAGAACATTTGAAACTTTAAAAAAACATGTAAATAGAACAGTTCACAATTCTTTAAAACATGTAAATAGAACATTTTATACTTTTCAAAAACAAGTACATAGAACATTTTACACTTTTTTTAAACATGTACATAGAACATTTCGCGCTTTTTAAAAACTCCTAATTCACATTTTACTTATATTTCCTATTTTGTTTTTATGACATAGCTCATTTTGATTTTAGTTTAAATTGGATATGGGTCATTTTGGTTCTTCACAGACGATATCAACTATGATCAGTGCTAAAATTAAAAATAGGGATAATTAATTATAGTATAAACATTTCAATGTCAGTATGTTAAAATATACAGAAAGAAACACGAAATGTGTAGATAAAATAACATTGAGCTTACTTTATAAAAATTATTTACAACATAAAAAGCTATAAGTAATACTAAAATTTAATATGAATCACTACTCACTTGTTCAAATGCAACCACTTGTGTCTTTAACATGATCAGCACTTTGGCATCTTCCATAATTGGATGAACAAAAGTTGCAATTGCTGACACAATCATGCATCCAACGGACACATATTCTATGTGATATATGAACTTAGGCAGCATATATATACCGATAAACCCAATCCAAAATAAAGTTGGTATTGTAAAGTACAGAAGAAGGACCCAATTTGAAAAGCGGTGAATATCCCCCGCCATTGTAAATAGAATACTTGTTTTAATCTGGCCATCCGCTTTAAAGCAGTTCAAAAAAACCTGCTCAAAGTTGCTCCAATTGTTTAGCCAACGAACAAGCGATGGTGTGTTCCAAAATATAAGAATAGTTTTGACAACGTTTAAAACAATATTTCCACCGCTGTCGATGCTTCTATAGTTTATTTCGTTCTCATTTTTCCAAAACATTTTTTGAAGTTCTGGTCCAGTACTATAACTAAAATTAAGAGTACAAAAGCTTATGGTTGCCAATTTATTTTGAGGTAACTATATCGTCTGTGAAGAACCAAAATGACCCATATCCAATTTAAACTAGAATCAAAATGACCTATGTCATAAAAACAAAACGAAAAACACGCGTAAAATGTTACATAAGAGCTTTTGAAAAGTGTAAAATCTTCTATTTACATGTTATGAAAACTGCAAAATGTTCCATCTACAGGTTTTTTAAAAGTGCTAAATGTTCTACTTACATGTTTTTTAAAAGTGTAAAATGTTCTAGTTACATGTTTTTAAAAGTGAAAATATTCTATGAAAATGCTTGCAAGAAATGTTCCAATATTTTTGTAGATAATGGATATTGTTTTTAGCTACAAATTGATATGGGTCATTTTGGTTCTTCACAGACGATATGTTTAATAAAACTAAATGTGTTAGGTAATTAGTATACTATTTATTATTTTCAGTAAATCCATTAACGCTGGTTTCTTACAGTTTCACTGGATATTCCAATTCCAACGCAACATTGAAGAGATAGGCTAGAACAGAAATCGTCTTTAAAGCAAGTGAAAAATAGGAGAACCAAAATCCAGACTCGGTCCAATTAAAAATGGTTGTTTCGTACATATCTTGTTGACATACTTGATTGCGGTCCTGACCGACAGTAAAAATTGTATTTAAATCGTTCGAAATTTCACTCTTTGTTTTTACAGGATTT
Source organism: Dicyrtomina minuta (assembly GCA_949802685.1). Taxonomy (NCBI): domain Eukaryota; kingdom Metazoa; phylum Arthropoda; class Collembola; order Symphypleona; family Dicyrtomidae; genus Dicyrtomina; species Dicyrtomina minuta. The sequence goes on along the minus strand of OX461808.1, from coordinate 24,489,205 downwards.
CTGATTTTAATCGGATAGCCTCCAAAGTATTGTAAAATTTGAACGAAAAGTTTCATTTGAACTCCAATTTTATTTGCTGCTGTGGTTAGAGAAAATGAATCGATTTTGATTTGACTGTTGCTTTCATAATCAACTGCTGAAGCCGATTCTAAACTTTTGTGGTATTCAGAGCTTTCATGATTGCTTTCCATTTTAGAACTGTTCTAAGAAATGTAGCTTATACTCCTGCAGTGTTGCCAATTCAATAAAGATTAAAGGGATTGTGTTGTATTGCCATAAAGAGTAGCAGAAATACTGAGAATTTAGACAGAATACGTGTCTTATTTTTCCGTTAGTTTATTATTATGGTATGTTTAGTCTGCTAATCTTATCATTGGAATTGCCGTAGGTAAACAAATGTTGCAATACTAATTACAGAATTTGATTAATGTGCATGTGTGTCTACACGATGCAACGCCCCATTAGGCAACACATTATTAAAATTAGCACACTTTATGAGACGCTAGCATACAATATACAAGGTAGTGGCACATATGTGGTTTTGGGAACTGCTTCGATCGATGACTTATTAAATTTATTGAACCCATTTTATTTTTGATTCATATCTTGACGCAGATCAACATCTCGAACAACAGGAAGTACGCTGTAAAAGTATACTGCTTTCTGCGTTCAGTGGTAACAGTGCAGTGATGGATCAGGGACATGTCCCTCGGAAGTAGAAGGGCAAAGTAGTAGCTTTGTGTACATTACCTGAATGAAAACTTCGCATTTATATGTAGTTGTATATTGTGTAACCACTTGGTGTGTAACCAATTTATTCACCTCAGTATGTTACAACCCTAAATCAACCATTAATATATGTTGTATGGGCTGAGGCCTAATCGAAAAAGTAAATAAATAGTTACTACTTGCGTAACTTCTTGAATTACAATATTTGTTTTTTACATTTTAACACAACGGTCATTTATAAGTTTGATATACTGCAGGTAAAATAGAATTAGATTACATGAATCAAAAACTACTGCCCCGAGTGAGGATCGAACTCACGACCTTAAGATTATGAGACTTACGCGCTGCCTGCTGCGCCATCGAGGCTTGGGATGCATGTTATACTGATTCTTTTCGTAACGACAATTTTTTCTCCTGTTTCATTAAAATACTTAAAATAGTACCACGGATTAACATTGCATTTTTAACTATGTAAATAATTTAATTTCGGTTTACTTCCCTCGCAACAAATTACTGTATCACCTGTGTTAAAATCCTGATTAAAATTTTGAATAAATTTTAATTTCGTGTTATTCAACATTTTATGAGTTCGTCACGGCGTCATAATATTATGATGATGCGTAAAATGGTAATAAATAGTTTCTGAAAAGTTTGAAAAGTTGTATTTACATATTTTGCAAAAATGCAAAATGATCTACTTGAATGCTTTTGGAAAGAACAAAATGTTGTATTTGCATGTTTTTAAAAATTGCACATTGTTCTACTTGAGCACATGTCTTTAGGATCAAGGTATTTTAACTCTTTTTTTATAGACAGTAAATTGTGTTTTTTTCCTAAAACTGGAAATGTATTATTTTAAGCAGCCATATATGTTGGCGTAAACGCTCTATATTAACTTATGTGATAAAATTAATTTTAGGTGTATACAGTTTCCCTGTTTGCCACCCTCTGGAACCGCGCCTGTGGAAAAGAAAGAAAACGAATTAAGTTTAATAAAATTTTTCACAATAATGATAAGATGTCATGTCCCTATTTATAGCGTATTCATTTATGAAAGCACGAATTGCGATTTTAAATTTTAATTTATATTACAAAAAAAATTAACATTTGTTGATTGTATTTTGTTTTATTATTTTAATACATAGTTCATCTGAAAAAAAAAGCAAGGTAATTATGTGTAGTAGTGAAAAGTAATGAATGTATTTCGAACAAAAACTACTGCCCCGAGTGAGGATCGAATTCACGACCTTAAGATTATGAGACTTACGCGCTGCCTGCTGCGCCATCGAGGCTTGAGATACATGTCATACTAATTCCTTTTGTAACGAGAATTTTTCCACTGAAGATTTCTTCAATTAAATATCTATGGTAGGACTAATTTTACAATATTGGATTTAAAATCCTTACTTATAATTAACTTAGCGTTTGACCTCTTTACCACCTTCTTGAGTTTAGCAACATACAACAATGATTCCTGCATTTCTTACAATAGACAATAGACACCCATAATTGCACTAGTTTAACATGGGGTTTTAATAATGCAGGAAATTAAAAAGAATATAATAATTATTAGGATAACATTAGTAATTGAAAAGTAATTAAGCATGATAAATTGGAGATAAATGAAGAATTCAAAGTTATTTGCTGCTTCGAAACTGCATAATGACAATCAAATACGTCACGACTTGAGCTCCAACCTACAAGTTAAAATACGATACAAAATAAGATCATATATAGATGCAGGCAGGACACATACAAATTATAAAAGTTGTTTACATTCATAAACAGTTTTGCATCAAGAGTTAATGCATGTGCAGTTCTGTTATATAAAACACTACAATAATTTATGATTTAGTTTACGTTCAAGAGTAACTTCTTATCCAGCGCAAAATAGTTTCCAAAGTTAACAGCAACTGAATTTTGGACCATCTGATTGTACAGGAATTTTAACTGCAAACGTAAGTCATTTAATTTGAATGGTTCTAAGTTGGTAAATAATTAATAAACAAAAAACGTTCACTAAACGTTATTAAAAAACCGTTATAACGAAGTTTTACTGTATAATTATTACTTCAACTTTGGTTTCAGCATCTCCAGTTTTGGATTCAATTTGAAGAATCTTATCAGCCACCAACCGCTCCTTGAATTTATCAAAACTTGTATTCAATTGTGTCTAATGTAATAATAACTTTTATAAATTGTTATATCAGAAATCAGATACAGCGAGAAAAAAAGAAATTCTTACCGTGGCAGATATTTTTTCTGCGAGCAAAACTTTAAGGTACAGTCGGGCTAAATACAGGAAGCAAGTGTACAAGTTCATTAGTGCTGACAATAGAATAGAGTTTAGCACGAGACCATATCGGGTTAAAGTTAAAGCTCTTAGAACATATGAAGCTACAGCAGAGCACGAAAGTATTGTTTCAGCAATTGACACAATTTCTTGTCCCTGAATACATTCTGATGCAAGTGCAGTTTGGTCACGAGCTTGTCTTACTAAATTTCGCCAGCCAATCACGTCGTCAGCTCCAATCATCAACTTACGAGATTTTTCGCACTCCTTTATTCCCACTAAAATCTGAATTTCATTGGCCCAAATCAATTAAATATATTTTCAATTAAATTAATTAGCTTAAGTAATTTACCGCTTATATGTAGTGACATTCAAAGTAACTTGCCTGTTCAAACGCCACCACTTGTGTTTTGAGCATTACTAACACCTTTGCGTCTTCCATTAGAGGATGAATAAACGTCGCAATTATAGCCACAATCATGCAGGCAACGGAAAATATTCCCAAATGATAGTTATACATTGGAATCCATTTATATGCTGACACAGTCCACATTACAGTTGGGAGTGCTAAGTAAAGAAGAAGGGCACGATTTGAAAAGCGGCCAATATCCAATTGAACATCGTTTTGAAAAGAATTTTCAAAATCCCGCTCAAAATAGTTCCAATTATTTAACCAACAAACAAATTGAGGCGTGTTCCAAAAAAAAAAAATTGATTTTAGGATTTTAAAAATAACATTTCCAGCGAAAACGATGCCGTTGTAATTTGAATCTTCTTTTTTAGTCCAAAAATTATTTTGTAATCCTGGGCCAACACTAAAGCTACAAATAAAAATTTTGAAAATTAACTATTTTAAATGTAATTATTAATTGCAATTCTTATATAAGGGTTTAGTGTAGGATAAAATTTTTAATTTTATTATTCTCAGTAAATAAGTAAACGATGGTTTTTTTTACAGTTTTACAGGATATTCCAATCCCCACCCAATATTGCCAAGATAAGCCAAAACAGTAAACGTCTTAAACGCAAATGCAATATAAGCGTACCAAGTCCCAGCTTCAGCCCATTTGAAAATGGTTGTTTCGTAAGAATTTTCTGGGCTTTTATTATCAGTATTCTGATCATGGCTGACATTCAAAATTTTATTTAAGGCTCTCTGATTTTTGCTGCATGCTTTTTTCACAGGGATTTTGACTTGAATCGGATAGCCCCCAAAAAACTGTAAAATTCGTACAAGAAATTTCATTTGAATATCCATTTTCTTTTTCGCTGTATTCGGAGAGAATGACTTAATAACTTTAATTTGACTATCGCTTTCAGTATTATCAACCGGAGCAGATTTAGAACTTGTAACATATACAAAGCTTCCATTTTTTCTTTCCATTTTTTCACAACGGTTTCAGAAATGTGGGACAGTTACTACTTTGCTACACATTTAATAAGAAATATTAAAATTGTTTTGTAATACCATCAATTTCAAATGCAGTCAATATGACTTGGATTTTGAGAGTCATTGGGAGATAAAATCTTTAATTTTCCGAGGCATTAATAAAAGTGTGAGCAAATACTTTTAAATAAAATCTGATCGATATTTAGTTTATTAGTATAATATGTAGCTGCCCTAAGCGAAAAACAAACGAATGCTTTAATAAAATTAACTGCATTGTCTGTGAAGAACCAAAACGACCCATTTTCAATTTAAGCTACAATCAAAATGAGCTATGTCATAAAACCAAATGAGAAACATGCGTCAAATCTTAATTAGGAGTTTTAAAAAAGGGTAAAATGTTCTATTTACATGTTTTTTAAAAACGTAAAATGTTCTTTTTACATGTTTTTGAAAAGTGTAAAGTGTTCTATTTACATGTTTTAGAAAAAGGCAAAATATTCTATTTAAATGCTTTCAAGTCATGTTTCAATATTTGTGTAGATAGTGGATTTTGTTTTTAGCTACAAGTGGATATGGGTAATTTTGGTTCTTCACAGACGATATATGATTAACGTATGTGGTTATTTAGTAGTAGTTTTTATCTATACTTTTCTAAGCAACGCCTTATTATGCAAACATTATTTAAATTAATACATTCTTCATGAGATGCTAATTTAAGGGGTAGTGACCAAGCCAGAAAATTTCTACGTAAATTATTTACTTTATACTATTGCTATTGCTATTGCTATACTGTGATCGTGATGAAAAAACTAAATATCGTTTAAAAAAGCCCATTAGTCAGTTATCTCTTTATTCGTATTTCAAACCATATTTTAATTTGTCTCAATGGATTTAATTCAAGGTTACTTGGTGCTTTTAAATTGCATAATGACAATCAAGTACGTCACGACTTGAGCCCCAACCTACAGGTAAATCGTGACACACAAAAAGATACTGCAGAAGCAAATTAGCAAACACACTACATACTACATTGGAAACATCAAAATTTGAGTTTAGGTAATTAGGTTTATCGTGTGAATGTGAGTTTGGTAACAGAATACTAATTAATGTATATAATGCTACGGTAATCATAAATTCTATTACATTTAACAGCAACTTTTTATCCAGTGCAAAATAGTTTCCAAGATTAACAACGACTCCATTTTGATCCATCTGAGTGTACAAGAATTTTAACTGAAAACGGAAGCCATTAAAAAAGTTGTGACGCGTGTAAATCGAATAAAAAGCAATTTAAATAATTGAATAGAACTATATTAGCAAAGTAAAAATATTGTCGGTGAAGAACCGAAATATGAGCCATAACCAATTTTAGGTAAAATCAAAATCAACTATCTACAATAATAGTGAAATATTTTACTGTCTTAAAAGCGTTTAAATAGAACATTTTGCACTTTCTAAAAACATGAAAATAGAACATTTTGCACTTTCTAAAAACATGAAAATAGAACATTTTGCACTTTCTAAAAACATGAAAATAGAACATTTTGCACTTTCTAAAAACATGAAAATAGAACATTTTGCACTTTATAAAAACATGAAAATAGAACATTTTGCACTTTCTAAAAACATGAAAATAGTAAATTTTGCACTTTCTAAAAACATGAAAATAGAACAGTTTGAACGTTTCAAAAACATATATATAGAACATTTTACGCTGTTTAAAATAACTTAATTAACATCTAAAATTTAACGCTTTTTTCTTATTTAGTGTTTTTATGACGTTGCTCATTTTGACTCTAGCTTTAATTGTATATGGGTCATTTTGGTTCTTCACAGACAATGTGATACTTCAATTTTAGTTGCCGCATCTCCCATTTTGGATTCAATTTGAAGAACTTCATCAGCCACCAACCGCTCCTTAAATTTATCAAAACTTGGAATCAGTTGTGTCTAATTAATTAATTAATTATTTCCTTTTAATTAATTATTATCAAAGTCAGCGAGAAAATAACTGATTCTTACAGTAGCAGATATTTTTTCTGCGAGTAAAACTTTAAAGTACAGCCGGGCCAAGTATTGGGAGCAAGATATAACCGAATTTTGCATCAGGTCATCCTGTGCCAAAGCTCTTAGAACAAATGAAGCTACTGCTGAGCCCGAAAGTATAACTTCAGCCACTGACAATATTTTTCGCCCCTTAATGTATTCTGATGCAAGTGCAGTTTGGTCACGCACGAGCTTTTTTCACCAAATTTCTCCAACCAATCACATCGTCAGCTGAAATCTTTAATTTACGGCATTTTTCGCATTCCTTTATTCCCATTAAAATCCATTCAGTGAATGATAGGGGCACAATCAATTTATTATACTTTTATTTTTAATCATTTAATCATTATAGCCCACCAAAGTTTAAAAATATAAAAATTTTGAAATTGTGTTGCCTTGTATATAATATCGTAAGTCATTTTTCGCTTATCGTCTGTGAAGAACAAAACTGCCCCATATCCATTTTTAGCTCAAAACATCCACTGTCTACAAAAATACTGAAGTATGTCTTGTAAGCATTTAAATGGAACATTATGCAATGTTCAAAACTATGTAAATGGAATTTCTTAGATTTTTCTAAAACGTTTAAATAGAACGTTTTCCACTTTTCAAAAACATGTAAATAGAAAATTTTTCACTTTTCAAAAATATGTAAACAGAAAATTTTACACTTTTTAAAAACATGTAGATAGAACAATTTACACCTTTCAAAAACATGTAGATAGAACAATTTACACCTTTAAAAATCATGTAAATAGAACGATTTACACCTTTTAAAAACGTGTTAATAGAACAATTTACACCTTTCAAAAAAGTGTAATTAGAACATTTTTCACTTTTCAAAAACTCTTAATTAACATCTTACACATGTTGCTCGTTTTGTTTTTATGACATAGCTCATTTTGATTCTAGCTAAAATTGGATATGGGTCATCTTAGTTCTTATTCACAGACGGTATACCTGTACGAAAATCAAACAAAAAGTACCTACCTGTTTAAACGCCAAACCTTGTGTCTTAAGAATTATCGAAACTTTAGCGTCTTCCATGAGAGGATGAATAAACGTCGCAATTATTGCCACAATGATGAATGCAATTGACAAGAATCCCACATGATAGATATACATTGGAATCCACTTAATTGCGGAAACAGTCCATATCAGACTTAGGAGTGCTACATAGAAAAAATGCACCCGATTTGAAAATCGGGGAATATTCCATTTGACATTACTTTTGAAACAATTTTCAAAATCCCGTTGAAAATAGCTCCAAATATTCAACCAACAAACAAACTGAGGCGTGTTCCAAAATATAACAATAGATTTTAGAATTTTCAAAGCAATGTTTGCAGCAAATACGATGCTATTATAACTTGTATCCTCTTGCTTGGTCCAAAACATATTTTTTAATTCTGCTTCAACACTAAAGCTTTGAATAAGGATTTTCAAAATGTAATTTTATTTTAAATAGATAATTATTACAGTTTTAGTAGAGTTACAAATACATTTTTAGTGAATGTCATGGTTCCTTACAGTTTGACTGGATATGCAATTTCCCACCCAATGTTACCGAGATAAGTGAGAACAGAAAACGTCTTCAGAGCAAGTGTAATATAAGTACCAAGCTCTCGCTTCGGCCCATTTAAGAAACGTTGTTTCGTAGACATTTACTATTTCGTTATTCTGACTATATGACTCACATTCAAAATATTATTTGAGTCGCTTTTCTTCTTTTCACTGCTCGTGTTTGCTTGAATTTTGATTTTAATCGGATAACCTCCAAAATTTTGCAAAATTCGCACGAGAAATATTATTTGTGTAGTTATTTCATTTGTAGTTGTAGCCGTGGTCGTAGAAAATGACTTATTTTTAATTTGGCTGCCGCTTTCATTATCAATTTGAACGGATTCTGAACTTGTGACAGATATTGCGTTTTCATAATTTTCTTCCATGCTTTTTTAAACGCTCTCAGAATTGCAAATTAATTACCAGTGCTGTGATAGAAATTTAATAAAAATTAAACCATGTTTTGTGATGATATTAAATGCATAGTTACTGCACAGAGAACTTAAAGAAAGAACAATCTCTTTACTTTTCCGCTACTTTATTAATACAGTATGCAATTACTATGAAAAATTATGTTGTTTGTTAATGAAGTGTGACAGACGTAGACATGAAAGTTTTAATACAAATGACAGCATTTGATTATTGTAAATTTGTGTCTCCTCGGTGCAACGCCCTAATTATGCAACACATTATTATAATTAGCACACACTTTGTGACACGCTATAACATACAATATATATATCGCCTGTGAAAAACCAATATGACCCATATCCATTTATAGCTAAAAACAATATCAACTATCTACACAAACATTTAAACATGTCTTGAAAGCATTGAAATATAATGTTTTGCACTTTTTAAAACATGTAAATACAATATTTTGAACTTTTCAAAATCATGCAAAACAATGTAAATGTTTTGCAATTCAAAAATATATGTAAATAAAATATTTTGTACTTTTTTAAAGCATGTAAATAAAATATTTTGCAATTTTCAAAAACATGTAACTAAAATATTTTGCACCTTTTAAAACCATGTAAATAGAAAATTTTGCACTTTTCAAAAACATGTAAATAGAACATTTTGCACTTTTCAAAAATTTCTAGTTAGCATTTTACGCATATTTCTCATTTTGTTTTTATGATATAGCTCGATTTGATTCTAGATTAAATTGGATATGGGTCATTTTAGTTCTTCAAAAGGATGATATTTCAGAGCTGTTTTTAAGCTTAAGATTTTAAGAGTTCTGTAAAGGACTAAAGTGTAATTAATTTAAACAAATATCTATAAAACGTGATACATCGCAATGATCCTAAAATTTGAATGCATCACATGTATTTTTCTACCAAAAGACTGGAAATTAAAAGCTAAATATAATTGATGTAATAAAAGAAAACAAGGAGGGAACACCCAGTTAAACGTGGTTGATGCTTGACAATTGAAAGATTCCGCTTTCCACACTAGTTACTTGCTGCTTTGAAATTGCATAATGACGATCAAATAGGTCACGACTTGAACACAGACCTAACACAAAAATACAAAAAAACAAAAATATTGCAAAAGAGCACCCTATACTTGAACCAGTAGCTATAATACAAAACACTAAATACTCTAATTATTAATCATGATTTTCAATTACAGTTAGTAGTAACTTTTTATCCAGCGCAAAGTAGTTTCCAAAATTGACAGTCACCGTATTTTGAACAATCTGATTGTAGAGGAATTTCAGCTAAAAACAAAGTACACAGTTTAATTGTTTATAACATTGTAACTTTAGTTAAAGAATAATTTTGTTAAGAAATTTACTTGAAGATTATCAATATTGTGCTTTATTATATCAGTTAATAACTTAAACTTCAAATATTAAAATTAAAATCAGTACTTCAGTTTTAGTTGAAACCTCTCCATTCGTTGAGTCAATTTGAAGTAATTCATCAGCCAATAACAACTCCTTTAATGCACCACTTTTATTTTTGATTCCATCTTTTTAATGTCATTTTAAATATTTGTTAATAATAAATTTAAAATATTAGGCAAATTTGGTTCTTACCGCAGACGATATTTTTTCTCCGAGTAAAACTTTTAAGTAGAGTCGAATGAAATAATTGAGGCAGTAGTACATGTTGCCTCCGACTGTGAAGATGATAGATTCTGCATTTATGTCATCTTGAATCAAAGATCTAAGGGTATTTGAAACTACTACAGAGCAAGAAATGATTGTTTCGGCAATTGAAATCATTTCTTGACTTTTGAAATATTGCGAGGCAAGTGCAGTTTGGTCACGAGCTTGTTTCACTAAGTTTCGCCAGTCAATCACGTCAATAGGAAATATCAAGGGACGGTTTTTTGCATGTTCCTTAACTCCCGTCAAAATCTATTTTTAAGTATGTAGAATAACCAAATAAATGCAAACTGTTCAGTATGCTGCATGTCACTAACAATATATAATCACAATTTATTTCATAATGTCTGTAAAGAAGAACCAAAATGGTCCATATCCAATTTAAGCTCGAATCAAATAGAGCTATGTCATACAAAAAAATGAGAAAAAAGCGTAAAATGTTAATTAATAGCTTTTGAAAAGTGCAAAATGTTCAATTTACATCGTTTGGAAAAGTTCAAAATGTTCTATTTACATGTTTTTAAAAAGGGCAAAATGTACTATTTACATGTTTTTGAAAAGTTCAAAATGTTCTATTTATATGTTTTTGAAAAGGGCAAAATGTACTATTTACATGTTTTTGAAAAGTGTAAAATGTATTATTTTCATGTTTTTGAAAAGTTCAAAATGTTCTATTTACATGTTTTTGAAAAGGGCAAAATGTACTATTTACATGTTTTTGAAAAGTGTAAAATGTATTATTTTCATGTTTTTGAAACGTGCGAAATGTACTATTTGCATGCTTTTCAAAATTGTAAAATGTTCTACTTACATGTTTTTGAAAATTGCAAAATGTCCTACCTACGTGTTTTTAAAACTTGCAAAATATTTTATTTGTATTTACATGATTTCAGGACATATTTCAATATTTTTGTAGATAGTGGATATTGCTTTTAGCTACAAATGGATATGGGTCATTTGGGATCTTCACAGACGATAAAATTTTTTGTTATGTAGATAACAGCTGACAGGGCTACACAGCGACCTCCTAGTTAAATGAATTTAAACCATATTCGAAACATCTGACTTCCTTATTACCTGTTCAAATGCCAACACCTGTGTCTTCAACATTATCAACACTTTGGCGTCTTCCATGAGTGGATAAACAAACGTCGCTGTTACCCCTACAATCATGCATGCCTTGGACACGAATTCCACATGATAAATGTACATAGGGAGAATAACTACTTAACCGGGAAGCCGGTGATAAATTATGAGGACGTTAGGAGGAGGAGGAGGAGGAGGATGAGAAGGAGGATGTCATGCGCTCGAAAAACCCAGAAATAACGCTTCCCTCCTCCCTTCCAACCGGAATATTTTTTGCCTATAACCATTAACGGCATCAAAGTACAATTAATTTAAACTGAAAACAAATTATTGAATTGTACTTTGATGCCGTTAATGGTTATAGGCAAAAAATATTCCGGTTGGAAGGGAGGAGGGAAGCGTTATTTCTGGGTTTTTCGAGCGCATGACATCCTCCTTCTCATCCTCCTCCTCCTCCTCCTCCTAACGTCCTCATAATTTATCACCGGCTTCCCGGTTAAGTAGTTATTTCTGGGTTTTCCAATTAAGCGAATTAATAGCATAATGATTAACTAATGACTGCAGCGGGAGTTCCGTACTGTCTCCGTTTATTACTGTTGTATTTTTGATTTTGTTCACAATTTTTTGCGAATATTTTTTATTCTTAAATCACTAAACAGTCTTAATTTACAGTGCATAAAAATTAAAAGTAGTGTCCCATCACAATCAAGCAGCAACAGATTATGACATATGAAGGGACACTGTACTTGATTATCTTCGAATCTGGATCTACTTTCAACTTTGACTAGGTATGTTTGTGTTTGTCTAGATGGTATGATAAGGGTTTTCTTTGCGAGCTTAAATGTATGGTTCAGAAGTTATCATTTTTGAAAATGTCTAATTGGTTAATAGGTAAGTCATATTTTTAATCGTACTTTGTACTGGGCTTTATTGACGGTCAGCTGACATTAAATACCGTCAGCTGTGTATTCAAAAGTAATTTTATTTTTCAGGCATTTAAATAAGAAATGGTGATTATTGGTTTAACGGCCTCAATCCATTCAATTTCAAATCAGTAGATCAATCAGGAAGCTGGCTGACGGCGCTAACTTTTTATGAAAATCCAGTCACAAAACTATCACTGTCACAAAAACTTTGTGGAAATAGAAGAATGGTTTTGCTCTAAATCGGTTTAAACAACGCCGTAATAATGGACAACTAACTTTTCATGCGTACATGTAACTTTTTAATCGCAGTTGAAACACTAGTAGGTACATTGATATCATATTTATAACTTGAAACCAGGAAGGTCCTAAATTGCAAGCAACAGTACGAATAAAAATTTCTTACCAATTTTAACCAATTAGCCACTCCAAACACTTTATTGCAAAATGAATGGTTTAATGATAATTAACTAGCGTGAAACGTAAAATTAGAAGAGAATGATTATGATGCACGCATGAATTAAATCAAAATGAACACAGCCTAAGTCATAAGTAGGTACCTAAGTACTATGTTCGTTTGCGGCATTAAACTGTATACTGCACGCTGGTTTAATGCAAGGGATTATCCGTACATGATGTTATCGGTAGGGTTAGTGGGTCCAGTCGGACACTCATGACATGCCATATTAAAGATAGCCATTTTTGCAATACTTAAGCAATAATGAAAGGGGGTTCTAAAAATTGTGATTTTTTGATTACATCATTTATGGACGACCCTCAATAACTATTTGTTGGATTGTAATTAGATTGAAGATTGGTTGGATAGAAAGAAATACGTGTCATTCAAAAATGCCGCCTTTTACGCGAGTTGCAGGGCATGGTATAGGCATACGTAGTGGTCGGGACGAAATACCATTCCACTGCAGCTCTCGCTCTCGTTTGCTGCTTGGCTGGTATGTATGGCATTGGCTATTTGGATGGTATTGGCGGGGCAACCAAAAGTGATATCTGGTAAAGCTTAGCTGCCGTTTGTTTGCATGCCACATTTCGGTACCCCAGTGGGTACGACAAGTCATGAGTGAAAACAGATGAGGACTGTGTAACGTCCTCATAATATAAATGACTTCAAACATCATCCACAGTGTAGTTGGAAATACAAAGTCAGTGTAAGACTTTTCTCGTTCGAACGGCTGAACGATGCCACGCGAACGGGGCGCCGTTCTATTTTTCTCCGAAGGCATGAGCTTTCGATTTGGAAAGCACGAAGGCCGAGCTTCTGAGTCCGTTTTGCCCCCCGAAGGAGCCCTCGCGCTTTGGGGTGGTGAGGCGTTTTACCATTAGGGAGTGGAGTTGACAATTTCTGCTGGCACAGGTAGGTAGGCAGTATGTATATCGTGAACACAGTATAGGAAGGATTAAGTATAAAAGGTACTATAATATAAAGGGTCTCACAGCTATAACGTCATACGAACTTCCTCAAATTCTGTCTAGCCCATTTATCATATATAAATCTGTTTGTGTTTGTGCATGACTAATGTTAGTGATAGGGTGTATTTTTTTCCAGACCCCACCTCCCTCAAACTTTATCACGTCATGATCTTAGAACCCCCATAGTATTAATGCTAATGAAAATAAAAGCAGTTGTCAGACCGATTCAAAATATTTATGTATTTTAGTTGAGTGATTGAGTGTAATCTGTAAAACTAAAAGTTGCTAAGGTGCGGATGCATTGCTTAAACTGTGTGCATTCCTGAACCAAAATACTAAAATACCAAACCAACAGCAAAGCCAAACTGACAAGTGACGACCAATCAAAAAGTAGGTCATAACTTCTAAAATTTCTAAAAAAGAAAAAAAGCTTTTGTTTTTTTTACTGTTTTTAATTTATAAGGTAATTTGAATAAAATCTTAAATAAAAAAAACATTAAAAAATAAAAAAACAAAGGCTACAATTATTTTTTGTTGTTTTAGTTGTTGGAAATTGATAGTACATAGTAAATTACACACACAGTCATAAAATAAATTAAACTTACTAAACTCCATTGATATAACATCACAATTTGATAATTTATAGTATTCAAACATTTCATACTCATATCGTCTCATATAGCCCAGGCCCTGGTAGGCGGTGGGTAAGTAGGTAGTAGGTACTTAGGTACTTTTAGAGTGGAAAGTTGGAAAGGGAAAAAATCTACAGGTAGACAAAATATTATCCGTCCGTCAAGACGGCCGGGAGGTGAAAACGCGCTTTCATGAGCTTTTAGGGACCCACATGAGCCTTGAGTCCGTTTCAAAACGCCGAAAGCTCCATGAGTCCGTTTTTTGCGCCCAAAAATTAAACGAAGCTCATGCGAGGCGAAACGAACGATTATGAACTTTTTTCTTACACTGTACAAAGTAGAGAAAAATGACCCATTTTGAAAAACGGTGAATATCTTTTGCCATTGTAAAGGGAATATTCCCTTTATTCTCGTCATCCGCTTTAAAACTATTTTCAAAATCCCGCCCAAAAATGCTCCATCTATTTAGCCAACGAACAAACGCTGGCGTGTTCCAAAATATCAGAATAGCTTTTACAATGTTTAAAGCAAGAGAAATAGTTCCAGCGCCGAACTTGCCGGCATAACCATTTCCGGTCTCATTCTTTGAAAACAGTTTTTGGAGTTCTGGTCCGAAACTAAAACTACAAATAAAAATTTCCTAAATTTAAATTTTTTAATTACGTATAAATAGTTGATAATATTGGTAGTAAAGTGTTACACATGTCATTGAAAATATTTCATTCTTACAGTTTTACTGGATATGCAATTCCCAAACTTATATTGCAGAGATAGATCACAAGTGAAATAGTCTTTAATGCAAGAACAATATATGAATACCAAGCTTCCACTTGAGTCCATTTAAAAATAGTTATTCTGTAAACAGCTTCAATTTGGTTATTCCGCCTATGACTTATTGGATCTATAATTTTATTTGAGTCGCTCTGGTTTTTATTACTTTTTTCAGAAATTGTAATCGGGTAGCCTCCCAAATATTGTAGCATTCGTACGAGAAGCTTCATTTGAATTCCAATTTTATTTTTATTCACAGTAAATGTTTCTATTTTAATTTGATGGTCGCTTTCAGCATCAGTATAATTACATAGATACCTCAGAACTTGAGTAGGAAATATTCAAAATATTGCGTTCTCATAATGTGCCGTCTTCATTTTAAAGACAGTTTAAAAATGTTAGGCTAAAACCGTATGTGAAATTCAGATAAGGTGCAAAAGTGCTATCTACTTGGTAGTATCGTCAAATAGTAGATGGGCACTAAATTTCAGGACAGGATATACAATTAATTTTATCGCAAGTCGGAACTTCATTAATAAAGTAAAGTACAGAAATGCCATATCATATGTTTACTTTGCAACTTTATTGGATTTGCTAGTGCGAGGGGTGACCGTGTGTGCAAATTCCAAATACATGTTTCAATATGAATTAATGCATTCGGTTAGCTAATGTATTTGCGCAAGTTTTCATGCTCACGATTCTAATCTAATAGAGCTTGAATTAAAAAAAAATTTGACGATTACTTGATAATGGCAGGGACTATAGCGCATGAATAAATGTGCATTTCATAAAGTACTAAAATTAATCCTATGTGAATTAAAACCAATATTGCAACTTTCAATTCAAATTTATAACGAAAAATATTATGATTTGAAATGTTTTTTTAATTTTATTAGTTTAACATAGAGACCATTAACAAAAATTTCGTGTAATATTATTTACATAATACAAAATTATTATTTTAAGAAAAATATCTACACACGCGATGCGATGTATACACTGCGCCGTTGCATTGTTAGATCTGAAGTTACTCGATAAATTAATTAATTTTGTAAAGTAAGTTTTTCACAATAATATTAAAAATTTCGGTTTTTTAATTAGTATTTGCGTTACTTACAGACACTTCAAGATTACTTGCTGCTTTCGAATTGCATAATGACGATCAAATACGTCACGACTTGAGCCCCAACCTATAATTAAATAAACAAGAATACAAAAATAAAAAGTTTCAAATTAGTGGCAAATCTACGATACAATTATTAGTTTCACTGAAAAAATTTGCATCAGGTAATATACTAATATTAAGTAACAACAAATTTGTATACATTCAAAAGTAACTTTTTATCCAGCGAGAAATAGTTTCCAAAATTAATATCAATCGGATTTTGAGTCATCCGAGAGTACAGAAATTTTAACTGAAAACAAAGGTCAGTTAAATGGTTTATTCAAGTGCATTAATGAGTTAATTTAAAATGTAAACAATTAAATAAATTATTATGCAATGCAATACTTCAATCTTAGTGGACGCGTCTCTAGTCTTTGCATCAATTTGAAGAACTTCCTCAGCCACTAAACGTTCCTTTAAATCATTTAAACTTTTATTTGATTCTAATCCATCAAAAATTAATGATATTGTCTGTGAAGAACCAAAATGACCCATATCCTTTGGTAGCTAAAAGCAATATCCACTATCTACTAAAATATTGATAGCATAAAGTCTTGAAAGCATTTAAATAGAATATTTTGCAATTTTAAAAAAACATGCAAATAGAATATATTGCACTTTTTAAAAACATGTAAGCAGAACATTTTTAACTTTCAAAATACTGTAAATAGAAAATTTTGCACTTTTCAAAAACATGTAAACAGAACATTTTCCAACTTTCAAAAAGATACAAATAGAAAATTTCACGCTTTTCAAAAGCTTCTAATTAACATTTTAAGAATTTTTCTTATTTTGTTTGTATGACATAGCACATTTTGATTGTAGCTTATATTGAATATGGGTCATTTTGGTTTTACAGACAATGTATTATATAGGATTCAAATAAATTAAAACAATTCTTACAGCACAAGTTATTTTTTCCGCAAGTAGAATCTTGATGTAAAGTCGGACCAAATAGTGGCAACCTGTGTACAAATTCACTAAAGCAGTGATTATAATAGAGCTTCCTTTCAGTTCATCTCGAGCCAAAGCTTTTAGAACATATGAAACTACAACAGAGCATGAAATTATTGTCTCAGCCACTGACATTATTTCTTGGCCCTTTAGATATGTTGATGCGAGAACAGTTTGATCCCGAACTTGTTTCACCAAGTCTCGCCAGCCAATCACAATAGTTGGGGAAATGTTCCAGTTATGAGATTGTCCGAATTCGTTTATTCCCACCCAAATCTATAAATTACATAAGCAGCAAAATCAGGTAACTACTTAGCAAACATTAACAAGAAAGATGATGATGACTGCGGTAGTTCGGTTTACTTTAATTGCAAATGTATTCGAAACAATTTGTACCTGGTTAAAAGCCAAAACGTGTGTCTTTAGCATTATCAGCACTTTAGCGTCTTCCATGAGTGGTTGTACAAACATTGCCAGTATCCCTACTATCATGCATGCGTGGGACACAAATTTTACGTGATAGATGTACATAGGAAGCGTGAATATGCCCACAAATACTGTCCAAAATAGCATTGGGAGTGCTAAGTAGACAAGTAGGAGCCGATTTGAAAAGCGGCCAAGATCCTCATTTATTGCAATGGAAATCATCTGTTTACTTATATTCTGGAAATTCGCGTTGAAGCAATTTAAAAAAACCCGCTCAAAATCGCTCCAATTATTTAACCAACGAACAAACTCTGGCGTGTTCCAAAATACCAGTAGAGTTTTTAAAATGTATAAAGCAAACGTTCCGATAAACACGATGCGATTATAATTTGTTTCAGTATGCTTTGTCCAGAAGTCATTTTTCAATCCTGGTCCAGTACTAAAGCTAAAAATAAATATTTTAAAAATTTAATCCTAAATGTAATGTGAATGGATTTACTAAGGATTCAACTTACAAGGGAACCACTCCAAGTGGTACACCCAGATTTTAAAATCATCCATTCCATAAAATCAGGCTACTCTTAAATAGTACAGAACCAAAGTAACTCGATTGCATTTTGAGTTGTTTGGTCACAATGGCCCGCCAAAGTTCAAAAAAATTTTAATTTTAATATTTTGCGACCCTTGTACTTTTACAGTTCTAGTCCGATATTGATGAAATTTCGTTTTTTGTGATCATTAATCTTTATACTGAAAAGCAATTTCAGGATTTTGAAAATTTCGAAAATTTTCATTTTTTTGAAAAAAATCCAAGAAATGAGTATATTTGAGGCCCAATTTTTAGTCACCGTTTTTTTAAAAAAATGATAATTTTCGAAATTTTTAAAATTCTGAAATTGCTTTTCAGTAAAAAGCCTAAGGATCACAAAAAACGAAATTTCATCAAAATCGGACTAGAACTGTAGAAGTACAAGGGTCGCAAAATCGCAAAACATTAAAATTAGATTTTTTTAAAACTTTGGCGTGCCATTGTGACCAAACAACGCAAAATGCAATCGAGTTACTTTGGTTCTGTACTATTTAAGAGTAGCCTGATTTTATGGAATGGGTGATTTTAAAATCTGGGTGTACCACTTGGCGTGGTTTCCTTGTTAGAGTAAAATTATGTCTATTTCTTACAGTTTTACAGGAAATGCAATTCCCAATCCGACATTGCAGAGATAAGTCACAATACAAAACATTTTTAAAGTGAGACCAATATAAGAATACCAAGCACCAGCTTCAGTCCATTTAGAAATGGTTGTTTCGTATAAATTTTTGCTGTCATTATTTTGCACATGACCCACAGTCAAACTATTATTTGAGTCGCTCTGGCTTTTAGTACTGCAATTTTGTGAAAGATCAATTTTAATCGGGTAGCCCCCAACGTACTGTAATATTCGCACGAGAAGTTTCAATTGAATTCCAATTTGATTTGTAGCTGTGTTAACTATGCTCGCAGAATATGAGCGCAATTGTATTTCGCTTTCAGCTTCATACAGAGCTGGATCTGAATTTGTAGGAAATACAACGTTTCCTTGTGTTCTTGCCATTTTTTAAGACAGCTTAAAAGTTTTAGATTAAAAACTGTATGCACAATTAAATTTGAACGTAAAAGCGTTAAATTTTGTACAGTAATGTCTTCAAAAGTATGTGGATAAGCTCAGAATTTTAGAATACGATAATCCTTTTATTTTCTTGTAAGATGCAAATCTATTAATATTTATTGTAAACAAAAATGCCATCAAATATATTTACTATATAGCTACCTTAATGGGCTTGCTGTGGGGAAACACTTAGTTATTAGAATAGGTACTTGGTAATGTATTTGTATTTTTAAATGTATTTTATAATGTATGTTTGTGCCCGACTATATGCACACTTTTATAAACAATCTTGACGTAAAAGGTAGTTGCAATTAGCAATATCAGATACTATTGAAGCAATGCGAAATAAAAATGAATAAATTTGTGTTATTTAACTCAAATATTGACTCTGACTATGAAGAAACAAATTACAACCCACCACTGATGAAGAACGTTAGGTAATAATTCCTATTTAGATTGAATTTTATTTTTACATTTTATATTTCATGATCAACAAACGATATTATTTAATCATATTAAAAGGTATATTTAATTCAGTAAATAAATCTTCCCCTGGGTAAGTATCAAACTTCCCACTTTTTTGTCATATTTATTTTAAATTTCTTGTAAATTCATTGCAAATTCTGTTTAGGAAAATTCCAGATATATTATTTGCTGCTTTAAAATTGCCTAATGACGATTAAATAGGTCACGACTTGAGAACAGACCTGAATTAAAAAAATAAAAACAGAAATAATAATACATATATCGAAAGAACACCCTATACTTGAACCACTAGCTATAAAATATAGAAAAGTGAAAACTGTAAATCTTTAATCATGATTTTGAATTACAGTTAGTAGTAACTTGTTATCCAGCGCAAAGTAGTTTCAAAATTGACAGTAACCGTATTTTGAACAATCACATTGTAAAGGAATTTTAGCTAAAAACAAAAACCACAATATTATAGTTTATAACTGCATATTAGGTGATTGTGGTATATTTTGCTTTTTATTAGCTAAATATTTGAATTTCAAATAATGAAACAGTACTTCAGTTTTAGTTGCAGCCTCTCCAGTCGTTGAGTCAATTTGAAGTATTTCACCCGCCAATGACAGCTCCTTAAATGCATCAAGTTTTTAAAAAATTGTATCTTGTTAATGCCATTTTAAATAGTTTTTATTACGAAATTAAAAATATGAAGATTCAGAGAAGTTAAATAAATTCTTATGGCAGACGATATTTTTTCTCCGAGTAAAACTTTTAAGTACAGTCGTAGGAAATAATTGAGGCAGTAGCACAAGTTGCCTCTAACTGTAAAGATAAACGATTCTGTATTGATGCCATCTTGACTCAAATATCCAAGGGTATTTGAAACGGCTACAGAGCAGGAAATGATTGTTTGCGCAACTGAAATCATTTCTTGACTCTTGAAATATTGAGAGGCAAGTGCAGTTTGATCACGAGCTTGTTTCACTAAACCTCGCCAGCCAATCACTTCAATGGGAAATATCAAGGTACGAGATTGTCCGAATTCCTTAACTCCCGCCAAAATCTGTTTTAGTGTATGTAGAACAACCAAATATGTACATACAAACTGTTGAGTATACTGCATGTCACTGCCACTAAGATATAATTAAAATTTATTACATAACGTCTGTGAAGAACAAAAATGACCCATATCCAATTTAAGCTATAATCAAACGAGCTATGTCATAAAAAAATGAAAAACATGCGTGAAATTATAATTATTAAGAGTTTTTGAAAAGGGTAAAACGTTCTATTTACATGTTTTTGAAAAGTTCAAAATGTTCTATTTAGATGTTTTAAAAAAGTTGAACATGTTCTATTCACATGGTTTTGAAAGTTAAAAAATTTTCTGTTTACATTTTTTTGAAAAGTGAAAAATGTTCTATTTACATGTTTTTGAAAAGTTCAAAATGTTGCATTCACATGCTTTTGAAAAGTTCAAAATGTTCCATTTACATCTTTTTGAAAAGTTCAAAATGTTCCATTTACATATTTTTGAAAAGTTCAAAATTTTCTATTTACATGTTTTTGAAAAGTTCAAAATGTTGCATTCACATGCTTTTGAAAAGTTCAAAATGTTCCATTTACATCTTTTTGAAAAGTTCAAAATGTTGCATTCACATGCTTTTGAAAAGTTCAAAATGTTCCATTTACATCTTTTTGAAAAGTTCAAAATGTTGCATTCACATCTTTTTGAAAAGTTCAAAATGTTTTATTTACATTTTTTACTCATTGGACCCGGGGGCCAAGGGTTTGGGTAAAAACCTGAGCGATTGTTGTATACTTACTATTTACATTAGTTTACACAATATTCGAAACAACTTGCTTATTACCTGTTCAAACGCCAGCACCTGTGTCTTTATCATTATCAAAACTTTGGCGTCTTCCATAAGTAGATAAACAAACGTCACTACTACATTAACAATCATGCATGTCTTGGACACAAATTCCACATGATAAGTGTACATAGGAGAAAATATATGACTTGATACATCATCCAAAGAGTTGTTGGAATTGCAAAGTAGAGAAAAAGGACCCGATTTGAAAATTGACGAATTCCGAAGTCCATTGTTGAAGGAACAGTCTGTTTATTCTCGTGATGGGCTTTAAAACAATTCTCAAAATCTTGCTCAAAAATGCTCCAACAATTTAACCAACGAACAAGCCCTGGCGTGTTCCAAAATATCAGAATAGCTTTTGCAATGTTCAAAGCAACATCAATAGTCCAAGTGATGGTGATGCCTCCATAACTGTTTTCGGTCTCATTCTTTGGAAACATTTTTTGTAGTTCTGGTCCAAAACTATAAAACTACAAATAAACGTTTTCAAAATGTAATAATTCTGTTTTACGTATAATTAAATTCAAATACTTAATAATTGTGATAGTAAAGTGTTATTTATGTCAGTAGAAATATTTATAATGTGTTACAGTTTAACTGGATATGCAATTCCCAAACTTATATTGCAGAGATAGATCACAAGGGAAAAAGTCTTTAATGCAAGTGCAATATATGAATACCAAGCATCCACTTGAGTCCATTTAAAAATGGTTGTTTTGTAGATAGTTTCAATTTGGTTATTTTGCCCATGATTTGCATCTATAATTTTATTTGAGTCGCTCTGGTTTTTAATGCTTTTTTTAGAAAATATAACATTGTAATAGTCGTACGAGAAGTTTCATTTGAATTCCAATTTTATTTGTTCTGGCTGTATTTATACTCGCAGTGAGTGGCTCCATTTTAATTTGACTTTCGCTTTCAGTATTGACAACAGCTACCTCTGAACTTGTACGAAATATTGCATTTTCAGAATATGTTCGTTTCATATTTAAGAAAGTTACTACGTGTGAAACTCAAATAATGTGCAAATGAGCTATATATTTCTTGTGGTATCGTCAAATTTAGTAAAGGAACACAGAATTTAAGGACAGTAATAACTAATTATTTTGTCGCAAGTCGGAACTTTATTAATAAAGTAGACAAATGACATGCCATATGTTTACTTTCCCCTTCATTGCATTTGACGGTGCTGGGTGACCGTATGTGTAAATTCCATATACATAATTTAACATAAATTAATGTATTTGGTTAATGTATTTGCTGAAGTATAAAAACTAAAGTATAAACATCAGATGTTTTCAAAGCCCATTAGATTTAGTCACAGATGGAAGTCTTCATCAGGAAATGTTGTGTGTATTCATTCAAACTCACTTGAAAACTTGCTTTTATTTATACTTTAATTATATCTATTGCATCATCATTATATAAATACATCTAAAAAATGACGATCAGTAATCAAATTAAAATTAGGTACTTCAAAATTACTTGCTGCTTTGAAATTGGAGTATCACGATCAAATACGTCACCACTTGAGCCCCAACCTAAAACAACAATGCAATAATTAAAAAAAACACTATTAAACTCGCAGACACAATCAGGGATCGTTTATCCATTACGCGCTGCTTTAAATAATAATTTTCCTTTTGGTTTGAAAATTTCATTTTCGAAAAGAAATAATGCATATTCATATAGACATAGTACAATAGTGATTAATTAGTATTACACTTAGCAGTAATTTTTTATCCAGCTCAAAATAGTTTCCAAAATTGACCGTAACTGTATTTTCCCTGATCTGACTGTAGATAAATTTTAACTGGAAGCAACAAATGAAATCGATTAAGAATGCTTTGTTTTGGTAGCCCACTCAATAAAAACTAATTCATCTGCCTATAAGCATGAGAAGAGTATGGTCAATAAATATTTTTGTAATTAGTCCAGTAATACGTCAATGTACCTATGTAGTACATCGTCTATGAAGAACCAAAATGACCTATTTCAAATTTAAGCTAGAATTAAAATGGGTTATGTCAAAAAAGATACATGCACACAGTGCTTTGTACGAGTTTTTAAAATGAGCAAAATATTCTATTTAGGTGTTTTTTCAAAAGTGCAAAATATTCTATTTACGTGTATTTTTTGAGAAATTCAAAGGTTCTATTCACATGCTTTGATGAACTGATGAACATGTTATTTTAATTTTTTCTGTAGATAGTGCATTTTGTTTGAAGCTAAAAATGGATATGGGTCATTTTGGTTCTTCACATACAATATGTTAATCAGCTTTAGGCAAACAAAAATAGAAACAGTATACTATACTTCAGCTTTAGTAGCACCATCTTCAGTTGAAGCATCAATGCGAAATACTTCATCAGCCACCAACAGCTCCTGCCGTTAATTTTCGTCACATTTAAAGGTATATTTAATTAGTTATATCACAAAAAGTTTACTTTAGTTACTTTAAATTGTGTTTTATGTAAAATCTGATAGGAAAGAAAGAAAAGGAAAGAAATGATGCTTGATGCTTACCCCTGCAGATATTTTTTCTGCTAGCAGAACCTTTAGATACAGTCGAAAAATTTTAATACAATAGTAGAACAAGCTACCAAATACAGTCATTACTAACGAGACTGTCATGACATTAGCTCCATTAATTGTTCTAAAGACATGAATTACTCCTGCTGAGCAGGACAGAATTGTGTCTGCAACTGTCAACATTTCCTGACTCTTAAGATATTCTGAGACAATCGCAGTTTGAGCCCGAGCTTGGCTAACTAAGCCTCGCCACCCAATCACGTCTTTAGCGGAAATCATGAATCTGCTAGATTGCCCAATTCCTATTTCCTTAATTCCTGCTAAAATCTACTTGCAAAACGAAGTGGACGAAGTATCAGTAATTCAATAAATTATAATTTGTACAAAAAATTCAAATATTTTGTTTGTACACTTTTATGAACTGACCTGCTCAAACGCCAGCACCTGGGTTTTCAACATTATGAGAATTTTGATGTCTTCCATGAGGGGGTGAATCGACGCTCCAATCTCTCCAACAACTAGACATGCAATGGATACCAATTCTACGTAAAAGATGTACGTTGAAAGCATATAATTTACAGTTAAAGGAGTCCAAAGTAAACTCAAGACAACTAAGCAGAAAAGAGCTCGATTTAAAAATGGCCGAATGTCCATTTCCATTGTCAAGGGGGTACTCTGTTTATTCTTGACATTATTGGCGCTAAAGCAGTTTAAAAAATCCCGCTGAAAGACGCTCCAATTATTTAGCCAACGAACAAAGTCCGGTGTGTTCCAAACTATGAAAATGGTTTTTAGAATATTTAAGAAAGCAGTTGCAGCAAATCCTAAACCAGTATAACTTGACTCTTTAGTCGTAAAACCTTGTTGGACTTCTGGCTTATAACTGAAACTGTGTGCAAAATTTAAAACTACATAATTCAATAGTGTTAGCTAATTTGCAGACATTTATTGTAGTTAGTATTTTAAAAATTTTAAAAATTAATGATTTCAGTATACATACAGTTGCACAGGATATGGAATGCCAAATCCAATGTTGCAGATGAATGTAAGAGCAGAAAATGTTTTTAAAGCATGTAGAATATAGGAATACCAAAATCCAACCTCGGTCCATTTGAAAATAGTTGTTTCAAAGACATTTTCAATTTTCTTGTTCTGCTTTTGACAGATATTCCGAATATCAGTTGATTTAATTTTGTTTTCTTTGAAACTTTGAACAATTTTAATTTTAATTGGGTAGCCTCCAAAATATTGCAATGTTCGAACTAAAAGCTTTAGTTGAGTTGCTATTTTATTGGGATCCGTATCGTTAGTCGTCGCTGAAAATGACGTCATTTTAACTTGAGGGTTGCTTTCGGTATTAAGCACGGCCGATTCTAAACTTGTGAGAAATATGAAGTTTCCCCAATATTTTGTTTCCGTTAGAAATGAGAAGATTGTTTTTTGCTACGTCCATTTGAGTGAACAAAGTTTTAGTTTATCAACTATTTAATTTGTCACATGAGCGTGCTTCGTTCACATTATTTCATGAAGTGTATCTAATGAGGATTAGATTATTAGATAAGTTTGCTATTGTATTTTGTATGCCATAGGTACACATTAATTGTGTACCTAGGTTGCCATTAGTAATTTTTATAATAATAATAGTAATTTATTCATTGGGTCGATTTAACCGAAGTTCATACAACGAGACTCAACGAGTCCCTGTGGGTGAGGAAATAGGAGGCTACTGCGTTAGATAGTCTTGGTCTTTGTACCCTTTCACCTATCCCCGTCCCCTTCTCCACAGTAAAGAAGTCCCATTCCCTAGGTCTCTACAGTAAGTAGTGGTCACTAAGGAGCACCGAAGGAGATTGGGTTTCAATCAACCATCCAGTGACGTTTACCGTACAACACCGAGCCGTAAACGATTAGCAGTGGCCAAGGATTGAAGCCGGGTCTGAGACTGCAAATTTCGTTACAGTCTGCAGTCCTAACCGCTCAACCAAGCACGCCTGCTTGCTAATTTTAATAAATGATTATCGTCAAATCAATATAAATATATTACAGTCCGTGTATTCAACATTTTAATTTTTACAACATTATATAATTATGGATATATACATAAAGGCGGGGGTAAACTCACGTAAGTACTACGTACAAAATTGTGTACGAAACAAACATAATTGCATATTGATGACATGCGTCGTCAAAACGATTCCAGATCCAGATTACTTGTTGCTTTGAAATTGCATAATGACAATCAGATACGTCACGACTTGAACCACAACCTAAAATTTCAAAGAAATGTTATTTAAAATTAAAAGAACAACACACGACGACTTTATTAGGTAAAATTCTACTAATAAAGAAAAAGTGAAAAATACAAAAACATTAGGTATTGGCCATTACATTTAGCAGTAGCTTTTTATCCAGCTTAAAATAGTTTCCAAAATTGACACAAACCGGATTTTGAGATATCTGGCTGTAGAGAAATTTCAACTGAAAGCAAAACAAAATTATATTAAATACATTATGTATTGACATAGTAACACACATATCGTGTACATGGCATTAAAGTTTTTTAAATTCTAACAGAAAACGATCATGAAGTCCACTTTAAAAGGTACTTGTAACCTATTAATTGAGTATTTAAGGCCTAAACTACTTCATTATTCATAAATAATTTATCAAAAACCATACTTCAGTTTTAGTTGCAACGTCTTGAGTAGTGGAGTCCATTTGAATTACTTCAGCAGCTAATAACCGTTCCTTAAAATTAAAAATTAAATTTTATTAGCATATATATGTACTTTTAAATAATATTACAATTTTCAAATATATAGGCTAAATAAAACTTGTCTTACCACAGCTGAAATTTTTTCTGCAAGTACAACTTTTAAGTAAAGTCGAAGGAAATTTGTAAGGCAGGAATACGAATTACCCAATATAGGCATTAGGAGTGTGTTAGTCATGGAATTTAGAGCATTTTGGGAAACGAATTTAAGAACGTATGAAACTCCCAATGAACATGACATAATTGTTTCCGCAACTAACATCATTTCCTGACTCTTAAGATATCCTGATGAAAGTGTAGTCTGTTCACGCACTTTCTTTACCAAGCCGCGCCACCCAATCACTTCAGACGCGGAAATCATCAAGCTTCCAGATTGCGTGGACTCTTTTATTCCGGCTAAAATCTATATAGGTACAAACGTGCAATAAATGTAGAAGCTGATTTTAGTTTAAAACCATTCTAACTTCTAACCTGCTTTCAAAATGGAATGGTACACTGTGTTTAGACGATTAGATATGTAATATAATTTTATAGCTGTAGTGTGTAGACAAATTTACCTGTTCATATGCTAAAACCTGCGCCTTTAAAATGATGAATACTTTTGCATCTTCCATAAGCAAATGACCCGATGTTGCAATGGATACCACAATCATACACGCAACAGATACGACCTCGACATGACAGACAAACTTGGGAAGTACATACACGCATAGCATTAAAGTCGCAAGTACAGCTGGAAGTGCCAAGTAGAAGAGAAGGACACGATTTAAAAATAAGGAAATGCCAACTTCCATTGTAAAGGAAGCAATCTCACTATTGTGGACCCTGCCTTTAAAACAGTTTCGAAAATCCCGCTCAAAGTATCTCCAGTTATTTAGCCAACGAACAAACTCTTCTGTGTTCCAAAATATGAAAATTGTTTTCACTATGTTTAAGAAAGCAGTACAAGCAAATTCTTTGCCATCATAACTTGAGCCATTAGAGCCAAAAAACGTTTCCAGTTCGGGTCCAAAACTTAAACTATAAAAATGTTTTTTTTTATTTGTAACATTGAAAACCTTTTTTTATTTATGATATTAATTGGAATTGAATGTATGTTCAAATAAATTATTTTGGATCTTTCTTACAGTTTTACAGGATACGATATGCCCAGTCCGATATTGCAAAGATAGGTCAGGACGAAAAATATCTTAATAGCATGTACAATATAGGAGTACCAAGCTCCCACTTGGGTCCATTTAAAAATCGTTGTTTCGTAGACATTTTCAGATTCCGCACAATTTTGCTGTAGACTCTCATCTTGAATTTTAATAGATTTGCTATTGTTTTTTCTTGAATTTTGAAATGTTTTAATTTTGATAGGGTAGCCTCCAAAATATTGTAATGTTCGAACGAGAGGTTTCATTTGTGTCCACATTTCATTTGAATCTGTATTCGTAGAAAATGACTGCATTTGAACTTGTTTTCCACTATCTGTGTCAAGCAAAGCCAAGAGAAGTTGGTCACATATTATGTTTTTTCTTTCTGTTTTAAAAATGATTTTTGAAATATCGTCTTTGGAGAACCAAAATGATCCATATCCATTTGTAGCTAAAAACAATATCCACTATCTACAAAAATATTGAAACCTGTCTTAAAAATGTTTATATAGAATATTTTGTACTTTTAAAAAATATGAAAATAGAACATTTTACACTTTTCAAAACCATGTAAATAGAACATTTTACACTTTTCAAAAACTCCTAATTAATATTTTACATTTTCAAAAACTCCTAATTAAAACTTTAAGCATGTTTCTCATTTTGTTTTTATGACATGGCTCATTTAGATTCCAGCTTAAATTAGATATGAGTCATTTTGGTTCTTCACAGACGATATTCTGTACGCAAAAGGTTAACATGAAATAAAAAACTGTTCAGTTTATCATAGCGTTGTTCACATTGTACCAGGCAAGAATTATCAATTACTGATACTTCCTAATTGGATTTTTTTTCTAGCCGTTTGAAGAAAAGGTAAAGTACCTCTTTAAAGATCAGTTCTCACTCTCACGTTTGCATTTATCTATAAGGCTTGTTGGGGCAACGCCTTGAAAATTGTCAACTAGGGAAATGGAATGAATTCACATGGGACGCATTGTTCTTTCATGCTTTTGACTTTGACATTAGATGATTAATATATTCTTGATGCATCTTTAGTGTATCTTCCAATTAAATTATATTTATCGGCAATTCATAATTAATTATGCAAGTACCACGATCAAATTGAATGATAATGATAAAGAATGATTGGTGTTTTACATTAAACTATTTACATAACCTTTCTGCAAATTTTATAATTTATATCAAAAACATTAAATGCACCCTCAAGTGCGTTGCTGCAAATAAACATACGATAATACATATTACATTATTTTTTCCTGTAAACGGGTTTTTATTACAACCATATGAAAAGTAAGTGGAGAGTGTACAGGTGAAAACTGTGACGCGAGAGATGGGATTTTTTCCTTCAGAAGTGGATCTTTGAGCAAAGTAAATTGTTGGCAGATGGCGCTTATGAATAGAAATAATGTGTCACGTACTACTGATTCCCCTATACAACGTCTTGGTCCCAAAGAAAACATACATAGCGCTTTAATTCTTAATACTGTCTTCTTGTCTTCACTAAGAAATCTTTCTGGTCAAAATTCTTGTGGGTCACCCCAAATTTCCGGGTCATGCTGGATTTTCATAATATTCAAAAGTAAAATAGTGTCCTTCTCAACAAAATATGGTCCAATCTGAGCATTCTCTGTGGTGACATGGGGCAAACTTAGAGCTGCAACTGGATTAAACATTAAACCGTAGCACTTCCAATATGAATATATGAACGCATGTGTGTAAGGGCAGCTGGAATTGTAATACATACAATAATATAGTTGATAGTTATTACTACGGCCGTTATTTTCTTCTTATTGTTTCCTCCTTACACGGCATTAATTTATTCTACCTGGCTCTATCATTTAAAGTAGGACGACGATTTGCAAATTTGCATCCACAACACCGTCAACCTCTCAGCTTGAATTTTTTCTTGAATATCTGGCCTCCTAATAGGGTGAAGCATATATAGCCCAAGCGAGCATATTTGCAGTTGTATCTCCAACAGCCAGAAGAAAGTCCGCCATTGCAGCTACTAAATTCATTTCTGATAATAGCAGTAATAAAGTAATCTATTTTTTAAAACTGAAATATTAACTATGTAAACTTACATAAACATTATATTAACTATATAATTTTCTTACCGCCTTTCGACCCAAACATTTCACAATTAGGGTCTGTATTGTTGTGAATTTCCTGTAAATAGGCGTCCACTAAATTTGTTGGAGTGCTATGAACATCTATAGTTTTTTTTCTAGTTTCTATTATGTTGCGAAAATAAAAGTGTAATTTTTCAACTCTACTGAACCACAATTTAAGTCCAGAAAACATTCTAGAACATAGGGCTCAACCATTTCAGAACTATTTGAATTCTTAGTCTCCAGTAAAATTTCTGTGATTTTTGATTTTTTGAAGCTGTACTAGAACTGGAGATGATTGTAAAAGGAAATGTGGACTCTGAATGATTCAATAAATTGTCAGTAGGTGCAACGTATTAAATTTTTTAGGCGCTTTTATTCAAACAAGTTTAGTTTTTCTTATTATAAAATTATATGTTACAATTATTTAATTTTTTTTTGCATTAAAAATATACATTGCTGCCTCATTTCCCCTTATTTCTCTATCAATACCTGTATCATACATACGGGAGCTGGAAACTACTGCATCGTTAAAAATAGTAAACCTGTTAGTTTTCCTGTTTCTGACGTAATAGGAGTAATTAGTGTAGTAGTTAAAACCTAATCGCAATGTTACAGTTTGTAGTTTATACAAAAAAAGAAGCATACAACTTTACGGATTTATCTAAAATCAAATGATGTTTCTACTGAATTCTTTTTCAGGAAATTTTCAACAAGTGCCACAAATGCTGATTTTTTTTGTTGTAATATTCAACATCATTTACACTAACAGATTTGTATGTGTGTTACTGCTTAAGTAATATTTATCATATTGGTTTCTACTTTTCTTTTTTCAGAGTTCACACTAGGTACAATTTTTAAAAATATCTTTGATCCTGTTTGTCGCCTTCAAAACTAAATAATTTTGTCGACCCAAATATTTAACCCCGAATGGAACAAAAGTTTTATACATTTGTAAGGCGCCCTCGATTTTGTTCTGCTTGTCTAATGACCGTGCAACATTGTACTGAGTAATTATAGTGCGTATATGAGTGGGTCCTAACCTCCTGTTAGCTTTTTTATTCACCATTTGGTAGACTGCCTCTGATTCTTTGTAATTTTCAAGTCTGTCAAAGCAAACAGCAATTCGAAACTCTGTATCTTCCACATCCTCGTGATTTGGGGTAAGCAGTTTCTTTTGCTTTTCCAAAGCGCTCTGCAGAATTGTTAGAGCTTCTTGGAAATTTCCACACTTTAACATACATCTTCCGAGCCAGTAGCGACTCGAGAAAGTATCCCTGTGATCAGGTCCAAGAAGCGTTGTTCTTTGATCAACAACAATTTTGAACCAGCTCAGAGATTGGACAAATTTACCAGTCGAGTATAAACTTCGTGCAAATCGATGTTGAGTTGAAACTGTGTGCAAGTCATTGTCATTGAATCCAAGAGCTAATTGCTTTTTTATCATTATATCACTCAATTTGATGATTTCAAAGCATGATTTCTTGTGAATAAGCACATCCCCAAGCCGCAACAGCAAGGGCCTGGTCAACAAAGCATCAATTAAATTTTTACATTCAATCTTGTAATTATTGCTTTTTACGGCTTCTTTCCACTTCTTAAAATATTTCAGCCAATCATAAAGCTGCAACAAGTCTTTTTTCGGTAGGGTTTTTTTATTTCTTGTAAGTAGCTTGTGAACCCAGTGAATATCCTTTGTATCCTTTTCGCTTTCTAGAATCGACAACTTATCTTCAAGTTGTTGCTTTGGAACTTGTACATCAGTGAAACTGAAAGTTGCCTCGTTCAAGGAAGAGTCTATGTTATTAGGATGAACCTGGATAAACCCGATTAAAAAAGGAATCTATGATATGCACAGAATAATAAACTATAAAGGCGAATTCATCCTGTAATTTGTAAATGCTTTTAACTCCTCAAGCGTTTAATTTTTAATAGTTTAATTTTTTTTATTAATTAACGCAATACTTTTAAGACTAAAAAATGCAAGATGTGTTCGAATTTTAAAAGTATCAATTTTGGAAAACTTACATTTGGTATATTAATCGCAGGGTCATTAATGATTTGTTGCTCACAATCAGCTGATTTTTCTATCATACTGTTCACATCGACTTGCGTTGTAGTTGCAGTCGGATTGCAACCGGGGAATTCTGTCAGTTGTATTTGGTCGATTTCATCCCTTGTGGATTGCATTATGGGTTGATCTGCAGTAAATAGGATATAATAATAATTTATTCATTGGGTCGATTTAACCGAAGTTCATACAACCAGACTCAACCAGTCACTGTGGGTGAGGAAATAGGAGGCTACCGCGTTCCGCGTTAGATCGTCTCGGTCTTTGTACCCTTTCACCTATCCCCGTCCCCTCCTCCACAGTAAAGGAGTCTCATTCCCGAGGCCCCTACAGTAAGTAGTGGTCACTAAGGAGCACCAAAGGAGATTGGGTTTCAATCAACCATCCAGTGACGTTTACCGTACAACACCGAGCCGTAAACGATTAGCAGTGGCCGAGGATTGAAGCCGGGTCTGAGACTGTAAATTTCGTTACAGTCTGGAGTCCTAACCGCTCACCCAAGCACGCCTGCTTAGTAAATAGGATATATAATTATGAGTAATACGGATACAAATTCAAACCATGAAAACTAGTAATTTCTTTGTTAATATATTTTTTTAAAGGTACTAGTCCCTACAATAAAATAGTAAACAATAAATAAAACGTTTTTATAACATCAACGAGTTTAAATAAGGGCGTCCAAAAAAAGCTCCTAACCTGTATTTTCACCACTAGGTTCAACCATGGACTTTACGGCAAGATCGTTTAACTGGTTGCTGCCCGTGCTGTTACATTTATTCATTTTGTCATTGTTTTCCAATTTTATAGTAATTGTGACATTAGTCACATGACTACTTTCAGCAGGAGAACTCGCATCTTTTTTGGCGCAAGTTTCGACAATATCCGATTTTCCAATAGCCGGTATCAACATTCCCGTGAGTTGAGGTCCTCTCAAGGAAACAGAACCGACGTCCACATCAGCAATATCTACATTATATACAATCACCGCGTTGTACCTGCAACTTCTGCGATAGCGTGTTTATTATTACGTCCTTCATTAATATTCAATTCTATTTACCATTAGGCTTCACAGGAGAATCTTTAACCTGGCTGCAACCCGTACCACAGCATTTATTTAAGTCGTCATTGTGTTCCACCTTTATCGTTGTGGCATAAATGCCATGCCCCTTATTAACAGGAGAAATGTCATCACTTTTTTTGGCAGCTTCTACAGTTTGCAGTGCTTCCAACGATGGCTCCTGTGATAGTACCGGTACCGGTACCGGCTCCAGCTCAGATCCTCTAGCTAAAGGAGAACTCCACCCAGCTTGAAATTGACCTGCGCAAAATAAAACAGCAGAATTTTACATAGAATTTCAGATAGTTTCGTTATTAGTTAATTAATTTTTCTTTATAGTACGGTTACTCTTATTGTTAGCGACAGCTGCTGTTTCTTTTGGACATCTCTGATTTTGTTTGACTGCAAGTTTTAGAACAGATTTCCTTGGCTTAGGTTCTGGGCTTGGCTTTTGCGTTGGCTGATGTTCAGGTCTCTTATTATTTTCCTGAATACTACTGGTGATAATATTAGTGACGATCTTGCTAGAACTTAACCGTCTTGTCTCTTTCTTTTGTCCTGCTACAGGGAGAAGGTCCGTTACCGTTACCGTTGAAGTCCTTTGTTTAGGTTTTTGCTTTGTGACTGGTTTTGTCATTACGAAATGGCTCGTGGTCTTGCCTTTCGCTTTCGCACCTGGAGTGGTAGTCGTCTGATCTACAGTTGACATGGAAGACGGCTGGATATTCTGGCCGATGCTGCGTCGTCCCCTTTTGCTAAAAGAATTATTGGCATCTATTGCAGCCCTTTTAGTGCGTTTCCTTGGCTCTGATGCTGATGGAACAATTTCCTCACATCTTATCGTAGTTCCTGGAGATACAATGCAGAATGGCGATGGATTTGTCTTTGCAACTGTGAACGAAATTTTTTTCCAGCCTCGGCTAATTTCAAAAACATCTCCCTCACACACCAGTCGAGAAGCACCCAAGAAATATGGCATTAGGTATGATTCAAGCAAATTTTCCATTTCTAAATCTAATGAACTTTCTTGTACTGGAAGAAGAGGACGAATCCAAACAATTTTCCCGTTTTTAATTTTTCCCAAGTTCAACATAATAAGTGAATCCCCTACAGCAACTCCAAGTCGATCCTGAAGAACAGAGTTGAGTCGAATTTGGTAAGTTAATTTCCCATCCATTGTTTTGTCTTGAAGATCAGGAATAATTTTGCAGGCTGTTTGCCGCCCTTCCCTTCCGCGTAACACCTTTGATTCTCCGTAGGATATTAAATGCCGGTCCATCAAATGCTGTCATAACATAAATAAAAAGCAATTGGGTAAGTGCCTAATATTATTTGTTCAATAATGACAAAATTTAATTACTCAAATTATAACTAACGCCTACAAAAGTGCGAATTTTTATCTCATTTAAAAGTTAATTAAATGCAATTTAATTATAATTGTAATAAAAATTCTTCTTACCCGTGATAAATAAGCAATAGGCAAGTTAGTTGAGCTTGTCGAGGTGGATGAACAGTCTCTGATCACGAACTTGAGCTCTTTGTTTTTATTACTTCTGTGGGAAAATGAAAATCACATAGGTAAATGAAATTTCTGGCAATTATTAAAATTTACAGTGAGTGGTATTCATTAAATTCCAAACTTGTACTAATTTTTAGAATTTATGAGCTAATTTTTATTATATGGGTGGAAAGTAAGAATAAGTAGTCTATTACGTTGTAAATAACATATCGTCTGTGAAGAACAAAAATGACCCATATCCTTTTTAAGCTACATTCAAAATGAGCAATTTCATAAAAACAAAATAAGAAGCATGCGTAAAATGTTAATTCAGGAGTTTTTGAAAAGCTTAAAATGTCATATTTTCACGTTTTTGAAAAGGTGCAAAAATTTCTAATTCCATGTTTTTGAAAAGTGCAAAATGTTCTAATTGCATGTTTTCGAAAAGGTGCAAAATGTTCTAATTCCATGTTTTCGAAAAGGTGCAAAATGTTCTAATTCCATGTTTTTGAAAAGGTGCAAAATGTTCTAATTCCATGTTTTCGAAAAGGTGCAAAATGTTCTAATTCCATGTTTTTGAAAAGGTGCAAAATGTTCTAATTCCATGTTTTTGAAAAGGTGCAAAATGTTCTAATTCCATGTTTTCCAAAAGGTTCAAAATGTTCTATTTAAATGATTTCAAGACATGTTTCAATATTTTTGTAGATACTTGATATTTTTTTAGTTAAAAATGGATATGGGTCATTTTGGTTCTTCACTGACGATATTAGTTTACTAAACTTATAAATACTTACTGCATTGATACAGCCATTATCAGTTGTCCTATACTATTAATGCTGTTAAGTTAGTCAAGCTTTATCACCAATCACCAACGAAGGAAATATTTTAATAAAAATTAAACTTTGTTGTTTTTGTATTTTCAAAATCAACTCAACACTAAAAAATCAAGTAAAAGTAACTAGCACTGTATTTTGAATGGAATTAGTCGCTCCTGATAATGATTTTCTGAAAAAAACAAATCGCAAAGAAGTCAGTTTGCCGACATTGTGTTATAGATCATATTGCTTGTGCGTTAAGTTTATGATATTTTATAATGATGTAAAATTTTGTATTTGATTAAAATTTTAATTTGGTATTCGTTTTGCTTTCGTGCTTTTTGATATTGTATCTTTCAATTTCAATATACGCTATTCTGACGTACAATACGTATATCAGAAATATTAATTAGTAGTTGCCAACTCCCAACTCAGTACTAAAAGACTCTATATACTAATATAAGGAGATAATAAATTTATTTATAATAACATTTATTACTTGCCGTGTTGTATTGAGTTACAATTGAGCGTGGCCGGGATAATAATTCTAATATGCATTACAAGCATCCAATCCAATGACTATATAGACCATTTATGCATAACCTAATTATTTAAGCAGGATGTTGAAATTAAAAATGTAATTTTAATTGCTTAATTTTTCGTGTACAGCAAATAGTTGTCAACGAATGCGTAACTGCTAATGCAGCAAATGTCTTCGAGATCCTTTCATAAAGTATGCAACATGTACTGATTTGTTTTCAAGTAAATCATGAAATAATGATGCCCATAGGTCGCCAAAAATAATCGCATAGCCTCTATTTTTTGCCAACACTTTGGAACATACCTACAATCGTAGGCCCACTTTAATGAGTAATAACTAATTTAGGGTATATTTTTAGGCAAGGTGGTGATGTCTAACAATTAATCACAGAGATAAATACCGCACTATAGATTTAATCAACTATAGTACGATGTGCACCACATAAACTATACATATACTTATATAACATACCAACCTTTTGAAATACTTCCATAAAAGTATGCGTAAACAGAACATACATATAAGGCATATGAGAGATTCCTACATAAATTACTATTTATTTTGCAATGCCTGTTACATATTTAAAGTTTCATACATTTTTTAAAAATGAAGTGTTTGACTTTTAGAATTTTAAATTGACATATTCTACCACATATACCATATACAGGGTGGGCCATTTATTCCGGAAGTTTCTAGCAGGCTATAAAAGCAAAGTTTATTACTCGAATATGTCAATCACCTGGAATATAGTATTCTTAATCTCTAGTAAAATTTCTGTCATTTTGGATTTTTACACACAAGACTAGAACTGGAGAGGATTACAAAAAGGAATTTAGACTCTGACTGAATGGTGTAATGATTCGCTAGTAGCTACAAGATATTAAATTTTTTAGGGTTTTTTGAAAAATGTCATATTTCCTTATAATACAAATATATCTGTTGTAATTATTTTTTTTTGGTTGCATTACAAATAAATACTGATGTCTTTATTTTGTTTTTCTACGCAATTAGTATAGCCAATTGCAAAGTCTATGTTTCATTAATTGAAGTCTTTATAGTAATTATATAGTTGTGCTGCAAGTACACGAGTTTTTAGATGCTGAGCATTAGCTCATTAAGCATCTATTAAAATAGTCCTGTCTGTCTGTCTGCTCGTCTGTCTGTTGAGGCTCTACACGTCACAGTTTTTAATCGTTTTCTTTTAACACCTTTTAAATGACCCCACATGCGATGGAATAGAGTCTTATTATTTTTGGGAGTAATCGGACTGACAAATTATTTACAATTTTCAGTTCATGGGACCTACGTTTTACGATAGAAGATACAACGTTGGACGTATCTGAACTTTTTTGTTCCCGAAAATCAGTGTAGCTATTCGCTGTGTAAAATATGACAATAAAGCATTTACTTACTTACTTCCAGTATGCTATGTGTCTTGTAAAAGTATAAAAAACCATTGATAATGAGCTTCAATATAATTATAGATTACGAACATTATTCTTGCTAATAAATTTTTAAGTTTTTTCGGAGTGTATAAATGCAAACTACACAAACAAGATTTAATTATTCATCCCCTTTTTCATTCATATGCACTTTCACGAATGTAATTCATGCTATACGCAATAAAACATTACAATTTGTAGCTTGAGCGACTTCATTATTCACGGTAAAAATTGCTAAGAGGGAAAATTTGCAATTTTATTTGCAAATAACGAATTATACCTGGCGCCATGTCCTCATGCTCATCATGTCGAATCAAAGGTACCTAATAAATAATAAATTTAGGTCTCAATGTTTCTTAAATTAACCGAGTGCAATTGCAGGCAAAATATCAAGTATTCAGCTGGGGGTTTACGTCAATTTTTTTTAGACTATTTGTTTTTCACATAGGTGATAAGGTAAGTCAAACATTAGTGGTAAATACTTTCTTTGTTTATGTTGGTACATAATTATTGTGTTGATTGATTGATACTAAAAAATAAAATTGTAATTTTCTGCACTTTTAATTTAAATTCGACGTAAAAGATACGGAAACAATTTTCCTAAAAAAATGATTTTACTACCTAATTGCATTTCGAAACAATGAATTAAACATGTGTAAAACCGTGGGCATATTATTTGTACATATTACATTATTTTTTTCAGTAAACGGTCTTTCACAACTATATGAAAAGTAAGAGGAGAGTGTGCAACAGCAAAGTGTGACCCGAGCGAGGGCATTTTTCCCTTTAGAAGTGGATCCTTGAGCAAAGTAAATTGTTGGCAGATAGCGCTTATGAATAGAAATAGTGTGTCACGTGCGACTGCTTCCCCAATACAACGTCTTGGTCCCAGGGAGAACAAGCACAGGGCATCAATCCTTAAAACTGACTTCTTGTCTTCACTTAGAAATCTTTCTGGTCGAAAATCTTGTGGGTCACCCCAAATTTCCGGGTCATGCTGGATTTTTAAAGTATTCAAAAGTAAAACGGTGTCCTTCTCAATAAAATAGGGTCCAATCTGAGCATCCTTCGTGGTTGAATGAGGCAAACTAGTAGCTGATACTGGATTGAACCGTAATACTTCCAAAATGAACGCATGCGTGTACGGTAGCTGAAATAAGTAAAAGAATATAATTACATAATAAATATTGTCGCCGGAAATTTTTGGCTTATTGTTTCGTCTCCCTACTTTACTGAAGTATTTCTCTTGTCATTTACATTACTACTTACAAGTAATAAGTTATTATTTTCGCATAAATTTATTCTACCTGGCTGTATCATTTAAATTAGGACGACGATTTGCATCCACAACCCCTTCAACTTCCGCTTGAATTTTTTCCTGAATATCTGACCTCCTAATAATAAGGTGAAGCATAGCCCAGGCGAGCATATTTGCAGTTGTATCTCCACCGCCCAGAAGAAAGTCCGCCATTGCAGCTACTAAGTTCATCTCTGATGATCGCAAAAATACAGTACACTATTTTATTTTAAACTTAACAATTGCATATTGTCGATGAAGAACAAAAATTACCCATATCCATTTGTAGCTAAAAAAAATATCTGCTATATTCAAACATATTCAAATATGTCATAGCACATATAGAGCATTTAAATACAACATTTAACATTTTGCACTTTTTTAAAAACATTTAAATAGAACATTTTGCACTTTTTAAAAAACATGTAAATAAAACATTTTACACTTTTTTAAAACATGTAAATAAAATATTTTGCACCTTTTCGTAAATATGTAAATACAGCATGTTACATGTTTCAAAAACGTTACTTAATTAATATTTATGTATTTTACTCATCCTGTTTTTATGACATAGCTCATTTTGATTGTAGCTTAAATTGGATATGGGTCATTTTGGTTCTTCACAGACGATACATGAACTAATATACGCATTATAAGTATTTATAAGTAATAACTAACTAAAGTAACTTTTTTACCGCCTCTCCACCCAAACATTTCAGAATCAGGGTCTGTAGTGTTGTGAATTTCCTGTAAATAGGCGTCAACTAAATTTGTTGGAGTGGTATGAACGTTTAAAGTTTTCTTTCTAATTTCTATTATGTTGCGAAAGTAAGAATGTAGTTCTTCAATGCTACTGAACCACAGTTTAAGTCCAGAAAACATTGGAATCCATTTATAATTTTCTTGATGGTAGGCACGGACAGGCTAGAACCCCCAAAGACTATATCCGGTATAGCTGTCACGCCGGTGAAACCACTTTAAATTGTTGAGGAATCTTTTTTAAGGGTTTTAGTGATATTGCAATTTCAAGGATCAGGCTTATTTCAAATATGTTTCATTTTCTATGTTTTGTTCATTTACCTATAAAACCGAAGAATCATACTGCAAAATTTGCCATCACTGTCCTGGTCCGAAGCTCTATGTCCAGCTAAAATGGTCCAAATTAAATTTAAAACTGGAAGATAGAAGGATTTGTTTGGAGAGAAACGTTCTCCTTTTTTATTTTGCCAGTTTTGAATGAGGGAGTCCACCTCTGTTGTAATAAATGTCTCCATTGAGTTTGGACCAAAGCCGAATTGTTTGAGAATATTGTAACAGAGTCGCCTTTGAGCCTTCCATTTACTTCCTTCGTTGTTAATTAAGCCTAAGTTAACAAAGCTATTTAATTAGTATTAATAGAAAACAAATTGTGAATTTATTTTAGAGTTAAAATATTTTTGAGGTTAGATGAAATCACCATATTTCCCTTTTGATAGCTCCATGAAACTGTTAGTAGATTTTTTTCCACAAAATACTGCGTTGGAAAATAATTCTTTTCCAAATTTAACGTCATTAATATAGGCAATTCTTAAAGCAAATACAATTATAGGTTAATTATCCCTCTTTTAAACTGGGTATGGAATTTATCAGCAAGGAATTTGTTCTTAAATTTGAAAATAGGTATGTACAATACAAAAGCAAAAGCAAGGCTAATTACTTGGTTGTCCAAAGCGTGATCCGACAAAGTTTATGTTTTCGTCCCAAATTAAAGAGTATGTGAGGCATACTTAATCCATTTCGAAGCAATGACAATAGAACAATTCCTAAAAAAGGAATTTCTGTAAGTAAACAAAATCTTTTAATTTGTTCTGACTTGAATTAAGAACTTAAAAAATGCAAAGAATTTGTACTTATTTAAAATGTAGTATAGGGTTTACCTGGCAGAGACAATAATTGTGTTTGAGTTTCATTATCAATGCCGCTTTTACTTTTACTAGAATTTTTATTTCCTTTTTTAGTTTTATTAACAAAACTAATATAAAGGTATAGAGCGGTTAGAAATAAAGTTAACAAAGCAAAAGGCCCAACCATTACAGAGCTTTAATATTTATTGTATTCTTAATCTCCAGTATTTTTGATTTTTACGCACAAGACTAGTACTGGAGATGATTACAAAATGAAATTTAGACTCTGAATGATTTAATAAATCACCAGTAGCTACATGTTACTATATTTTTACGGTGTTTCAATAAACCTATTTTTTAAATACACATACTTAGGTAGGTTTTAATTTATTTATTTTTGTTGCATTACAAAAAAAAAGCTGCTGAAAGCAGCTTCAGTGTAGACTGTAGAAAAATCGTTAAGCTTAAGTTTCCTTGTTTCTCACGCAGTAGAATTAATTAGTGTATGTAGTAGTTTATACTTATACCTAATCGCTATCGCTGGTGGGGTAAAAAAATTGTATGTAGTTTTATCGCTTTACTTTATTTCTCGTAGACAAATGTGTACAAGTTTTTATGTAACTATAAAGCTATTTAATATACGATACAATCCAACTCACAATAATTGGTATCCCACGGGACAGGATTCTTAACAAGCAGTAATTAGCTGTTGTAATGGTAGTTCATAGGATGTATATGGTCTTCATTTCGTTTTTCTACGGAGTCAGTATGGCTAATTTAAAAGTGCATGTTCGATTAAGTCTTTAAAATAAGTAAATATTTACGCTGTAGATACACGAATTTTTTTCCAAAAAACATTCTATGAGGATAATATGGAGTATGGGGGGAATCCCTACATTCCCCACAACAGAGTTTTGTCAAATTATAAATCAGAGTTTATTAATTGATGTTGCATTATTATTATTATTATTAGTATAGGGTTTTATTTACAATTTACAATAGTTTCAATAGTTTAGGATATTATTATTATTGCTGAACTTAGGAGATGAAGATTGCCAGGAGACATTCCAAAAATTAAAATGCTCTAAGGCTTTTTAAATTGAAGTTATAAATTACTTTTAATTCATAATATATTTGATTAATTTTGCACTGATTAGACGACTTCAAATTACTTGCTTCGTTGAAACTTCATAATGACGATTAAATACGTCACTACTTGAGCTCCAACCTAAAAACGTAAATATAAATGTGATTTACAAACAACAGAGTACTTGACTGATTAAGTAAATTTCTGTACCACTTCATTTTGTATTATGTTTAAATTGTATCGAATAAAAAATTATCATAATAAAAAACTGTGAAGACATCTAATGTAATAATATAATTTAGATATTACATTTAGTAGCAGTAATTTTGTATTCAGGCTAAAGTAGTTTCCAAGATTGACAGAAACTGGATTTTGAGTTATCTGGCTGTAGAGAAATTTTAACTGAAAGTAAAATAAAAAGAAGTTGCATTATTGCATAATATGGCATGTAATATTTTTTTCAACGTTTTTAAATTCGTTAGAAGCTACACGCTGACATTGTAATATCGCTAACCGTGTGATTAGCTTAGAATATACAAATAAATTCAAAAGTCAATACTTCAGCTTTGGTTTCAACGTCTTGAGTTATGGAGTCAACTTGCAGTACTTCATCAGTCACTAAACGCTCCTGTAATTTATTAGTATTAGTACGCTCGCATTTATTTAGGTCTAATTAAATAATTTTTGTGCTTAAATATGATACCAAAATTAAATTAAACTAATAAATTAAGTAAATTCTTACCACGGCAGAAATATTCTTTGCAAGTAAAGCTTTTAAGTAAAGTCTGAGGAAATTCGTAAGAGAGTAGTAGTAGTTACCCAACGCAGTCATTACAATTGAGTTTGTCATGGAATTTACAGAATTTTGAGTCACGAGCCTGAGAACATAAGAAACTCCTAACGAGCAAGAAAGGATTTTTTCCGCAACTGACATCATTTCCTGGCTTTTGAGGTATTGCGAGGCCAGTGCAGTCTGCTCACGCACTCTTTTTACCAAGTCTCGCCAGCCATTCACGTCGTTAGCTGAAATCGGCAACCTCCGAAATTGTCTAGACGTTTTAATTCCCGCTAAAATCTAAATCGAAAAGTTAAAGAATATTTTATTTATTTTTAAAGAAATGCATACACTTGCTTTCAAATTTTAAAATTGAACTAACAATAAGTTGTAACTATACTCTTACATAAACTAAAACAAAATTTACCTGTTCAAATGCTGAAACATGCGTCTTTAAAAGAATCAATACTTTTGCATCTTCCATAAGGGGATGAACCGATGTTGCAATAGATCCCACAAATAGACATGCAATAGAAACGAATTTTACATGATAGACAAACAAGGGAAGCATATACTTGCATACCACTACAATCCTCAGTACAGATGGTATAGTGCTAAGTAGAAGATAAGGACACGGTTCGAAAATCGGGAAATATTCACTTTCATTTTAATTTTATTATTTTTGACCCTAGGACTGGGTGCTTCAAAACATTTCAAAAAATCCCGCTCAAAATAATTCCAATTATTTAGCCAATGTACAAACTCTTGTGTGTTCCAAAATACGACAATAGTTTTTACAATGTTTAAAATGGCAGTTCCAGCAAATTCTTTGCCATCGTAACTTGACCCTGTAAAGCCAAATGCTTTTTCTAATTCTGGTCCAACACTGAAACTGTATGAATTTAATATTTGAAAATTGTATAACCATTAATCATTAAGGGTGAATTGAAGTTAGTTGACTTTGCAGTAAATTTCATTTAAATATTATAACTATATATTTCTTACAGTTTTACAGGATATGGAGTGCCGAGTCCAATATTGCAGAGGTACGTCAGGACGGGAAATATCTTGTTAGCGTGTAAAATATAGGAGTACCAAACTCTTGGATCGGTCCATTTAAAAATGGCTGTTTCGTAGATATGTCCCGATTTTTGAAATTCAATTGATTGCATTCTGTTAATGTTGGCATTTTGAGCTGTATCAATTTTTGTAGAGTAGCCTCTAAAATACTGCAATGTTCGAACGAGAGGCTTGATTTGAGTTTCAATTTCATTTGTATCGTTAGTAGACTCAGAAAAGTACTTTTTATTTAAATTCCTTTCACAATCAGTATCAAAGGTGGGTCCCTCCATTTTATAACTAAGTTTTTTTTAAAATGTGGATTAACTGTATTATTCTGTATGACAAAGTCTAATGTGAAATAATAAACTATTTATTCCGTCGTAGCGTCATTCACACATATAGTAACTACTACATATACGTTAAGAATCAAAAATATTTAATTGACTTTTCTTAATGGCATTATTTGCTTAATTTGCTAGCCGCTTGGAAAAACGTTAATGTATCTATTGCGAGGGTTTGATAATTGTCAATGATAACAATTTCTTGCAATCAAGTAAAAATGTTATTCTTGCCAGCTACCACTACTGTAGGTACCCTATAACTGTATGTAAACACATAGTTCCTATTATTGTATTTATCCAACAAAAAAAGGCTTGTGTGTCTTTTAGGGGCAATGCCTTGGAAATTATATTTACATAAATCCATTATTTCTATTAATGCCTTATGAACGTCATATGTTCATTTTCGACAGTCTCACAAACAACCGATCGTTTTGCAAAAGTTCTGATGGTTTAAATTTTGATCGTCACCCGTTCAAAATTGACTCAAAGTACCAGTGTAACCGGAATAGTGTTCGAACCCCTGCCACACATAATATTGTGAGGTTGACGGAGCACTCTGACGGTAGTGGGGAACGAGCCTTGAGATTTCGATAGGGACGATAGGTGAATGAAGGGAAGTAAGGGCTGAGAATGAGAGTTGGAGGGAAAAAGGAGCAAGACAAAAGAATTTAGCCATTGGCAAGGACGCCATTCAAAAGTATCATGTTTTGATAGTAGTCAGTGCCAGTACTACAGCTCAGTCTCCAACCAGATTTTCA
Source organism: Dicyrtomina minuta (assembly GCA_949802685.1). Lineage (NCBI taxonomy): Eukaryota > Metazoa > Arthropoda > Collembola > Symphypleona > Dicyrtomidae > Dicyrtomina > Dicyrtomina minuta. The sequence goes on along the minus strand of OX461808.1, from coordinate 24,444,480 downwards.
AGAGGAAACAGGAGGGATAAGACTTGTCCGCAGTCAGGAGTCCGTAGTTGTAGTTTCTATCCATTTTCTTTTGTTTCTCTTTCAGTTTCCACTTCTTGGAAACTTCTAAAATTAAAAGTAAATCTTAAAATTAACTTATTAAAAGTTCCAAAACCAGAGGGAACATAAGCAGTAGGTCAGTTCAAATTCAGTGGCCACACATTGAATAGAGATTGTCAGTTTCCGGCTTTGGAGTCCGTTCCCGTCCCCGTCAGTGTCACCGACGATAAAGGTAATAATTATTATATATATATATATTTATATATATATATATATTCAACTAAAGTAATTGAACATGTCGTATGTCATTCAGTAATTATGAATCGTGCCGTAAAATAAGAATTTATATGTATAAGTGTGTCAGAGTATGTAAGTTTGAATTCGTAAGTGTATGAAGTATGAGTTATGTTGTACGAAAAGTAGTAGATACGTATATATGAGAATGTGAGATGTGCCAAATTAAAATCATAGACCAGAGCAGTGAAGTTAGATTTTCCAATTACAATTTATTTATTATATGTGCATGTCATTCATGATGTAATTATTGAACCGCAAAATAAGATATTATAATGACGCGTTCGGCAAATAAGTAGATATAGTGCTTTAGGGAATGCGCATACCTAAAGTTACATGTATCAAGCCGGCATATAAAATATTGGATTGGAGAATTGAAAGGAAAGATTGGAGTAGTCATTTCATAATTTCATATATGGGTAGATCAAGGTGTGGACTATTTGGAGGAACAGAGGGACAACTCTGAATGGTACCAAAGCTTCGGAAACTTCGGGTATCACCAGACAGATATAGTAAGACCATTAAGGAAATAAAAAAAAGTCACATGTTGTTTACATAAGATGATTAATTTTTTGCGGTAGATTTATTCATTTCTTGTCGATTTATATTCATTAAGCTTCAAATAAAAAAAAAATTTGGACATCACTTACCAAAGTTGGACATCACTTACCGAAGTTGGCCATCACTTAATTCACTTACCGGCCTGGCCATCACCATTATCAAAGAAACCCCCAACAACAATATTCACTGTCCACAAAAATGATTTTTGTTTTCAAAACATGCAAATAAAACAATCTGCACTTTTAAAACATGCATTATAACGTTTTGAACTTTAAAAAAAAATTTAAATGGAACATTTTACACAATTAAAAAATCATGCAAATAAAATATTTTGCAATTTTCAAAACATGCAATTAGAACATTTTACACTTTCAAAATCTTTTAAATTAACAGACTTAAGACTTTCCCGAGTTTTGAAATTGTTGATGTAGACAAATTTTTAGTTCGTAGGAAGTGTTAGAACAAGGTGTGTGCTATTGTAGTTTCTCGCAAATTAAAAAAAAACATTATTTCAATATTCAATTACAATTGTATTGAATTTAATTAAAACACGTCAAGTCAAATTTCAGAACAACAAAGCAGTAATAGGTTTGTTTTAGTAATTCTAATTAATTTAAAAATGTAATAAAGGCATGTTATTGTTACTATTGAATAATTGTAATAGAATTCAGAGTCATGGAAAATACCTATATGATGTTTAAAAAAACGCAGAAACTGTTAAATGCAAGACACATAGTCACATTTAATTCGAAGTGTAAAGTGCTGATTTAGTTTTCTTGTAGGTTCGCAAATACGGATACACCTTTTTCCTTTCAAGAAACTAATATTATTATATGTGTTTGTATTTTTTAAATATGTTTCTTTATTCTCATCTAAATATTTCAATTTAAAATTAAAATTAAATCCCACTATGCGCAAAATAAAAAACTTTTACAGAAGACACAACAAAAAACATTAAAACATTCACATTTTCGTTTACTTTTAGTTTAAATAATACAAAAAACAATATTATACTAGCATGTTTTATCGCCAAATATTATTTCAGTATATTTTTTGTAGCCATATTGAATTTTACTCATCAAACTAACTCAAATTTTTATTTAAAATTTACAATTAAAATTCACAGCCAAATAATTATAAGGAAACTATTATAACTAGGAAATAAATTTAGATACTTGTAAACTACATATTCTACTAAAGTATTGTTGAATTCCCCTTTTAAATTTATTTACTGTATGCCCTTTCATTGAGAGAGTAGGTAGACTTAGACATTCCTTATTTACAATATTAAATTATTATAATTCACATACAAAATTACATTATAAATTTAAGTGCAGATAAATCAGTTCAGTAGAGTAATAGTTTATATTTCTACCATGTGCAAGAAACCAATATCATAATATATCGATTTTTATTTTTAAAAGCTTTAGTTGCAGTTGCTGTCATTGTAAATGAGTAGTGATAACGCGATGACGCCAATTTGCATTATTTACTTCCTAACAGGTGGCATTAATAATTAAACATGGTAAAATTATGTTTTAAACAGAATTTGTAACCCTGAGTCGATGTTGTTAATAACAAGACTAAATTTAAAATAGTTTACATGCAGTTTTAGTGCATTAAAATAAGTCTGCAATTCAGTGCCCGTTAAATGTAATAGTTTTAATATTTTCCTGTTTTAAAATGTATGCAAGTAAAATGGTATGAATTTTATTGAATAAATTATTATTTTTTACACAAACATTATTTTAATGATATTTTGATGCTCACTTCCCAGATGTTCAGCAAATGTTAAATATGTGGAATGCCACGTATGCGTGGACTTGACAGCGATGTAGCAATTTTAATGTATATTAGCATGAACGAATTTTTCTAAATTACACTTTTCAGACTGTTCATTTAACATAATGCAATCATCATCTACGGTATAATCATAAGTTTTAAAAGTTGTCCGCAAAATGAACGCTAGAGCAAGTAATAAGATACATATCGTTGGTGAAGAGTCATTCTGTCGTAAGTCCAGTGCACGGCTTAAATCATTCTGTCGCAAGTCCATACGATTCTTAAAGTCATTGTGTCGCAAGTCTATTCAATTGGTAGCAGCTACTGTCGAGGTCGCTTCCGTGTTGTCCTATCCATTAGGGGGAGGGGGTGGTGGGGGGGGGGGGGTATATTACTGAATGTGTTGTACTCATGACGTACACTTAGGGGTCTTCCACAAAAGACGTAATGCTGCTGACTGTGTTGTATTCATGACGTACACTTAGGGGTCGTCCACAAAAGACATAATAAAAATTCCATTCCCAAAAACTGCAAAATGTTCTATTTACATGTTTTTCAAAAGTGTAAAATGTTCTACCTACATATTTCTCAAAAGTGTAAAATGTTCTATCTTCATGTTTCTCAAAAGTGTCAAATGTTCTATCTTGATGTTTCTCAAAAGTGTATAATGTTCTATCTACATGTTTCTCAAAAGTGTAAAATGTTCTATCTTCATGTTTCTCAAAAGTGTCAAATGTTCTATCTTGATGTTTCTCAAAAGTGTATAATGTTCTATCTACATGTTTCTCAAAAGTGTAAAATGTTCTATCTTCATGTTTCTCAAAAGTGTAAAATGTTCTATCTACATGTTTCTCAAAAGTGTAAAATGTTCTATCTACATATTTCTCAAAAGTGTAAAATGCTCTTTCTAGATGTTTCTCAAAAGTGCAAAATGTTGTATTTACATGTTTTTTGAAAGTGCAAAATGTTCTATTTACATGTTTCTCAAAAGTGCAAAATTTTCTGGAAATTGAATTTTTATTACGTCTTTTGTGGACGACCCCTAAGTGTACGTTATGAGTACATACACTGCATTCAGTATTATTACGTCTTTTGTGGACGACCCTTAAGTGTACGTCATGAGTACATCACAGTCAGTAACATTACGTCTTTTGTAGACGACCCCTAAGTGTACGTCATGAGTACATCACAGTCAGTACCATTACGTCTTTTGTGGATGACCCCTAAGTGCACATCATGAGTACATCACAGTCAGTAACATTACGCGTTTTGTGGACGACCCCTAAGTGTACATCATGAGTACATCACAGTCAGTAATATACCGCCCCCCCCCTAATGCATAGGACAACACTAAAGCGACCCTTGACAGTAGCTACCAATTGAATGGAGTTGCGACAGAATTACTTTAAGAATCGTATGGACTTGCGACAGAATGATTTAAGCCGTGCACTGGATACACGACAGAATGACTCTTCACCCACGATATCTACTTTTTAGTAGAAGGTATATAGGTTATTAATGTTCTGGGGTCAACCACAATAACGTCGTTGGAAAAAATAAAATAGTTTTTATTTACAAATATCCGATAAAAATACCTCGGTATAAAGGTTAATACTATTCAGGGATCGTCCATAATGACGTCTTTTGAAAAACTACCATAGTATTTAATATCCTAATTTCTAACTTTTAAATTTTTTCCAACCTAGATTATTTTTGTTTGCGAGTCGTCCAAAATGACGTACTCACAAAAAAAACATAGTTTTTACTCTTACCATTTCCAACTTAAAAAATGTTTTTAACCTTTTTAACAATATGCAATAAACATACGAAGGTATATAGGTTATTATTACTTAGGGATCGTCCATAATGACGTCATTCAAATATAGTTTTAGGTACCCGCTTTATAACTGTATAATATTTTCCAACCTTTCTTTTTAACTGCTTGCCACCTAAACTTGTATATTTCCTATTGATAGTAGGGGAGGCTTCATAAATGACGTCATTCGGAAATCATACAATTTTCAAAAATATTTCAGCTTTTTTCAACTACATGCCACGTACTTCCATATATGGCTTAATGATGGCAGAGAAGCCTCCATAAATGACGTCATTTGTGAATGGTGCAATTTATAAATATTCTTTAGCAATATTTAACTACATGCTACGTACATTCGTTTATAGATTATTAATGATAAAGGAGCTTCCACTAATCTTATGTCATCTTTTAGCGTAACAGAAATTGTCTTGCGCCTTTGTGAAAGCTCAGCATCTACTTCGGGCCCGGCCCCGGTCGACAAATCCGGCGCTTTGCGCCTTATTTTTTAGTAGAAGTTTCAGCTGTCTGTCTGTCTGCCTGTCCGTCTGTCCGTTCGTTGGCCGTGCTCTACAGGTCACAGTTTTTACTGATTTCTTTCAAACTACTTTTAAACTCCCACAAATGCGCGCAAGAGGTGTTCAATTGTTTTTAAGGGTGATCGGACCAACCACTTATCCACAATTAACAGTTAAATGGACCTATGTAAACACCCAAGGAAGTGAGATGCCCAAAAACCAATTAAATACGTGTAAACAAATGGAAAATGTTCATATACTTGCGTTTGTTTTTGTGGATTTTTAATACAGACCAAGCGCAATAAATTAACATGACAGGAAGCCAGGAAGGGTCAATAAGTGTACTCTTCAGAGATACAGACTAAATTTGTTTTGTATTATTGGACCGGATTTCCCTAAATTGATTGAAATTTCAGGTGTGCTGCAGTCATTAGGATCAAAAGTAGTAAATTCAGTTGGGCTTAAGTATGTACTTTAAGTAAGGATGATTAATATCCTAATGAATTCGAGCCCAATGTAAATGCAGCGGATAATTCTACACTTTAAGCTACAAGTCCAGCGCAAATATAACCAACACGTTCGAGGTGAAGCATTTCGATTAAATAATAATATTTAATATCTTAAGGTACTACAGTGCTTTAAAACAAAACTGTCAATTGAAGCTTTCTAGCGATAAAACCAAGTTGCTGTGAGTTCAGCATCAACTTCGGACTCACGGTGGACAAATCTGGTAGAATTTTTTAGATTCTAAACTGAAGCTCATTAAGAATATTTTCAACAACAATATGAAAAGTATAATTTTATTCTTTATGTACATTCATACTGACACGGAATAATACAAAAGTATTGGATGATTATATTTTTATATTGCAACGAAAAATAATAAAAAACTAGCAGTTAGCAACCCGATGGGTTGCCATTAAAAATTGTAGTATGTAATATTCACTTTCAGTTGTTACACTAAACAAAATTTTGCATTGATTGTGATCTTATCAACTTAAGCTTTGGCGAAATGCTTGCCTGGGTTAAATTGTGACAACAGACTTGCCTGTGTTTACTATTGGTCACAGGCTTGCCCGGGTCAAGATTTTACCATAGTATTAGCTGGGTTTACTATTGGTCACAGGCTTGCCCGGGTCAAGATTTTACTATAGTATTAGCTGGGTTAAAATTTCACCACCGTATTGTCTTGGTTAAAATTTCACCACAGTATTTTCCGGGTTAAAATTTTACTACAGTATTGTATGGGTTAAAATTTTACAACAGAATTGGCTGGGTTAAAATTTTACTACAGTATTTGTTGGGTGAAATGTCTACTACAGTGTTGGTTGCGTTTAAACTTTTATGAAGGTATTACTTCAGAATTGGTCAGGATAAAATTTGACCAGATAAGCCTAAGCCTAAGCCTGGGCTAAGCTTTTAATAAAGGCCTGCGTGGGTTAAGTTTTTAAGTGCTTGAGATATGTTTTAATTATAGACTTGACCTGATTTGGCTATTATCACCGACTTGCCTAGGTTCATTTCTAATTTCAGGTTATCCAGGAATTAAAGCTCTACCTTAATTAGGATTAAATGTTTTGTGTAACAGTCATTTACACAAAAAAGGTAAGATCATGAAAGGGTTAAGATTTTGTGAAAACCTTGGCTCGGCCAAGTTTTTGCCAGATGCGTCAAATGAAAACATAGAAATTGGTAATAGTTAAAAACTAAAGCGCAAACAATGGGTAATGGCTTTTATAAGGGGCTAATCCAAACCCCACTATTAGCTTTTTTTTAATTAAGAGATAAAAAAATAAATTATTGGTACGCAAATACTGCGGGGGGAGGAACTTATCCCTTACTCTGAGCAGACATGTGGTCAAAGCATATTCCGGCCAAGCCTGTTTTACTAACTTAACCTAGGAAAGCCATTAATTAACGCTTATACCGGGCACGCCTTAAGGCTATTTGACCACAGTCAATGCAACATATTGTGACAGATAAACTTGAAGAACATATAATATTACCTTTAATGGCAACCCATTGGGTTGCTAACTTGCTAGTATTTTTATAAACTTAAGCGTTGACTGTCGCTGCTGTCATGCAGAGTAGACATGGATACGTTGCAGTTTTAAGTTGCAACTAATGTTTGATTGTAAACAATAGTTCTTTCAACTTTTATTTTTTACTTTACTAAACTGTTTTTTCTCTTACAATCAATTTCTTGACAGTAAGTAGTAAAATAATTTTGGTTGACCTTTAGTTTTCTTCTCTTTTAAAGCTTTTTGAATCACTTTAAAGCTCTTTCATGTTCAAAATAAATTTCAAAATAGGAATAAATATTTTTTCTCGTGCTCTGTGCCAATCAGGATCACTTAATTTTTGAAATTTTGAAATCCTGTGATGTGATTGGCGCAGATATAAAAAGTGTAAATCACCTTTAAAATGTGCAAAACGCAACATTTTTCAAAATATTGTCGAAAGAATGACGACAAAACGTCAAGACGCGTCGAATGGTACCATAAAAAGTGTAAATAGTTGAAAACTGAAGGAGGAGTTTAGGGTACAAGGTCCCCGGTTAACTTACCACTATCCTATGCAGCCCTGTACTGCACGTCTTAATTAAGAGACTAGCAGTTAGGCAACCCTACGGGTTGCTAGCGTCAGGATATCAAACTGACTCGTGTATAGAATATTACGTGAGATAAAGAAAGTAGAGGGAGGTAGGTTTTCTTGCTGCTGACCTGAGACCTTGTTTTATGGTGGGCGGCAACCTAACTAAAGTTTTTTTAAAACCGTTATTACTTTATTTGGCACTTTGTTTTGCATTTTTTAATAGTTTTAAGTTTTTTTAGTTTTTAGAGTTTTAATCCCTAAATGAATTTTGCAATTGGGCCATTCACAATTATTTGTTTTAAACTGGATAGTTTGATCAACACCAAAGAAATATAGTACTTTGTGTTTGCATTTGTACTCGTGTATTAGGTTGTATTCTTTCAATGCGTGTTGACATGTTCCCATTAAACAGGTATTTATAAAAAACAGGTTAGTTTTATCAACTCCGATAACGTTATGGCATTTGACATTTGCATTTGCGGTCGTTTAAAAGTTGTTTAAATTAAATCGATTAAAAACTGTGACCTGTGGAGCGTGACCAACAGATAGACAAATCGAAGGACATAAATGTGTCAATATAATTAATGCGACGTCATTTATGGGATATCTTGCTCCCCATTACCTTTCATTTATACTTGATAGTAATGTAGTATTGATACTAAAAGATGTACTTATTGTACTTGTACTTTGGTGGCGTGCGAATTGAAGGAAACGATGTTTCACCAGCCAAGCGTATGTACCGTCATGGTAGTTTTACCAGTTTTTGTTTGTATGCTTTAAATGTGTTTGACATAGGTCAAATCAGCCGTTAATTGTACAAAACTGGTTAGCCTGATGAACTCTTAAAACAATATAGCACTTTTATTTTGCAGTTGTGGCCATTTAAAAGTTGTTTGAAAAACATTGATTAAAAACTGTGACCTGTAAAGCATAAACAACAGGCGAACAGACAGACAGACAGCAATTTCAATAGATGCTTAAGCTTAGCATCTAAAAATACTAAATAATATACTAATAATAAATATAGCAAAACTCTGTATTTATATTTTTATTTTTGAAAACGTGATATTTAAATGTAAATTTCCAATTCTAATCTAATAATCTAATCTGTAATACTGCACTTACAAAATATATAGATATATAGCGTAAGACGACACCCAGTGGGTTTCTAGCGTCATTACGTTAGACTAACATATGTAGAGACATACGTTTTAATACACCCACGGGTCCAGTTGTGGCTGTTATAGCCGTGTTGGTGTAGTGTTGTCACGGTTAGTTTTTAGGTTCTTGCTATATGTTTTTAAGTGAATGTACATACCGTCCGTACGACGGGCCTTAGGACCACTATTTACTCTTGAGTTTTGTTTTCATTCGTGCACTACACGAACAGGTATTACTCACATCCATAGTCAAGTTTTGCTACCCTTCGATGTTTGTTATGTTTAAGGCTAGGTTCTGGGGAGAGGGGGTACGTAAAACAGTTAAACGTTTTAGAAGCATTTTTAACTAATTTTCAGATTTTGTTTTGTTGGCCGTTACTTAGTCAAAACTGGTCATCACTTACTAAAGTGAAATTAGCCATATTTTTGTAAAGTTGGCCATCACTTCTCGTCGTGGACATAACTTATCAATGAAACCCCCCAACGTATTTGCTGAAATATTAGGACCATAGGGTAAATCAAATGTTGTATTGGCTGCGGCCAATTTAACATCAACAACTCAACTAACAAAATAGTTTTGTGTTATTACAATTCCAAGCTTGTGCTCGAAAATTGCAAAATTATTGCATATTGGTAGATTGTGAAATATGCATATAGCTTTTAACTGAAAAATGCGTGTAAAATTATTTTGATGCTAGCAATAAATTGTGATGATGTTTTTTAAAATTATAATTCCTACAAAACCCACGATGAAGAAGCACAAATTTTGGGTTGGCGAACAATGGCGATACAGGCTAAAGAGTAATAATTGCTAATTGGTATTACCAATGTTGTATGGGCTGCGGCCAAATCGACCTAACGAATAAATTATTTATTATTATTATTAATAATTAATATTACCGCAAAATAGGTAGCATAAATCGAGTGTGGGAAGCAGTTTTAAAGCATGAAAAATCGTATTTAACATAGGCTCTTGTGTGTGCAAAGCGGAGGTGGATAGTAATATTTTGCTTTAATGGTGTTTTTATTTTAAATTTTTTATATAATTTAAATTTTTTTTAGTATAAATTGTGATGCAAACAAAAACCTGATAACTTTCAAAGGAATTATAACAGTAGACATAGATACGGCATGATATAATTCTAGTTTTGAAAAAACATGAGACGTAAACTAAAAGTGTCGGTATTTACTGCCTGAGCTCAACTTTTTTCTCTTTCAAAAATATTGGCAACTTTTTTAATTTCTTCAAATTTCAAACTATTTTGAAAATGGAATAAATAATTTTTTATCTCCCAGTACGCCAATCAGGATCATTTCATTTTTGAAATTTTGAATTCTAGTGCCGTGATTGGCGCAGATTAAAAAAGTGTAAATCAGCCATAAAAAGTGCAAAACCAATATTTCCTAAAATATTGTCCAAAGAATGACGACAAAACGTCAAGGCGCGTCGAATGGTACCATATAAAGTGAAATTAGTTGAAAACTGACGGAGGAGTTTGATACACAAGAATTGTAATGGTTAATAAATGGCCTATGCTGGCCTGTACTGCACGTTTTAAGTATATAGACTAGCTGTTAGGCAACCCTATGGGTTGCGAGCATTATTGATGTCGAATTTTATTTGAGGGGGGGGGGCTAAGAATGGTAAGTTACAGTCGATTAATTAAACGTTTCTACCTCAGTAAGTGTAGAATAAATTGTTTATAGACCTTTAGGTCAATATAGTTTTTTAATGACGCACTTATAGCCAATCTAGGGACATTGTTCTTGCGGGCATATACCCCAGGCACTCTGCCCTTTGCGATACAAAATTTTATATATATTCCTGACTAAGCAGGCGTGCTTGGGTGAGCGGTTAGGACTGCAGACTGTAACGAAATTTACAGTCTCACACCTGGCTTCGATTCAGCGACTGCTTATCGTTAACGGCTCGGTGTTGTACAGTTAACGTCACTGGATGGTTGATTGAAACCCATTCTCCTTCGGTGCTCCTTAGTGACCACTACTTACTGTAGAGGCCTAGGGAATGGGAATTCTTTACTGTGGAGAAGGGGACGGGGATAGTGGAATGGGTACAAAGACCGAGACGATCTAACGCGGTAGCCTCCTATTTCCGTACCCACATTGACTTGTTGAGTCTGGTTGTATGAACTTCGGTTAAATCGACCTTATGAATAAATTATATTATATATTCTTAACTTTTAGCTGTTACAGTATTTGAAATTTGAAATAATGCAATAATTGTGGTCAAATTGACTTTGACTTTAGGCATGCCCAGTATAAGCTTAAATTAGTCGCTTCACTGAGTTAAGTTATTACCAAATTCTTGATTTGGTTTTTTTTTTACCAGATAATTGGCCAGAGTAAGCTTTATCTCAACTTTGTGAGGGTTAAGTTTTTCCCATTGGCGTGCGAAAAGTTAGTTGTGCCCAGGTGTTTTTATGAAATCAAACCTAATCGATGTGATTTTTGATCTGTGATTTTCCAGGGTAACGCTAAAGTGAATGACTCTGGTCATAGGCTAGCATGGGATATGGGCTTACTACAGTGTTTAGTGGCGTAAGTATTTACTACAGGTTTGCCGGAAATTAGTGATTTGCCTCACAGACCCCATACTATTATATTTTTTGAGCTTTGCCTATAGGCTAGCTTAATATGAGTTTTGTGTAGAACTGCGCAGAATTTTTTAAATATTTGTTCCACAGACCGAGTTGGCCCATACAATAACCCAGTTGCTGGTAACTGGCCTTAATTCTAGTACTATTATATTTGTTGAGCTTTGCCCACAGGCTTGCTCAATGTGAGTTTGAGTTTTTACCAGGGATTCGCAAGCATTACACAATGGTCAAAACCTTGCCTTTGTTAAGCTTGGGTCAAAGGCTTGCCCGGGTTAAGTTTTTTTCGCGGACTTGCTCGAGCTATGTTTTTACGAGAGACTTAACCTGATTACGCTAACGCTATGATCATCGCCATGCTTGAGCTCAGTTTATGTCTTGCAGGTTAGGTTAGACTGCAATTAAGGCTTAACTTTAATGCGAGCTAAGTGTGTTGTATGAAAATCCGTTATATATATACTATACTATATACTATGAATATATTTTACGAAATATGGTAAATTTTACATTGCACAAATGACCCACTAATCACGTTTTACTTAATCCATGCGTATAAAATATATACTATATATACATATATACTCTGCAAGGCCTCGGCGGCGTCAGCCTCGTAAGAGACTGCACCCCTGATAATTAATAATAATAATATCGTTACTGAAGAAGCAAAGTTGCCGGTCTCCAATTCTCACTAATAGCAAAATTTCCGTTCTCCAATGGGCGCTAAAAGCAAAGTTGCCGTTCTCCGTTTATTAGTGGTAACGTTTTAGTAACGTTCCTAATAAATGGAGAACGGCAACTTTGCTTTTAGCGGGCATTGGAGAACGGCAATTTTGCTGTTAGGGAGAATTGGAGATCGGCAAATTTGCTTTTTTAGTAACGATATATATTATGTATATACAGTTTAACATCCGTTTAGTTTAGTATTCTTATCAATGTGTGGACGTTCATATTACATTTGCAGTAAACTAATTGAATTATGAGTATTTACCAAAAATATGGTAATCCACATTGTGGGCATGGACTGTGGGATTTAGGCACAAATACTTCGTGACCCACGATAGTATAGTGTTAAGTCACAGCCATCGCTGTATAAGTTTGAAGTTTGAAACATTATGGGTTAGCCTCGAAATGACATCAACAATAGAGAGCCAAGTGGGCTACTTGAATAATGATGGTGAAGAATGCCATTCAAGCAGTGGTTAAGGTGATGACAGGATTGCCATTTGATCTTCAAAAAGAGATATTTATTTTGATTACAATATGTATGGATGATTTCAAACGTACTTAGTTACAAATTAATAAATTCTGAAGTAATAAATAACGTATCACACTATTTGCATCTGTTTATACTGGAGGCGGTCAGAATTGCTTTTAGTAAAGTAAAGACTGGAGATACCTACGCGTACGATCACCTACGTTCGAATGTATTAAAACTTGCACCCATGAAAAAAATTAAAAAATCATAAAATAATATTTAGTTTTTTTAATTTTGTTTAATAAAAATTTATTGTGTCATTTTTTAAACTCTCCCATGCTTAATTTAAAAAAATAATAAATATTTCATCAGGCTCTGTGCCAATCACGATCACTGAATATTTTTAAATTTGAATTCCAGTGCGATGATTGGTGTAGAAATAAAAATGTTAAAACTTGAATAATTCAAAAAAGTGTCAAAACATTAAATTTTCAGAGACGAAGCTCGATGACACTGGACCAAGGCCTATCTAATGACACCCCAATTATGCTTTATTTCGAAAAACTGTAGGAGGAGTTTGATTCGAAAGGATTGTAATGGTTAATAAATGGCCTATGCTGGCCTGTACTGCACGTTTTAAGTATATAGATGTACTGCACGTTTTAAGTATATAGATTTTAAGTATATAGAAGATAACCTAATTAATTGGAAATCTTACAATTTATAATCATTTTAAACATGTTTCGTAATCAGTGTGAGTAGTGGACAATAATTTGTTTATTCTGGGCTTGTTAAGGACTCTTTTGGGTCTCCATTTTGATCCCGTACGCGACACATCATTTTAGAACTTTTGCAAAAACCTACATAAAACAAAAACTGGTTTTATTATTTTTAAACTGATTACGACAACTTTAATCATATTATAATTTCCAAAAACAGCAGATTGTATATAATTGACATTAAATTAGGAAAATACGTAAATTTAGGGATGGTCCATGAATATTTTTAAACTAAATTTTTACTAATTTAGTACTGTGTTCAACTTCGTGTCATAATATTAATTTAGGGATGGTCCACAAATAATGTAAACGGAATTATCATAGTAAATGGTTTGGATACTATTTTTAATTAGGAAAAAGTAGATTTCTAATTAAAATTGACTCCAATTATTGCTTTTAAATTATAGGTAACTAAATTGTATGTAGCCACAAATCATAATTATTTCAAGTTGAAGTCACAAATATTGCTTTTAGAAATCATTTTCAATTTCTTTATTAAAAAAAATGTTAGATGATATAAAAAAACAAACTTGTTGTAGCAAAAATCATATTATTTCCTAATTGTAAACCTGACTTTTGTTGCTAAAAAAGTGTCTTGTTTTTTTCGACGGACCTACCTGTAATGTGGATAGCATGAGGCATTGGATTTTTTAGTATTTTACAAATGACATGATGAAGGGCATTAAGAGTGTTTAAAAGTCCAAAAATCAACCTAAAAGATTGGATTCCAAAAAAAGGTATAGGTATTTCTTTAATAAAAGAGGTAAGAAATATAACAAATTTGAATTTTTAAAAATCCTAAAAAAACTTTTTAGAAATAACAATTAGAAAAAGGCAAGTTTTGTCAAAATCAAAAAGGTAGTGTAGATGTTACAAGGCGGCAAAATTTCAAAATTTTAAATTTAATATTATGTGGTAAATCCAAGAAGTTTTTACGTAGGTTCGACAATACGGATGAACTTTCATTCTCTCAGTTAAATTAATAATTATGTACTTACTGTATGTTTCAATTAGGTTTCTGTATTCTGACCAAAATATTTAACTTTCCATTCACATTAAATCCCACTTCATGCACATAAGTCAATGAGTTATAGTATGCAGAACATAAAACAGTATACGAATTAAATTTTCTTTTAACTACATTTTAGATGCTACTCAATTGATAATAATTTATTAATATTGTTTATTGCCAAATTAATATTTCAGTGTATTTTCTATTGCCATTTAATAAACCTTACCCATAAAACAAAATAAGTTTTTAATTTAAATACAATTTATAATCGAATAATTATTAGGAAACTATAATTACTAGGAAATGAATTTAGCTTATTGTAAACTATTCTACTAAATTATTGTTGAATTAAACTTTTAAATTTATTTATTATACATGCAGTTTCATGTACATAGATCATAGATAGAAGGTACGCATTCCTTAACGAGCATGGGATTTAACCCAATGAATATACGCAGATATCTTAGTATAAACTCCAGGTAGATCCGGATTCACACAACCATCTGTTACGTGAAACTGGGGGAGTCTCACCTAACATGGGTTACACAATGAGAAAAAAAATAAATAATATTGAAAATAGAATAAAATGAATAACTGGATTTAATGAGTAATTATTTTATACCGAGTATAAAATAATGAATTAAATCATAAATAATAATTTGGGATGAATAAAATAATATACTCACAAAAATATTGAAAAGGGAAAATAATCCATGAAATAATAATAATAATGAAATAAAATAGTATTACATTCACTTCAAAATGTTTAGAAATAATCAATATTAATTATAGGGGTGACAGGATATAAATATCCATGTCTTTCCGGGGGTTACTTTACCTATTGGGTAGATAATCCAAATTGAAATCCGGAAATAATTCGTAATTTGGGAATTACGAATAAACAAAAACACACAAAAACAATTATAATAATATATTATACGTAAGGCCAGTACAATGAAAAGTACTGCAAAAACAAAAATAAAACACTCCAAGAAACTCTCGAGGAGGAAAAATAAAGAGAGTTTTCAAAAATGAAACTAAAAAACAAAAATATATTTCGAAAAAGGACAAAACTGGACTCAAGACAACACTCTGAGAAGATTCAGCAGAAAAAACTACTATGGAGAAGACCGGAGCCACAAGGTAGGTTGTTTTAGGTAAGAGAGAAAAATTAAGATTAAATTATAAAAGTAATGTTAAATGGGAATGAGTCGGTCGGCAAAAGTGATGAAATATTCACTGGGCCGGACAGACAAACAGAAAGCATGCTGGATAATTGACCTACTGCACATGACATTCAAGGGACGATGAGTGTCATGTGAGTAGGTTTCAAGTTTGAATTGGAAAGGTGAAGGGCGGTGCGAAAGTTTAAAGTTTAAACTTTCAGCACAAGGGAAGGGAACGGGAGACGACCGTGGCCGTGGCAGCAGTAGCAGCAAGCAGCAGCATGGGACATGGGACATAGGACGGGAACTGGAACCAACCGGATCAGCAGGTAAGTGAAAATATAATAATATAATAATAATAATAATATATTGGTAATGTTGAAGTGTGTAATAGTATTGGTTGAAATATAAAATGAAAAGTGTTAAATGGAAAATGTGAAATGTAATGTGTGTAAAAGTGTAAATTATCGTGTAAATTATTCTGTAAATAATAATGTAGTGTGTAGTGTGTAGTATGTAATAATTTATTAATTGAATGTGTGTGTTGGTTACAGACTGAACGGACCTGGATGGCTGAAGAGGATAAAGATGGAAACCGAAACCGGATTGTGAAAAGTGTAAAGTGTAAATAATAGTTATAAATTAGTAATTAAGAAGTGTATCTAGTCTCTAGTATAAGTAGTATAGAGGTACCTAGTCACTAGATTTTAATTGTATAGTTTAATCTGTAAATAGTAGTAAATAGTAGATAGTTAGGCAGTGTAAATAGTTTAGGTAGGTTAGATTAGGTTTGATGAGTCGAGGCGGTCACGGTTACGGTCACACGTAACGTGACACATCCGAGCCGTACGACACTATCCCAACAACCATATAGGAGCCATTTTCAAGTTTAATAGAAAGTGGACTGCCGGAATCTCCTGCACAAGCGTCTTTACCGCCTCTTGGGTATCCTGCACACAGTGCAGTGTCTGGAAAAGCAAAGCTGGTAATTTTACTATAAGCTTCCGCGCAGACCTGATTAGAAAGAATTGGGATAGTAGCCTTTTGAAGAACAATTGGCTTTGCTCCATTCGCGGCAAAATCCCCCCATCCTGTCAAAGTTGCTTGGAGTCCAGTTGCATTGAAACTTGGTGGTGGCATGAGTGGAGGGTGAACGTTGGACGTCAATTCTAATTGATGATCCAAAAGAAGCAGAGCAATGTCATTATAACCCGTTTCGTTATCATAGTTTTCATGCAGTATGATTTTTTTAATAGACCGTATCTGTTCCGTCCCTTCCTCTACTTGGATGTTATACTCCCCCGCAATCACTTGGTACTGTGTGTAGTATCCGTCGTCAATAACTCCTGGAAAACAATGTGCAGCTGTCAAAATGTAGTCTTTGTTGATAATTGTTCCTCCGCATTGATGCGTGCCATCTTTTGTAACCTGAACCTGATGGGGAAATTCATATGCCTCTGTATCTGTCCCATTAAAAACTTTTAGGACATTTTCAATGTTCATTTCTCCGGTTCCGGTTCCTGTAGGTATTAGGTTTCATATTAGTATACAATTTATTTATTTATTTTCACAAGAACGCTTAATTAAGAACTTTCAATCTAGCACGTATTTAATTTACTGACTTGTGGCATTTCAATACTTGTAACAACAATCTTTTATGGAAAGAAATTTACTCCTGACAGCAATAATAAAGACAATGTTTTTGAAAACACTAATTTACCATGAATATTTTGCATAGTTGCACAAATTTCGACTAAAAAATGCATCTGTTAATTAGGAAATTAGACTAAAGCTCTGCCTATAATCTCAATTGGTATTACGTTTATATTTTAAATATTTATTTTTAATTTTTATCCTTACCATAGATGTGATTTGAAGAAAGGGGTAGAACGTGAGATTTAATTTCTTCGATTACATTGCCAAAAGTAATTTGGACAGTGAGTAGTAAAAACGTTGAAATATTAAACAACTTCATTTTTGAAGAATTTTTATTTGTCGAATTGAACTGGACTAGAACTAAGACTAAGTGTATAGGTAATTATAATTGTACGTGTGTTTTGAAGTATTTTTTAAACTGCCAAGTTTCTAATCGAAAAAGTCTGTTGTAAAAATGTATGTTCAGCACTAATATTTCAAGTAAATTAATGCAAAATAATTGGTCTTTATATATGAGACTCAAAATCACGTATGTTGAGGAAATGTTGTAGGTTAGAACAGAGTTAAAATATTATTTTAATTGCACTGCAATGTAATGTTTTTAATTTGATGACTTTTTTCAATGTCCTAGCAGATTTAATGGTTTCAATGAAATTCTAATTTTTACTGCAGCGCCTGGCGCCATAAAAAATTCTAAAAAATACAATATGTTCCTAACATGTGAGAGAAACTAATTTCGTATTAATGTTTTTTTTTTTATTTTTAAAAGCGTCGTTTGCTGTTGTTGGCATTGTAAATAGTAATGATAACAAGATTACTGTAATTTGAAATATTACCGTGCCATGTGTGACATTGATAAATAACCAGGATGAAAGGAAGGCAGGAGTAAATGCATGTAATATTTTAACTATTTGGCTGTTTTAAAATACATGCAAAATTTTGTTTAATACATTTTATTTGTTAAAAAAGTAATATTTTCAAGGCATTTAATTTTCGATTTCCAGATGTAATTATGTACAGCAAATGTTAAATAGGAAATTTTAACCTACGTGGACGTTTGACTGAAATTTGGCAACTATACTATAATACATATTATAAGATCTACAATCAAGGGCGGCTTCAAGGGGGGGGGCTATGGTGCTTTAATCTCCTTTATAAGGAGCTTTTTTTAGCATTGTGGAGATAGGAGTGGCCATTTTCCAAAGTCTTACAAAATGTAAGTTGCTCCTGGCCGTGTAGCTTGTAGTCTTCCCGTAATGCAGTAAATTCACCTAATATACAATTTAATAAATGTAATAATAAGTAGTTAAAAATGTCATTAAGAGGGCAAGGAGTTGAGCAATTTGCTGATAATCCAAAAAATAGTAACAAAAATTTAATCAACAAAAATGGATTGACAACATCGGAATGGATAACGTTTCTCAAAATGAATTCTAATGTGACTTGTGTCAGAAACACCCCAGGAAGAAGTATAGACGGAACCCAGTGTCGTAGATGCGATGCTGAGAAAGAATCACTTGGACATGTTCTAGGCTTCTGTTCCCGGGGAGAACTGATTCGTAATCAAAGACATAATGGAATACGTGAGATGTTGGCAAAAGGTCTGATTGAAAAGGGATGGAAGGTATTTCAGGAAGTGCATTGTGTTGCAGAGCAGGGTTCTAACAGGCGAGTTGATATAATTATATACGACGAAAAAACAAGACAAGGATATATTTTGGATCCTACTGTTAGGTTTGAATATGGTGATAGTACAGAACAGTCATTATTAGTTGACACTGAAAAAAGAGAGATTTATGAGCCGTGTGTTTCCTATTTTAAAGAAAAGTATCGATTGAAGAATATCGTGGTAATTGGCCTTTATATTGGGGCAAGAGGATCATTGTCAAAATTTTTTCAAGAATTTCGATCTAAGTTTAATTTACCTTCACAATTATTGGAAGAAATTGGATTATATGCTCTTAGAGGATCCATCCAGATTTATAATCATCATATAAATAATTATTAGTGATAAATACTAATATTTTCGTTAATCACATATTAATACTATAAAATGTTGTGTATTGTATACTGAGTCTTAAGGCTATTGTAGTTGTACAACAGTGACTGAATAAAGTTTGTATATATAGAGTCAGCGGAAGGTCGAAGGAAAAATATCAAGTGCTAAATGTGGCCGTGAGTTGATTTTAATCACCAGGTGAAAGCTAAAATAGTTTACGCCAACAGGAATTACATTTTATTCTAATTCTATTTCAGTGCCTATAAAAAATTTAATATTTATCTTTAATCTTTTCAACTTTAAATTAGAGCGCGTGATTCAGTTGGAAAATATTTGAATAAATTTCATTAATATTATAGTAATAATAATGTTATAATACTTTTATGTTACCCCACCAGATATTTAGCAAACCCTTAGTGCGGATGAAGACAACGCACAAGGACTTAACTGAAATAAAAGTTAATACAAGTAAATGAAATAAACAAAATGATCAGTATACATTCTGAATTTCACTGTTGATTTATTCTAATGCAACTAACATCTAATAATCATGCAGTACTCTAAACAACTTTTGCAGGAGCAGGAGGAGCGATTTTGGTATGATTGGGCACTGTAAAATTAGCGATGGCTCGAGTGGCGCCTGTACGAATTTCGATGATTGTTTTTGGCTTATTCCACATTAGTACATTATATTTAAGTTTACTAATTCATGTGGCCTTTGTGACAGCAGCAGCAGCAGCACAGGTACAAAGCAAGGTAGGAGGAGTGCAGGTTCGAAAAGTGTCTGTACAAAAACGATTGGTATACTACAAGTTATGCTATTAAAGCACATCTCAATAAAATAAAGTATTGATATATTTAAAATAAAATTTAAATGTAATATAAAAACACTTTCGTCACTTTTTCTCATTTTTAGTGGGTTTATGCATTCTAGAACTCAATTTAGGTGAAATCATTTATGCCGAACCCCTAAGCCGTTAAATTTGTGTTAATGATATGTCTGGTCAGTGCATCGGTCGAAAAGGATAATTTAGTTGGCATAGCTTAGGTGCAACTATAGTTTATAAAGCATTTACAATCGTCACTCTTCACAAATGATGTTTTTTTCTGTAGGTAAGTATCTATCAAAATTCCCCATTTGCATTATTTTAAATGGAGTGGTTATGCCATTAAATTTATCAAAGGCAATGCTTTTATTTGTGAACGCTCCTAGGATTCCTGTTCGTATGTTAATTAAATACACGAAATGCTAAAAGTGTGGCACGTACGGTGAACGTATGGCAAACGTACCCATCTAGGTTCAGAAGCAAGTTTATAATTATATAAATATGAATAGGAATGCTGTGTGGACACCTGTTTTTGTATATATTTATTCTAAGCAATGCGTCTCTCATGTTAAGCATATCCGTTTACATAATTCATGACCTTATAACAGAGGGGATCCTTAAAATGGTAATATTCAAATAACGTCAGTTATGGACGATTCCAGTATGCATACTAGCAACATTCAGTGTTAAAGATATCGGTTACTGGTTTCATCAGCTAAATAACATGATTTACGGACGATCCCTACATGCATACTAGTAAGATCACAAGTGAAACATATCCGTTTACTTAATTCTTTCAATAATGGCATAGGGAATCTGTAAAATAGTAATGTTTAAAAAACGTAATTTACGGACGATCCCCATATGCATACTGGTAAGATCACAAGTTAAACATATCCGTTTACCTTATTCTTTCAATAATGACATAGGGCATCTGTAAAATGTGTAAATAACGTCATTTACGGACGATCCCCATATGCATAATAGTAAGATTGCAAGTTAAAGATATCCGTTTACTTAATTCTTTCAATAATGACAAAGAGGATCTGTAAAATGGGTGTTTAAATAACGTCATTCACGGACAATCCCCATATGCATAATAGTAAGATCGCCAGTCAAAGATATCCGTTTACTTAATTCTTTCAATAATGACAAAGGGAATCTGTAAAATGGTTACGTTTAAATAACGTCCTTTATGGACGATCCCCGTATGCATATTAGTGGGAGCGCATGCTAAGGATATATATGCCTAAATATTTCTAGGTGTAAAGTTATTGGAAAACAATAAATAAAAGAGAAAGGTTACGGGTCAAACACAAATTACGACATCATGAATTTAAAAAAAATTTAGTCACCCGCACGCCACCCTTCTGAGTCATTTGTAAATGGTAATTTTTAGATGATGAGCAAGCATCTATTGGTCTGGTGTTTGCTGTCTGTCTGTCTGCCTGTCTGTCACATTGTCGGTTGGTCGCACGCTACAGGTCGCATTTTTTAAAGTAAAGTAAGTAAAGTAATGGCTTTAACGTCAATTCCACTCAGCGAATTCTCACTGATTTCCAGGGAAGGACAGCTTTTGACTACATTACTACTCACTATAGTCGTTACTTTTGTAATTGATTTTATTATTTCTGACTACTTTTTCTAGAGAAGGGAACTCTAGAAAGCCTAGAGAATGAATCTCTAGGACCTGCAACGTACATATCACCGAGCCTTGCAGGATTACCGAGCACAGGTCACCCATCCATTTCAGAATGCGCTTGGACTGTTGCTTAACCAGAAGGAATCAACCAACTAATCAACCGCCAGACCAACCTGTACTGGTTACCAACCTGTACTGGTTTTAAGATTTTAAATTGAAACCTTTTTTAATCGCCCAGAAAAGCGAAGGAGAAGTGCTGTATAGTTTTTGGTTATTATTCAAGTGATCGTTTCTTCGCAATTAGCAGTTAAACCGACCCAGAATTAAATCAATGTTTCAAGATAAAAAAAATCCGGCGCTTTGCGCCGGATTTGTCGGCCGGGGGCGGGCCCGAAGTAGATGCTGAGCTTCAAAAAAGTTGCAACGCCATTTATGTTACGCTAAAAGATAATATAAGATTTATGAAAGCTCCCCGACAATGATTAAGACAAATACGAATGAGCGTAGCATGTAGTTAAATATAGCTGACAATTTTTTATGAATTGCACCACTCACAAATGATTTCATTTATGGAGGCTTCCCATCAATAAGCCATATATTAAAGTACGTGGCATGTAGTTGAACTAGTAAGATCCCATGTCAAATATATCCGATTCCCTAATTCTTGAACTAATGACAAACGGGATTTCTGAAGTGGTATTTTTTAAATAACGTCATATATGGACGATACCTATATGCATATCAGTATGATCCTATGTTAAATAAATCCGATTGCCTAATTTTTGAACAAATGAGAAAGAGGATCGCTAAAGTAGTGATTTTTAAATAATATGTTATTTACGAGCGATCCCGTATGCATACTCGTAAAATACTATGTCAAATATATCCGATTACCTAATTCTTAAACTGATGACAAAAGGGATTTCTCAAGTGGTAAGTTTTAAATAACGTCATTTATGGACGATTCCCGTATCCATACTAGTAAGATCCCATGTTAAATAAATCCAATTACTTAATTCTTGAAATAATGACAAAGGGGATTTCTAATGCAGTGATTTTTAAATAACGTCATTTTTGGACGATCCCCGTATGCATACTAGTAAGATCCCATGTCAAATATATCTGATTACTTCATTCTTAAACACACGACAAACGGGATCTTTAAATGGTAATTTTTGAATAACGTCATTTATGAACGATCCTTGTATGCATACTAGTAAGATCCCATGTCAAATATATCCAAATACTTAATTCTTGAACTAATGACAAAGCAATTTTCTAAAGTAGTAATTTTTAGATACTGTCATTTACGTACGATCCCCGTATGCATAATATTATGATCCCATGTTAAATATATCTGATTACCTAATTTTTAAGATAATGACAAAGGGGATCTTTAAAGTAGTTATTTTTATATAACGTCATTTATGGACGATCCCCGTATGCATAGTAGTAAGATCCTATGTTAAATATATCCAATTAATTAATTCTTGAACTAATGACAAAGGGGATTTATAAAGTGGTAATTTGGGGTTCTTGAAACTATGATATTTGAAAGACGTCAGTATATATGACCCCTGAAAAGTAACCTATTTAGGTAGATATGTCTTTGTAAATAAGCCAAGTGCACTGTGTCTGTTCTGTTGAGTCGTGAATCCCGCCATGCTTCCTTGAATGCTCATGTTATAATGTTATTTGTTGTTGTTGTCTGTCGGAATGCCCATAGATTTTACACCCGGTGTGTTTAATTGCCAACTTTTGAACTTTTTTCCAAGCCATTTTACCTACATGTCACAATTATATCTATAAAAATTATATATATTTAGGGATCTTTATTATTTTATTATTATTATTGTTTATTATTATATTATTATTATATTATTATTATTATATTATTTATTATTTATTTTATTATTTTTATTATATATAGATAAAATTCAAATAACGCTGTCCGTTTCTGTCCGTTTCTGTCCGCCATTTCTGTCCGCCTTTTCTGTCCGCTGTCCCTCTCTTTTACTTTATATATCTCCTTTGTACTGTAAAATTACTTTAAATGAGATAGGTTTTGTATTCTTAACAAGGAAATGGTGTCAGACCAACAAATACCAATTTCAATACCTTGCCAAATGTAATTGTCAATATTTAAAAGCTTACATAGCGACCCCAACCTGCAACATACTGTTCAATGAACCAAACATTTTTTAATTATATTACGATATCCAACTTAGGATACACAGCATATTTTGTAAAAAGCTAAACGTATCATATTGGGGTTGTAAGGGCCATGGCCATAACACAACTTGATGAATAAAATCTATCTATCTACTGTTCAATGAGAAATTAAATTCTGTATTAGGTGTATTAAAATTTTGTGACATTGGTATTTAATACTGACTGTATGTTTAAAAAAACAACGAAAAATGAAGAATTTCTTATTTTTTTAGCTATAACTATGTCTGGATAAATGCTGCTACATTCCGTCCGTAGGACGGGCCGCGATACTAGTCGTACATAATGACGACCACTGAGCCATCTCATCTCATGAGTGGCTCAATGGATCATACCATCTAACATTAAAAATGCAGTGTATTACGTGGCACGGCGTGGCTTACTACTGAGCCGGGGAGCTGGTGGCACTCTGAATAGAGAGTTGGATGGGTGACCGGGCTTAGTTGATCGGTGGGGAGCTGAGCAAGGAGATTCGGTGCTCTCTATATTTATCCGTGGTAGTTTTCTTTATTCGCGTTTCTCTTTACTTCATTCACTACCTGAGACGGAGATGCAGTTGGCTTAATGATAGATACATATCAGCCTTACTCTGTGTGCATTGCACATAAGTCCAAGAACTGTACCAGCTCTTCTTTCTACTGACTACTACAAGCATCACCACTAAGTCTCTGTTAAAAGAGCGGCCTCCAGTGGGGTTGGCCGTAGAGCGTATTCGAGGTGTGGTGGCCCAGAGAAAGCTGTCACTACTCGTCCTACTCTGTGGTCTCTCCTCCCTAACGGAGAAAATGACAGGCACTGTCTGGAGCAGTCCAGCTAAATCTACTCTCGCCCGCAGTACAGCAGTACCTTAGCCTATATCCTAATAGAATTAAACTTAACAGAGGCAGATTCAAACTGAGCCATCTCATCTCATGAGTAGCTCAATGGATCATACCATCTAACATTAAAAATGCAGTGTATTATACCCATAAGGGTGAAAGATGCAATACTGGTACATACATACATACATACATACATACATACATACATATTGACGATCCACAAATATTATAGTTTTAGGCACCCCCATTGCCAACTTTTGAACTTTTTTCCAAACCGTTGCACCTACATGTCACAATTATATCTATACAAATTATATATATTCAGGGATCGTACATAATGACGTCCCGCAAATATCATAGTTTTAGGTACCCCCAATTTGAAATTAAATTTTTTTTCAATCTATTTTAACAACATGTCACAAACATATGTTTCAAACAAAGATACCTTTATGGATTATAGATGTTCAAGGTTCTTACATAATGACTTCCCACAAATATCACAGTTTTAAATACCACCATTGCCAACATTTGAATTTTTTTCCAAACCATTATACCAACTTGTAACGAATCTATCTATAAAAATCCGGCGCTTCGCGCCGGATTTGTCGACCGTGGTAGATGCTGAGCTTCCACAAAGGCGCAAGACAATTTATGTTACGCTGAAAGATGATATAGGATTTATGGAAGCTCCCCTACAATCAATAGGACATATACCAATGAGTGTAGCATGTAGTTAAATATAGCTGAAATTTTTTTATAAATTGCACCATTCACAAATGACGTCGTTTATGGAGGCTTCCTTATTATAATTAGGTCATATATAGAAGTACGTGGCATGTTGTTAAAAAACGCTGAAATATTTTTGAGAATTACATTATTTACAAATGACGTCATTTGTGGAGCCTCCCCTATTATCAATAAGCTATATACAAATGTACGTGGCAAGCAGTTAAAGAAAAGGTTGCAAAAAATTGGGAAGTTAAAAATGGGGGTCCCAAAAACTATGATATTTGAAGAACGTCATTATGGACGATCCCTGAATATATATAACATAATTATAGGAAAGTCCGTGACATGTAGTTATAATAAGTTGGAAAAATTAATAATGTTAAGACTGGGGGTACTGAAAACGATACTATTTGAAGGACGTCATTATGGACGATCCCTAAATATCTGTAGCACATATATTTAGGTCCGTGACAAGTCAAGATACGATGGAAAAAATGTAATGTTGGGACTTGAGGTTTAAAAACTATGATATTCAAAGGACGTCATGATGGATGCTCCCTGAATGTCTATAACACTGAAGGACGTCATTATGTGCTCAGCATCTAAAAATGGTTAAATAATTAAAGGGGGGGGGGAGTACCTAAAATTATGATATTTTTGAAAGACGTCATTAGCGGACGATCCCTCACAATGTATAAGGAAAAATTTCGGATTTGTTTCATTCAACTACTAAATGTGGAAGAATGATTAGTGCGATCTCAATTTTAAAAAATACAACACACGTCCCTCGCATTTGCAAGTGTTTAAAAGTTGTTTAGTTTAATCTGTATAGAAATGCAACGTCCAGCGTTGGACTAACTGGCGATAGGAGAAACAGACATTTTGTCGGTTTTTATAAGTGACCGAAATTGAGAGTAAAAAAATGTAAAGTTGTAAAGAAGGGTACCTAAAAGTATGATATTTGAAGGACTGTAGCGACGGACCAACATACAGAAAGACAGATGGACGGACATCCGGACATGACCATTTCATTAGATGCAGCTATAGCTCAGCATCTCAAAATGACCAATAATTTACAATATACATAATAATAAACTGCACTTTACTATTTATTACTGAACTGCAAACTATAATAATAAACTGCATGACGTCCATAAGATGGACCACACGACGACCATGACCGATAAATTACAATAAAATGATGAACTGACTGACGGTAATGACAACCAATTTACGAGATAATAATGAAATGCACGACAGCGGACTTCACGACGACGTCAAATGACAACTGAAAGACAAGAATTCGTGAACCCCGCCACCACCATTCATTCCTTCGTGGATGTCACATGTAATAATACTGTGGTTTGTTGCAGTCTGTAGTTGTTGTAGCCATAGATTGTACGCGGTGTGTTTAAACACACGACAGTCCATGTAGATTTTTTTTGTAGGTAGGTATGCACGTCAATGTAACCTTATGGGAGCTGAGACTAGGTTTTTCTCTGTGAATAAAATGAAGTGTAAAAAAATTTGAGAGTTGGTCCATTTAACTGCTAATTGCAAATAACATACTGTATAGATGATACCCAAAAACTATACAGCACATCTACATCGCATTGACGTGATTTAGGAATTTTTTTTATTATAATTGAATTAAAATTACGACCTGTAGCGTACAACAATGAAAAGAGGACAGACAGACAGACACACAGACGGACGGACAAAACCATTTCATTAGATGCAGCTAAAGCTCAGCATCTAAAAATATAGATGTTTTAACTTAAAAATTTTTTTAACGTTTGTTTTAACCTGCTTGCCACGTACATTTAGATATGGCCTATTAATTGTAAGGAAGGCTCCATAAATGACGTCATTTGTGAATCATGCAATTTTCGAAAATATTAAAGCTTTTTTTAACTAGATGCCACGCACAACCATATACATATCTACTAAATATGAACTAAATGGAGGAGTCCCTCAAGGTAGTTTTCTTGGCCGAATTTTGTTTATCCTTTTCTTTGATGATATTTGTGAAGTCTTAACATCCCCTTCTATTTATGCTGATGACGTTGGTCAGGCTTGTAACAGTGATTCATCTGAAGGCCTTAAGGCTGAACTAGAATCGACTGCTAGTAATATTAATTCTTGGTGTATTCAAAATGACATGGAGATGAACTTTTTAAAGACTGTATTTATGTATTTTTTAAACACAAGGTCTAAAAAGAAATGTGAGTTTGATAACCTTAACTTTGATGCTAAAAATATTCTTAAAGTAGATTCTTTTAAGTACTTAGGTATATACTTTGATAGTAAGCTAAAATTTGACTTGCACTGTAAGTATGTACTAAAAATTATTTCGTTCAGGTGTGCTAGACTAATCAAATACAAGCGTATGATTCCACCTTCCTTGATGGCAATAGTTCTAAAATCGCTTGTTTACTCTGTTATTGATTATGGTCTGGTAATATAGGGGAGCAGGGGCGCATGGGCGCCTTGCTCCCTTTTGGATAAATTTCAAGCAGTCATTGTTCACTATCTTAAATGTCTTTATATAAAGGGATATCATTTTAACGCACTTCTGAATCGGCAAATGGGTTTCCCTATAACTAATAGAAAAAAGTCGAAAATTGAAATGAACTTCCTATATAAATCTCTTAGTTTATTAACTATTTACGAACGTATAGACTATGGTATGGCGTCTGCAACTCGCAACCTAATCAGGCAAAATGATAGGCTCGACTGTTGTGTTGAAATTATTGATACACGTGAAAGATCGCTTGGAAATAATAAGAAACTTCTAGGTTTAAGAAAAACGTCATTTTGTTACAAATTTTATCTATACAGAGCTGTATTATTATGAAATTCTATTTCTGTTAAAATCCTAGATATCAATAGTCATAAAGATTTTCAATTTGAGCTATGTAAATGGATACTTTACATGCGTAAAAATATTTATGTTTAATTGTAACCTATTGTGATGTGGAATGTTTGTACCTTAAATAATTATTTAAACTGTAAAATAGTATTAATATAGGTAGTACTGTCTATTCTTGGAAATAAGTGTATTTGCGCTTTATGGATTTGGCAATAAAACAATTACAATTACAATTAAATGGCTTATTGATAGTAGAGGAGCTTCCTTAAATGACGGCATTTGTGAATAGTGAAATTTATAAAAATTTGTCAGCTACATTGAACTACATGCTACGCACCTTTGTATATGGCTCATTCATGGTAGGGGAGCTTTCATAATATTTATGTCATCTATTAGCGTAACATAAATTATCTTGTGCCTTTGTTGTAGCTCAGCATCTACTTCGGGCCCGCCCCCCCCCCCCCGAATTGACCCATCCGCAACTTGAATGACGTCATTTGTGTCTGGCCCCTGAATGACGTTAACCTTAGGTACGACGTACCTACCTAGAAATGGAGGTAAGTTTGAACTCTAATGCTGTCAACTGCGGTTTTTGATTTAGGGTAAAAAGAAATTGAAAGAATGTTAAAAGTTGCTCGAGTTAACTGCTAACTGTGCAAAAACTATTCATGCGATCGTGCTTAAAAACTAGACAGCACTGCGCGGGCGCTTTCATAAGCGGTTCAAAGTTATTCAAAGAAGATCAGGACAAAACTGTGAACTGCAGCGCACGACCTACAGACATTCGGACAGACGGACGGACAAAACCATTTCAATAGATGCTTATGAGCTAAAGCTCAGCATCTAAAAAAACCGGCGCTTTCCGGATTTGTTTACCGGGGGCCCGAAGAAGATGCTGAGCTTACAGCGTATAATTGCTTTAATAAAGGAGTAAAACCCTATTGTGGCAACGCTGAAACTACTACACCGCCTAACTCCACTTTAGCTTCTACTTGAATTTCTAATTTGATAAAGTCGCAACAAAAAAATGGAGGATTTTTCAAATATTAATACTTGGATAAAGTCATTTATGAACGATCCGTGTATGTATTCTTGTAACATCCTGCGTTTCGAGTATCTGTTTACCTAATTTTTGAACAAATGCAGAGCGGATCCCATAAATAGTGATATTTAGATGACGTCATTTATAGAAGATCCCAGTATGAATACTGGAAGCATTCCATAATATGAGTACCCGTTTCCCTTATTTTAAAACTGATGACATGCGGGATACTTGAAATAGTAATATTTAAACAACGCCATTTATGAACGATCTCCCTATGAATACAAGTAAAATCATATGTTGAGGACATACGTCCACCTAATTTCTGAACTAATTACAGTGGGGATCTCTAAAATAGTATAATTTGAATGACGTTATTTACGGACGATCTCCGTACGTTAGCTTGAAAAATTCAATGTTAAGGATATAGGTTAACTTAATTTTGGAACTAAAGGCATAGGAACCTCTAAACTGGTAAAAGTATGACACCCTTTATAGACAAACCTTGCATGCATACGAGTAAAATCTTATGCTAAGACTGTAGGGATCCCTAAAATAGTAAAATTTGTATGACGTCATTTATGGACGATCCCTGCATGCATACTAGTAAAATCCCATGTTAAGGATATACTTCAGCCCAATTTCTAAACTTATGACAGTGGGGATCCCTAAAATAGTAAAATTTGTTTGACGTCATTTACTGACGATCCCCGTGCGTTAGCTTGAAAAATTTAATGTTAAGGTTATAAGTTAACTTAATTTTGGAACTAAAGGCATGGGAGCCTCTAAACTGGTAAAATTTGTATGACATCCTTTATAGACAAACCTTGCATGCATACGAGTAAAATCTTACGGTAAGGATGAATGTCAACCTAATTTCTAAACTTGAGACAGTAGGGATCCCTAAAATTTGTATGACGTCATTTATGGACGATCCCTGCATGCATACTAGTAAAATCCTATGTTAAGGATATATGTCAACCCAATTTCTAAACTTATGAATGACAGTGGGGATCCCAAAAATAGTAAAATTTGTATGACGTCATTTATGGTCGATACCTGCATGCATACTAGTAAAATCCTATGTTAAGGATATATGTCAACCTAATTTCTGAACTAATGACAGTGGGGGTCCCGAAAATAGTAAAATTTGTATGACGTCATTTATAGTCGATCCCAGCATGCATACTAGTAAAATTCTATGTTAGGATATATGTCAACCTAATATCTAAACTAATACCTGCCTCGATATATACAAAGTTGCACTTGGGTAAGAATAAACAAGAGAAGTTTAAACTTTTATATCATTCGGCCGCCAATCACGTGAATGTCTCATTAAAGAATGTGATTGGTTGTTGGATGCCCATTGATTTTACACCCGGTGTGTTTAAACATACAAAAGTACATGGGCAAACTTGAAGTCCGAGCATATGTACGTAAATGTAACCTAACGCGAGCTGAGACCTGGTTTTTAAGCTCGCTCAAATTAAAGTGTAAAAATTTTTTGAGAGTTGGTCCAGTTAACTGCTTATTCCAAAACACCTACTGCGTAGATCGTTACTAAAAACTATACAGCTCATTTACATCGCATTTGTGAAATTTTAAAACTTTAATTTGAATGCAATTAGTTTAAAAATGTGACCTGTGGCGTACAACAACGCAATGAAGGAGATTCAGACAGAAAGGTGGACGGACGGACAAAACCATTTTATAAGATGCTCTATGAGCTAAAGCTCAGCATCTAAAAATGCATAAAACCTAAGCCACAGACTACAAACTTTATCGTTCAAAAATTCTTTTCGTACATACGGCTTTAATTGTTATGCCATGAAACAAAAATGAAAAGGTTTTGCAATAAGAGCAGCGGTTATATTATTTACCTTAAAGAATACCAGGTGTAATACTTAACTGTAATGTTTTATGCCCGCCAAATATCCGATTTAAAATGTACACAATAATGTTACAAAAATTATATAAACCAACATTATGAAAAGTAAGGTTTTATTTCTAATATGCATTCATATTGGAATGGAATAATAAATGACTATTGAATAATCGGATTTGTATAATTTCAGAAAACGTTTTTTTCACTCAGAAAATTGCATTGTATACACAGCAATACCTAACTAGGTGAAACTAAAACAATTTATACTCATTTTAAAACAGGTTTCGTATCCAGTGTGAGTGGGTGCCATTTTGTATTTATTTTGCAATTGATAAAGAAGCTGTTCATACTTGCTTCCCATTCTCATCCCCTCCGCGACATCTTAGTTTAGTACTTTGGCAAAAGCCTACAGAAAATAAGAATTGATTTTAATATGTTTAAGCTTGTTGTAAAAACTTCGACATGAAGCTAAAGAGCAGACTTTAACATTACAAAATTACAACAAATAATATAAAAGTCATTCTTTACCGTTACAGCATTGGTGACCCCCATTTCTACAGTCTGATTTAACCGAGCAATCTGCTGACATAGACGATTTGAGCAAAACCAATATGACAAGACAGATAAACCAAGTAAACGCAATGATCCTCTTCATCATTTTAATGATTCTGAATCTACGTATATTCAAAGAAAAAACAGAGACAAGTGGACAGGACTAATTAAATTATATCTGTGTCACTAGTAAAAATTTTGTTATAAGTTTTTCATCTATCTTCATGTTTCAAGTAAGTTACAATTAAAACACTAAGCCATTCTTCAACAAATAATATACCACAAATTACATACCAGTATTGTTTAATCAACATAATAATTAAACCCTATTTAAATTTGGGACACGTCACACAATGCCAAAAGCAGCAAAACAGTAACAACTATTGTCGAATTCAGTCGAATTCAAATGAAATGTAATACAGAATGAATGTATGTTATTGCAATATAACCAAAAACCAAATCACTGTTTAAGATAAACAATTGCAAAGCAGATTGAAATCAATGCATATTTACATTTCCTATTAATAAATGAAAAAGAGCGCTTAGCGCCTGATTTGTCTACATTGGTGTCTAAGTAGATGCTTATTAAATGCTGAGATTAAGCATCTATTGAAATGGTCGTGTCCGTCTGTCCACTGTCTGTTAGTCTGACGCTGCAGTACAACCATTTTCTTTCAAACTACTTTTATACAACCCTAAATGAGAGCAGGCAGGTATTTATTGTTTTTTTTTCCTTACTTAGACTGACCATTTCTCCACAATTTGCAGTTAATTGAACCCATAAGTCAAAGCACATTGAAGTAAATGGAATTTAATTAAATTTTAAACCACAGTCTCAAAAGTAAGATTTTATTCCTAGCGTCAATGCATATTACCATGGAATAACTCCACAAGGGATACCATGTAACAAACAAAAGACTGAACTACGAATTCCTCAGTTTTTGCGCATTTGTACCTTCAAGAATAAAAATAAACTCCCTGCAAGATTTTGAATTTAAACACGTCGATAAAATTTAGCTAGTCGATTACAGCTGCTTGTGCTTAAATGCAAAATCGT
Organism: Dicyrtomina minuta; assembly: GCA_949802685.1. Lineage (NCBI taxonomy): Eukaryota > Metazoa > Arthropoda > Collembola > Symphypleona > Dicyrtomidae > Dicyrtomina > Dicyrtomina minuta. Next base: position 24,411,640 of record OX461808.1, on the reverse strand, counting down.
TAAACTGAAGCTATCCTCTGCTACTATGTTTACACAGCTTTAAAGGCTTCCTCAGGTGCGTCATAGGATCAAATTTCGAGCTCTTTCCCAGCAAATTTGATAAAATTTTGAAACACTTTATTTGTCCAGACACCTGCCTTAACCATTTATCTATGGAGTTTTGTTCGATTTGTGTCTTGTTAGTATTTTATTTTAGCGCTCAAAGTTGCCGCGTTTCAAAATCTCATAAGACACAATGCTAACAATTTCGATCTTTAAATAATTGTAACTCGTTCAGGAACAAAAATTTTGAAATTTTCCTTCGACGTGCCCTAGAAATTGCTGAAAAGATGTGAAAAAAAGTATACCTTATTAACATGTCCTACGTCTCTACAGGCTTATCTTAGGGCGCAAAGATCCTAAGTCTCCTCCTTAACCTCAACAGCGGCTGCTTATATTCGCCATATTGTCTAAAAATTTCTTTCTACCAGAAATTGTCAGCCAGTCGTACCAACAGTCTTAAATGTATAGCTGCGATGAATTAAAGGTTGATTAATTAATTAATTTCATTAACTAACACATTAATTAACACACATTAATTTATCTGATGATCTTACTATAATTTTCACATACAAATAATAAATAATTCATTAATTTGAAGAATTACCTACGTACTTAGGATTTTCCAGGTGCATACCTATTACCCCATGCATTTTGATATATTTATTTAATTTAAATTATAATAATTATTTAAAAGTGCCCAAGCAAACAAAGATAAGGTAACTTAAATATACAAAATTCAGTATGTACCTCAAAACGCTGCGTTACACCGTATAACAATGCTGTTTAGTTTTGATTTTTTAACTAATACTAATGTGAGTTTTTCGACATATTTAGATTTTAAATAATATTAGAGATTTTTTTCACAACAAATGTTATTTTAAAAGGGCTAAATAAACCTAGTAGCATTCAGTGTAAGACACGGAGCCGGTGACCGGTAGGACCGATCGCACTGACCGAAGCTCCGGTCAGTAAAATCGAAAACATAGCAGGCACGCGCGGGCTCATTTTTTTTTCTCGAAGCTCGTCGATGCTCAAAAATCAGAAAAAGCTCATAGAGCTTTTAGAGTCCTGAAATTTGATATCCGTAGTGGGGTATTTGAGCCCAAAAGTGTAAGAGTGATCGATATGTCGTAAAGGTTGTTTTGGACTCATACTGTCATAAAAAAATATCAAAGATACTGTGTAATGTAAAAGTATGATGAAATATAAATATATTGTATTATTGTATACGATAGTAATAATATATGAATCACACTGATCACACACCGACACCGTAGCTGGCACTACTCTGACACGGGATATAAGATAAAAGTAATAGTCAGCGGTACGAGTGAGTGATGATTACTAGTAATAATAGTAATAGTAATATTTGTTTAATATTAGTTAATTAATTAATTAATATACTGATACCTATACCCTGTGTTGTGGTGTAGCGGACTGTGGCGGCAGTGGCGGGGACGGTGTCAGGTGTCGGTGTCAGTGGTGTCACAGTGAATTAAGTATAAGTTTTCTGAATTAATATACTGCTGATACCTATACCCTGTGTTGTGGTGTGGCGGACTGTGGCGGCAATGGCGGGGACGGTGTCAGGTGTCGGTGTCAGTGGTGTCACAGTGAATTAAGTATAAGTTTTCTGGCTGATGGCTGCTGTTCTACAGTAGTAATGTATGTACTGTATCTTTATATATACATGAAGTTAGGTGGATTTATTATGGGCTTGAGAATAAAATTTGTAATTTCAACTATAAAACTTCTCTTGAATTTAATTACAAGAAAATTAAAATAACTGTTTTTGGTGAAACTGAGCCCGAGCAGGATAAAAATTGCAATAATTAAATGTCGATAAATGTGAGTCTTTACTAAACTCTACTCTACACCTCACCACGGAGACGGAGCACCAGATGAAGAGTCGACTCTTTCTGGATGTTGTTACATTTGACACATGTATTAATTACTGTGGGTATTATTTAGTTGTTTGAGCAGCATGTAATTTAAATTATTTTAAATATTAAAAATTCGCATTTTGGGCGAACGTTTAATCACGAATTCCCACCATTAATTAAACCACTGCCAAAGTTGCTAAAGCTAAAGCATGAGCAAACACCAAAGCCCACACACTAACACTAAAACCTTTTTATTTTTCATAAAATACAATTAAACGTGGAATTTGAATTAATCAACAATTATTTACTAATCATGTTTATTTTTATCTGCGCAATTTTAATTATTTTGAATTGTTTGCATTTTTAAATAAAGTTAATGTGTCATTGTTAACAAATTTGGTGTTAATGGCTTAATAGCTACAAAATTGCGGTATTAAAAAATTCAAAAATGTCAAATTCAATATTTTATTTTTTAAGCATTGTTGGTGCATTTGAATGTTGCAAGTTGCATACATATATTGCATGCAAAGGCGCATACTTCATACTGAAACCGAAAAAATGATAATGACTGTGGAGTGTGAACACTGGGCACAGCTGAGTGCACATGCTGCAACTACTAATTTTAAATTTTAATATACGCTTTTGTAGATTCATGTATGCTCATTATTAATGTAATCGTGTCATAACCATAAATAAGTACTGTGCAGACACTGGATAGAAGTGTCCCCAGGGACGTCGGAACCTACTTTCGCGAGGGGGGGCAAACACTAGGAAAAAAATTTACCCAGGGGGGGCAGGCCTATGCTTTAACATTGGGCATCTGTTTCTCAGGGGGGGGCACTCTGCCCCCCTGCCCCCCCGGTTCCGACGTCCTTGAGTGTCCCGCTGTGTGGCTGTACCACTGACAAACTGAACACTGAATTAAAAGTTATCAAATTGTTAATAATTGTAACTAGAAACACAAAAACCTAATAATAATAAAAAATTAAAAATAAAATGTCCTTTGGTGTTTGTGTGTATTATAAATTATTTATGCATTTATTGATTTATTTTCATTTTTATGGTGTTACGCCAAGTAGTATTAGTATTAGTCATATTAGTATTAGTATTGAACATTTTTTGTAGGTAGGTAGAATTTACTTCCAGTACCTAGGGGGTTGGCTCAGATTGGGGGAGATTGAGGTAAAAGCTCAATGAGGTGGAAAAAATTTTCCCTCAAAAAAGGAAGCGGGACCGGAGGAGGTAAAATAGATAAAAAGAACGGTGTTGAACGATTTCCCTCCTCCGGGCTCAGGCTGGCTCAAATTGAGGTAGTTTTTTCAAGAAAAAGGGACCCTCGGTCAATTTTTTTTAAGAGCTCGTTAGGGACCGATTGGCTTGCACTGGTAGCATTTATATTTTTCAAGTAAACCATGTTTTTGAATGTTAGCAATCTCAGAAATTACTTAGAAATTACTTTTCGAACAAAATTGTAGCGATTAAAGATCTTAACAATTAAAATCGGTTGAGAAATTAAGTCTGCTGCAGACACAATTGAAAACTCAATAATGTATTTAAATGTGTCCATTTAATTAACATACGCAAAATTTATGTCTTTAAAAATACCGGTAGCAAATCACAAGGCCCCATTTTGAAATACGATTTACGCTACTCAACTTTTTCTTAAATGCTCTTTTTTGTCTCACTTTAGTTTTGTATACTTCCAAAAATCATATTAATTACCCCTCATACAAACAATTTTCATATTCTTAATTTGCTTTGTATGAAAAAGCCTAATTGAGTACAATTTTCAAGGAGTGGCCCCTCAAAAAAGACACGCAAGACTTTAACAAATATAAACATTCGATCACTACTATTTATTTGCATAAAAATATTTACTTTTTTGTAACCTGCAAGTACAATATAATACAATCATCAGGAACCAAAAATAATTTTAGATTATAGAAGTAACTGTACGAATGACCCCACTACGAATTATGTAGAATACATCACACTGTGTTTTCAGGGGCGGACTGACCACTTTTTGGGCCCGGGAAATTACATTGACGGGGTTAGGCGAGCAGGGGGCCCACTCTGAGCCTAGGGGCCCCAAGCTCCCGTATACGTAATGTATAAGGAGCAGGGGGCCCTTCGGGAATTTCCCAAATTTCCTTATGGCCAGTCCGTCCCTGTGTGTTTTCAAAGTTTTTTGAAACAAATTACATAGTCTGTTTTACCAAACATTTTGAAAATGGAAACAAAACATAAATAAAATCGTTTTCCCACTACATACATTATAAGAATCAACTGCTGTTGGCACACACGGTAAGATTGAAGTAAACATGGAGTCATTTGTTCCGGTGCTGGTAACAGTTACAAATAAAACTGGAGCTCAAATGAAACTTCTCGTTCGGACATTACAATATTTTAGAGGCTATCCGATAAAAATTAAAACACCTACTAAGTTCAACAAAATTAAAGCAATTAAAGTGAAATTCAAACTGAGACTGCACGTCAGAATAAGTGGAAATCTAAAAATGTCTACAAAACTACAATTTTTAAATGGACCGAGCCAAGAGCCTGGTATGTAATCCTATATTCTACATGCTATCAAAATATTTTTCGTTCTTACCTATCTCTGCATTATCGGACTAGGCATTCCGTATCCTGTCAAACTGTAAGAAAGAGAAACAAAATTATTGCACAGTACAATATATCGTCTGTGAAGAACCAAAATGACCCATTTCCATTTGTAGCTAAAAACAGTATCCACTATCTACAAAAATATTGAAGCTTGTCTTGAAACCGTTGAAGCAGAATATTTTGAACTTTTAAGAAATATTTAAATAGAATATTTTACACTTTTTAAAAACATGCAAATAGAATATTTCACACTTTTCAAAACATGTAAATAGAACAATTTACACTTTTCAAAAACATGTAAATAGAACATTTTACACCTCTTAAAAACATGCAAATAACATATTTTACACTATTTAAAAAAATGAAAATAGAACATTTTGCACCTTTTCAAAAACATGTAAATAGAACATTTTACACTTCTAAAAAACATGTATATAGAACATTTTACACTTTTCAAAAATATTTAAATAGAATATTTTACACTTCTCAAAAACATGCCAATAGAATATTTTACACTTCTCAGAAACGTGTGAATAGAACAGACATGTAAATGGAAAATTTTAAACTTTTCAAAAAGTCTAAATTAACATTTTACGCATGTTTTTCATTTTGTTATTGTGACATATAGCTCATTTTAATTCTAGCTTGAATTGGATATGGGTCATTTTGGTTCTTCACAGACTATACTATGGTTACTATTAAAACACAGACTAATTTCACCTGCTACCTTGGTTTTGCTTTCAGTTAAAATTTCCCTACAGTCACAACAAGCAAAACACGGCTACTGTAAAGTTTGGTAACTTTTTTTTTGTTTCTGCAAAAAAAGTTACTCCTGAATTCAGTAGCGAATTTCTTTTATAGTTTTATTCCCGTTTTATTATTTTAGTAGAAAATTAAAATTAATTTAATGTAAATGCTTGCTAAATGCTTCTATCTTATTTTATTACTTCTAGGTTGTAATTTAAGTAGTGACATATTTGGTCGTCATCATGCAATTTATAAGCAGCAATAATTAGGGGGTCCGTTTAATTATCCACTGTGTACAACGTAAAAATAAAAATACACTTAGCAAGAATAATGATCTGTATTATGTGTAAGCGACAATAATTCCAAGGAGCTATGTCAAATTAAAAATAATAATTAATAAAAAATAAATCTGTAAACTTTTAATTACTAAATTACTTCCTTTTTAAAGTGATTTTTATTCCCATATGCTTGTTGGAAAGTGCAAGCTATTTTAATAACATATTCTTATCACACAAGCTTTTAGGACCAAGATATTTTAGTGTTGATACTGAAACATTTTGATACATTTTTTAAATGTTTTTGAAATACTTATACACTTGAGTTAGCATACATAAATAAGAAAGAAAATATATGTAAATATATATGCTTTGAACTTTGAAATTTTGAAACGGATTGGTAAAGCATTTAAACTTCTAAAATCAAAATTCTTACAGTTTAGATTTGAATCGACCATGATTAATTTAAAATAGTTATATACTTTAATAGCTCAAAATGTACCAACTTCACATACTCCCACACTCTCATGCATGTTGGAATATTAAAAAATTATATTGTTATTTTTAAGTTTTATTTTTAATGTTAATGCTATTTTGCTCATCCTTGTTACACATTCATTTAACAGTCACCTATAATAACATAAAAATATCGTCCGTGAAGAACCAAAATAACCCATTTCCAATTTAAGCTAGAATCAAAATGAGCTATTTCGAAAACAACAAAGGAAAAACATACGTAAACTGTTAATTATGACTTTTTGAAAAACGTAGAATGTCGTATTTTCATGTTTTTTAAAAGGTGCAAATGTTCTATTTACATGTTTTTGAAAAGGTGCAGAATGTTTTAATTCCATGTTATTGAAAAGGTGCAAAATGTTTTAATTCCATGTTTTTGAAAAGGTGCAAAATTGTCTAATTCCATGTGTTTAAAAAGTGCAAATTGTTTTATGTAAATTTTCATTCATTCATTCATTTATGTACGGTATCGCCTTTTCATCAGTTAAGATATAGGCACCGATTTGCTGTACAAGCATGTGAGTGAAGACTAATATTTCCCGTGGGTAGGACGACACAAAGTCAGAACACTACCTATGAAGCGTTCCTCAACAGAAATTAGCTACACTACACGACTTGTGTCTTACGAACTAATATGTATATTAAGGATAGTAGCTTATGTTACTGCTGACCTCTATTGCAGTCCACGTAGATTATCCTCCTCCTCTTCAGGAGCTTTTCAATTTCTTCCCTTGCGGAGGACTAGGGCGAAAGGTATTTGCACCTGAGTGTACTTTGAGGACCAGTCAAAGTACAAACGAGTACACCCAACGCCGAATGTCCCACGCACTTACATCACGTATATGGACGCAGCGTGAAAGTAATAGCAGATGTTATGGAATGAAGGGCGCAATGTATGGTCTGCTGAATGGTATTGCAACTATGCTACTGCACGAAGAAATAGATGTTAGCCTGCGAGGCACAATTAGCACGCCGTCTTCGTCTATACACACGAATGAACGGAAACTTACACTACTTCCCCTTAGTTGCGCACAAACAGTTCTCACACACCTCCCCCCACCAAGCATTTCCACTACACTAACTTCTGTGCAACGAGACGCAAGTACGCTACCGGCTAAGGATTCGCTCAGCGGATCAAAAAGAAATCGCCGAGTTATCGAGGACAGAGACACGTATCCCCTCGGCCACAAAGCCGGATTACATGTAAATTTTCTTGAGACATATTTGAATATTTTTGTAGATAGCTGATATTGTTTTTATATTAGGTGAATTTCCATGCATATGTAAATGCAATAAAGTTCTAAACTAGAACTTGTAACTAGACACTGAATTGCAAACTACATGTGCTGAATACTAAAAATAATGACAAAATCTAATGCCAGCAGTAGGAAGCTTAATAATCTCCACTTTTGAATTAACCTTAAATCAAATGGTGATAAATATTCTATTGTTTCTAATTTTATTTCAAATTTAACAAAAATATTACATGTGATTTTGTCAAAACAATATATCACTTAACTACTTACTAGAAGTTTTAATACTATTAGGATTATGTAATCAATATGTTTTCTGTTTCTACCTTTTAACAGTTATTATATATTCAAATACAAATTGTTGAATTTAAAAAATAATTGCAAACCAAATTGAACTATACGTGTAATAAATTGTTATGATACTATTATAAAAAACAACAAAATAATTCACTTTAAAATACTCGATCAGGGCCGGACAAAGGAATTCGTTTTAGACATAGCAATATATTTCCATACAACCCGGCTTGGTGGTTTGACGATGCTACGGCATGGTCACACTACTGAGTCGGGCCAGCCAGTCACGCTCAGGATTGGAGTTGGTGTTGGTGATTTTCCTGGCTGATGGGTGGGGAGAAGAAACGGGGTGTTGTGGAGAACTAAGGTGAGTGGGTGCTTTTCGTACATTTATCTGTGACAGTTCTACTGTCTGAGACAGAGATGTTGGATGGCTTATTGTAGGTACCTACTGCCTCTCACTGTATGTTTCATATAGTTCAATAGATTCATTCCCACTCTCTCTACTCTGTGCTACAGGGGTTACCACCCAATAACTTTCGCTTATTTGAGTTGTGGCTGGCGGGTGTTGAGTACTGGCGGATCCCTTTCTCTTCTTGACTTGGCGGCTCAAGATGATTTAGTGGAGTTACCAGTGCTCGATCCCTCTGCGTCAGCAGGAATTCTTGACGATGTTACATCTCCTGTCGAGGAGTATAATCTACTCGCTGACTTTCGGTCGTAAGCAAGTATACACTATCCATGTTTAAGATAAGATAAAGTATTATGCGATACGGAACTTAAGTGACATGTTCATACATGCCCACCAAGAACCACATCGTAGAGCAACTGATTAATAGAGACATAACTGCTCAGGTTCAAATTCTCTCAATAATCATACATACATACATACAATATATTTCCATACAAAAACTACTATTTTGATTTTATTGATGGCTTTCTTTGCAAAGCAAAATGTTGTATTTACACATGTTTTAGAAAAGTGTGTAATGTCATTTTTACTTGATTCAGAAAAGTGCAGATTATTCTATATTATCATGTTTTGAGAAAAGTGGAAAATGTTTATTTTCATGTTTTTGAAATGTATGAATAATTTTATTTGCCTGTTTTAGAAAAGTCAAAATATTCTTTTTAGAAAGTCCACTCTCTACATAGTGTACCTCCCCATAGTGGATACCTCTACATAGTGTACTGAGATTGTATCACTGGCTAAACTCCTATGCTTTGCATGTTATAAAACCTCTACATAGTGTACCTCTACATAATGGAAACTTCCACATAGTGTACTAATTTTGGAGTCCCAAAATAACATTTAAGTGTAAATTTCGTCGCTTCATAGTCTACTTTCAGAAATTTAAAAATTTTTAGCGCTTAGTTCAAAAATTTGCTATTTTCTTTTCTTCATCTAACTGATTTTTCAAACTTTTTCAATCAAATTTACGAAACTTAATCTTCGATTGATTTTTTTAGAAACAATATTACTTTGAACTGCAGGATTTTTATGTTTTTCATCTATAATACTAATTTTTTTTTAAATCTGTAACTTTCTACATAGTGTACTCTCTTCATAGTGTACTTATCTTGCTGGTCCGCTAAAGTACACTATGTAGAGAGTGGACTGTATTTTTGAAAACTGCAAAATGTTCAATTTACATATTTTTTGCGTATTCAGGTAGCAGGGGCTACCTGCGCTGGCCACATTATCCGGCCCTGAAAAAACTTAACCTAATATTTGGAATAATAACATTAGTTAATTTAAATTGACATAGGTAGGTAAAAATTTATTCCTCTTAACAGGTGTACAATAATTTTTTACAATTTTGACACCTACATAGGTAAGCATAAACGGGGGCCCAAAGTAGATGTTGAGCTTACAGCGAACAATTAAGAATTAAACAAGGGCATGTAATGCCTGATGTTTAATTGGAATTATATAAGGGACGAAAAAATATTAATTAATAAGGATCTATCACAGATTGAGCCTGCACAGAGCTGTTTTAAAGGTAAAGGCGAGCTCCTTGTGCACGACTTTACTCTACCAAGTTCAAGTTCTCGAAGTGAATATCAAGACAAATGTAACAATTGTAGAAATAGTAAGACGAAAAATCCGGCGCTTCGCGCCGGATTTGTCGACCGTGGGAGGCCCGAAGTAGATGCTGAGCTTCAACAAAGGCGCAAGACAATTTATGTTACGCTTGAAGGTGGTATAAGATTTATGGAAGCTCCCCTACAATCAATAAGACATACGAATGTGCGTAGCATGTAGTTAAATATATCTGAAAGTTTTTTATAAATTACACCATTCACAAATGACGTCATTTATGAAGGCTTCCTTACCATCAATAAGCCATATAGTAGTACGTGGCATGTAGTTAAAAAACGCTGGAATATTTTTGAGAATTGCATGATTAACAAATGACGTCATTTATGGATCCTCCCCTATAATCAATAAAATATATACGAATGCACGTGGCAAGCAGTTAAAAATAAGTTACGTCCGTGACATGTTGTTAAATTAGGATGGAAACAAGTGTAAAGTTGGGACTGGGGATACTAGAAACTATGGTATTAGAACGATGTCATTATGGACGATTCCTGACTATCTATAACTCATATAGGTAAGTCCGTGACATGTAGTCAATATAGGATGGAAAAACATTTAAATTTGGTACTGGAGGTTCTAAAAACTATTAAATTTAAAGTACGTCATTATGTACGATCCCTCGATATCTATAACACTGAAGGACGTCATTATGTGCTTAGCATCTACAAATGGTTAAATAATTAAAAGGGAGGGGGAAGGGGGCACCTACAATTATGATATTTTTGAATAACGTCATTAACGGACGTTCCCTCACAATGTATAAGGAAAAATTTTAGAGTTGCTCAATGCAAATACTAATTGTGGAAAAACGATTAGTGTGATCTGAATTAAAAAATATCTATAACTAATATAGGTTAGTTCAATACATGTATGATAAAATAGGCTGGAAATATAATATATATATTAATGGTGGAGGACGTCGTTTATGGACGATCCGTCACCATCTACACCCCATTTTTACAACTGGTGATATCATTCAAATGGGTACGTGCATATGAAAATTCCCCGTTTGCATTATGTTTAACATCAGTGGAAATGGGTGGGTGGGTCAGAAAATTAAGATAGCATCATTTGTGAACGCTCCTTAACATTCAATTTCGTATGGTATTTATACACACGGAATGGAATGCTAAGAGTGAGAAGCGTAGGCCGATCGTACCTGGGTACGTTTGTTCAGTGGAAGGTATGTATAGTAGCGACAACCGAAAGAGAAGGCTGGCAAGGATAAATTTTGCATGCAAACAATGGCAGCTTTATCTTTGCCAGCCGCCTCTTTCAGTTGCCTCAGCTATTTGGTTCAGCCGTTTTTAGCCTCTCCAATTTACAAATTTCTGACACAGGTCCAGTAATCAATTTATTGTGGATAACTGGTTAGACTAATTACAACTAAAAAACAATACAGACCTGCCCAGTCGCATTTCTGGTCGTACAGTCAAATCCTCCTATAAGGGACCCTGATTAAAAGGAAAACCGCCTAAAGGGTTAAATTTAAAATATTTGGTTGGCTCGCTATGCCTACAATGCTAAAAATATCCGGATGTAAGGGACCCGATGTAAGGGATAATCGGGTTTAAGGGACTGATTTTTACCACTTTTTTGGTATTTTTGACCATTTATAAGGGATATCACAAAAAAAAGCAGCATAATTTGTAAATTAGAATGTAAAAACCGAGCCGCACAGCTGAAGCACTACTTGACTGTTGGACTGCACTTATTTCTTATCTCACCTGAACATTTACATCGTCTAAAATGTAGAATTAAGCAAGAAAGCGACCAAATCGCTAGCGTCAGTTCCAAGTATATCTGAAGCTTCAGATATGATACAAAAACTTCATCAATTTTTTATAGCTCAGATGAATGTTGAAGAATCTTTGTTTTCGAATCTTCATAGTATTAATTTATGTGTGCGTCAAAACAAAAATAATACAAAGCAAACATCATTAAATGACTTTTTTAAAGAATCTTAATATTTAACTATCATTAAATCCTGCTGTAAATATATTTTGACATTGCTTTTACTGCAAATAAAATAATTTTTTCACTTGACCATTCTCTTACAAGGGAAATCCCTTACATTGTTAAACGGGAAATCGGATAAACGGGACAAAAAAGGTCGGTCCCACGGGGTCCCTTATCTCCGGATTCTACAGTATACTATTTTTTTATGAAAATCGGTTGTAACCTGTGACCTGTAGTGTACGGCCAACGGACGGACGGACGGACGGACGGACGGACATGACCATTACAATAGATGCTTAAGCTCAGCATCTTAAAAGCGCTGACTTTCTGAATTACATCCCTGTTTATTCAAGGGTCCAATAAGTAACAAGTACAATGACCAAGATGTATATAAAAACAATAATAATAATAGTTGAAATCAGCAAACGGAAGTCCCAATCAGTAGTTTCCTAGAATAAATATAAGTTAAGCAGTATCAGTTCAGTAGGGAGGTGGGTGGGCATATTTATTATTATTCTTTCGTCCCTAATATAATTCCAATTAAACATCAAGCATTACATGCCCTTGTTTAATTCTTAATTATATTTCGGGACTCCGAATAATAATTAATAGGGATTTTTAAAGCTAAATATTGTATTTCAGACCTCTAAGACGACTAAACAGTTTTTGAAAACAAAGACTCAGCTTTAGGACGGTAGTAAAATCTTTGAAAAGTCGACTTGCTCGTTCAGTCAGCGCTTTTCATTGCATTCGTCAATAAAGCTCCTCCAGCAATTGCTGCTGTACAAGAGGCAGATCGTGTTGAGTGAGACTTGAATTTTTCCGTATTGATTCCCAAACTTTTCAAAAATGTCAATATCCATCTTGATATTGTTGCAGTTGACACTTCCTTATGCTGCCGAATGAACGAAATTACAAAACGTGAAGAGTGTCTAATATGTTTTGTCAGTTCAATGTAGTGCTTAATCGTCCTAACCACACACAAATTAGGATTGGGCGTAAATGACGCATAAAATGAATCAGGGAGAAATCCTGAGCGGGATGTCCTTTTCAAATAGAGATGCTTGAATGTTGCTCCTTCAGGCGAAAAAGACAAAGTTGACAAATCAAGTAAACGAATGTCTGACGCCCTATCAGCGTTACTCAAAGCTAACTGCGTTACTAACTTCAATGACAACTGTTTCCTGGATAACTCTTGATTTCCAGGTAACGACGTTAGATACTTTATGACTAGAGACACACTCCAAATTTTGTTAAGTTTAGGATTTGGAGGATTCAAATAAAACACTCCTTCCATGAATTTAGTAACTGATGGGTGCTCTCCTAAGGGTTCACGGGACGTTTCAGAAGATAAATGGGACAACACAGCTGATCGATGAACATTAATAGTTCGGTACGATAATTTCTTGTCCATCAACAGCCAACTAAGGGGAGGGGCATCGGGCTCTATTATTATTTGTGGTGGTTCTTCGCAAATTGGAGAAGGTTTTAACTTTGCAACTGTTTGACACCACCATCTCAGTTCTTGGACAGCTTGTTGACATAATTCGAATTCCTTGTCCTACGATTTCAGCCGGTAAAGGGATGCAATTAATGAAATTTGACATTCTCTTACATGTCAGGAAGCTATCCGAAATCCGACGGGTGATAATGAAATTGGGCCCACAAATTTTGCTAATTCCCTTGACGTTACTTTAGGGTTCTGAATTCAAAAATTTGCCTGATGTTTTATTTTATCTTGCTTTGCATCTGTTAATCCCCAGGTCATATTCACAGAATTATTGTGTAAACCTAAAACATCTATGCTTTAAACTGGGATTAATACCGAACCATCTTGGTTGATTACAAACCTTATTTCAATAAATAAATCCACACAACTTTTTACATGTATTTCTACGATTTCAAAAGTGTCTCCCACTATAAGCAAGTCATCGATATAAATGATAAGTAGAATTCCCTGCGATCTTAAACATCCAACAACTGGCTTAGTAAGCTTTTTAAATACAAACGGAGCCGTTGATAACCCAAACGAAAGCGAATGGAACTCCCAAACTTTACTCCTCTATTCGAATTGCAGGTATTTTGTGTGTCCCTTAAAAATTGGCACTGCCCAGTACGCATCTTTAAGGTCTACTTTAGCCATATACCAGTTGGGCTGCAACATATCTATGAACATTAAAAAATTTTCCATTTTAAAGTGTTCAACTTCCACGTGTTTAATAAGCGGCTTCAAATTAATAAATGGCCTCCATTTTCCATTCTTTTTGGGCACAAGAAAAATCTGGCTTAAAAAATATAGTGTAGATGCCTGAGCAACAGAGCTGTTAGCCACCATGCGGTCTTACTCGTGATCCATAATATCCTCATGTTCACGTTTTACAATGTTTGGTGGTGGTGCTGACTGGATTTGGGGTTGTTCATGAAAAGTTATTTTATAACCACAGACTGTTTCAGTTATCCAGGGGTCACTTGTTAAACTTTCCTATTTATTTTTAAAGTGGCTGAAGCGCCCATCCACGGGCACTACGGATTGTGTACTAAAAGCGGTAGAATTAGTTAGTAACGTACCTTGTCCTCTACTACCACGTCCAAACGTGGATCCTATCCCTCGTATGGTAAAATTTGATGCAGTGCTGAATGAAGCAGCGCCACGCCCGAACGACCCTCGAAAGTTTGGTCTGCTTCGGGTTCCAAATCTGCCACGAGAAATGAAGCTTCCGCGGCTAGTAAAAGAATTTTGTTTCACACACCCAGCAATATCTTTATTTAAATCATTCGATTCTTTTATGTTTTAACTCAGGTTTTCTCCAAAAAGATCCCTTGCATCAGCAGCAACATCTCGCTTGGATGAAAAGGCAACTAGCGACGGGTTTAACTTTCGCAAAATAACACGTCGACGTTCATGGCACATCTGAGCATTTGAATTACCAGTAAGGCAATTACGTTACACACGGCTTATAAAACCCCTAGTGGAGACAGTTGTTTCCCTTGTTGTATTGCCTAAATACATGTCGCATGTATGGTAGCAAGAGGCTTAAGTGATTTGAGCATTTGAGACTGGATTAGTTTCAGCGGAAGTAAACCCGGAACATTTTTCAGATCAACCTTATGTTGCTTGAAAAAAATGAAAAATGGAGCGTCTACTTTGGGCATTTGTACTTTAGCGTCACTGGGTATTGGGTAGACATCTAATATGTTCTTTCGCTCCTCCACAGTCAACGCCCGTCTCATGTAGTCTTTCAAATATTTTGATGTCTTCTCTGGTGCGTCCCATGTTTTTAAAGATTGCGACGAGTACGATACCAGTTGATCAACCAAAACGTGGACGTCATCGTCATTAAAATTGTCAGCATCGTCTTCGTTTTCGTCATTATCAAAATCTATACAGGATCTCTTTTTTGAAGGTTCTGTGAAATAATGATTAATAAATTGTCAATTCCTTTATATTGCACTCCTTGCTAGTCAGTAATATAATACGTTCCGTTAGAACTTACTCTGGCCTTCCCAGAGACTCGTAAATAAAGTATGTATTTTATTTCCGTTTAACACAGTAAAATTATAGTAATAAATTAACATCTCACAAAATCATTCCTTAATATTTACGTTTATTAGTCTATTTGAACTGACATTTTTTGTCTTCTTAGACTTATGTTAAATGTCCCCCTGGACCCATATTTATTATCAGCCTGGACTCATTAATTGTCCTCCTGGACTCATATTATATGTCCACCTGGAGTCATAATTATTGTCCACCTGGACTCATATTAACTGTTCACCTGAACTTATAAATTACTGTCCACCTGGACTAATATCAACTTTATTTGTTTTAATGTATACTACACCATATCATGAGTTGCTGCATCCACAGATTCTTCGCCTTCCTCCATCTCGCGGCCACTTTTGTCTGCCTCGTGGTTACCATGCGACTTGTTGCTAATTTCCTTCGCAATTAATCCAGCTAATTGGGGCTTTAATGCACTTAGCAAAGGGCCCAATATGCGATTAAATTCTGAGTCAGGGTCATCCTGACTGCTGCTGTTATTGGTAATGTCACTTTCACTCATTTTAACAATTATTAAAATGAAATATTCAAGAGCTCAAAAATTGTTGAACTTCTTGGCTTGGTAGAGCTGAGAGAACTTGAACTTGGTAGAGTAAAGTCGTGCACAAGGAGCTTGCCTTTACCTTTAAAACAGCTCTGTGCAGGCTCAATCTGAGATAGATCCTTAATAATTATTATTCTAAACTATTGACAGTGGGGGTCCCTGAAATAGTAAAATTTGTATGGCGTCATTGAGGGACAATCCCGGCAAGCGTACTAGTGAAATCCTATGTTAAGGATACATGTCAACCTTATTTCTGAACTAATGACAGTGGGGATCTCTAAAATGGTAAAATTTGCATTTCGTAATTTATAGGCGATCCCTGCATGCATACTAGTAAAATCATATGTCAAAGGTATATGTCCACGTAATTTCTGAACTAATGACAGTGGGGGTCCCTAAAATGTTAAAAGTTGTTTGACGTAATTTATGGACGACCCCTTTTCTGTGGTATGTACTTCTAAAGTTTTCTATGGTACGAATATCTACTGAATGTCAGGTATATGCAACGTGCGGCGTAGCGTTGTGACTTGTTAACAATTGTTTGTGAATATTGTGATTTTTGGATACAAGATTGTGCACAAACTGAGTTGTGCACAATCCATCCCACTAACCTTAGATTGTGATTGTGAAAGTTTGTGATTGTGCACAATTCAATAATATGATTTAAATGGCATAAATATCAAACCAATTAGCTCTGAATGTTTAAAAACCATCTATTACCTATTACCTATAATATATAAGATTGCTGATATTTGAAAAATTGCGGCAGTAGATCGGCTGTTCTTTGATAAGTGCTGGCCAGGTCGGGAAGTGCTGGCCAACTTTAGTAAGTGCTGGCCAGTTTGACTTAAGTAAGTGCTGGCCAATTCCACTTCAGTAAGTGCTGGCCAATTCCACTTTAGTAAGTGCTGGCCAGATTGACTTTAGTAAGTGACGGCCAACAAAAAATTCTAAAAATGGGCTTAAAATACAACAATAACGTTGGGAAAAAGTACGAAATACTTTAGTAAGTAGATCAAGCTACTCTGCATTTCCAACTATATGATATTTGAAAGTGGGATTAAAAATTCAGAGACTATGGATGTCGCTATCTCGTTATTACTTTATGTTTATATTTTATTCATGCAATATCCAAATTGTTAAATTCCACTGCAATAAAAATAAAGTCAGCAGTCCATGTAGTTATTTATTAAAAATTGTGGCGTATGCCGCGACGGTATTTATTAAAAATTATAAAATTTATTAAATTACTACATCATAAAAAATGCTAAATCAACAGCCGTATTAAAATCATTAGTTAAACTCACACAGTCACTTCTAACTTTAAATAATAATTTTGAAAAACAAAATGAATAGGAATTAACAATTCCAACGAGCTGAGCTGACACGATTTCAGTCAGCTCCCGCTCCCAATCCGTTTGTCACTTCTAATTTTCTCTTTTCTCAATTTTCTGCTCCTAGTTTTCCTAATTTCCACACGTTGAGCGTGAGGCGAGGAGAAGTTTGATTGGTTGAAAGATGAAATGGATTATTGTACGTAAAACAGAATTGGCTGTCCTGAAAAGCATATGCATAGCATGAAATGAGTATGCACTATATTAAGAATAATACCGATATATATACTGCCGAAAAAAGTATCAGCCAATGACCAACGTGTTTTTTTAAGGTAGTTTGAACTGAACTGGAATTAGAAAGCTCGCTTTCGTTGAGAAAGAGTTTATTGCATATTGGCGTCGTCAGCCAACGACGTTACATGAATTACGCAAATATAGTATACCCACTCTAAATGTTACCGCCTGAAAGATTGTTTAAATGTTCTCACCTTCAAATTTGTTTACGTCTTTGGTGCCTGGTATCATTTTCCGTATGAAATCGTCAGTAAATATCACCATCTGTATGGTCATTGGTCTAGCTCGATATTGACACTATGTAATGTTAAGCTATGGATATTAGCGCGGGGGCCATAAATCAATGAAGATTTCGATGACATCATTTATGGACCACCCTTGTTGGAATTTCATAACCGAAATTTATTTCATTTGATTGGTTGTCAAAAATTGCGTTCCATTTCATATAAATCTAACGATAACCAAAAATGTGGTTTGTTCCTGTTTGTTCCTAATGTGTGTTCAGAGTTTGTGGTTGTGCACAATCAAGATTTGGTAGTTTGTGATAGAACAATCACAAAGTGAAAACAATTGTTCTTTGTGAACAAGTTACAACACTAGTGCGGCGCATGTACCTACCTACTCAGCTTCAGTGGCAAGTATTGAGATGCATGTAAAGTCTTGCCAGAGACCCGTTTTTCCTGCATTCATTTTATTTATAAAAAGCTGGTCCATTATATCATTAACTGTGAAGAACTGGTTAATCCGTTTAATTCCAAAAACAATATGGTTCTATTCCATCGCATTCACGATCATTTAAAATTTATTTGAAAAAATTAAGTTGAAAACTGTGACCTGTGGAGCACGACAAAAAAAGACACATCGACAGACAGACAGACGGACGGACATAGCCGTTCCTATAGGTATAGGTGCTCAGCATCTAAAAACAATGAATTGGTGTATTATGAGCATTTGTGACAAATTATGACTTCCTAGTTTGCGTGTACATTCATTTGACAGATGTTTTATGCTTAAGCGCTTTTAAATTGATGTGTTACTAATACTAAAGGGCTTACAATGTTACGATTAGTATTTAAAAAGTTGAGAGTGAGTGAGTTCTAAATTGCGTGAGCAACAATCCAGTCATGATAATATGGTATACTCGTAAAAACAGATGGATCCTTGGGTCCAGCGCAATTGCTCACCCGAGCTGCACTCGAAAGTCCAACTAGCAGTCGGAAACCACCCTTATCTATAACTAATGGTCCACCAGAGTCTCCTCTACAGATGCCGGCGGGAGTGGCTGTTAAAGGTAGCGCACATGTAACCCCCCAATCATTGACGTTGTGAAACCCTATGTACAAGTCTCGACATTCGCCATTTTTAATGACTCTGATATTGACGGTTTTCGGAAAGTCATTAGCCTCAGTGTTGTTGCCCCCGATTCTTCCCCATCCAACCGCTCGTACTTCTTGACCCAATTTTACTTCATCAGATTTAAGCGCTAAGCAGATTGGAGCCACGGCGCTGTTGAATTGAAACGGAGGACTTACTTGGGCGAGTGCAATGTCGTTCTCCAAAGTGGTGAGATTATAATCCTTGTGCACCACGACTGATTTTATTTTAACTACCTGCTCCGTTGGCTCAACCTTGGAGCGGTAATGGTCCCCCGCAGTAATGGCAAATAATGGATCCTCTAAAATTTCTCCAACGTTAGCGCAGTGTCCAGCCGTAATAATCCAATTTTCGTTGTAAATTGATCCGCCACAAAAATGCATTGATTTGTTATAGGAAAATCTTACTAGAAATGGGAACTCATTTGGAATCACCTCGTGACCATTTACAATCCTTCCAGTTTTTTTGTTTAAGGGTTTTTCTGAGGATATTTCCTTGTTGCTGCATTGAGCATAGCTGAATTTTTGACAGTTACCTGTATTTTGATTTTTATGTCAAACATTAGTATAAGAAATCTCTTTAATTGTATATTATATCAAGAGGTAAGAATAGCAATTACACATTTAAGAATATATCGTTAGTGAAGAACCAAAATAGCCCATATTCATTTGTAGCTAAAAACAATATCCACTATCTACAAAAATATTGAAACATGTCTTGGAAGCATTTAAATAGATTATATTGCACTTTTCAAAAACATGTAAATAGAACACTATATACACTTTTTTAAAATATGTAAATAGAACATTTTACACTTTTCAAAAACATTCAAATAAAATATTTTACAATTTTCAAGAACATTTAAATAGAAAATTTTACACTTTTCAAAAACATTCAAATAAAATATTTTACACTTTTCAAAAACATTTAAATAAAACATTTTACACTTTTCAAACACATTTTACATTTTACGCATGTCTATCATTTTGTTTTTATGACATAGCTCATTCTGATTCTAGTTTAAATTGGATATGGGTAATTTTGGTTTCTTACAGACGATTTACTGAATAATATGAGATAACTTACTGCAAGCCCTCCATCTCACATCTCTGCAAGCAGCTCTACAGTGTGACTTTTGTTGTACCTCTTTGTCTGAAAATTGATGCGGTGTCTTAAGCATTCCTACAATACTACTTGTCTTAGAAAATGTTTTTATGGCATTGCAAATTGTTTCTGCAAGGGAATCTCGAATCTTTGCATTTCCTCTTTTAGCTGTTGCTGTAATTATAGTAAACAAGTTCAAGATAATTAATTTGCCACTGTAATATGTATTTTTTATTTAGTAATTATTATTAGCACGTGCCTTCGCTCGATAGAAGATTAGATGATGTTTTTTTAAATTTAGTTCAAATATATGAACCTCCTTTTTTTGTAAGAAAAAGCATGAAACCTTTACTTACCTGAAGCACAGTGTACTACTACAAGTAAAGTTGTTCCTATAAATACTTTTGTACATAGCTCTAAAAAATACATGATAACAGTTTATTCAAAGTTTAGGAAACAAACAATGTGCAGCGTGCAATCATAAATTAGAAAAAAACAGTCGCAATTTTCAAAATGTTGCCTATGATTTTGACAACTTTGTAAAATATCTTACGTTGAGCTTGTAATATACATATTGAATATTTATGGATTTTTTAATTACATTATTATTATCATAATAATACTTGCAAACATAATGGATCATTAAACGTGTTAAAATGTAATATTATGAAATAATAAAATAAGCTTGATTATTGTAATAGTTTGAAATTTTATTTGAAATTTGAAGCATAATTATATAATAAACGTATGCGCTATATACAGTAACGCTCTGTACACTTTTACGTCAGTGTCATCATATCATCATCCCATCATTTAATGTAATTCATTTTGCACACTTAACATCTAACATAATGTTTAACACTACCGACTAGAAAAATCCGAAATATGATGTAGGTATAGGCACATTACATTATTGCAATTTAAAAATGTAACTACCTACTTCAAAAGGGAGAGTAAAATTCGATAAGAATATTGTTAACGAAGAAGCAAAACTGTCTATTTCCAATTTTCACTTATGACAAAATATCACAAAAATAAGCAAGTACATATAGGTATTTCTTACTGCTTAGTTAGTGTGCTCAAAAACCAAATTATACACTATTTAAGTCAACAAATGGAGATCCGCAATTTTGCTTCTTCAATAGGGATATACGTAAGTCGCGAGCATTGAGTTAATTGAGTGGGGGAAAATATGTGCTAACACTTGCTAATTAAATTACAAGCAAAGAAAATACTTAAACCGTTTGACTTATTATCATTAACTTTGCCTTTCCATTTTTTTGTTGTTTACCCTACCAATAAAGGATATAATACATGATATATTTAGTTTTCTAATCTTACATGTAATTTATACGTAGGTAAGTGTGTATAGATTACATACAAAAACAAAAACCAATAGGACATATTGGTGCAGCAACCGAAAGTGAGGTCTGGCAAGGATGAAGCTGCCGTTTACTTGCATGCAAAATTTATCCTTGCTAGACCTCACTTTCGGTTGACGCTACTGTACATTGTTGTAAATTAATATAAATGTTGTTAATTATTATGCTATTTTGGTATTTACGAATGTATTGCGATTATACTGCTGACTGCTGGTAATTATGGCTGCATTTTATAGCTGGCTACTATCTACTTTTGAAATGCTAATGAAGCATAAAACAAAATTAACCATGTGGAAACTGCCTTGGCAACCACAACCCATTCCATTATGTAAGGTCACGGTCTTATATCGACGTCAAAGTCAATACTACTTATTCCTTGAAGTAATGCAACTTAAATTCTAGTACATATTTTAAAACACATGACATCATTTATATAAATAAAACACTCTATGTTAAAATACCTATAAACATAATTATTATTATTTAATAAAAAGAAAAAACAATTCTAAAACTGAAAATTAAACTAGACTTGCAGATCATTGAGATATCATCAACTTTCTGTAAAATTGAGAAACATAGTAATTATTATACTTAGCATAATACTTAACATTCGCATTTATTAATAATTATTACTTACCATTAATGCCATGACATTCAGAATTCCACAACTAATGTAAGCCCTATTTTTAATATTATTCTTAACCTTGACAATAAAGATGTGAATTGGAAAATCATAATGACAAATATGCGTACTTTTAACATTAAACATTTCAAAGCCTATCAGCAATTATGATAAGAACGTTAAACGTGTGACATTTATATAGAAAGGTTATATTATTTCCTACGCAGAATATTTACTTATTAAATGTTTTTTACCAAAGTGGCGTGACACCAATAGGATTATCAATTCCGCTCTTTTCTGATTCTAACTGTAAATCAACTCTACTTGCAATCCGACCTTTAGACTTGGCTTCTTTTTCTGTAGTGAGTTCATTTGTGTAGCAATTGACAACCCATAAACTGTAAAATCGGAAAATGAATAATAATATCACTGGGATCTTTGCCAGGATGGGGAGTCCAGTCACAACGTACATTACGAGAAAAATTATCCGGAAAACGAGGATGGCACATCGAATGTAGAACCAAATTAGACACAACTTGATTGATCTCTGCAAAGTAAAAAATAATAGCTAATTATACAAATACAACTACTTTTATAGTTATGCTAGAAAATAAATAATCTAATTAATTATGTAGCGTCAGCTTTTCATTTAATATAGCTTTGATTTTTTTTCCTATTAATGCAATTATGAATTTAATTCGAGTGAAATTAACTCAGTCAATTTGTCAGATAAGAAGGGAGCGACCGTAAATGATGTCATGAAATTTGGCCAACCTTCTGGTGACCTACCCACCCACCTACCTACACATGACGTCTTTTGTGAACGCTTCCTTATTAATGTGATTCCTGTGTGTGTGTGAAACAATTTTTACGGATTTATTTTTGGCAGTGTTAAAAATTGGCGCACTAACTTACCACATGAGCTCCATAAATGAGGATAAGCGCTAAGATCACATCACAAACCCAAGAAGCAACCCAAACGCACGACACGGCAATCTCTTCCTTGGTCATGGAACAAACTAAAAATTAAATTAATTAATTATTAATTATTTAATCCCCCCTCCCAATAGTATATAGCATTACCGCCAGTTAATTTTTCATGCCAATAATTACATACTAGAGTTTCTTTAGCTAACAAATGAATCTAAATAATCCTATATTAGCTCATTTTTTGTTCTCACTTGAAGTTTCAGTGTTATCAGCTGTCACTGATGCCAGTAAACCTGTTCTATTCATTTTCTTAGCAGTTGCCACAGCCAGCTTGACCTCCTCATGCTTGGCATTGATACTGGATTTATTGGTTGGTATATCCAGCAAAGGTTCTTCATCTCCCACAATCTCACCGAATTCCGGATTCTGCTCCTGGATTTTTTGAAGACCTTGACAACCGTACTTGGCCACTAGTATGGTTTCTTCCGCGATCAACGCACAAGTCCACATCTGTAATTAATTATTTATATTGGAGGGTGAGTCAGTCATCAAATGAATTGAAACAATCTCTACACTCTATATTAAATAGGCAAGTTTAAAATTCCAAACCATTTAAAAAATTACCAGTGAAATTATAGCAACTATTTTAACTCCTTTATCCAAGGACATACAGCAACACGGTTGAACCATTTTAAATCAAGTTTTTTAAAAGGGAAAATAGAGTAAACTTATAAATAT
Organism: Dicyrtomina minuta; assembly: GCA_949802685.1. Classification (NCBI taxonomy): domain Eukaryota; kingdom Metazoa; phylum Arthropoda; class Collembola; order Symphypleona; family Dicyrtomidae; genus Dicyrtomina; species Dicyrtomina minuta. The sequence continues at coordinate 24,388,061 of OX461808.1, read as the reverse complement.
TATCACTTATCAGTCAGATTTAGAGCTCTGTCCTAATAGCCTTTCGCTTAGTTTGCTTGTAGGAAGTTTGAATAGTTTTTTTGTATACTGGTTAGTTGAAATCAGTCAGTTAGTATCGAGCACGAGGCAATTGTAGAAACACAATATAATTGTTCACAAAATTACGAAATAGGATGTAGTAGTGAATTCGTTGATTGCTGCAGGAGCACTTTTTTCTCCGTCCAACCTTCATGGAGTCCAGAATGAAACACAATTTTGATTTTAAAATGTTCAGTGTAAAGTAAGCTTAGTTCTGAGATGTAATGCGATTGTAATTTGAATTTTGTCAGATGTTAAAACTTATGTCCTATTATTCTTTGCACACGAATGAGACGTCGTTGTTTTTGAATTAGCTATGCTCTTGATCTTGATAATTCACGTTTATATCTGTACTAATTTATATTGTATTCCTTTCATCATAATTTATAAGTCGTTTGCATAATAGAGTTTTACACCTAACTCGTGGTAATCGGTACACTATACAAAATTAACGTAAACCATTTCTCACACAACGCAACGTGTTAGTTATTTTCACTGAGTAGGAAAAGACTGTAGGATGTGAATAATTTTTTAATGCAAAATGTGAACATATTAGATGCTGATAATATGAGCATGCATAATGAAGTGAACATTTAGACCATTATATCATTATAATTGTAATTCCGACGCTCTATCATCAGATAGTATATTTTTCAACCAGGAAAATTTAAAATGCGAATGATTTAGGAAGGTCACTAAATTTTAGCAAGAAGAAGATAATTTTTTTAATTATACAGGTGCAAAAATGAAAGTTTCTAATTGTTATATTTTACCCGATGAAAGTGATATGGAACTTAAAATATATCCGGACTAATGTCGAATACTTTTTTGAAGTGTCAGGTTCAGTCAGTTGTATTATTTGTCGAATATTTTTATACTACTCAAGTGTGCATTATTGTGGTTGGATATATGTATCAATTGTATCAAACCTGGCGGAAACGAAATTTATGTGTACCTACAATACTTCAATATTTATATGTTTCTAAAAATAGACGAAAATACATTGAACTTTTAAATCATCTCAAATCTCAGGTCTGTCATATTATTACAGATAGGCCGTAGGTGTAATTACGATTATTTAAATTTTTATTAACAAACACACAGGTACGAAATTTTTCTCGACATAATATCCAGACTTAGAAGTATTAGGTTGTGGAAGAACATATGTGGTCACTGGTAACAGTTTGGTTTGTGTCCCTCCTTTTTTCAGTGCTTACGGAGGGCTTGAGGTTTTTCTAGATACTTTATTTTTGTATTATGGGAAGCATTACTATACAGTGTGTCTCATAATTTTAAACTCACCCCCGATTTTGGGGGTTTCTTCCCTTCTAGAACGAATTTTTCAACGAAATATTTTTTATTGGATGACTACTCAATATTAATTAGGATTCAACTTTTATTGACCTCTAGGGGTCAAGTGGTTCTCATGCAAATAATTAAAAACCGAAAATCGGGTGTCTCAAAATTTTAAACTCACTTCACGGTTTTTTAAATTCAAAAAGCAATATCTCCCGGATGAGCCAATGCAAAAATGTGAAAATTGGTATGTGTACTCTCACATTTGTTACTAATGAATAGAATTATTAACTTTGATCATAGGGTTACTGTAGCACTGGCAGCGTTGGAGAAGGTGGGTCAACCTCATGTCAACTTTTTTCCCCATTTGATAACATGCGAAAATCACGACTTGCACCACTAAATTCCTATGTACACATGCAAATGTCAACCGATTAAATTTTAAAGTAGTTGTCTATGAGCGCAATTAAATTCTCTACAAAACAGCGTATAAGTCAATTCTCAGGTCACTTGGGGTCATGAGACGTCCGGGATTGGACATTACGGTGAGTCGATGGAATGGGCTCAGCGGTATGCAACTCACCGTTATTTATTTATTTACCGTTACTCAATTTATTTTTCAATAGTGTAATAGTATATTTCGCATGTAAAGAACCAATATGACCCACGTCCATTTGTGGCTAAATGCAATATCCACTATCTACAAAACTATTGAAACATGTTTTGAAAGCATTTTAATAGAATATTTTGCAATTTTAAAAAATATGTAAACAGGACATTTTACACTTTTCAAAAACATGTAAATACAACATTTTACGCTTTTCAAAAACTCTTAATTAACATTTTACGCATGTTTCTCATTTTGTTTTTATGACATAGCTCATTTTGATTTTAGCTTAAATTGGAAATGGCTCATTTTAGTTCTGTACATACGATATGTAAAGCATTTGTTAGAATATATGTAATAATATGACAATGGGCTATACTGATGACTGACGATTAGTTGGGGAAAAGCCAAATTATCTCTTGCTAATTTTCTGGATATTTCTTGCCTCGCAGGTGCAGCCGCCGGCCATCCCGTCGCTTCGTCGTTCCAAAACAAATTAAAGACAAAGTTATGTTATCAAGAAACAGCACAACAAAGATTAGTATATCGGTTTCTACACTGCACCGCAGTACATCTGCCTATATACATTTGCAAAAATGTAAGAGCATAGTTTTTGCATAGCCATCTAATTCTAGTCTAAGCGAAATTTTATAATGTTTGGTTGATAGCATAATAAGTTGGACTTTTAAATTTTTCAGAGCTCCAAAATGAAGTATGATGTATCACTTGCTGAAATTAATTCGAGTATTTCCAACATGTGCTAAATGGTGGTGTAGTAGCAACAAAATATCTACTTAAGCCATATCACCTAAATTTAAATTTATGTCCATGCAATTAGTACTAATTACTGTGTATCTATAATCTAAGCATTTCATGTGCTTGATAGAAAATACGCTTAAATTACCTAGAATTGTTGTCTGCATTTCTGCATGTACTTTTAGCATTAGTTGTAATTACTTATCGCCAATATAATATCATTAAGGCATCATTTTTGATCTTGTTTTATCCGTTTTACTTACGTTTGTATTGCTATAAAAGCCGTTGGAATCACCTACAACTTAACACCTGACACACCTGTAAAGGAAACATTCAAAAATGAATATAATAATCATGAGTGACATAGATTTAAAATAAAACGCGCCTACTCAAATGTATAGCACATCCAAATTTTCAAAAATTATTAAAGAATTATAAAGAAATGTCTTTTGAAAAGGGGATATAGGGCAGGGCCGGATAATGCGGCCAGCGCAGGCAGCCCCCGCTGTCTGAATTTTTTTAAAAACATGTAAATTGAATATTTTGAATTTTCAAAAACATGCAAATAAAACGTTTTGAACATTTCAAAAACATGCAAATAAATTTTTTTGTACGTTTAAAAAAAATGCAAATAAAACATTTTCCACTTTTCGCATAACATGTAAATAGGACATTGTGCACTTTTCAGAATCAAGTAAAAAGAACATTTTGCACTTTTCTAGAACATTTAAATGCAACATTTTGCTTGACCAAAAAAAAACATTAATAAAATCAAAATGGTGGTTTTTGTATGGAAAAACATTGCTGCCTCAAACCAATTCCTTCGTCCAGCCCTGCTACATGTATGGTCTGTAGTCGAAATGTGATGATATTTTTACTTTTAATTTAGTGGGACGTACTTTTCAAATTGAGACTTGTTAGACAGACTAAACTAAAACAAACCCACTAACTGAATATACTTCACAAATTTCAATCCGTAAAAGGATGAAAAACACTCCGGTGGCAGGAGTTTTAACATAACTTTGAAAGCCAGGAAAATTAGTTTTCGTTTTTTACGGCTTTACGGATGAGGCAACCTTGTAAACAAATATTTTCTTAAATTGTAACGATATTATATTACTGCAGTTTACGCCGAAGTATGTTGAACAGTTTGAGTACCCGTACTATTATAATAGTTTACAACTAATAGGCTTCTTCAAGTAGAAGGTAGACAGATTAAATATATAACTAATTTTAATCCAACTAATTGCCAGAAAGTCTCATGGGCCAGAAAGACTTATATGTAAAAGCTTGTTTGTTGTTAATTAGATTGTATAGAATTTTAGTACTGAATTATGTAGCTAGTTCTACATCACACCGGCGTCGTCACCCTTTTCACGCCAAAGGTAAATACTAATAAATTATTAGGACACAGCTTGTTTACATGGTAAGCATTTAGTAAACCGTTGCATAATAAATTGAGCTTACCTACTTTAACATAAGAAACGACTGAACCCAAATATCGTTCGCAAAGAATTTTGTAGGTTATTGCGAATAGCGAATGCTACCAAGCTCCATGTATCAATCTTGAAATTACTGTAACTCAGCTGATAATAAAATATATTTTTAAATTAATTCCAGAATGAAAACCCTTGGCACGAGCTTCAAGCAAAGATTTCTCCAAAATTCAACTGGGACTGGAGATGTAAGCGAAAACAGCAAAAGAGATCGGAGAGATGTGAATCACGGGCAAGGCAATAAAATAGCACTGCAACTCAGGCCTGTTGTGAAACTTTTGCAAGTCCTTGGAGGATATCACATTTCTGAAAATATCCACAAACCTCCAGATCTACAGCATGAACAAAACGAAAGCAACAATTCAAGAAGTGTATTTAATTTTGAGAATAGGTTGAAACCGGAAGATAATTTTTGTGTTTCGACAAAAGGCAATTATTATTGCGTCATACCAATAGATACTTCTGACCCACCTGCTGATCCTGACGATGATTTCTACGAGTCGACCTCCTTCAAATGTCGATCCGTAATTTGTGTCCGATTTAATCCGATGTGTTACGGTATACGGACACTTTCCCCCGCACATAATCCCCCCCGGACATTATACCCCCATGCAGTAACCCTGGACATTTTCCCCCCAGTCCAAAAATGAAACAAAGGGAAAAACAAATACACATATAACAGTGTGGTAAACACTTAAACAGTATGGTACATATTATATACAAATTTTCAAGTTTGCTAGTAACAATTAACTTTGAGGAATATTACTATTGTCTAAGGTGCTTTTTTTCAATATACTTTTCTACATTTTTGAATTTATATTTTGTTTCACTACGCACATTATTTTGCTTAAGGTATAATATATTTTGGATTAAATTGGATAAGTCGTGAGGAAAGTATTTAATGATTTATCACTATCACTATATTATAACAGTATATGCATCGTAGCATCTTAAATACGGGTACGGGGGAAAACATCCGGGGTTACTGCTTAGGGGGAAAACGTCCGGGGGGATAATGTCCTAGGGGGGAAATGTCCGGGGGGAAAGTGTCCTACAACCAGCTGTTACAGTTAATCATGGTCGTGGAGCGCTATGCAAGCATATTAATCTTTATGACGTTTAGTATTGAGTATATTAAAAAGCTTAAAATGCCGCAGCCGTAAAAAGTTATGTATTTCGTGCATTAATTAGATTTTTCATTTCATTTTTATTGTAGGGATGATTGAAGAAATTTGATTCGAATTTAGAATGTGTGATTCAATTTTGTAGGTTGGCGTTCAAGTGGTGACATATTTAATCGTTATCATGCAATTTCAAGATACAAGTAATGATTAAAAACGTCAAGATCCCAATCAACACGAGTAATTAGAACTTAAAATTAAAAAAAACATCAAATATAAATTTCAAAAAAAGGTTCCAAATTATGTAAATCGGTAGAAAAAATGTGCAGCAACATCAAAGCAAATAACAGCGCACCTATTTTTAATGGTGCATGTAGTTAATGCATTAAAATTATTCAGTTGCTGTAGTGCAATTACTCACAAGGGAATGGTTTCACATGGAACTCGCCAATTTTAAAATCTGCCAGTGCACAAAAGGGTATTTTCATAAAATATCGACCATATTAGGGAAATTAAAAAATTTTGAAAGTATTTCAAAACTCAAAGTATTTTTTATTTGAACTAATGTATAGCAGCGGATACAGTGATGAAGTTGTTTTCAATTTTCCCAGGTATGTCTAGAGCCAGAAATTTTTACTCAAATATTTTAACATGGCGTGTATAGGCAATTATGCTCTTTTTAGTTAAATAGTTTCACGCCACTGGGCGAAGGCGAAACGTTTCTTATTCGCCTACAGGAATCTCGAGGTATAACTGTATGCATGGTGAGGGGTCGTCAATAACTTATGTTATTGTATTGTAATACCCCCTGTAATGAGCTTAACCAATGCGGAAATGGCTACCTTTAACATTGGATGTCTTCAGTCTCTAAGCTGACCCATTAATTGACACTACCCATGACGTCGTTTATGTACGATCCCCAAGCTGACGAGCACGAAATTCAGATTTCTTATTGGTGAAGGGTGGGCCGTGGGCCCTTTGTAAAACATTAGTTCTCAGAGTTCTCAATGTATTGAGCTCAGTACCGGCAAAACGAAATCAGGTCGTTATTTGGTAGTCATTGTGTTTTCCCTAAATTCCAGCACTATAAGAAGACCAACGTAAACTCATTTTCGAACTATTTCACTAACAGATTTCCACTGAACATCGCTGTCGTTTTTCATAGTGAATAAATCTCTCCTTAATGGACCAATTTCGCTTTCCAAATATATTCAGTTCTTCAAAATCTTAACTTTATTAATGCTCCATTGTAGTTCAGTTAATTAAGAGTTCGTAACTAAATTAGCCTCAACTCTTTATTTCTGAGCTGATTACATAATCTGCTAATTATTTGTTGAGTGCTTGCTGTGACGAATGACGGATCTTGAGCTGAGCTGAAGTGTTTGAATCATGGAAAAAGCCAATAATGGTTTGGAGGGGAAGAGGGAAGATCGTGGTGACCAACTTGCAATTGATATGCTCAGTCCTTCGAATAAACTACCAGGGAATAATAATTATTCTGTACCACCCGCACAGAATAACTGTAAGTGTCAATAATATTGTTTTAATTTAATTTTTCACACAATTCATTTCACTTAGGAAAATAGTTGCATTTAATTTAATATATTGAACAATAAGCGGTCCTACTGTTGCACCTAATACCAAATCCAAATCGAGTTATAATCCATATAGCTCAAAAATAATTTCTTAACTAACTTAATAAATCTCAAAAATATCTGTAATTGTTTTAGGCGATGCAATAGACGAATCTGTATCTGTACAGGGTGTTACGGAGTCAAGTAAGGCTGGTACTGGTATTCCCTATTCACTACGGCCACAATTAAACCGACCTATCAACTCATCATCAGGTATACTATACATGAATTTACTTTGTTTTTAACTTTTTCGTTATAAATACTTTCATAACTATCTTTTCTACTTTAATTATTATCAAAAGTAAATGTAGATAAAATTTATTCTATCGTAGTGCGTTCTTAAGAAATCGTCGTACTTTCATTTCGTTGCTTCACGATATTTTTGTCAATTTTGTAAGATTCATTTCCAGAGTCTGATCGGTCACCACCGGACCCACTGACCAAGAAATCCGCTGAGGGCTCGACACAATTCTCAAAGCTCAAATTGATGCAGGAATGTCAAAGACAGATGAATCCACTGGACCATGCAATCTTTACTTCAGAAATAGCTTTGAATGTTGACTTGGTTAGTAAGAACGAAAGAATTCTTGAAGAATTTAAAAATAATAATTTTAATACTACAATTTTACCAATTTTGAATCAGTAATAAATATGCCTAGAAAGCTAATCATAGTTACTTTCAATTATTGAGAAAAGTTTTGATTAAACAAATGACGATTTTGATTGTTCTTTCAGGTTGTAAAATCCTTGTTTCGCTACATGAACTGCACCACGCTTAAGTCCTGCCGTCTCGTCTGTAAGAAATGGAAGTATTTTGGAGCGAAAGAGCTTCAGCGTCGACGAAACGTCACAATTCAACTCTCCTTTGGCTACGTTATTGACACGTCCGAGAAATGCATCGGAAGTCTTCTCACTGTCATGGAGAATGCTGAAGCGAACTCTTTTCCTTGCGCATCGTATCATGTTTCAACTGAGGAATTGAGTTTTCCTCGAATCCAGAATTTTTTCCGCGTTGCCGAAGCTCAAAATCCAATAAAAAAACTTTCTCTTACTCTTAATTACGAAAACAAGAAACTTCCCTGGAAAGAAAGCACCTTGCTAGAAGATTTGCAGCACCTGCTATTTCGTCAGGTGCCAAATCTCGAAGATCTCAGAATTTACTTCCTGCTTCCTTTCGATTCGGCTCTTGGATTGAACCCGTTTGATTCTGATTTCTTTCATCTGGAAAATACTTCACATTTACTCCCGAAGGTGACGTCTCTGAATTTGTCTGGATCCTACATCCCGGGGAATATATTTGAAGACGTAATGGACGCTGCAATAAATCTGCAGTCCTACAAGGGGGTCTATTTTTCCCCAAAGATGCTGGAGTATTTCGTGGATGGGAATGGAAGACATCGAATTCATCTCTTAAAACATTTATGTTTCTATATTCATGGCGCTTTTGTGGAAATGATGGAGCGACTTGTAAGTCTACACGGAGACGATCTTAAATTAGAGTCTTTCTTCTTTTGTAAACACTTGAGGAGGCTGAACGGCGGACCTGAGCTTTGGTCAAGAGCATCTTCTGTCATCAGTCAGCTATTCCTTTCAAGTGCAAGTACATTGAGACGACTGGGAATTATGCTTATGCGATTTCTTCCTGGGTTGGCGATTCCTCGACTCCCCAATTTGCGAACCATTCTACTTGTGGGAAACATTGCCGAGGGCGATACTGATAATAATTTTTTCTTCCCTTTGGGATTTAGCGTTGCGAAGAATTTCCCTATTTTATCTACCGTTGGTTTTAAATATGGCTTAACTTTAAAGTCATTAGAAATGTTGAGCATAACTGAGCCCGTTACCAGTGTGACGCGAATTGAAATTTGGACCTGGGACAGCCAAGGGATTGATGATGGCACTCGTGCCCGTTTGTATGCAGCCTTCCCTTCTGTTGTGCTCATTGAAGAAAGAATTTAAATGAAAGTTATACTTAATTAGTTCCACCGTTTCTATCGTAAACAGGAGATTGCGTTCGATTGCTAAAAATGCTTTGGAACTCATAGGAAGTTATTTCGAAATTATTTTGCGTTTGTTATAATTATTGTAAATTCATATTTTGAAATCACGAATCTCATTGTACTAGTAAACGTAATATTTTATTGTTATTAATTAATATTGTGTCAATGCATATGTGTCAAAGTATTCCTTTTGTCAATAAGTAGAAGTTCAAAAAGTTGGTCCTTAAAAGTTTTGTGAATAATTTGTATAAGCATACTTTACAACTTTATATTGGCACTTATGTTATTTTTCACGTCTATTGCAAATAAATTAGTGTGTATACAGTAAAATTAAATATCCAGATTCCTGTCTTCCAGCAACTAAATGGTAAAAGATTTATGCCAGCTCTTTGAACCACCTTCAGTTTATTAATTAAATAACACTATCATAATAGGAGTATGCAAAATATTTTACGTTTGGTTAGCTCAAAACAGGAAAGACGAATTTACATAGGAGGGGACGAATAAATGTGAATCTTCTGATGAACAAACGAATGACACACACATATAATAATATATCCGGAAATTGAGATGTTGGGGATTTCCGCATACCAATAGACGTGTAGTAAAGTAGATTGTGCCATAACGCTTGCATACAATATTTATGTTCACAGTACTTTACAGTAATTTTTTTCTTCTGTAACGGTGGGTTGGTGCGGTTTTCGGCCCTTTACTGGTATCGCTACTATTGGGTCTTTACTGTAATTGACCGTGTGGACAATTCCTTAGTAATTTGTTTCGATTAATTAAGGATCTCGCAACAAAATACTTTGGCTATGTGCATAGTAGTAGAGTGCGTATATGTGATCATGCCTTAAGTGTGATCAGTGGCTGGTGCTAAAGCATAAGCTGCATCAGAAATCCTTTACTAGCCGGTAATGATAGCTTGTACTCTTAACTAACGACAGTATAATTTAGGGTGCGAAACTTTGAAAACCTGGGCAGAGTAAAATCGTCGAAGTCCGAATATCAGAATAACTCGTATTCCGAATTTTTTTCCGAGTTTTCAAATTTCAAAATTTCTAGTGTTGTACATTTTAGAATTAAACAACGTGTGCAACGTGATTGATACATTCATTACCAACTAGTTGAAGATACTGTTTGAGATTTTCGTACTGAGAGTTCCCACTAAAATAGATGAAAGGTCAAAGTGTCAAATCCGGGAGTTGTGCTATAATGTGATCATTCTATGAGCTCTAAATGTGATCAGAGCTGCAGATGGCTAAAAGCATCGAATCAACTCACTAGTCAGTTTATCGAACAGCTTATTAAAATAAGTTGACAATGGTGTTTTACATCATTAGGGATCGTCCATAAATGATGTCGTCCGGATGGGTGTGGGTCCAGTCAGATTTTGAAGACATATTACACGTATAGCGGTTTAAGTAATGTTGATGTCATGACAATCATGACATAGAGGTGAATGGGTTATGTCCTAATAAAGTTTTAATTTGGGTGACATTATTTATGAACCATCCCTTACAGCAAATTTTGATTTTTTGTAAATTAGAAAAATGGGTGGGTATTAAAATTCAGTGTATCGTTAGCATTATTGTGGTGTGTAGCTCAAGATAAATCCACTAGTTCAGGAATTCCTCGATCATTTACGCAATTGCTGTTATCACATGTTACAGATGCCGAATTATCGTTTATTTTATTTTTATCCACCAAGATTTTGACATCATTTATGGGTAACCCCTTAAAAATCGTCCTTAAAGAATGTCATCGTTCGGGTCAGCTGGTCTAGCCAGATATTGAAGACTGATGACATTCCATTTTAAAATAGTCGCTTACTCAATGGTAAGAGATCATCCGTAAATGATGTCAGGGGTACGGTTAGTGGGTCAGCTAGGATCTTGATGACAACGTATGTTAAAGATATCCATCTATTCTACACAATGGTTCGGTTGATGACAGGGTAATCATAGGGTCGTAGAAATGGAGATATTTCGATGACATCATTTATGGGCAACTCCTAAAATGATAAAATAGTGGTTGGACAAAATGTCATTAATTTTGTGACGCCATTTGCAGACCACCCCAAAACATGTGATTTTGTATTTTACGCATGTAGTGTTATTTAAACTCTCATAAATAGAACCTAATATCGCATTATCTTTCATTTTCCATCTTATCTGAAAGTTTTCTAGAGTGATCACATAAAAGGCACTAACTTTTTCACTGTAATATTAATGCAATTTTAACATGATCACATTTTGGGACACGGTGATCACATTTACAGCATTTTTGTAATATCGAAAATTATCGAAGATATTTCATACAATTCGGTATAAGTCTTCGAATTTTCAGTTTATCGGTTTGATATTTTAAGGGTACATAGAGAATGAACTGGCTAGTATTTGAGTACATAAACAGTGAATTTGGAGGAAGTACAAAAAAAGTTACAGATTTTCAAAGTTGAAAAAAAATGAACCCGATCACACATACGCACTCCCCTACTATATAAAAAGAATATAATATGGCCAACTAAACCAGCTAGGTATTTTGCTCCTCTATATCGGTATTTCCTTTTAACTGTCGTCCTTATGTCCGAAATATTGTTGGAATGAGCGAATTATACATGAGCTCAGGATCCGTCCGATTCAATGTATATTTTGATATAGGTAGGAATTTTAGTTGAAGAAATAAAGTGTTAAAAGTATAAAATATCAAACTATAAAAATGTAAAATGATGAGAACGGAAATGACTAATCAAAAGCATGAATAGGAATTATGAATGAAGTGTAAGAATAGAAAGATTCGATGTTATTTAAATGACGCAGTTGCATTGCAATAATTATTATAAGGTGTTAACTATATTATGCTGATTGGATTATTTTACGATTTGAGAAACGGCGTGGCCGGAGATGTAATTTGTGGAAGCTTGATCGATGCGAAATCACTCTTGAGCCAACTTCCAAACTGGAGTGGTAAAGATTTATTATCAAATCAAAGTCTATTAAAATCTATACACGTACTCAAAGTTAGTTGTTCAATATCCGGGTATCTCAATCATTCACTTGTACACACAACATCCAACATCCTTTATTTAAAGATGCCGGGCATTAATAACAGTTAAAGACATAATATAGCATATCCTTAATGTAATTATGTAATGCCTATTCGGAAGTAGGCACCGTTTATTGTTGTACGGAATCAAATCACAGGCCAAATAGGAATAAATTCTGGACAGATATTTAAGAATGGCATTAAGATTAAATGGCCTTGGCATACACAATTTGATATTTATTATGGAGTAGGACATTATTTTTGAAAGAAGTCCCCCTTCCAACACATAACGTAACTACCTACTAGAAGATCTCTCAGAGTTTTGGTTTCGGTGTAAACCTTTAATGTATCATATAATCGAGGTAAGAATCATTTCGTCCTAAGTCCAATGCGAGTGCACTGCACTTACGAGGAAATGATTCTTCAACGACGATGAGTCATAGGCATGGTATGTATAAGCACACGCATGTACGCATAAATCGAGAAAACAGTGAAATGCCGTGTTGAGTGCTGTGACTGTGTAAGCAGTACGTGTAGAGGTTCAGATAAACGAATATTTGTGGACCAACGAAAGTTGTGTTTCAGTCAGTTGTGACGTTGTGAGGAAGCGTCGGCGAAGGGTTGTCGAGCAAGATTCTACAAGTTCCGTTTTCTGTCAAATACATCAAAAGATTTTATTTTATCGTTAGTTGAACGTTTGTTGGCCTCCGTGACCATGTGCTATAAGTGCAAAACAGTTCAGTTTGTTTGTAAACAGTAGCATGCAAGGTGCGTTTTGCATTCTGATAAATGAAAAAGATCCGAAAAGCGGTTCAAAAGTTTGTAAATCCGTTTAATAATGAATAAGTTCTGAAAATTGAAAAATTGGATCAGAAGTATTGTAAACTTTTCTAAAGCATCTCTGCTCATCGTAGTTTAAATCTAAATCTGCATAATAAATAAATCTGACCTCCTCAATGTTCCCATTTCGTTTTCCAAAGAAATTCAGTTCTTCAAAATCTTAACTTTCTTAACCATCCATTAGAGTTCCAAAATTCAGTTAATTAAGAGTTAGTAACTAATTAGCATTGACGGTATTTCAACTACTCACTTCATCTACTAATAATTGGCTGAGTGTTCGCCCTCAGTCAGAAGTGACTGATCCTGCCTGCTGACTAGTGAGCTGAAGTGTTAAAATCATGGAAAACGCTTATGTTGTGGAGGGAAAGAGAGAAGGTCGTGGGAACGAACAACATACAATTAGTAAGTCCTTTGCTTCGAAAACTCAACCGGGGAATAATAATATTTGTATACCACACGCACAGAATATAAACTGTAAATGTAAATAATTCCTACCTATCTGCATAATTTACATAATTTTTACATTTCTCAACGGAATTTGACATGCAATATACCATTTTGAAGCTTTTAAAAAATAAAAAATAGAAAATTCGTCCAAACTTGAAACTTATTTTGTCTACTATTTTTTTATAATTGCAATCAACTTTAAATGCGCAATTTTATATTAAAGCCTTGATAATTTTCGCGTCAATCTCAATACATATTATTCTATTCGTCATTCCCGTCATTTTGATTTATCACTCATTCTCTGTATTTGAAGAGAGTGGTCGGTTGAAAATTGAGAATTTGAAATTTAAATTTTCAATATATTATTCCTATACCTATCTAATTACATAATTTGAGCGAATTTTGAATTACTGAACAGAATAAAAAATACAATACATCACTTTGAAGCTCTTAAAAAATAATAAATATAAATCCTTTAAAATTGACAATGATTTCATCTATTTGTTTAAATGCAATTACCTTTCAATTTTCAATTTTTAATTTAAACTTAAATATCTTTGCGCCAATGTTTTTTGTATTAAATTTACGTGTTGAAAAAGTTATATAAGATTTATTGCATTAATATTAATTATATAATATAAATTCAACTAAATCAAACTGCCTAATGTTGCTGTTAAGGATGCCATTAAACTAGGGCTTTAGCCCTTGTTTTTTTATTGTTATTAATGTTTAACATAATTCATTTCACGCTGAAAAATATATGCATTGAAATCAAATATATTGAGCAATGGTAAGCGGTTATACAACCGGTGAGAAGCTGTGGCTGCTAATCCCAAATCCAAATGAGTGAGGATCTGTATAGTCGAAAAGTACTTTCGCAATTTACTTAGAGAAGTCTCAAAAATATTTGTGATTTTTTCAGGTGACACGATAGACGATCCTGTGGAGGTTGTTACGGAGTCATATAAGGCTGGTAGTCCCTATTCACTGCGACCACGATTAAAGCGACCCACCAACTCATCAGGCATACTAGATCAATTCACTATTTTTAACTTCTTTTAATAAATACTTTCATTATTTTTTTCTAGTTTAGTTATTACTAAAAAGTAATTAGTAATTAGTGGTAAATATTATTATGCTATCGTAGTGCGTTCTTTAGAACTTGTCGTATTTTTTATTTGCTTCACGATATTTTTGACAATTTTTTACGATTTATTTCTAGAGTCGGATCAGTCACCGGAGCCACGGACGAAGAAACCCGCTAAAGGCTCGAAACAATTCTCAACGCTCAAATTGATGCAGGAATGTCAAAGACAGGTGAATCCACAGGACGATGCATTTTTTGCTTCGGAAAAGGCTTTGAATGTAGACTTGGTAAGTTTGAACGAAATAGTTTTTCAAGAATTTATAAATTATATTCAATTTAATACCACAATAATAACAATTTTAATCAGTATTAATTTCGCCTGGAGAGCTAGCTTTTAGTAAGAAAATTTTGATTAAATAAATGACGATTATGATTGTTGTTTCAGGTTGTCGAATCCTTGTTTCGCTCCATGAACTGCACAACGCTCAAATCCTGCCGTCTCGTCTGTAAGAAATGGAAGTATTTTGGAGCGAAAGAGCTTCAGCGTCGACGAAACGTCACGATTAAACTTTCCTTCGGCTACGTTATTGACACGTCCGAGAAATCCATCGGAAGTCTTCTCACCGTCATGCAAAATGCTGAAGCGAACTCTTTCCCTTGCGCATCCTTTGATATTTTAACAGAGGAATTGAGTTTTTCTCGAATCCAGAGTTTTTTCAGCGTTGCCAAAGCTCTAAATCCAATAAAGCAACTTTCTCTGACGCTTAATTACGAGAAAAAGAAACCTCCCTGGAAAGAAAGCAGCTTGCTAGAAGATTTGCAGGATCTTATATTTCGTCAAGTGCCAAATCTTGAAGATCTTGAAATTCGCTTCTGCCTCCCTTCACATTGGGCTTATGGGTTGTACACGTCGGATTCTGATTTTTTCAATCTCGGAAACTCTTCACAGTTACTCCGGAAGCTGACATCTCTCACTTTAACCGGAACGTACATCCCCAGGAAATTATTTGAAGACGTGATGGACGCTGCAGTAAATCTACAGTCCTACAAGGGGTCTCTATATTTACCAGAGCACCTTAAGTATTTCGTTGATGGAAATGGGAGACATCGAATTTATCTCCTGAAGCATTTACGTTTCTATATTCATGGCGCTTTTGTGGAGATGATGGAGCGACTCGTGAGTCTACACGGAAACGATCTTAAATTGGAGTCCTTTTTCTTCTACAAACACTTGAGAAGGCTGAACGGCGGAGCTGAGCTTTGGTCCAGAGCGTCTGCTATCATCAATCAGCTATTCCTTTCAAGTGCAAGTACAATGAGACGACTGGGAATTATGCTAATGCGATTTCTTCCTAGGTTGGCAATTCCTCGACTCCCCAATTTGCGAACCATTCAACTCGTGGGATACATTGCCGAGGGCGATACTGATAATAATTTTTTCTTCCCTTTGGGATTTAGCGTTGCGAAGAATTTCCCTAATTTATCTACCGTTGGTTTTAAATGGGGCTCAACTTTGGAGTCATTAGAAATGTTGAGTATAACTGAGCCCGTTACCAGTGTGAAGCATATTTGGATCATGGACAACCATGGGATTGATGAAGGCACTCGTGCCCAATTAAATGCAGCATTCCCCTCGGTTGTGCAGATTAAAGAAGGAATTTAAATGAAAGTATGAAAGTTATAAGTAATTAGTTTCACCATTTCCATCGTAAGTAAGAGATTGCCTTCGATTGCTAAAAATGTTTTGGAACTCATAGAAAGTGATTTTAAGATTAGTTTACGTTTATTGTAATTATAGTAAAGGCGTATTTTAAAACCCCAAAATTATGTATTAGTACTTACGTAATATTTAATAGGTAATAATCAATATAGTGTCAACACACGTATTTAAGTATCCCTGTTGTCATTAAGTAGTAGTTAAAAATGTTCGTCCTTAAAAGTTTCGTGAATAATTTGTGAAGCATACTTTACAACTTTACATTGGCACTTATGCTGCGGTTCATGTATGTTTTATTTTTTATTGCAAATAAATTCGTCTGTATTAAAAACAAATACCCAAATTCTTGTCTTCCTGCAACTAGATGGTAAATATTTCTGGCTGCTCTTTAAACAATCATTGTTGTTATTGAAAAAGTTCGTTATTCAAATAAAACGACCATACAGGAGTAGTTATGCAAAATATTTCTCATTTAGTGCATGAACGGTTGGCATAGGGGGGGGGGGACGAATAAATAAGAAGTTTGCTAGCAAAACGTGTTGTCCATTTTTTCAGAAATTGAGATTATTGGTGCTTAAGAACGACTAAGTATATATCATTCACACTGCAATATCAGAGGTCAAAGGTCACTGGAACTATTTTAAATAATTCGCTCTAAAATCGATTTCTGGTAAAACACGTTAAGTCCATCGGTCGTTTTTAGATGCTGAGCTTAAGCATCTAATGAAATGGTCAAGTCCGTCCGTCCGTCTGTCTGTCCGTCTGTTGGCCGTACACTACAGATCAAACCAATAAAGCAATTGTCTTTGAACAACTTATGTGATGAAAAATGCGACCGGGTAGGTCTGTATTGTTTTTTCACTTCAATCGGACTGACCATTGCTCTACAATTAAATGTTGAATGGACCCATGTCAAAAATCATGAAAGTGAGCTTTTCAAAAAGCATAAGATACATGTAAACAACTGAGAACGTACACCTACATAGGTAATTTTAAAGTTCTGCGCGGCGAATACAAGTATATCTAATAGTACAGAACCAACCAATCTCAGCTACAGTTTTCAATGGTCATAGTCTGTGGTCTGCTACGTCAGATACTCATTGAATAGGTTATAGATATTAAGATATTCACTACATAGGTTATAGATATTCAGAGATCGTCCATAATGACGTCCTTCAAATATCGTAGTTTTAAGTACCCCCATTTCTAACTTAAAATTTTCTTCCAACCTGTTCTACCAACACGTGCTAAACTTACCTATATTGTTTATGGCTATTCAGGGATCTTCCATAATGACGTCCTTCAAATATCATAGTTTTAAGTACCCCCACCCCCATTTGTAACTTTAAATTTTATTCCTACCTGTTTTACCAACACGTAATTAACTTTAACTTACCTATATTGGTTATAGGGATCGTTCATAATGACGTCCTTCAAATATTATAGTTTAAAGTACTCCCATTTCTAACTATAAATTTTTTTTCAACCTGTTTTACCAACGCGTTATAAACTCGCCCTGATTAGTTATAGATATTCAGGGATCGTCCATAATGACGTCCTTCAAATATAATTTTAAGAACCCCTTTCTCTAACATTAAAATTTTTACTAGCTGAGCAAGCATCTATTTGAATGGTGTTGGCTGTCTGTTGGTTTGTCTGTCTGTCTGTCTATATGGCTGCAGATTACACGCTATAGGTCACATGCTACAGATCACATTATTGAACTGATTCAATGCATACAACGTTCTATCGTCCGCAAGTTTGAGGAAAAATTGCTATACAAATACAATTTCTGAACGAATGTTAAAATCATGTTTTACAGTAAAACAAAAGAGGTGACAATATATTGAGGTAGATACAGAGGTGTGAGCTTGTCATGTTTCGTAATTAAAATGAACGGAACCTTTGCAAGAATTTGCATAACAAGGGAAGGTATTTATCAATAATGTACGTTCACAGCGCAGCCAAGTTTTGTCGTATTTTGGTTGTGAGTTTAGGACTGCAGTGTCGAATTCGAAGATCTTCATGCGCAGGTCTGGTCACAAAGCTTTGATTACCAACTCAGCTTTTTGGCATCCGACTTCCTCACTTTTTTTGACGTACATACGTATGTGGCTCACACATAGTAATGGCTATCCCGTACTTCTTCCAAATATCACAATTTTACGGATCCTTCTTTATTACTACATATCCCGGACATACGAATGTAGCTTAAATATGGTAAGGCATAGTTCTTAAATGAGGTCATTTAAATAATACCATCCAACTTTTTACACTACAAAAACTTGTAATTAGCCTACTTTTACCGGCGCTGACTGCGATAGCTTCATTTTAGCCTTACTGCAAAAGCATTGTTTACCAGTGACTAACCCAATTTGCTGTAAGCTCAGCATCTACTTCGGACCCACGGTCGCCAAATCCGACGCGAAGCGCCGGATTTTTTGGCACAACACTTTAAGTCCACTAAGCCCAATAAAAACAACTGATTCTTATAAAAAAATATCCAAATTTGCCCAAAACTTTGAGTTTCACCCGCTTTTAATGAAACAAAAATCATTCGTTCCAGTATGAAATTCACGTGTACTATTATTAGGGGATGGTCCATAAATAACGTCCCACAAATTATCATTTTTTAAGGCTAATCCATCCCTATGTCATGTCATCGCTTTAGCATTGCGTTCAACTGGTATCTTTACTACGGTATGTCATGACTACACGACTAGATCCACTTACCCTACCGAAAACGTCATTTACGGACGATCCCTAACAAATCAATATGTAAACTAAAATTCAATTTATTTGGTACATCTGGAAGCTTTGCTGGTTTAATATTACAGAAGGGCATGGGTCACCAAGTAATTAAGAAATTCCGTACGAAACACAAAGGGGTATTTTTTAAAAATTTCTGCCATATAAATGAAATGGTGGTGGTGGGAAATATGAAAAAGTTTCAAAATGTTTCAAACAAATTTTTTTATGCATTATGCACCAATACTAAAATGATAAAGCAGATTTAGTGATGAAGTGTTTTTAATTTTGCCAAGGATGTCTAGAGCTAGAATATTTTAATGTTTTTGTTTACCATTGCTGATATAAGGAAACATGGTAAATTTCACTAAATAGTTCTACGCTGTTTTTTACAATTTAGACTACTTGAACACGGTTTAGTATGTAGAATTGTATGGAGGTTTTTCCTATCGTGCGCATTTTCTATTGGATTATTGTTTTTTCGTAAAAAATTGAGCAGGTAATATATGCAATTTTAATGGTTGGGAATATTAAAGCCGTTTGTACAGCTTTATTACATATATGAATTTGAGCCGTAATAACATGTTTGTTATTACTTTAATGAAAAATGCGCACGATAGGAAAAACCGCCATACAATTCTACATACAAAACTGTGTTCAAGTAGTCTAAATTGTAAAAAACAGCGTAGAACTATTTAGTGAAATTTACCATGTTTCCACATATCAGCGATGGTAAACAAAAGCATTAAAATATTTTAGCTCTAGACATCCTTGGCAAAATTGAAAAACACTTTAACACAATATCTGCTCGATCATTCTGGTGCATAAAAAAAATTAGTTTCAAAAATTTTGAAACTTTTTCATATTTCCCACCACCAAGTCATATGGCCGAAATTTTCAAAAAATACCCCTTGTTCGCGAAAGAACAGTAGTGTTTCTTATGAAGAAAATAAAGAAGTAAGGGGTCGTCCACAAATGACGTCATTGATAGGTTCAGTGGGTCTACTTGGCAATCCTATGCTAGAGATAGTCTTTTACGCAATGTGATTAATCTGGTGACAAGGGAGAACATGGTCTTAAAAACGAATACATTTTTATGACGGCATTTGTGGACAATCCCAAACTTTCAAACATACATTCTTTAGGAGTAGTTAGTAGATTTGCACTCGAATATTGGACATTGGATGCGTAAATTAGTTTAAAGGATGTTACTGTTTTATTTACATGTTTTTAAAAAGTGCAAAATGTTCTACTAACATATTTTTAAAAAGTGCAAAATGTTCTATTAACATGTTTTTAAAAAGTGCAAAATGTTCTATTTACGTGTTTTTGGAATGTACAATTCATACTTCAATTTACAATCAGAAAATAGCATGAAATTGAATTTAATTCAAAAGGTTAATGTTTTGCATTGCTTCCTATGGATTTTTTGGCAAAACACCACGATTTCCAAATTTTGAATCATTTTTAAAAACTTCCGACGCTGCGTCAGATTTGGGTATTTTTGGCTACTAATACACCTGGTAGTATGCAGTTACGGAAAAAAAGATTTCGAAAAAATAATCACGTTTTCACATGATTATCAAAATTTGCGGTTCCTGTAAAGTTGGGTAACATGGACTTAACGTGTTTTGCTTGCAAAGTCCTTCCCACACGCTTAGCGAGGTGCTTACGAGGGATTTTGACCTGACAGGTATTTTGATATTCTCAATAAATCCAAAATATTGCAATTTTTGAATTTCCCGCAAAAACAAAAAATATTGTGTTAAATGAAGATTTCGACCGGTAACTCAGTAAACTTACACAAATATGATATACTATTCGAACGGTAACGATCAGGCAAATCTAAATAACTTAGTGTGCACGCAGGAGTGTTATTAGTTTTTAAATGGTTTTAAAAAAACCTAATTGCAAATTTAAAAAAGTTAACGGAATTTGTCGAGTGATATATCATTTGAAAGCAGGCGCGTGGGAACGAACTTTTGCATGGGGGGGGCAAGATTTTTAAGCCTGAAAATCAGTGGTATTTGTCCATCGTTAGCTCGAAGTAGATGCTGACCTCGCAGCAAATATAAGCTACAACGAAATAGTAAAATATTATTGTAATTGTAGCAACAATTAAATATGATAAATTTTAGTTAAATCATTCTTCAAATATATTTCGTACCAAGGTTCTTCACAAAAGTTACAGCCTTAATTTAATTCGTTAAATATTTTCAACTGAAAGCTATATGTCATAGTTGCGTCGTTTGTGAATAGTTATTTGTTGTCACTTATTTTGACCCCATCGAAAATTATACCCTTATTTGTACAGAAAAACCACGTTAAGGGCACCAACAAGGCCTTGATACTATTAAGTTTGACCGCACGCACACCGAAGCTTAACGTCATTTGATCCCATTTCATTATTAGCAGCCGCGTCAGATGTAAAGCTCGAGATTTTTAGCTAACAAATTCATTAAATATTTCTATGAGTCGAATATTACCTACAAGCTGTGGATAAGCATGCAAAATACAAAGAAATTTGAGACGATTTTTATTCATTGTTGACCTCAGATTGGACTTCATACGTTTCAAAATAGAAAAACTGCGTTCAGTTGACGAAGACGCCCAATCTGTTGCAATTACCCAAAGTATTTTTGATAATTCCTTGAGGTCCAACATCATCTACAGAGTTTTCGGTTTTAAATTTGAAGTTTACCACCTCTGCAATAATTTTAAAATTTTGATAATAGAAAGATAATGAATTTAATTAATTTAAGCAGCATCACATTTAAGTATCCAAAATGACACAACCTGTTAATATTACCAATCGGAGCTGTTTTATTTAAATGTGAATTGGTAGTAATTAGTTATCGCATTCAACTTACAACTGTTTCTGTTTTCTCTGACTTTAATCAGTGATCAAAATGATCTGGTCCAGACAATAAAAGTCTGGTCTGGTCTGGTGCGAGGATTTCGGACCAGACTAGATTTTTTCACACCAAACCAGATCAGACTTCCTTATCCCGGCCATATGCAAATTTTTTAAGGGAAGCCAGCGAGATAATTACGTTTTTTGCTCTATGCTAATGAATTATTTATGTATATCGCATCTGTATTGGTATATTCGAATTAAAATCATTTTTTTTAAGTTTAAAAAAAAATAGGTTAAATGTCTCATGTAAATTATTTTCGAAGTTTCCCTGGTCCGAAATGGTCTGATCTGGTCTGGTCCGATGGTGAAGTGGGACCAGACTAGACCATAAAATCAGGATCAAACCAGACCATTTCGATCACCAACTTTAATAGGGCGATCGCTGCTTTCACTATAAAGTTTTGGATTCGTTTTGAAAAAAATCTAATCTACTCAGTTTGTGTTTTTTACAAGTATATGATTGTCCTCTGTGTAAGAAATACTGACTATCAGTTTTTGTTTTGAAATGGTAGAATTACTGCATGTAAGACACTTTGATTAGGTTACTCATTTAAAACATCCTAAAATTTTTATAAAACCTACTAGTACCTACTTTAGATTCACATTAAGTTGAACTTTTGGTATCTGCCTGTGGATTCAACAGACTGTAAATTATTTCAACGGAATTTGAAAACCCACAAGGTTTCTGTACTTTGTATTTAACCGCAGTCTAACTTTTCAAGAATAACTGTGTAAATGATTTACATTTTAAATGCCAAACTTGGCAATGGAAATATTTAATGTCCAATGGTGCGTATAGGTAAAATAAATATATAGCTTTTTGCTAAAATAATAGGGGGGCAAAACGATACCTTTTGCCCCCCCCCCCCCCATTGATTTTATGGGGCGGGGCACGCTGCCCCCCCCCTGCCCCCGTGGTTCCGACGCGCCTGTTTGAAAGCTCTTTAAAATAAGCAGAGACCATTTTTTTTGTTTTTTTGATTGTGGCCCATACAAAACATTTTTGGCGGCATTTAAAAATTAAAAGACCGTTATTTTGAAAACGTTTTGTTATAATGGAGGCCCGTTCCTAAATTTGAATTTTACTGGTGATTAGCTTTCCAATGATGTATGGCTCGATGAAATTGGTCTAGTATTGCAGAATTTTCAAAATTCCGGTAAATTATGTAGATAGGTAGGAAAAAAACGGCTACTTCATAATTAAACATGCTGCATTGGCACATATAGTTTTTTGCCTCCTTTAATGGTATTTTGAGAAAAATGGAGAAGGTCAGTTTTGCTTTTAGCACCAAAAGAAGATAGTCAGATTTGATTCTTCGCTGACGATACATGATGTGATCAACAGAAATAGAGTCGAGGCTAATTTAATTACTAATTAACTGAAAGTTAGAACTTTAATGCATGGTTAATAAAGTTATGAATTTGAGCATGCGTTCGTTCATATGCACATGCGCAAATGTCAACTGATTAAAATTTAAAGAAGTTGGGGATGAGCACAGGTAAATTCTCTACAAAACAGTGTATAAGTCAATACACAGGTCACTCGGGGTCACGAGACATCCGAGATTGGACATTACAGAGAGTTGCTTACCGCTGAACCCATTCCATCAGCTCTCCGCAATGTACAATCCCGGAATTAGCTAATTTAGCTAATGGTCAGAGTCCAATTCGAAAATTAGAAAAAAGAGTGGCCGTGATGTGGTGCTGGTTGGGCGCTACAAATACTGTGATATTTAGTCAAATATAAACATCGAACTAATTTTAGTCGTTTCAGCTCTGAAAAGAACCCAACAAAGACATTTGTTGTCGCTGGAGGAGAAGACAATTAAAACTCAACATAATGTAGCTTCATTAGAACGTTTGCTGTGGCAAAATTTCGAAAGTTCAAAATACATAGCCACATGAAAAAGGCGAGAGGCTTTTGTTTTATTTCTTATTGCTCCATAGGGTCAGGGTCATCACTATAATTTGTGACACGTAATATTCTACCTTCTGAATAATTTAGTGAAAAACGGCGCCAGGAAGGTTGACAATATTTTCCCAGCACAAACGAAATGTGAAAAGTATCACACCTTACCTTACCTTCTAAATATCTGTTCATTTACCATTTGTAAACTGCCGCGGTCGATTTTGTAACTTTCAATTTAAAAATTTCCTTAAAATTTATTTCAAAAGCTCCCATTATACTGAAAGGGATAACATCAATCAAATGGTTTCTAAAAACAAATTATAAACATTCCGCAGAATTTGTCGAGAATTACAAAAAGGCTGTTTTGAGGTCTTACTGAAGCTGTCAGAAATCTTGTTTAATGGAAAGTTCGCTGTGGAAAACCAGTCATATTTGTGTTTCGTTCTCCCCAACGAAGTTTTCGTACAATTTTTACAACAATCACATCACCGCTGCAATCTGTTTTCAGTGGTACAGAAGAACCGTTGTAATTTTGAAATGTCGCGTGAAAATGTCTCGGCCCCAAACATTCCAATACAACTGGGTCGTTTTCACAAAACATGTATTTTATTAAGTTGAAAAGCTTAATACGGAAACAAAAAAACCAAAGTTTTACAGGTTGATTTATATTGCGGATGAAAACGAACAGGAGTCAATTTTAAAATATTTATAACCCTTTGCATGCTATATTATCAATTGATTATTTGAAGTTGTTTTACTAGGACTACGAAAGTAAAGTTTATTAATTCAATAAAATTGTTTTTTTATTTTTATTCCAGCTCAATATTCTTTTTTATTGTAAATTCATGAAATATTTGCAAATATTCGCCTTGAAAAAATGTTATAGTTGTATATTCTCGCAGTACGGCACAATATGTCCACTGACTTTATTACGTAGGTGATGAATGTTGAGTATATTGATCAAGCTCATCAGTGAGTGCACCCTCGTAGTTAGCAATACCTATATTAAACCACATAATATGCATTGTAAGTACTATAAGTACTAAGTTTGAAATCACCAAATGTGAACTACTTTGCATACTCCTAATAAGGTAGTGTTATTTAATTATAGGAATTTTTCAATTAAAACAATGATTTTTTAAAGACCAGGCCGAAATCTTTACCATTTAGCTGCAGGATGACAGGAATCTGGATATTTTATTTTACTACACACGAATTTATTTGCAAATAAAAATAAAAACGACCATAAACCGTAATATAAGTGTCAATGTAAAGTTGAATAAAAAACTTTGGTTCACAAATTATCCACAGAACTTCTAAAGAAGGACAAACTTTTTGACTTCTAGTTACTGACAACAGGAATACATAAATACATATGTATTGACACAATGCTGATTATTAACTTTAAAATATTACGTACTAAATACATTGGGATTCATCATTTTAAAATACAATTTTGCAATAATTACAACAAGAGTGAAATAATTTTAAAATCACTTCCTATGAGTTCCAAAACATTTTTAGCAATCGAACGCAATTTCTTACTTACGATGGAAATGGTGGAACTAATTACTAATAACTTCCATACTTTCATTTAAATTTCTTCTTTAATCTGCACAACAGAAGGGAAGGCTGCATTCAAATAGGCAAGAGTGCCTTCATCAATTCCATGTTTGTCTTTGACCAAAAAACACTGATAACGGGCTCCGTTATAATCAACATTTCTAATAACTTCAAAGTTAAGCCTCGTTTAAAACTAACGATAGATAAATTAGGAAACTTCTTTGCTAGGCTAAATCCATAAGGGAACAAAAAAGTATTAGCAATATCATTCTCATCTCCAATGAATCCCCCGACATAAATGCAGCCTAAATTGGGTAAACGAGGTATCGCCAGCCCAGGAAGAAATCGCATTGGGGTAATTCCAATTCTTTTCATTGTACTTTTACTAGAACGTAATAGCTGACTGATGAGAGAAGACGCTCTGGACAAAATCTCAGCTCCGTCGTTTAGCCCCGTCAAGGGATTGTAAATGAAGAAGGACTCCAATTTAAGATCGCCTCCATGTTGAGTCACGAGTCGTTCCATCACCTCAACAAATTCACCAAAAATATTGAAGCATAGATGTTTCAGGAGATGAATCCGATGTTTCCCATTCCCATTAGCAAAATACTCGAGCAGCTCGGGAGAAAAATGGAAACCCCCGTAGGATTTTAGATTTACTGCAGCGTCGATCACGTTTTCAAATAATTTTCTGGGGATTGTAGCTCCGGATAAATCGAGAGATGTCAGCCTCGGCAGTAACTGTGGAGAATTTTCGAGGTGAAAAAAACCATAATCCAACGTGCTCAATCCATCATCCCAATGTGTAGGGAGGATGAAGGAGATTTCAAGATCTTCAAGATTTGGCACTTGATGAAATATCAGGTCCCGCAAATCTTCTAGCAACGTACTTTTTTTCAAAGGAAGTCTCTTTTTTTCGTAATTAAGCACCAGAGAAAGTTTCTTTATTGGATTTTGAGCTTCTGCAACGCTCAAAAAATTTCGGATTCGAGGGAAACTCAATTCCTTAGTTGAAACATGAAACGATGTGCAGGGAAAAGTTTTCGCTTCAGCATTCTGCATGACGTTGAGAAGACTTTGGGCGGATTTTTCTGACTTATCAATAACGTAGCCAAAGGAGAGTTCAATTGTGACGTTTCGTCGGCACTGAAGTTCTTTCGCTCCAAAATACTTCCATTTCTTACAGACGAGACGGCAAGACTTGAGCTTGGAGCAGTTCATGTAGCGAAACAAGGATTTGACAACCTGAAACAACAATCAAAATTTTATTTAAGCCGTCAAAACTTTGCCCACTAATTATATCATAATAGATAGAGAGATGATTTATTGGAACTATTATAGCTTTCCAGGCAAAACTGTTACTGCTTCAAAATTGTTATAATTGTGATTGTCGTATTAATTTAAATATAATTTATAAATTCTTGAAAAACTATTTCGCTCAAACTTACCAAGTCAACATTCAAAGCTATTTCGGAAGTCAAAATTGCATTGTCTTGTGGATTCGTCTGTCTTTGACATTCCTCCATCAATTTGAGCGTTGAAGATTGTTTCGAACCCTTGGCTGGTTTCTTGGTCAGTAGCTCATGTGACTCATCAGACTCTGGAAATGAACGGTACAAAATTGTCAAAAATATTTTAAAGCTAAAAAAAAGTGCGAGAATTTCTTTAAAACGCATTTCGATAGCATAATAATATTTATATTATTTAACACAATTACTTGTAGTAAAAATTACACCTAGAAAAATTTAGTGTTTATAACAAAAGGTAAACAAAGAAAATTAATTCAGTACCTGATAATTTGATGGGTCGCTTCAATTGTGATCGCAGTAAATCGGGATTACCAGCCTTACTTGACTCTGTACCACCCTGTACAGACTCGTCTATCGCATCGCCTGAAAAAATTGCAAATATTTTTGATATTTATTACTTTAAATAAGAAATTACTTTTTGGCTTCATAGATTCTGACTCATTTGGATTTGGGATTAGCTGATTAGCAGCATAACAGCCTAACCGCTTAACATATTATTTAATAATAACAAGTGCGTGGATTTTCCAAACTGAAATGAATTGTGTGAACAATAAACAATATTATGTATTTGCACTGACTGTTATTCTGTCCGGCGGGTTCACAATTATTATTATTCGCTGGTCGAATTTTTGAAGGACTGGACTTAATTATTGCAAGTTGGTTCCCACGAGCTTTCGTCTTCCCCTCCAAACCACTGGCGTTTTCCATTATTCAAACACTTCAGCTCAGCACGATCCGTCACTTGTGACAGGGAACACTCAACAAATAACTATATAGCAGGTAAACTTAGTAGTGAGTAGGAAAAACACCGTCGACGACAATTATATAGTTACTATAGCTCCTAATTAACTGAAAGCTAGAAAAGAAGAGATTATATTTATTCACTTTGAATAGCAACAGCGAAATGTTAGGTTAAAATCTTGTTGTGAAATGGTTCGAAAATGAGTTTGCGTTGGTCTTTATGTAGCGCTGGAATTTAGGAAAAAAATAATGACTACCAAATAATGAATAACGACAACGACCCAACTAACTGCGTTTTGGCGGTACTGACAATGAGTAGGAATTACTGTTGTAATTTGTGGACAGAGAACAATTATTGTTCTTTTCGTTTGTGATAGTGCTTTCACAACCACAAACTAGTAAAGTTGGATTGTGCACAATCAAAATGTAGAACAAACACCCAGGACGACAAACAAGAACTAACCTGTTTTTGTCAGTCGTCAGCACAGAACTTTTTGTGTACAAACACAATCTATCACAATAACAATCCTAGCTGAAAAAATAAATTGTGAACAACGTACATTGTGGTTGTTTTGCTATTTCAGAAATAACAATCTTCGTAGTTGTTTGTTAACAAATTACAACAGTAGTACGAATACATTGAGAACTAATTAATAACTTACAATCGCTAACTTGATTATTTTACAAGGGGACCACCACTTATTCTGTCAAAGACTAGAGATCTCTCGTCTTTGCTATAATTCCTATCCTTTAAGGACGGATAAGATATTTGAATTTCGCGATGGATAGCTAGGGGATCGTCCCTAAAAGACGTCATGGGCAGTGTCAATGAGGTAAGCTCTCCATTTACCGTAATGCTAAAAAAGTTGAAACTCTGGGGATGGAGAGGAGGGGATTTCCACAAAAACTTGAAACGTAATATATTGATGGTCGCTTAAGCTGAAATGATAATGATGTACATAGTACACTGAAATTACATGTAGAATGTAGGTACCTAATTATGGCAAGTAGCAATCACCTACAACATAATCAAAGATGACGGTGTGAGGTAATTAGCATTCAACTAGTGCCCTCCATAGAAGTAGTTAACTTTCAAGTTCAGGTCTTATTGGTTATTATAGGTTATTGCTTGGGATTGAATAAAGTTTATGATTTATACTCAATTAATTACGTTTTGATTTTACTTCTCATCGCTGCTGCTGATTGGAATCTTGGCATTTTATATCTTTGCTTGTATCTTGAAATTGCATATGATAATTAACAATTAAATATGTCACTACTTGAACGGAACCTAAAAAATAAATTTCAGATTTTAAATTCAAACATCAAACTCTCCAATTGTTTCTGTAAGGAACTGTCGGAAATTAATACGCGTGATTAGCTTATTAATTATTACGGTTGCAAAACTAGGAGATCTCCATGGGATGGTTCGTAAAAATTGTCACCTAAAATTATAACCTTTTTGGAACCCTCTCACACTTACTTATATCGTCACTTTAACATTGCGTAAACGGCAGGGAAACGCGTGATGTTGTTTGACTAGTGAAACCATCGCCTACGATTACTAACAGCAAAGAAATACCCAAAAAGAACAGGAAACTATATTGTTTCCGTTTCCGACAAAAATAGAAGTTGTTTGTTGGATTTTCAGATACCCCGAAGGAAGTGCGACTGTTGCGTTGATGAGTTTGGATAATTAGGTTTCTCCGACCAATTGCAGCACCTGAAGTCACATCTCCTGGTCGGGATAATCCATTGTTGATGTCCATTTTATGACATTTGTTTATACCAATTCGAATCCTTGAGGCAATGAAAAACAGTGGCAATAAAATTTCTCATAATCCAAAGTTTCATGTTTTTAAAGTATACCGTATACGATCCCGGTCAACTGGGGAAATTACTTTGCATTGGACAAGAAGCTACTTTTGTAGTTTGGATTTGTTTAATATGTCGAAAATATGTGTTGCTATACAGAAGAATAATCGTTCTTATTCCAGATGCAAAATAAAACCGTACAAGTTTGATTTGTGAAAGAATTAAGTTGGTAATTTGGAGTTTAAATTATAAATAGCAAAGTTTCATCCATCTCTTGTTTGCATGAGTTAGGAACTAGAGTATAATTATATGCTTCCGCTGTGTGTTGCTCTAAATCCAATTTGCTTCATTATGGATTTTCGAATAATATTTACGAGGATTTACATTTAGTATGGAGTAATAAGTCGGGGTTTCTTTGGTAAGTGATGTCCAGGCCGGTAAGTGATGTCCAACTTCGGTAAGTGATGTCCATTTCGGTAAGTGATGTCCAACTTCGGTAAGTGATGTCCAAAAAAATTTTTTTATTTGAAGTGAAATAAATATAAATCGACGAGAAATGAATAAATCTACCGCAAAAAAGTATTTCATGTCGTAGAACCTGAAGTAACGCTAAACCAGGCTCCTAAAGCTGCCTGAAAACCGTTTCCAGTCAGTTCTTCCTACCCCCCCACCCCCCCCCCCCCTCCCCAACCTAACCTAACCATAAATATAACAAACTTCGATAGGTAGCCACAAGCGAATATGAAGCCACAACAGTAATCCTGAAATAACTAAAAGCCATGAGCTTCAAAGCGAAAGTAAAGGTCAACTGTTGATTGTTTTATTATAAATATATTTATACAAATATTATATTCATTAGACTAACTTACATCATAACATAACCCAACATACATACATCGCCGCAAGTTCTCTGATACTCTATAATAGTTGATTTATTCATTTCTCGTCGATTTATATTCATTGCACTTCAAATAAAAAAAAAATTTGGACATCACTTACCGAAGTTGGACATCACTTACCGGCCTGGCCATCACTTATCAAAGAACAGCCAATAAGTCATCACAGAAAAGCATTTTACTGTGTAAGAAATGGTATTCAATAGTATTCATTGCTTTTCCTAATTTTCATTCCTATAGCAATTTACAATTAGGCAGGTTATGTAGCCATGTGTTTGTTTTAATACAATAACTGAAAAATAACAATTTCAGCACACGCTGAGTCATTTGTACGAATTGTTTATAGCTAAATGCACAACTTACGATAGATTTTTCATTATTTCTTTAAAGTGGTTTCTTAAATTATCTAAAGAAAAACACAGGCGCCTGTATTGAGCTCAACGTTCTCGAAGAAGGGAGCTTTTATAATTGTATCTTTGTTATATAGGCGTAGGCCGTAAGCTATATCATATGTTGTGTTACGTCTAAACAGGAAATAGTACAACCAGGGCCGGATCGATACTGCGGCCTGCACACAGCGCAGGCAGCCCACGCTGCTTGAATTTTCTCAAAACGTGTAAATGGAACATTTTGCAGTTTTCAAAAATATGTAAAAAGAATATTTTGACTTTTCAAAACATGCAAAATAAATTTTTTTCTACATTTCAAAAACATGCAAATAAAACATTTAACACCTTTCTCAAAATATGTACTTTAATAGAACATTTTAAACTTTTCTAAAACATTAGCTAAATACAACATTTTGCTTTATTAAAGAAAATCATCAATAAAATCAAGATAGTGGTTTTTGTATGAAAACAAATTGCTGCCTAAAAGCAATTCCTTCGTCCGGTCCTGGGCACAGGCACAACGTAGGTAGAGCAGCACGTAAACCAAAATTGTTAATTTATTATGGGCTAAATTCCCTCGACCTGAATTGATTGACACGTCAACGACAAGAATTTATATAACTTACAAACTAAAATATATAATAGGGGGAAACCCGATGCAATGTAATTGCCGCTGTAAAGTCTTAAAATCACAAAACTGTCACGGTTACCATGGAAATATTTACATTCTGTAAAATCCGTTGGTTTACTACAACAAAATACAATCTCTGCAAGTTTGTAATTCTAGCTAAGTAACACTGTACTTTCAAGTTCAATTTTGATTGTCCACACACTCAGGCTCCTCCTCCGTCATCATTTTTATTGGTTTGCAAACTCCGAAAATTCCTGAATCGTTGAGTTTTCCATTAAAAGTAAATAATACATCACACATTTTTCTTCAACATTGGGTGTACCAAAAATAAAACTCATGTACTCTTGAAATGTAAATATTTCCATAGTAACCGTCACAATTTATGTGTTTTACAACTTTACATCGGCAATTACATTTCATCGGGTTTCCCCCTAATATGAAATGGTAATTTAACTAAAAATCCGTAGAACACAGGGATTTGCGGCAGTTCGACTTTCAATTTTAACTGAATTACATTAGTAACTATTATTACTACGGTTGTAGGATTTTTCCTACCCAGACTTTTCCTTCCCGGACTTTTCCTACCCGAGACTATTACTTAGGTACGTAGAAATAAATCAGAAACACAACTATTTATGAATGTACCGTAAATTAACTCCAGGTTATAATAAAATGAAAAAGTTGTGGGCATAAGTTTAGCGCAATGTGTAGTTTCTTTTTTGTACATGGGTAGGAAAAGTCCGGGTAGGAAAAATCCGTTTACACGTTTTGCTTTTGACCCGGGAGTTATTAGAAATCGGAGTGTAAAAAAATTCCACTGATGGTTATGCCAATCTTTCCAACTTCCGTCCTCGAATTTTGACATTCACAATATGTATTTTTGGCACCTTTCTGAAGCTTCGTATTTATTCAAGGGTTTCCCTTGACAAGTTATTTATATTTATTTCTTAACTTATAGGTAATTTCATTAGACGACTGTCAGTTTGATTTTGATTTCTGATTACATGGATTTTGCTTATATCACTATAATATACATTTCTATTTTGTCAGCCACCCTCTGGAATGGCAAATGGGAAAGGTGGACCTGGGCACACTTTTATATTAACAAATCACAAAGCAAAATAAATACAAAATGGTACAATATGGCTCTTAAATATGGTATATAGGGAATTTTATGTTGTTAACAGTTAACTGACCATTAATTACATTCACAGGATTTGAGACTTATATACCCCAGCGCAGCGCTATGTTTCTATAGGCTATGTTAAAATATAGGTACAGTCCACTCTCTACATAGTGTACCTCCTCATAGTAGATCTCTCCACATAGTGTACTTTACACGCATCCCTGGCAGAATCCCTATGCTTGTAATGCTATAATACCTCTATATAGTGTACCTCCACATAGTGGAAACCTCCTCATAGTGTACTAATTTTGCTGTCCCAAAACACTCATCATGTGTAAAAAGAGTCGTTTCATAGTGTATTCATATAATACCCATACAAAAATTTGAATTTAATAATTTTTTTAAACTTTGTGGTACACGATAATAAAATTATCACTTGTGCTGCATAACGCAATGATTTGTTTTTAACCAAAAACATTAAAATAGTTTATATTTCATTATTTCCTACCGGTAGTTCAAATACTAAGAGAAAATGTAAACTTTCTACATAGTAAACTCTCCTCATAGTGTACTTATTTTGCTGGTCCCCTGAAGTACACTATGTAGAGAGTGGACTGTAATTCTAAATCGTAGTATTAATTTAACTTTCACCCGTCTGTCGTTATTACTATTAACCAACTTGGTCAATAAAAATATCTGAAATATTACCCCTGCTTCCGTTCAAAGCCACAATAATATTAATACGCTTTAGCACTTAATCGCAACACTCGACCTACTATACTTAATTAACTCCTTCCTTTCAGTGGACTTCAACGCCACACAAAAATTATAAGATTCCCCATCCGGAACACAAGTTGTCAGATAACGAAAAGATCAGAGTTCAAGCCCTACAAACTTCACGTTCACAATAGTTGATAGTAAATTAAAATTTCAAAATGTATTCCATAACTATCAACTTTTTAGGTGCGAATTAAAACAAAGGAAGTCTCAGGAATCAACCAGCAATTAATATAAGTGGAAGAAAACAAACAAATATATAGTAAGGGAGAAGATACAAATGATGCCATCGGATTTGTATGTGGGTCAAAAAACACTTTTTCATGGGGTATTTCGGTCTACATCTCAATTTTTAGATGGCATTATTTGTGGTCTATCCCTATGTACGTATAGTTCCCGTTGTCTCAGCTATTGTATTGGGCCAAGTATCGATGACATTTCAGTGACAGGCAATATGAAACCCTCTGAATTGTAAAAGGAAAAACGGCGCCAGGAAGGTGAGCAATATTTTCCCAGCATAAACGAAAAGTATATCAAACCTTCTAAATATCTTTTCATTTACCATTTGTAAACTGCCAAGAGGTCGACTTTGTTACTTTCAATTTAAAAATGTCCTTAAAATTAATTGCAAAAGCACCCGTCACATTGAAATAGATAACAGCATTCAAATAGTTACAAAAATTAAATTCTCGTAGATATTATATAAATAATTATCATCTAATTTTAGAAAAGAAAAAATCAATACGAAACGTTTAAACCCCCCCTCCCCTCGGATGACATTCGTCTTATGCACCTCTTTTGAACTCTGAACTCACCAACTTTGAACAATGCGCCCAATAAGGTCGTGTTATTTAATTAA
This sequence comes from Dicyrtomina minuta, assembly GCA_949802685.1. Classification (NCBI taxonomy): domain Eukaryota; kingdom Metazoa; phylum Arthropoda; class Collembola; order Symphypleona; family Dicyrtomidae; genus Dicyrtomina; species Dicyrtomina minuta. Next base: position 24,354,034 of record OX461808.1, on the reverse strand, counting down.
TGAAGTTTTTCAAGTAAAACAATGAAGGTTTAAGGAGCAGACAGAAATCTTTACCATTTAGTTGCACGGAGACAGGAACCTAGATATTTTATTTTACTGTACACACCAATTTATTTGCAATAAGAAATAAAAACGGACATAAACCGTAACATAAGTGCCAAAATATAAAGTTGTAAAGTATGATTTACAGATTATCCACAGAACTTCCAAAAAAGAACGAACCTTTTTGACTTTTACTTAATGACAACCGAAATACTTAAATACACACGTATTGAGAATTATGTAAAAGGAATATTGACACAACATTGGTTATTATCTAAAACCAATACGTACTAATGCATTGGGTTTCATGATTTTAAAATACGACTTTACAATAATTACAGCAAAACTGTAATAATTTTAAAATCCCTTTTTATGAGTTCCAAAAAATTTTTAGCAAGCGAACGTAATCTCTTGCTTAATATGGAAATGGTGGAACTAATTACTCGTAATTAATAATTCACGTTTACACCCCTTCTTCAATCTGCTCAACGGAAGGGAAGGCTGCATACAAACGGGCAAGAGTGCCATCGTCAATCTCATGTTCGTCCCGGGTCCAAATATGCTTCACACTGGTAACGGGCTCAGTCATACTCAACATTTCTAGTGACTTCAAAGGTGAGTCCCATGGAAAATTAACTTCGTATAAATTAGGAAAATTATTCGCAAGGCTAAATCCAGGAGGAAAGATAAAATTATTATCAGTGTCGTCCTCGGAGATGTCTACCAAAAGGTCAATAGAATGCAAACTCAGTAATCGAGGTATCGCCAGGCCAGGAAGGAATCGCATCGGGGTAATGCTCATCATTTCCAATGTGCTTGCACTAGAAAGGAATAGCTGACTGATGACAGAAGACGCTCTGGACCAAAACTCAGCTCTGTCGTATAGCCCCGTCAAGGAATTAACAAAGTGGAAGGACTCCAATTTAAGACCGTCTCCGTGTTGACTCACGAGTCGCTCCATCACTTCAACAAAATCACCATGAAGAACAAAACGTAAATGTTTCAAGAGATAAATCCGATTGCTCCCATTTCCATCAGCGAAATACTCGAGCTGCTCTGGGGAAAAGTGGCAACCCTCGTAGGACTGTAGATTCACTGCAGCGTCCATCACGTCTTCAAATAATTTACTGGAGATTGACAATCCGGATAAATTGAGAGATGTCAGCTTCGGAAGTGAATACGGCGAATTTCGGAGATGACAGAAACCAGAATCCAACATATTCAATCCATAGACCCAATGTGAAGGGGGACACAAGAAGATTTTAAGGTTTTCAAGATTTGGCACTTGACGAAATAGGTCCCTCAAATCTTCTAGCAACGTACTTTCTTTCCAGGGAAATTTCTTGTCGACGTACATAAGAGTCAGAGAAAGTTTCTTTATTGGATTTTGAGCTTTGGCAACGCTGAAAAAATTCTGGATTCGAGGAGAACTCAATTCTTCAGTTGAAACGTCAAAGGATGAGCAAGGGAAAGTATCTGCTTCAGCATTCTGCATGACTGTGAGAAGACTGCAGGCGGGTTTCTCGGACTTGTCAATAACGTAGCCAAAGGAGAGTTCAATTGTGACATTTCGTCGACGCTGAAGCTCTTTCGCTCCGAAATATTTCCATCGCCTACAGACGACACGACAGGACTTGAGGGTGGTGCAATCCATGTAGCGAAACAAGGATTTGACCACCTGAAACAACAATCAAAATCGCCATTTAGGTCATCCAAATTTTTCTCACTCATACTAATATAATATATTAGCGCTACCATTAGCTTTCCAGGCATAATCATTACTGATTCAAAATAGATATGATTGTTGTAGTATTTAAATTCTTCTCACATTGTTTCGCTAAAACTTACCAAGTCAACATTCAAAGCTACTTCTGAAGCAACACGTTCATCTCGAGGTTTTCCAGATTCCTGCGTCAACTTGAATGTTGACGACTCTTTCGAACCCTTAGCTGGTTTCTTGGTCAGTGGCTCCCGTGACGGATCAGACTCTGGAAATGAATCGTAAAAAATTGTAAAAACTATCGTAAAAAGTGCGGGGATTTCTCTAAAACGTATTTCAACAGCATTTAACACAGTTAATTTTTGTAACAGGATCTAAGTAGACAGGGAATATTCATACAATGTATGCAAGTAATAGAAATAAAATTTAAAAAAAAAGTAAATTGGTTCTGTACCTGATGAGCTAATTGGCCGCTTGGATTGTGACCGTAGCGAATAGCGACTGCTAACCTTTGACTCTTTAACATCTTGTGTCGACATTGACTCGTCCTTCGCCCTAGCTGAAAAAGTTGTTGCAATTATTTTAAGGCTTCACGTGAATTAGCGAATTGATTTTAATTTAGTGGTAAAAACAGCAGTAGCTAAGCTAAATAAATTGCAAAAAATTAGAAAATTAGTATTTAAGCTTACAGTTGTGGTGTTGTTCGGGTGGTGCACAGTTATTTTTCTCTGCAGGATTTTTCGAACGACTGGACACACTTGTAAGTAGCTTCCCACGATTTGTCTTCTTTCTCGGCTTATCATTGACGTTTTCCATGATTTATACTGTAGCTGGATCCGTCACGCGAGACAGCCACGACTGCTTGAATAATTAGCAGACGATGTGATTATAGGATGGGTAAAAATACAGTCGAGCCTTATTAGTTTTATAACTCGCTATGAACTGAATATTTTCGAGCACAGAAATAATGGGGGTGAATTAGTAAAGTTGTTTGAAACTGAATATCTGTACAAAATAGGAATGGCCCGTTGGCCGTTGAGATAAGTTCTTCACTATAAAAAACTGCAGCTGGATGTTGTTCCATTAAAATCTATTTTCGAAATGGTTCAAAAATGAGCTCAAGTTGGTCTTTTATAATTGTGGAATAGTTCTTTCAAAAAATTAGCAGCAACGACTTCGTTACGAACTAATCGCTAATTTCACTGTCTTAATACGAAGAACCCATCCACCAAGTCTTTAGTCGAAGTGTCGAACCAATAAGAAATCTGTATTTTGAGCAGGTAAGGCACAAAGGTTTAGCACACATAATTATATAGCTCAAGGTTCCTTGGCGTATCCTATTAGGAAACGTATTGCCCATGACCTTGTTTCTTAAAACCAGAATTATTGTAAAACGAAATGAAATCGTCAGTTGGAAACTATTTCCTTGAAATTCGAAATAAATAGTAGTTATTGATTAGTCAGAGCCCTTGTCAAAAATTACCAAAACGAAAGGCAGTTTTTCGAAGCTACTAGCTATGTAGTATTTATATATGAATCTCGTTGAGCAATACCTATGCATGTCAACGTGGCAAGAAATCGACAATAAATCACGTCATTGCAATACCAACATTTTAAGGACCATATGGCCGCCCTATCATGAGCCCAAGCATTGCCTAAATGGCTACCTTTAACATTCAATGTCATCAGCCTCCAAGCTGACCCATTGACACTACCCATGACGTCATTTATGGACGACCCCTAAGCTGACTGGCACGAAATTCTGATTTCTTATTGGTCCGTATGGGGACTTACAATTAGAGTGTGTGCCCTTTTCTTTGCAGTCAAAGTAGCGATTATTAGTTATTTTAATAGGTCGTAATAATTGTATTTTTAAATTTTTCACGCAACCTTAATTTTATATTGGAAGCTATATACATATATATAGTCTACTCTGTAATTTATTGAACCATGAGATAAGCACTTACTGCTGTTGCTATTCCCAAATTGAAATGAGTGAAAATCTGTAGACCATAAATAATTTCTTAGTTTTCTTTTGTGTTATTATTAATAATAATGAATGTGTTGAATAATAAAATGCTGTCGAAAAATTTTTCAAAGAAATTCTCGAGCTGTTTGCATTTTTTAAATGTACGAATATTCTTTTACAATTTTTTACAATAATTTATTGTTAGAGCCTGATCAGTCACAGGAGCCACTGACCAAGAAACCAGCTAAAAGGGTACGAAACAATCCTTAACGCTCAAGTTGACGCAGAAATCTGAAAGACCAATGAAACCCCGAGATGAAAGTGTTTCTTCAGAAATTGCTTTGAATGTTGATTTGGCAAGTTTAAAAGAATTAGGTTTAGAAATATTAAGAAATTATTTTCCCTTTATTATAATAAAATAGTTAAAATTCAGATAAGTGACATATTTTGCGCGATTTTCGTTGTACGAACCGAGAAACCCTTGAGGTATACTGCCCTTCACTCAAACGCTATATAATAATTTTAGATGCTTCATTACACTATTGTTGTATTTGTTTATTCTATAAACGAAATACCAACTTTTGGTCAGCAACAACAAAAATAATTGGGCCTGCAAAACTTTGTGAGCAAAGGTGCTTAAATTTTGAATGTTCTTTCAGATTGTCAAATCTTTATTTCGATATATGAGCTGCACCACGCTCACGTCCTACCGTTTGGTCTGTAGAAGATGGAAGTATTTCGGAGCTAAAGAGCTCAACCTTAATTGAAGCTTAGCTTAACTGTACGTTCGTTCGAACACCTGTATTGTTTTCTCAGAATACGTGCCTTTACACGACTGCGTAGTAATATAATATAAACATCTCAAATAAGGATTCGGGGGAAAAAGGTCCGAGGGAAAAGGTCCGGGGGGAATATGTTCTACAACCGTTCTAAGAACATTCCGAAATTTGCCAAGAGTTACAAAAATGCTATATTTTGATAAATTATTACTGAAACTGGCAGAAATCTTTTGTAATGGAAAGTTCGCTGGGAAAAACGAGTCATATTTATGTTTCGTTTTTCCTACCAAAGTTTGTACAATTTTTACAAAAATTACATCATCTACATTTAATTTTCCGCGGTACAGGAGGACCGTTTTAATTTTGAAATGTCGGGGGGTAGGCGTCATATATTTAATACAACGCGGGTCTCCAATACAACCCAGGTCTCTAACATAACGCGGGCCGTTGTATTAGAAGATATACGATAATAATTGCATACTAAATGCAATAAATATGCGCGCAAAAAAAACATGCCCTATGAACTAAAAACCTTATGCCATCCGTCATACTTCTATGTTGTACTAACCAAATGTGAAATATTTTGCTTACTCCCTATGGTCCTGTTATTTAGTTAACGAAATTTTCCAATAAATACAATGATTGCTTAAAAAGCACAAATAAAATCTTGACCAACTAGTTGCAGGAAGACGCAGGAACTAGGATATTTTATTTTACTACATACTTATTTATTTGCAATAGACTTAAACCAAAACATAAGTGACAGTGTAAAGTTGTAAAGTATGCTTCACAAATTATCCATAAACTTTTAAGGAAGAACGTTTTTGAATTCCACTTAATGACAACAACAATACTTGGATACATATAAATTGACACAATATTGATTATTAACTATAAAATATTACGTACTAATTAAATACATTGGGACTGGGACACATTGTTTTAAAATACGACTTTACAATAACAAATGTAAAATAATTTTAAAATCACTTTTTATGTGTCCTAAAGCCGTTTTACCAATCGAACGCAATCACCTGCTTATATAATTGAAACGATGGAAAACTAATTACTAATAAACTAATAACTTTTATTTACGTTAACACTTTAATTAGCCTAACAGAAGGGAAGGCTGCATAAAAAAGGGGACGAGTGCCATCATCAATTCCATGTTTGTCGCTGATCAAAATATGCTTCACACTGGTAACGGGCTCAGTTATACTCAACATTTCTAATGACTTCAAAGGTGAGCCCGATACAAAACTAACGGTACGTAAATTAGGGAAATTCTTCCGAAGGCTAAATCCAGAAGGAAAGAAAAAATGATTAGCAATATTATTCTCATCTCCAGTGAAACCGACTACATAAATGCAACCTAAATTTGGTAAACGGGGTATCGCCAGCCCAGGAAGAAATCGCATTGGGGTTATTCCCATCCTTTTCATTGTACTTGTACTAGAGAGGAATAGCTGACTGATGACAGAAGACGCTCTGGACCAAAACTCTGCTCCGTCGTTTATCCCGTTCACGAAATCAAAAAAGTGGAAGGTCTCCAATTTGAGATCGTCTCCATGTTGAGTCACGAGTCGCTCCAACATTTCAATAAAAGAACCAGTAAATTGGAAACTTAAATGTTTCAGGAGATGAATCCGATGTTTCCCATTTCCATCAGCGAAATACTCGAGCAGCTCGGGCGAAAAATGCCAACCCGCGTAGGACTGTAGATTCACTGCAGCGTCCATCACGTCTTCAAAAAATTTTCTGGGGATTGACGATCCAAGAAAATTGATAGATGTCAGCTTTGGTAGTAAATACGCCGAATTTTCGAGATGAAACAAACCAGAATCCAACGTATTCCATCCAAGAGGCCAATGCGAAGGGAGATGGAAGTCAATTTTTAGATCTTCAAGATTTGGAACTTGACGAAATAGGTCCTTCAAATCTTCCAGCAACGTACTTTTCTTCCAAGGAAGTTTCTTTTTTCTGTAATTAAGAGTCAGAAAAAGTTTCTTTATTGGATTTCGAGCTTCGGCAACGCTGAAAAAATTCTGGATTCGAGGAGAACTCAATTGCTCCGTTGAAACCTCAAAGGATGCGCAAGGGAAAGTATTTGGATCTGAATTCTGCATGACGAGGAGAAGACTGCGGACGGATTTTTCGGACTTGTCAATAACATAGCCAAATGAGAGTTTAGTTGTGACGTTTCGTCGACGCTGAAGCTCTTTTGCTCCGAAATACTTCCATCTTCTACAGACGAGACGGCAGGCCTTGAGCGTGGTGCAGTTCATGTAGCGAAACAAGGATTCGACAATCTGAAACAACAATCAAAAAATCAAAATCGTTATTTAAATAATCATAATGCTTTTGTTTTGCAATTAAACTGTGGTGTAACTTCAAATACCTATAACTTGCTTTGAAGGCGTAGTTATTATTGAATCGAAATTGCTACCATTGTGTATCATGTATTATATAAATAAAAATATATCAATTTCTCTAAAATAATTTTTTAAAAACTTACCAGGTCAACACTCAAAGCTACTTCTGAAGCAACACGTTCATCTCGAGGTTTTTCAGATTCATGCGTCAACTTGACTGCTAAAGGTTGTTTCGTATCCTTAGCTGGTTTCTTGGTCAGTGGCTCCCGTGACTGATCAGTCTCTGAAGATGAATCGTAAAAAATTGTAAAAATTATCGTACAACTAAAAGTGCGAGGATTTCTTTAAAATGTATTTCCACAGCATTTAACACAGTTAATTTTTGTAACAGGATCTAAACGATAAGTAGACAGGGAATATTCATAGCATGCATGAAAGAAATAGAAATAAAATTTAAAAAAAAGTAAATTGCATCAGTGCCTGATGAGTTAATTGGCCGCTTGGATTGTGACCGCAGTGAATAGTGACTGCCAGACTTTGACTCTTCAACATCTTGTATCGACATGGACTCGTCCTTTGCATCAGCTAAAAAAGTTATTTAAATTATTTTACGGATTTACATTAATGAGGGAATTGATTTTAATTTGGCACTAACAACAGCATTAAATGCTTATCATGTCTCAATAACTGAAATTTGAAAATATTGCAATGTTCAATGAATTTCGAATAATAATATTTAAACTTACAGTTGTCGTTTTTTTCAGGTGGTGTACAATTATTCCCTGCAGGATCTATCGAACGACTGGACACAGTTGCAAGTAGCTTCCTATGAGTTTTCCTATTCCGCAGCTTATCATTGTCGTTTTCCATGATTTAAACTTCAGCTGGATCCGTCAAGCGAGATCGAGACAGTCACCACTGCTCGAATAATCAGAAGGCGATGTGAGGAGTAGAAATGCAGTCGAGCCTAATTAATTTTCTAACTCGCTATGAACTAAATGTTATAGAACACAGAACTATTGGATGGGATTAAATATCACTTTTTGAAACTGGTTATCTGTAGAAAATGGGAATGGCCCGTTGAGGTAAGTTTTCCACTAAAGAAAACAGCAGCAGGATGTTGTTAGATTAAAGTCTATTTTCGAAATGGTAAAAAAATGAGCTCACGTTGGTCTTTTATAGTGGTGAAATAATTCTTTCAAAAAATTAGTAGCAACGACTTTGTGACGTTCTGATCTCTAATTTGGTAATGTCCTATAAGAACTCACTCTTAAAGTCCCCATTCGGACCAGTAACTGAATTGTGAGCAGGCAATAGGTATATATAATGATTTAACGCACATAGATTATCAGTAAAACTCGAGGTTCCTTGACGATGGGAAACGTTTTGCCCTGTGCCTTGTATCGTAACACCAGATTTACTGTCAAACGAAAGGAAATCGTCAGTCAATTGGAAACTATTTGCTTGAAATGGTAGCTATTGATTGGTCCGAGCCCTTGTCAAAATTCACTAAACAGAATGGCAGTATTTCAAAGTTACTTCCTATTAAAAGACTGAGTCTTTTATATTATATAGGAATCTCGTCGAGCTATAACTATGCGTGGGGTAAGGGATCGTTAGTAAATCACATCATTAGAATACCCCCAATTTCTGGGTATTTATGACCCCCCCCCTCCTGTCATAAATGAACCTATTGCAAGATTACTGCCCCTTACGGATCAACCGTGAACTAATTTTCGATAATCCAATGAAAAATCATGCGTATTTTTTAATGGCTTTATTTCCAATATGAGATTTATAGGCGCAAATTAAAGATAAATGCACAATTAACACTTTAAGATCATCAAATTGGCAGTACCATGCCTGCCTGTGGTGACCGTCAAAGTTATTCTCAGGTCGACGTACGTATTTCAATGAAAACGCCGTACGGCTTGTAGATAAATGGTGCGGGGTTTTCATTGAAATACATACGTCGACCTGAGAATCAATTTTACGGTCACCACAGGCATGGTACTGCCAATTTGATGATCTTAAAGTGTTAATTGTGCATTTATCTTTAATTTGCGCCTATAAATCTCATATTGGAAATAAAGCCATTAAAAAATACGTATGATTTTGCATTGGTTAGTTCACCGTTGTTCCGTAAGGGGCAGTAATCTTGCAATATGTTCATTTAATCATTGAGTAAATGGCACCCTTTAGCATTGGCTATCATCAGTCGCTAAGCTCTCCCATTGACACTACCTCTCACGACGTCGTTTATGGACGATCCCTAAGCTGACAGGTACAAAATTTAGATTTTGTATTATTGCTCCGCATAGGGACAATTTGAGGGTGTTCCTTTTTGTAAAACAGTCACAGCAGCAATTATTAGTATTTTATAAAGTCGTCATTTTATAGTTATTGTTTTTTCTTTAAGTTCCAGCACTACATAAAGATCAATTTAAACTCATTTTAAACTATTTCACAAAAATGATTTAACCGAACATCGCTGTTGTTCTTCATAGTAAATAAATCTCGCCCTCTCAATGAGCCCATTTCCTTTTCCACCGATATTCATTTCTCCAAAATCTTAACTTTATTAACCCTCCTTTATAGTTCTAACGTTTAGTTAATTAGAAATTAATAATTAAATTAGTCTCGACTTTATTTCTGACTATCACATCATTTGCTAATTATTCGTTGAGCTTTCGCTGTCACGAGTGACAGATCCAGCTGAGTGGCATTTTTTCAAACTATGAACGAAGGAACGAACTACAAACTTGGCGATATGTATAGGAGTGTGTCCATCACCATCCTCCCTCCTATTAACAGAAAAGCGCGATGGCGCTTGAACTGCTGAGATTAGCATGATTTTAATTATGAAATTCAAATTTTGTATTACAAGATTTCCAAAAAATGTCCACCTATCGACGTGTCCTGATATAGGTCATAGTATTTATTTTGTCTTGGTATTGTAAAACAAATTCAGATTTGATTCATAATCGACGATAATCGTGAATTCCTTCCGCAGCGCGAGATTTTCTTTACGTGTAATTTGTTAGGCTGTTAGGTGCTTAAATTTTGATAGACGATACGGACAATAAGTTTTTCTTCCCTCATGGATTTAGCCTTTCGCACAGCTTCGGGGCTGTGCAACAATGACGTTTACCAAAACGAAAAAATTTCGACCCTCCCCCTCCCCCTATCATTTTGAGTCATTTCTAGCTACACCCCCCCCCCCCCCTCCAACGTTTACGTGGAACCGATTTATTTTTAATTAATATCAATATTTTGCACAAATGCATATTTACACTTTGCAAATACTTACAATGTGTCTTACATCTGAAATTATACAATAAATTATTGAATTATAGCTTTTTGTAGAACAAAGGCTTCAGCCGTTGTTTAATGGCAGCTTTTTAAGAGTAAGATTAAGCACATTGGGGACTATTTCAAATCTAACATTTGATTTTTTGATTTCTTTTTTTGTAATTTTATTAAGCAATCGACTAGCTTCTGTTAGCAGCAAACACTACCAGAAAACTCTGTACTGCATTAGGTGTGATTATCTTTTGTAAAAAATTTTAATTAATCAGAATTTGAATTTTTAAATTTCCCGCGGAGCCACAAAAATGAAATTTTGACCCGCCACTCAATGAACTTACACAAACCATTCGAAAGGTGATGATTCGGCTAATCTAATTATCTCCAAGTTAATTATCAGCGCGATCTGTAATAGGACATTAAAAATATGGTCGAGGCGGTGTCAGTCTCCCAAAATGCAGGACCCCTGGTAAATAATACTGGCGTGACTGCATATTTCAATTTTTTTAAAATCTAATACAAAGAAATTGATTTCAGCGAGTAGAATATAGCTTTTAAGCCCTAGAAAAATAAAAAAATGGAGATTTTTGTTTTTCAATGCATACAACCGCTTATATAGGCAAAACTTTATTTTTAAATAAACATGATTTTAGAAAAAATGAGAAATCTTTGAGATCGCGCAAGGAACGTTTCGCTTATTAGATTCTACTAATCAATTATTTTTAAAAAGTAATATCATTCGTCAAAATTAGTTATCCTTTTAAAAAAAAATTAAATTTTGTAAATTGGTATATTATATTCTCAGGTTAAATTGTGTAAACGTTTATTCCATTCCATCCCCCCCCCTCCCCCTCTTTTCAGGCGTCATTTGAAGTTTACATGAGTTTTCATAGGTCACTACCCCATCCCCCCCCCCTAAATGTAAACGTCATTATTGCACAGCCCCTTCCCAAATTTACTTGGTGAGAATTTTTTGGGGCTCCGTTTTGAGGTCCATAGATATGTTGAGCATAACTGAGCCTGTTGCGAGTGTTAAGCACATCTGCGTTTTGGGGAAGGCCATATGTGATTTCAAGTGAAATTCAGAGCCTTTTGTACGCAGCCCTTCCTTGCATTACTATCATTGACTGAAGGTTGAAATACAATCGTTACATTGGCTTACCATTTTTAATATTTCAAAATTTTCAAATGGTATGTATACTCTTTTTTAGCTAGGCAATACGTGTACGTCATTCATTACAATATATACTTTGCTTTCTTGTGGAAAGAGCAACGCATATGACATAAGCAAAAATATTGAATTTGTTGTGGACTAAATTCTCTCGACTGGAATTGATTGACACTGCAGCGATAAGTATTTTTAAAACTTTGACAAATGTAGATACATATTTACCACTTTTTAAAGCTGTAGCTATAGTCTGAAAATAAGCTTTCTATAAGGATATGCTATTACATACTTGCTTTTACTGTGGATATGTCGGTAGAATTTCAAAAGTTATTCCATATAACTATCAACTTTTTAGGTGCGAATTGAAACACAGGAAGTCTCAGGAACCAACCAGCAATTAATATTCCTAACCTAACTGGAAGAAAATAGAAACAAATTGTAAGCGATAAACTACAATAATGATGCCATCGGATTTGCATGTGGGTCAAAAAACGTCTTCATGGGGTGTTTCGGTTCTACATCTCAATTTGTAGATGTCATTATTTGTGGTCTATCCCCATATGTGTTGTTAAAGCTGTCTTAGCTATTTTATTGTGCCAAGTATCGATGACATTTCAGTGACAGGTAATATCCAACCCTCTGAATTGTTAAGTGAAAGACGGCGCCATGCCATAGCAAGGTGAACAATATTTTCCCAGCACAAACGAAAAGTATATCATACCACCTTCTAAATACCTTTTCATTTACCATTTGTAAACTGCCGGGAGGTCGAGTTTGTAACTTTAAATTTAAAAATGTCCTTAAAATTAACCGATGATTTTCTAGTGACTACTGATTTCTGTGTTCTTCATTTCTGTTTAGTTTTCAGCAGGAACTGTAAGTAATCTGAAATTTTAAGGTTGTAATATTTATAATGGGTTGTCTATAAATGATGTCACATTCAGCTTGTGAGGGTCTTTTCCGGTATTTATGACATGCCTTGTTACAGCTGATAAACAGGGTCTGTAGGTGGGTTCTTAATGATTAATAATTTATCTGACGTCATTTATTGACGACCCCTAAACAACTACTTTATAACGTGCTGCATTGGCACACAGTTTGTTTTGCCTCCTTTTAAAGGTATTTTCTTTATTTTGGTATATTGCTGGTTATATTCGAATAATAAACTTGGCTTTTATAGCCTGCTAGAATCACCCGGAATAAATGGCTCACCCTGTATATTTTCCGTGTGTATTGTGTACTATATGCTACTCTGTTTTCATATTTACCTATCAATCTATGGGGTAGAGTCTTATGACCGAATGTTTTTTGCACGAATTATTTTTGTATCAATGAAAAATGTTCGAAAGGAAATTTTACAAATGTAATTTGTACGAAAAATAGGTTTTACGTTACATGGGGAAAATATTTTTTAAACTTATGTAAGAAATATGTTTTCGAAATTCCAGTTTTTTTGGATTGCTTGTTCTTAGTGAATTCAAAGTTGGAGGAGAAGTAGGGGGTGGTAGTACTTGAGTTAGTGGCAAAAATTAGTATTCATCATCTATTATACACGCTCATAAAAATATAGGTGAATTTACTACTGTTAGGTAAAGTAACTGATTTCACTGTTACTTCGACATCCACAGTAAAAGCTATTAACAGTTTAACAGCGGTCAACAGGAATTTCAAATAGAGCTTTACCGATAATCCTTTTAAATTAGGCTTATCGAATTCATTGTTAAATCACCCAACAGCCAATTCTGTTGAATGATTTTATGAGTTAAAAAATATTACCAAAAGTTGGATTCGAACCCGCAACCTTCGTCATAGGTACCTTCCAGCCTTAACCACTGGGCTGACGCAACACATTTAGTAATGGGCCACTATAATACTATACACTATAATATATAATATAATACACTATAACCTAGCCTATTTACATTCATCATTGATTTGACGTGCAAATGCAGAATGCGGCTTCGTACGCTATTTCACATTCGAACAACAAACATTCGTACAAATTTATTTTGGATATTTTTAATTCACACAAAATATTTTCGTACAAAAGATTCAAATTCGAACATCGAAAATTCGTGCAAAAGACGTTCGTTCAAAAACCATTCGGTCATAAGACATAGGACTCAATCTATATATTTGAGCTTGATGTACAGAATTTATTGTGTAACCTACAACCATCATAATATAATCATCTGTATATTTATAGGTGAATATTTATAAATATTTGTTACTGTAAACCTTAAAACAATAGCGGTATTCATGATTCCACTTTATCAATTTTTGGCGTTATATCACTTTCGCACTATAGTGTCACAAAGCAAGCGCAATATAGTGCGATATAGCGACTATCACTTGTCGCCGTGGAAACGGCAACTTGACTACATTCAATGTTTTAAACAAATAAATTTGAATTACGGTCAAACTTTAAAAACAATAATAATAATAGTTTTTGGTTCGATGTTATTTATGCATCATTTGTTACCAATAGCAACAAAACCACCACGAACGTTATAACATATTAAAGGCTGGGATGTTCAAAATTCTAGACGACTTTCGCGTTATAGTGCGAAACTATTTAGCGCCAAAAATTGATAAAGTGGAATCATGAATACCGCTAATGTTATTGTTATATGTTCTTAATAGTTAACGTGTACCTAATTGCATACTTCATGCACTATTATTAAACACGTAAAAACTAAATGCCTTATGAACTAAAAATCCTATGCCATTCGTCATACCTGTGTAGCCTGTGTTGTACTATAACAAAAATGTGAAATATTTTGCTTACTCCCTATGGTCGTGTTATTTAAATAATGAACTTGTTCAATAAAACAAAGATTGTTTCAAGAGCAGGCTGAAAATCTTAACCACTAATAGTTGCAGGAAGACATAAACCTAGACACTTTATTTTACTACACACTAATTTATTTGCAATAGACTTAACCCGTAACATAACTATCAATGTAAAAATGTAAACAATGCATTACAAATTATCAAGTAAGCTTTTATGACGAACTTTGACTTCTACTTACTGACAGCAGTATAATTGAATACATGTAATGGAAAAATACTGACTATCCCCTATAAATTATTACGAACTACTAAATTAGGATTCGTGATTTTAAAATGCGACGTTACAATATTTATAACAACCGTCGAATAATTTTAAAATCACTATCTATAAGTTCGAAAACATTTTAATCACATCTCTTACATACGATGGAAACCTACTAACTTTTATTTACATTCCTTCTTCAATCAGCACAACAGAAGGAAAGGCTGCATGCAAACGGGCACGAGTGCCATCATCAATCCCATTTTTGTCGGCGATCCAAATATGCTTCACACTGGTAACGGGCTCAGTTATATTCAACATTTGTAATGACTTTAAAGTTGAGCCCGATACAAAAATAACAGTACGTAAATTAGGGAAATTCTTCGCAAGGCTAAACCCAGGAGGGAACAAAAAATGATTAGCAATATCATTCTCATCTTCAATGAATCCCACCACATGAATGAAACTCAAATTAGGTAATCGTGGTATCGCTAGCCCTGGAAGGAATCGCATTGGGGTAATTCCCATACTTGTCATTGTACTTGTACTAGAGAGGAATAGCTGATTGATGACAGAAGAAGCTCTGGGCCAAAAATCAACTCTGCCGTTTAGCCTCGTCCAGAAATTAACGAAAAAGAAGGTCTCCAATTTAAGATTTTCTCCATGATGACTCACAAGTCGCTCTATCACTTCCACAAAAGCACCACGAAGACAGAAATGTAAACGTTTCAAGAGATGAATTCGATGTTTCCCATTTCCATCCACGAAATACCCGAGCTGCTCGGGAGCAAAGTGGCAACCCGCGTAGGACTGTAGATTTACTGCAGCGTCCATCACGTCTTCAAACAATTTCCTTGGGATTGACGTTCCGGATAAATTAAGAGATGTCAGCTTCGGGAGTAAATACGCCGAATTTTCGAGATGAAAGAAGCCAGAATCCAACGAGTTCAATCCATCTGCCCAATGCGAAGGGACGTAGAAGCAAATTTCAAGATCTTCAAGATTTGGCACTAGACGAAACAGCAGGTTCTGCAAATCTTCTAACAAGGTGCTTTTATTCCAGGGAAGTTTTTTTTTTTCGTAATTAAGCGTCAGATTAAGTTTCTTTATGGGATTTCGAGCTTCGACAACACTAAAAAAATTTGTTATCCGCGGATTACTTAATTCCTCTGTTAAGATATCGAAGGATGCAAACGGGAAAGTATTTGGATCTGAATTCTGCATGACGGGGAGAAGACTGCGGACGGATTTTTCGGACTTGTCAATAACATAGCCAAATGAGAATTTAGTTGTGACGTTTCGTCGACGCTGAAGCTCTTTTGCTCCGAAATACTTCCATCTTCTACAGACGAGACGGCAGGCCTTGAGCGTGGTGCAGTTCATGTAGCGAAACAAGGATTCGACAATCTGAAACAACAATCAAAATCGTCATTTATTTAATCAAAACTTTTCTAACTAATTATAAATAACTTTAATTAGCTTTCATGGCATAACTATTACTGATTCACAATTGTTGTAATTTCTAGCATTAAATTTAATATAATTTTTATATTATCACATTATTTCGTTAAAACTTACCAAGTCAACATTCAAAGCTATTTCTGAAGTAAAAATTTCATCTTCCTGTCCCTGTGGATTCAACTGTTTTTGGCATTTCTGCATCAATTTGAGCGTTGAGAATTGTTTCGAACCCAAAGCGGGTTTCTTGGTCAGTTGCTTATGTGACTGATTAGACTCTGGAAATGAATCGTACAAAATTTTCAAAAATATTGTGAAGCTAAAATTGTGCGAGGATTTCTTAAAGAAGCATTTCGATAGCATATTAATATGCATTATATGTAATAAAATTAATTTTAATAATATTTAAACTAGAAACGAAAGACTTAAAGTTTTTATAACAAGTTAAAGACCAAGTATATTCATCTCGCACACCTAATGAGTTGATGGGTCGCTTAAATTGTGATCGCAGTGAATAGCGACTACCGGCCTTATTTGAATCGTTAACACACTGATCAGACTCGTCTATCGGATCACCTGAAAAAACCACAAATATTTTCGAGATTTATTAAGTTAATTAAGAAACTACTTTTCGGCTACACGGATTCTTACTTATTTGAATTTGCGATTAGCTGATTAGTAGCAACAGCATAACCATTTCCAAAGTGAAATTTAAATACATTGCGTAAAAAATTAAAACAATACTTTTTAAACTTACAGTTATTCTGTCCGGCCGGTTTACAATAAGTATTATCCTCTGCTCGATTGTTTAAAGGACTGGACGTAATAATTGCGACTTGGTTCCCACGATCTTCCCTCTTTCCCTGCAAACCATTGGCGCTTTGCATGATTCAAGTAGTTACTTCAGCTCAGCAAGATCCGTCACTCCTCACCTCAGACCTTGATTTCACTAGAAAAGTTAACCATTGTTAGCCTTAAGAAACTCGCTTTCAGATTTAACAATCGTTAACTCTGAAAGCGTGTTTCTTAAGCAGTCAGTGGACATTGTCTAGATCTAAATGATCGGCATTTAGATTTAAATGCCTGGACATATTAAATCTAAATGCTAAGCAATTAAAACTAAACCTCGGGCGTTTAGATATAAATTGCCACCTGACACATATAAAATTAAAACGAGGATATTTCAAATTTTGGAATTAGATCTTCAAAAATCTTCGAGATTTCAATACCGATCATAACCAAACAGTAGAAACTGAGAGAACAAGGTTTTCTCTTGTAATTTTCGTAAAACACACTCGCGGTCAGTCAGATCTCTGATCGGTCCGCTCATTTGAAGGCGCGCATGCGCAAATACGGATTTCAAAACAATTAGATCTTAATGCTCGGTATTTAGATCTAATTAGTTTGACGATAAACATTAAGATTTAAATGCCCAGCATTTAGATTTAAATATATTTTGTGCATTTAAATCTAAATGCTGATCATTTAGATCTAGTGAATGTCCACTGACTGTTAAGGCTAACAATTGTTAACTTTTCTAGTGAAATCAAGGTCTCACAGTCACAGCGAAAACTCAACGAATAATTAGCAGATGAAGTTAGTAAAAACACCCTCGATGACAATTAATTAGTTACTATAACTCCTAATTAGCTGAAAGTTAGAAAAAAAGACTTTGGAAAACTGCATGAATTTCTTTGGAAAAAGAAATAGGCCCCTTATGGTCAGATTTATTCCCTATAAAAAACAACAACAGCGATGTTCGGTTAAAATCTTGTTGTGAAATATTTCAAAAATGAGTTTACGTTGGTGTTTTTATAGTGCTGGAATTTAGGGAAAAAATAATGACTACTAAATAACGACTTCATTGCGTTTAGCCCGTACTGAGTAGAATACACTGAGACGACAAATCCATCATTGTTCATGTGAAGATGTTTAACTAACTTTTACAATCGTAGTTGAAATACCAAAACATTAAAATGTAAGGTATGCCCGCTAACTATCGATAAAGCTAAGTAAAAAGTGCAAATAAAAATATGATTTACCTATTAACCAATTAGACAACCACTCGAAATTAATGGTTAACTTTAATTAACCAGCAGGGTAAAATTCAAAATTTTAGACGATAAAACACTTCGTTTAATTTAAAGTTTTAAACTTCGCACAACAGTTGTTACTTTTTAATTTTCGCGGGTCTACTAGATTGCAGTCACAGAGGTATATTAACATAGAGAGAGGACAGATGGGTCTTCGCATCTATTTTTCACCACACCCCTGGGTAGTGCCGTAATATTGTAATTTGTAATTGTAATTGTATTTTTATAAAATTACATTTACAATTAGAATTGTAAATTGTAAATACAATTACAATTACAAATACAATACAATATCAAATTTATTTTCTGCAGTGTGTTCTGAGCCTTTTGTTTTACGCTGAAATCGTGTATCTACATGATAGTATTCATGGTAAATATCAAGTCAGTAATTTAATCCTAATTAGGGGTCAAATTAAGGTTCCAAAAGTTCGAATTGTAATTGTATATTGTAATTGTACTGTAATTTACAATTACAATACTATATTAATTTACAATACAATACAATATTTTTCTTACAATAGTTTTACAATATTACGGCACTACCCTGGGTGTGGGAACCAACAACCAACTTGCAATTATTATGTCAAATCCTTCAAAAACCCGGACACGGTAAGTTTAAGTGCAAATCAATTAGCTTTTTCATTTTTCACACAATTCATTGCACATTGGAAAGTATATAGTCTACTCAAAATTAATTTATTGAACCATGCGATAAGCAAACTCTCCTTTGGCTACGTTATTGATAAGTCCAAAAAATCCGTCTGAAGTCTTCTCACCCTCATGAATTATTCAGATCCAAATGCTTTCGCTTGCGCATCGTTTCATATTTCAACTAAGGAATGGAGTTATTTTCGAATCCGGAATTTTTTCGCATTGCAGAATCTCTTACTCCAACACAAACTTTCTCTGGTACTTAATTACGAAAAAACGAAATATCCCTGGAAGGAAAGCACGTTGCTAGAGTTAGAAGATTTGCGGGATCTGCTATTTCATCAAGTGCCAAATCTTGAAGATCTTGAAATTCGCTTCTGCCACGCTTTGCATTCAGCTGATAGACTGAACTAGTGTTGTAACTTGTTCACAAAGAACAATTGTTTTTTACTTTGTGATTGTTCTGCCACAATCACAATCACAAACAACTAAAATTGGATTGTGCACAATCACAAAACATATCACAATCCGACAGAAACAAATAGGACCTAGCGTGATTTTCCCATCACCTCTAACGAACGTTTTGTGAACAATCACAAACGTTCACAAACACAAACTGAGGCTATTAAAATGCATTGTTAACAACTCAGTTTGTGCACAATCTTGGACTTGAAAATCACAATATTCAAAAACAATTGTGAACAAATTACAACACTAGACTAAACTCGATGGATTCTAGTTTCTTTCATCTCGAAAATGCACCGCACTTAATACTCCCGAAGCTGATGACTCTGAATATATCCGAATCGCTAATCCCCAGACATTTTTTTTCGACGTGATCGATGCTGCTGTGACTCTAAACTCCTACACGGGCCTCTCTGATTTTTTACTGTGACGTAAGTTTAGGTTTTTTTATAGTTCTAAACAGTGACCAACAGCGTACTATATCGTAATATCGTCTGTAAAGAATCAAAATGAGTCAAGTTTTCACTTTTAGTTTAAAGCAGAATGCTCTGTCTCTATAACGTAAAATGTCATAATCTTGAAAGATTGGATCAGAACAATTTGAATTTTTTTAAATCATGTAAATAGAACATTTTACAGCTTTTACAAACATGCTAATAGAACATTTTTCACTTTTTAAAATATTGTAAATGTTTACTTATCATTTTAGTGATATTGTTTTGACATTAATAATTTCATAAAACATTGTTCTTATAGTTCGATTCGTGATTTTTACTCTACCTGTTAAATAGTGTTCTATATTTTTTTAAGAATACGGAAGATTGTGCGTGCATACGTTTGACTCGGGAAAACACCGGTAGTTCGTTGGCTGGAAACGCTTTATCTTCCATTGGATACAAACATCGTCGATTGCATAAGAAAGTACCGAGCGGTATTTACGAATGCAATGCAAAGTACGCAGTAACCAACTAAATTATTACATCTAGAAAACATTTTTACTTTTGATTATTAAACATCACCTGGAAATCCTAACTAAATTTAAACCAATATTAAACTGCTATGTACTTCTAATCATAGCTGTAAGTGCCGAATTGACACATGCATCAATCGAGTCGTGCAGAATGGAATTAGGTGGAAGTTGGAAGTATTTAACACTTCGGGTAAAGGCTACGCAGTTCGGACGCTCCAAGACATTCCTAAAGGCTCTTTTGTGGGGACGTATACGGGAGAAGTCATGTCCAGTGATCACAGCTTTGATTTAAGTGCATAATTAATGGAATCTGAAAAAACCTAATGCACTGCTTTATAAATGAGTGTAGGATTTAATTTTGTTTTAAATATTTCAACAAGGTGGCAAGTCAGCTGGGTGACGAGTACTTGGCAGCCATGGATCATTTGGAGTATGCTGAGGAGTGTGAAGAAGGCTACGAAGCAAACGTCGTAGAGCCCACTTCAGGTAACAGAGCAGTGTCTGAGATTCCAGAGGAACTTCTTAAGGAGGTTGAAGAGGACATGAAAGGGATCTCAAAAACTCGACTTCATTACGGCTACGGCCAGAACAAGATTTATTCAGTGGACGCGAAGCGGATTGGCAACGTGTGTCGATACTTAAATGTAGATCCATTTTTATGTTACATTTTTAATGCATTTAAAATTTTACAAACTGCATCTGTAACTAACGAACGTAGGGATCCAAATCTATGAATACAAATCCTAATTTAGTCTTGTAAATGTATTTATTTTGTTTTTTTTAATAGCATTCTTGCAATCCAAATCTTTTTAATCAGGCGGTCTTCGTGGATACTCATGATATTCGTTTTTCACGCATTGCATTTTTTGCTTGGAATTTTATAAAAAGTAAGGTTTGAGAAAAAACTACTTTTGCCTCTTTTTTAAGTAAAATCGAAACATGAAACTTATCCTTGTTTTTTTTACGATATTTTACGTTTACTTTCAGGTGGAACGGAACTGACGTGGGATTACAACTATAACGTGGGAAGCACGGACAAGACAATTCCCTGCAACTGCGGTGGTGCATCCTGCCGAAAGAGGCTCCTGTAATTATTACTTTGATATTGCATTGAAATATTAGGGAGCTTGTGCAAACGCAAAACTGGCTTTTTATTAACTTTAGAAATTGCAAAAGAATGTGCCCAGAAGAACGACGCCATGTTTTTACTATTTTCTGTTTTGAGAAACCTCTTCGCAACTTTCGCAGTATCCCTGCCCGTACTGCAAATGTACTTTAGCGATACGTTCCAGCTCGTGATTGACTTGTAATGTTTTCACAATACATGTATCACTATACATAAAGTAGAAAAAAACATGGCATCGCGATTCTTTTGCAATTGCTAAAGTTAAAGTGCCACTTTTACGTTTGCACAACCTACCTATTGTATGAACTTTATTAATGTCCTATTAGATTGTAGCCCACCACATTTTTTAGAACTGAATGTGTGTCTACGGGTTTATAGTTATATGCAGCCGCTGCGTTGATCTTTTTGATGGATGACATGAAATGTAATGTACGTTTTGACATAAATGTAACATTCTTTATTTCTAGAATATGAATTTTTAATATTGCAAATATATTTATTGCACCAATACGCATCATAATATTGAGCCACTACTCTAAATCCGCACTAGACGAAATAATCACGATCCCATAAAAATAACTAAAATTAGTTATTATTTAGTCTTTAAAATTAAACCTAGAATATTTCCGAAAAACGTAATGAATTATTTACACCTTACACGAACTTTACCCTGTGCACTGCAACATTTCTGCTGTTGATTTTTGCCCAGACAGTCTAGTCCAATGTAATTTATTTAGCCGTCACACGGTTATATTTAGCCGTCTGTTAAAGGACTAAATGTATCCGTGTAGCGATTAAATATATACTCCTCACGGCTTTATTTAGCCGTTTCAAGTTAAAGACGGCTTTATATAGTCGCTCTTCGCTGATTGGCCAGTGTGACCAGGTGAAACTTGAACTGACCCCGAAAAATAAAGTGACACGGCAGAAACAATCCTATTTTCTTCGTTTTCACCGCGCAATACTTAAATCCATCGTGTAATTTATTTTTAACGGAATTTATTTTTTTTTTTCGATTTTTACTAGACTACATATATAAAGCCGTCTTTAACTTGAAACGGCTAAATAAAGCCGTGAGGAGTATATATTTAATCGCTACACGGATACATTTAGTCCTTTAGCAAACGGCTAAATATAACCGTCTGACGGCTAAATAAATTACATTGGACTAGACTGCCCGAGATAAAAAAGATTTGGCTCAAATTATTCTCAATCCATTTAAACGACAACTTCCTGTCAACTCGTTAGCTGCTCCGGCATTTTTCATTCTTCATGGCACTAAATATTTTCCTGCAATCTTCTTCTCTATATATGATTTGCTGGCGTCTTACTTTGTAATGAATTATCCTCAAAGACTTTGAAGGCGTTTTCGTGAATTTCAATTATTTGCAGTCTGTCACGATTTGAAAAAATTAATTATAAATGGGACTTTTGACGACATCCGGAATTCTGTTAATGTTTGCTCTAGCACGAAGGCCGATATCCGGCGAATCCGTAAATGAGCTAGTCTTCACTCCTGAATGTTTGTTCCCCGAATTCTTCGTCGTAACCCCAAAATCTTTGGGTATGTTCTTCCTACGGACGTGCTTTGACTTCGAGCGAGTTTCAGCAGCATTTCTAGTGGTCGTAAGCTTATTGTAGTTAATAATCTTTCTTACACTTTTAGATGTGGATGTGCGGATCTTTACTTGTTTCGATTTAGACTGTTGACCTTCAAGTTTTGGAGAAGCTTCATCGCCGTGTATTCCATTTGTATAGTTGCCTTCAATTGCTTCAGATTGATGGGATTTGTCATTGGCACTCAACGCAGCTAGTAGTAGTTCCACTTCTAGCGGGTCCATACTTTCAGCCCGGGTTTCGTCTATGGCTAAAGGCCGTTTTTTAATTTGTAGATTCTTGATAGACGCAGCAGCTTTTAGTCCATTTACGAAACTGTGAACCGTTTTCGTTGGTCGGATGACGAACTTCTTGGACCAAATACTGGTCACTTTACGCGCGTAGCCCTGAGGAAAATGAAACCATAAATTCAGATTACAATTCATATTATTTCAGTGTATTATTAAAAATTTGTCGAATAACTATATGAACTACTTATTTGATTGATCTGTTTTAGGCATTGTAGTAGTAGTTGCCACCTTTTCCTTATCAATGTCAAAGCTGTCATCAATAGTCTTTAATGTTTTCGTATCGATATTTCCCAGCGCCATTTCGAATGCAGTCCTACTGTCCAAGTCGTTGGTTCCTGCATACGGCATTTCTTGAGGATCCACTTCCGGCAAATAGTGGTTGAGTGGAACAACTTGCCTGGTGAGCGGATCAAAAACTAGCTGATACATAAAAGTGTTTTCTGCTTTGAGGAACCCGTTGATGTAATCATCCGATACTTCTAGGTACAAGTTTAAAAACTTGGGAATTGACTTTATGACCTGAACAATATAATTATTTTAATACGAAATATAGTGTTAAAATTGTATCTATCGCCGAATTTTGCACTACATAATTAATGTTTACCTTCACAATATCATATGGTGTAGTCATCAAGCGAACAAGTTGTCTGGCTTTGGCCAAGCCAATTCCACGCAATGAGCCTAAATAGTCACAACCCGAAAGAATGCACATTCGTCGAAACTTCTCAAATTTAAATTTACCAGCGCTCAGACCGAGACATAAATGTATTTTGGATCGTTTGTACAGGACACAGTTACCATCCATTTTCAGTTTGAAGATAACCTAAGAAAAATATTTAAAAGTTAAAACTGATAGAGCCAACGATACTTAAAAATACATCGGTAAGTACGGGACATTTTTAAAGAAATATACTAAATTGATTTATCGTATGCACCTGTCGACAACCGAAGACGGCCAAATCCGAATCTTCGGTGATAACAAGATCAACAATCCCTTTTCCAGACAAGTACGCGAGCTGTGCATCTGCCTCAAAAGGAGCAACGATGTAGTCGATGTGGTGCTGACGCAAAACTTTGATCCAGGCATAAATCATTTGGTGAGTTATTTCAATACTTTTAACGAAATACTTTCGTGATCCCGTCCTATCTCCTTCTTGGACAAGCTGCAGTCCCTTTTCCCGATTTGCACCTCTGGCTCTGTAGTAAAATAATCAAAAAAGTAGGAAATATATCAAAGTCAAGTACTTGATTCCTAACCTACCCACAAATATTAACAGATTTTGTAGTGGATTAGTTTAAAAGCATTCCAATAAAAGTTCCTAGAAATGTTACAAAAGTCAAAAGTTGAAAGTGCTTTATATACTCTCGTCTCTTTCTGTTCGTAGGTTCCTTGGAAATGAGACTTCTCCCGTCGAAAACAATTACAGGTCGAATCCCATTCTGCAACAGGAGGTTCACATAGTTCATACAATAAACAACGAACGCATCGGTGGGTTCTCCTAAACCAAGTTTCACAGCACAACCATAAGATCCTCTATGAAGCCATGCGAGTCCATCAACGGCAGCAGAATAGCCACGGTATTTTTTTATATTTGTGGGCTTTGAAGCTTTTTTCAAGAACGGGAGAAGACCCCCAATTCCCATCCTGAAGATTATTTTTAGTTTTTGCTTCAACAGGCACCAGAGTAAGTTTTAACAACCACAAACAAATAAATCCACGACAGACGGACAGTCTAAGACTATGATGTGAAATAGAGCGATATATTACACACAGCGAAAGAAGTAGGACTTGTCAAGTAACTATTTTTTAAAACTTTAATTTAATATTTTATGAGTTATGAAACTGATGGAAACTGTAATATAAGAAAGACGTAATTTAGTACTCAGAAAATACGTTCAGAACCTGCTGCTGTGGTAGTGGTAGTGGTTATGTACTTCTGGGCTGACTGGCTGACTGACTGGCACTGGTGACAGTCAGTGTTGAAAAACATCTGAAACATAATCTAGCATGCTCGCTGCTCGCTCCTGTCCAGACAAGAAAAAGGGAAGCGACACATATTACGTAAGCAATTTTTCTGAAATTTTGGCACCCACCCACCCCTATTGTCACCACCTTGTCGCCCGACACAGCTCTCCATACCATTCGCTCCCTCCTTTCTTTGCCGTTTCTTCGCACCAACTTTTAAACATGAAACAGACTACTAACATCCACTCCACGAGTGAAGTGTTAGTGTTCATTCGACTTTATCAATTGGAACTTCATCACTCTTCGATTTTAAACGCCTGAAGAAGGAATAGTCCGAAACGTCGCGTTATTTTAGTAGTTTAAAATTCTACTTTTCAAAAAAGTTCAAAAACAAAAATTCAAGTTAGCCAAATTGGTGAGTCTCTCTTCCTTATATATATTCTCATATTATTGTTCCTCACCTTCACGCAAAACCAATTACTTAACATCTTTAACATTGTCCATCATCATTTTGAAAAACTGCCACCCACCCTAGTAGCTTACGTAATATGTGTCTCTTCCCAAAGACGAACGAGCTGACAAGTAAAAACATGAATTCTTTGTGAAAACAGCTCATTTCAAACTCATAACACGTACAGTTACAACGAGGTGAGTTTAAAAACCACCTATTGAAAAATATGAGTCCAATTCTCAGTAATTCAAAGTATATATAGGTATATATATAATATATATAATTCAGTATTCAAAGGTAATTCTCAGTCTTGGAAATATGACATGCTATTTAATTCATGAAAAGTTTCAATAACAACAAAGATTGTTAGAACAGCAGGCAGAAAGCTGTACCATTTAGTTGCAGAAAGACTGAAAGCTCCATATTTTATTTTACTAAACACTAATTTATTTGCAATACAGAATAAAAACAGACATAACTGTAGCATAAATGCGAATGTAAAGTTGTAAAGCATGATTTACAAATTATCCACAAAACTTTTAGGGACGAACTTTTTGATTTCTACTAATAATGACAACATTACTGACAACATGAATACTTAAATACATGTATTGAAACAATATTGATTATTAACTATGAAATATTTTGTAGATTAGAAATTTTACATTCGGATTTTAAAATACGACGTTACACTATTCCACTAATCACTCCATAAGTCTATTTTTATCACAATCTGTTACTTACGATGGAAATGGTGGAACTAAATACTAACAGAATACTAATTACTTTCATTTACATTATCTCTTCGATCAGCACAACAGAGGGGAAGGCAACATACAAAAGGGCACGAGTACCATCATCAATCCCATGTTTGACTCCGATCCAAATATGCTTCACACTGATTACGGGCTCAGTTATGCTCAACATTTCTAATGTCTTCAAAGTTGAGCCCCATAGAAAGCAGACGGTACATAAATTAGGGAAATTATTTGCAAGGCTAAATCCAAAAGGGAAGAAAAAATTGTGAGCAATATCATTCTCCGCAACGAATTCTACGACATAAATGTAGCTTAAATTTGGTAATCGTGGTATCGCCAGCCCAGGAAGAAATCGCATCGGGGTAATTCCCATACTTGTAATTGTATTTGCACTAGAAAGGAATAGCTGACTGATGACAGAAGACGCTTTGGACCAAAACTCAGCTCCGCCGTTCAGCCTCGTTAAGTTATTACCGAAGAAGAAGAAGGTCTCCAATTTAAGATTGTTTCGATGTTGACTCACGAGTCGCTCCATCACTTCAATAAAAGCACTATTAAATTCAAAACATAAATGTTTCAAGAGATGAATCCGATGTCGCCCATTTCCATTATGGCTTATCATCGGTCGAGTTGAATCGGATACAGATCGAGTCGAGTCGAGTTCGAGTCGGATCGAGTCAATGGTAAACTCGACTCGAAGGGATTTTATCGGTTTCGAGTCGAGTCGGATTATAGCCACAAAAACTTCGAGTCGAGTCGGATGTCGGTGACGGAAATTTTGAGTCGAGTCAAACGCCCATAAAAAATTTAAAACTCCAAAACAAGGCAAAAAATGGGATGTTTTGTAAAATTTGTGTAATTTACTCGGAAAATTTGATCGTATAAATCAACATTGTCTGTTAGTTTTTTTACCTTCAAATATTTATTTACTTTAAAAATGCGTCAATAGTTGCCTGTAAATAGTTAACCATTTTCGAGTCGAGTTTAACGCCATCCGACTCGATTGTATTCGGTTCGAGTCGGGTTCGAGTTGCGTAATTTTGTTATCGGTTTCGAGTCGAGTTTAGTATTTTCATCCGGTACATATCGAGTCGGTTCGAGTTTCGAGTCGAGTTCACCCAAACTCGACCGATGACAAGCCATACATCCACGAAATACCCGAGCTGTTTGGGAGAAAAGTGACAACCATTGTAGGACTTTAGATTTACTGCAGCGTCCATCACGTCTTCAAATAATTTTCTGGGGATTGATGATCCGAATAACTCGAGAGATTTCAGTTTCGGAAGTAAGTATGAGGAATTTTCGAGATGAAAGAAACCAGAATCCAACGTGTTCAATCCATCAGTCCAATGCGAAGGGAGGTGGAAGTCAATTTTTAGATCTTCAAGATTTGGCACTTGACGAAATAGCAGGTCCTCCAAATCTTCTAGCAATGTGCTTTCTTTCCAGAGAAGTTCCTTTTTTTTGTAGTTAAGCACCAGAGAAAGTTTCTTTATTTGATTTCGAGCTTCGACAACTCTCAAAAAATTTCGAATTCTCGGAAAACTCAATTCCTCAGTTGAAACATGATACGATGCGCAGGGGAAATTGTTCGCTTCAGCATTCTGCATGAGGGTGAGAAGGCTTCGGGCGGATTTCTCAGACTTGTCAATGCCGTAGCCAAAAGAGAGTTCAATCATGACGTGTCGCCGACGCTGCAGCTCTCTCGCTCCGAAGTACTTCCATCGCCTACAAACGAGACGGCAGGATTTGAGCGTGGCACAGTTCATGTAGCGAAACAAGGATTTGATGACCTAAAAAAAACAATAATACAAATTGTCATTTGATTAATCAATGCTTTCCTTATGAATATGACGACATAGTTTAACCATGAAAGTATTGTCACTTCAAATACTTATAACTAGCTTTCCAGGCATAGTTGTTATTGATTCGAAAATAATTATCGATTTAGTAATGTTTTATATAAATAAATGTGTATAACTGATTCTAAAATAATGTATTTCAAACTTGCCAGGTCAACATTTAAAGCAATTTCTGAAGTAACTCGCTCATCTCGGAGTTTCAATAATTTTTCAGATTCCTGCGTCAACTTGACTGTTGAAGATTGTTTCGATCCCTTAGCTGGTTTCTTGGTGAGTGGCTCCCGGGACTCAAAAGTCTCTGAAAATGAATCGTAAAAAAAGGTAAACACCAACGCACGACTTAAAGTGCGGGGATTTCTCTAAAACTTATTTCCCCAGCATTTAACCAGGCCCGGCGCCACGTGTAAGCCGGCCCTGGTGAAAATCAATGTTTACGGGCCCCTTGTAAGGCTGGCGAAACGTGTAGCCCGGCCCCCAATAGAGCCTGGCCCTGGAGCATTGCACCACCTGGCACCATCTGTCCCGCCGGGCCTGCATTTAACATTGTTAATTTTTGTAGCAGGACCCAAGTATACAGAGAATATTCATATGAAATAAAATTAACAAAAAAGTAAAATCCTTCAGTACCTGATGAGTTGATAGGCCGCTTTAATTGTGACCGCAGCAAATTGCTAGCCTCTGACTCTTTCACATCCTGTATCGACATCAACTCGTCCTTCGTATTACCTAACAAATTTATTGCAATTATTTTAGAGATTTACGTAAATTAGGAGGTGTGCTAGATTCTCGCTGAATTTAATTTATTAGTAACAACTGCAGCAGGCACTTGTCATGTCTCAATAACTTAAATGTACAAATATCGCAATGTTAAATGAATTTCAAACAATTAGAATAACAATATTTAGGCTTACAGTTATTTTGTTGTTCGGGTGGTATGCTAATAATCCCTGCATGATTTATCGAACGACTGGTTACTGTTGCAAGTGGCTTCTCACGAGTTTTTGTCTTCCGCGGCTCATCGTTGACGTTTTCCATAATTTAAACTTCAGCTGGATCCGCCAATCGTAAATCAACTTAATCAACGAAGCAGCTACCACTTACCACTGCTCGAATAATTAGAAGGCGATGTGAAGTTGAAATACAGTCGAGCCTTAATAATTTTTCAACACTTTCTTAACTAATCGTTATAGAGCACAGAACTAATAGAGTGGATTAAATTAACCTTTTTGAAACTGAATATCTGTAGAAACTGGGAATAGCCAGCCCATTGAGGTAAGTTCTCCGCTTTAAAAAACGGCAACTGGATGTTGTTCGATTAAAATGTATTTCCGAAATGGTAAAAAAATGAGCTCAAGGTGGTCTTTTATTATTTTTATAGAGGTGGAATAATTCTTTCAAAAAATTAGTAGTAACGAATTCGTTACGAACTAATCGCTAATTTGCATGCCTTACCAACAATCGAAGCCCAAAATCGGACCTACTTATAGGAAACCTGAATTTTGAGCAGGTAAGGCATAATGGTGGTTTAGCACGCATAACTAAAGCCCGAAGTTCCTTGGCAATGGGAAACGTTTTGCCCATTACCATGTTCCTTAACCCCTAACGTATTGTAAAATAAAACGAAAGGAAATCGTCAATGAGAAACTATTTTCTTGAAATAGTAGCTAGTTATTGATTGGTATGACCCCGCTTGGACAAAAATCACTTAACGGAATAGCAGGATTTTGAAGTTACTTAATTACTATTATGAAGGAATCTCGTCGAGCTATAACTATGAGTGGTAAGGGATCGTCAATAAATCATGTTATTGTAATACCCCCATTTTTATAGCCCCTTTTAGTATGATTTACCGCATCACTGATAGTAAATAAAATATGCATCTTAATTTCAAGAACAAATGCGTGGTAGTCGGGTTAGTTTGGTAGGCAAATTCCCAGGAAAATGTTTTCTTAATAAATTCACGTTAATACATGTAACACGATTAAAATAGCTAATAATCTATCGATGGTAAAGTAGGTACTTACATAGTTCTGAGATAAGGATAATGTGATTACTTGATAGCCTTGATATATAATAATATGGTCTGTTAAGAACCAAAGTGACACATATCCAATTTAATCTACAATCAAAATGAGCTATGTTATAAAAACAAAATGAGAAAAAGGCGTAAAATGTTAATTTAAGACTTTTTGAAAAGCGTAAAATGTCCTATTTAAGTACACGTTTTTAAAAACTAAAATGTTCTATTTATATGTTTGAACAAAAATAAAACGTTTTATATTTACCTTTTTTGAAAAATGTAAAATGTTCTTATTCCATGTTTTTGAAAAGGTGCAAATGTTCTAATTCCCTGTTTTTAAAAAGGTGCGAAATTTTCTAATTCCATGTTTTTGTAAAGTGTAAAATGTTAGATTTAAATATTTTTCAAAATCGCATAATATTGTGCCTAATGTTTACAAAATATATTTCCATATTTTTGGAATATAGTGAATATTTTTTTCAGCTAAAAATGGAAATAGGTCATTTTGGTTCTTCACAGACGATATACATGATGTCACATTTAAATATGTATGCATGTAATTATGCATTACATTTATCCCGTAATGTATGTATGTGACCCAGTGAGAGAAACAGAGTGACTCGACACTTCTTCAGTACGCACTGCCAACTGCAGTGGGCTGGTGGGGTTTGTTAGATCTTGGATCAGTTTATTAGTCTCACTCTCACTGCATACATTGGTACTTTCTAGTTTCCAGTTAGTACACGCCGTTTGTAATATTTTGTAATTTATTTGTGGTTTATTCCGTCAGGTCCAGTCTTTTAAATTGAAATAACGTTGTAAAATCGTTTTTTAGATATATATCAATTGCAATTAGTAGTAGAAATTATGGTTTAAACAATCAACAATAAATATGCATCTAATCGAAATAAATTCTCCACTTGTTCACGTGGGAACATTTATTGTTTTAATTTCTCTACTTCAGACGTCCTTCTCCAAACTTGATACATCGGATTCTTCTGTTGGTAAGTTTAATTTTTTAATACCCGTCACCGTCTACCATATATGATATAGTATATGTTTAATGTAAATAACTGTTACCTAACTAGTAAAAGCTATTAATGAATTAACACTGACATATTATAGGTAACTCAAAATGTTACATGTATTTGTATGTGTTTAAAATTAATATCGCCCGTCTGTGAAGAACCAAAATGCCCCATATCCAAAACTTAATCTAGAATTAGAATGTGCCATGTCAAAAAAAAAACAGCAAAATATTTAGATGTGGAAAATTTTCATTAGTAGTTTTTGAAAAGTGCAAAATGTTCTAATTGCATACTTTTGAAAAGTGCAAAATGTTCTAATTGCATACTTTTGAAAAGTGCAAAATGTTCCAATTGCAAACTTTTGAAAAGTGCAATATTTTCTAATTGCATACTTTTGAAAATTGCAAGATGTTCTTATCGCATACTTTTGAAAATTGCAAAATTTTATAATTGCACACTTTTGAAAATTACAAAGTTTTCTAATTGCATACTTATGAAAAGTGCAAAATTTTCTGATTGCATACTTTTGAAAAGTGCAGAATGTTCTAATTGCATACTTTTGAAAATTGCAAAGTTTTCTAATTGCATACTTTTGAAAATTGGAAAATGTTCTAATTGAATACTTTTAAAATTTTCAAAATGTTCTAATTGCATACTTTTGAAATGTGCAAAATGTTCTTTTTACATACTTTCAGGATCATAATGTTTTATTTTTGTTTGTAGATATTGCAATTTGATTTTTGCTAAAAAATGCATATGGGTCTTTTTGATTCTTCACAGACGATATGTATGTTTTTTCCTGTCGTTTTATGTTTAAAACCGCTTCAAAAATTGATGTTACAGTTTTTGCACTTGTTGAGTAACTATATAGTAGAGCCAATCGAAAGTGAAGGCTAGCAAGGATCAATTTTGCATGTAAACAAATGGCAGCTTTATCCTTGCTAGCCTTCACTTTCGGTTGCGCTTAACAGCAATACTGTACATTAGTATGCGTCCGAATTTTCAGTAATAATACTTCCTGTGGTGAGTAATATTGAAACACTTCTCCAGAAATGTAGATAACCTACTGAACCTACCCACTCAAATATCGTCAATAACTACGTCAGTAATTTTCTTAAACGTTTTTATTTTCTAGCCCCATACGCCCCAGTCTCAAATTGTTCGAGTGAATGTCGAAACAGTAGTGGTTACAACAACTGGTGCTACTTGAATACAGCAAATTCTCAGTGGAAACTTGGGTGGGGTAATTGGGATTACTGTAATCCAACTGAAGTTTCACCAATCGATGGAATAACAACGGCCTATGGTTGGTGAACACGAATTTCGATTGTTATATTTTATTTTATTTTATTCCTTTTTTGCTTTATTTGTGTTTCCGATTTGAATTTTGAATGTAGGTACTATATATATCTTTTTAAGTAGTACTTATACGAAGAATTTTAATATCCTCGTCAAGTATTCTAACTATATTTACTATATAGGTATTCCTTGCAAAGATGATTGTAAGAAGGTGTGGAATGGAAAAATGTGGTGTAAAACCCCCATGTGGAAATCATATGATTGGGATTATTGTTCCCCCACTCCTGGGAAGGACTACGTAGGAGCGAAATGTTCCGGCAAATGCGATTACCATGGCTACAAGTATAAATGGTGTTGGCTTGAAGGGGGCAGTTGGGGTTACTGCAGTCACAGGGAAAATTTAGTTCTCTTGATCAAGTCCCTACACAGCCAAGCACTTGAAGTGCCTATACTAAATCTGAAAAACGTGAAAACGTGAAAATAATCTTTTTAATTATGATTTTTTTGTTGTAAATTCTTTGGTTCTTTTACTATTTTCGATACATTAGTTACCAGCATCAATTTCAATAACATGCATGGAGCTCATATATAAGCCATTTTGAAAGCATAATAATCCCACGTGTGTTGTATGTTTGTTGTTCATAAGTAAAAATTTTTCTATGTATTTTTGATGTGTCATAAATTTTCTAATTGCATACTTTTGAAATGTGCAAAATTTTCTAATTGCATACTTTTGAAAATTCCAAAATGTTCTAATTGCATACTTTTGAAAATTGCAAAATGTTCTAATTTCATGCTTTTGAAAATTGCAAAATGTGCTAATTGCATACTTTTGAAAATTGCAAAATGTTCTAATTGCATAGTTTTGAAATGTGCAAAATGTACTAATTGTATGCTTTTGAAAATTCCAAAATGTTCTAATTGCATACTTTTGATTTCAAAAGGTTCTAATTGCATACTTTAGAAATGTGCAAAATGTTCTTTTTACATGCTTTCGGGATCATGATGTTATATTATTATGTTTGAAGATATTGAATTTTGTTTTTAGCTACAATAAAAATGTAAATAGGTCATTTTGATTCTTCGCAGACGATATTAAAAATTATACTTGTTTCTTATTTTATTATTTTACGCTACAGCTACATACAAGACTAAATGTTGATTACATTTCTAAATATAACTAAGCATTTTACTTTCAATAATTTTAATTTAATATTTAACGTGTGTGTGTCGTAAGGCAGGGGCCTATAATGATAACAAAATTTGGTGTAAAATTCAAGCGAATATTTTGGAAAAATTAAAGTACAAAAAACAATTAAGCAATATTTGTGCAATAATTTGCATCTATAGCCAGGCTTCCAACTTCAGCCCGTAAGTTATAATTACTCCAGAGAATGCTATGCCAATAATCCAAAGATTAAGATTGTTTAAGGATGTCATCAGTTGGCAAGTACACCCATTGACCCTTCTGATGACGTAATTTGTGAACGGTCGTTTATGTAATGCACCTTTAAATTGGTAGTATATCTACATTTTCACATATTTTACCGGAATTTTGAAAAGTTTGCAATACTGGACCAATTTCATCGAGGTACAGGCCTCCCTATGTTTTAAGAGCTTTTAAATTAAATGTCACTCGTTAAAATTCGTTAACTTTTTTAAAATTTCAATTATGCTTTTTCAAAACTATTCAGCACTTCTCCCTCGCATTTGTGGGCGATTAGAATTTGCTTGAATTTAATCCGTTCAAAAATGAGCGCTAGTTGTAGCGAACGACAATACGACGGACAGACAGACAAAATTATTTTATTACATACAGCTAAATCTCAGCATCTAACGATAAGAACCAGGTGTGAAGTACAGCGTTGGTATAAAATATAAAATGGATCTAGAAGTCAAAAACTAGAGAAGAACGAGGGGTAGATATTTTCGAAAATATGCAAAAATCAGAAGCAAACAAAACGTAAATCTAAATGCCTTTCCCTAACCAAAATTTCAATTTAATTATAAAACATGCATATTTAACAATAAAATACCTTAGGCAAACGTTAGCTAACGTTAATTGCACAAAGAATAAAGTGCGCGGAGAAATGTTCGATAGATACTAATATTTATTTAAATATAAAATGTTTTCATTCAATCGTATCTCAAATAAGTCAGATAGAATGCTAATTTTTCGTGATACACAGCTTATAACCAAAGATTAGTTTATTCACCTGCGATTACTTTGTTAGGCAACGACAAATTCCTTCTGCAGGACGGGCCAGGTTACTTACATTATTAAACACACAAAAACTACACATAGCAAACGTAAAATAATTTTAAAATCACTTTCTATAAGAGTTGCAAAGTAATTTTAACAATTAAACAATGAAAATGGTGAACCTAATTACTAATCACTTTCATTTACATTTCTTCTTCAATCAGCACAACAGAAGGGAAGGCAGCATACAAAAGGACACGAGTGGCATCATCCATCTCATCTTTGTCCGTTACCCAAATATGCGTCACACTGGTTACGGGCTCAGTTATGCTCAACATTTCTAATGAATTCAAAGTTGAGGTCAATATAAATCTAACGGTACATAAATTAGGAAAATTCTTCGAAAGGCTAAATCCAGAAGGGAAGAAAAAATTATTCGTAACAGCATTCTCTGCAAAAAATCCTACGAGAGAAATGCAACTCACATTTGGTAAGCGAGGTATCACCAGCTCAGGAAGGAATCGCATCGGGGCAATTCCCATCCTTTCCAATGTACTTGTACTAGTGAGCAATAGCTGATTGATGATTAAAGACGCTCTGGACAAAAACTCAGCTCCGTTGTTCAGCCTCGTCAAGGAACTAACAAAGTAGAAGGTCTCCAATTTAAGATCGTCTCCATGTTGACTCACGAGTCGCTCCATCACTTCAACAAACGAGCCACGAAGAAGGAAGTGTAAATTTTTCAAGAGATGAATCCGATGTCTCCCATTTCCATCAACAAAATACTTGAGCTGCTCAGGAGAAAAGTGGCAACCCGCGTAGGACTGTAGATTTACTGCAGCGTCCATCACGTCTTCAAATAATTTTCTGGGGAATTAGTATCCAGAAAAATCGAGAGACGCCAGCCTCGGAAGTAAATATTGCGAATTTTCGAGGTGCAAGAAACCATAATCCAACGTGTTCAATTCATCAGCCCAATGTGGAGGGAGTAAGAAGCAAGTTTCTAGATCTTCAAGATTTGGCACTTGACGAAGTAGCAGGTCCCGTAAATCTTCTAGCAACGTGCTTTCGTTCCAGGAAAGTTTCTTTTTTCCATAATTAAGCGTCAAAGAAAGTTTCTTTATTGGATTTCGAGCATCGGCAACGCTAAAAAATGCCTGGATTCGAGGAGAACTCAATTCCTCAGTTGAAACGTCAAACGATGTACAAGGAAAAGTGTTCGCTTCAGCATTCTGCATGCCGGTGAGAAGACTTCGGGCAGATTTCTTGGACTTGTCAATAACGTAGCCAAAGGAGAGTTGAATTGTGATGTCTCGTCGACGCTGAAGTTCTTTCGCTCCGAAATACTTCCATCGTCTAGAGACGAGACGGCAGGACTTAAGTGTGGTGCAGTCCATGTAGCGAAACAAGGATTCGACAATCTTAAACAACAATAAAAATCGCCATATATGAATAATCAACGCTTTCCTTTTATGAATATGAAGACATGGTTTAACCGTTAAATTGGAGTAACTTCATATAATTTTAACTAATCTTCCAGGCATATTGTTAGTTATATGTATACAAATATATATCACGTTACTATTGATTCGAAATTGTTATACTTGTCGTATTGTATTATATAATTTACTAAAATATTGTATTCCAAACTTACCAGGTCAACATTCAAAGCTATTTCTGAAGGAACACGCTGATTTCGAAGTTTCAATGGGTTTTCAGATTCCTGCGTCAACTTGACTGTTGAAGATTGTTTCAAACCCTTGGCTGGTTTCTTGGTGAGTGGCTCCAGTGACTCATTAGACTCTGAAAATAAATCATAAGAAATTGTGACAATTACCGTACAACTAAAATAACAGGGATTTCTGACAAACTACTTTTCACAATATTTACCATAGTTAATTTTTGTAACAGGACCTAAGTAGACAAAATATTTATTTAAAAGGGATCAAAATAAAATTAACAAAAACGTTAATTCGTTCAGTACCTGCTGAGTTATTAGGTCGCTTTAATTGTGGTCGCAGTGAATCGGGACTACCACCAGCCTTATTTGACTCTGTAGCACTCTCTACAGACTCATCTTCTATCGTATTACCTGAAAAAATTGCAATTATTTATGAGAATTATCAAGTTAATTTAGAAATTACTTTTGGGTAACATGGATTCTTACTCATTTGAATTTGGGATTAGCTGATTAGCAGCAACAGCATAACCGCGCTTATCATTGTTGTGATATTAAAAATGCAACTATTTTCTAACGTGAAATGAATTTTGTGAAAAATTAAAACATTTAACGTTTACACTTACTGTTATTAGGTCCGGGTGGCACACAATAATTAGTATTCCCTAGTTGATTTTTTGAAGGACTGGATATATTAATTGCAACTTGGTTCCCACGAGTTTCCCTCTTCCTCTGCAAACCATTGGCGTTGTCCATGATTGACACACTGAAGCTCAGCTGGATCCGTCACTTCTGACAGCGAACACTCAAAAAATAATTAGCGGACGAAGTGAGTAGTTGAAACGCCTTCGATGCTAATTAGTTGGTAACTCCTAATTAACTGAAAATTATAACTACAATGGAGGGTTATTTAAGTTAAGATTTTGAAAAACTGAATATCTTTGAAAATATAAATTCGTCCATTGAGGTCAGATTTATACACTATGAAGAACAGGGATGATCGGTTAAAATCATTTTGTAGAATAGTTTAAAAATGATTTACCGTTGGTGTTTTTATAGTGCTGGAATTTAGGAAAAAAATAATGGCTACCTTTTCACTTAACTGCGTTTTGCAGGTACTCAGTACTGAGTTCAATACAATGAGAACTAATAACTAATAATCGCTAATTTAATTATTTTACAAGGGAACAACCCTCTAATTGTGAGTCCCTGTGCGGACCAATAAGAAATCTGAATAAAATTTTCGTCCATACATGACGTCATGGGCAGTGTCAATGAGTCAGCTTGGAGACTGATGACATCCAAAATCCAAAGTTAAAGGTAACCTATGGAGGTGGACTTTAAATTTCGTGGGATGCAGTAGTATACCCAGTATACCCTTTGTGTGTCGCGAAGTGTGCCATGTTATAAAGTCAAATAAGCGTGCGTGGGGATCAGTGGGAATGATTTGTATTGCCGAGGGTGCCGTACTGCCGTGGTATTTGGATTGGGAAAACACGTGAGGAGCGCTGTGATTTGTGATAGCACTGATAGCTAAGACAGCTAAGGATTATTTCTCTTTGTCGTGGTATGCCGTGGTATGTTGAGCACTACTAGCGATTGATGGTGTAACATGATGCTGAGTTTGTTTTACTTTCAACTTTCATTTTTAAACTACATACAACATAGCAGACGACGAATAAGTTTTTCATATATTTATAAAATCGTTAAAGTGCATCCAGTTTATTGAGAATTTGACAGTTGACAGTTAACTTGAAGTTGGTAGTATAACATCGGGTATTTAATTAACTCAACTAGTTGAACTAGGGAAAAGGGAAAATGGAAACAGAAGAATTTTGTGAAGTTGTATTTACAGCCAAAGTACCAAATTCACATGTTGATGAATTTGTGAAGCATGTATTTAGCAATTGTAATTGGTCCTCGTACGCTAAATGTTTTACAGGTAATTATTAATTAATTAGCTTTGAATTTTGAATCCATGTCTTGTCTCCTTCCTATGCCCTAGGATAATTAACTGGTGTCTTGGAGCGTAATAATTGCATTCATTCATCTCGCTTTATTTGAAAGTTTTGCATTCTACTATTTTGACATCTATAAAATAATCTGAGCTTGCTTTCTTGGTAGAAATTAAATTAAAACATTATTTATTGTTATCAAGTTTGCATTTCCGAAAGTGGTGGCGGCGTCCGGTCAAAGTGTACTCAAGGACGGTCTTCCATTTTGAGACCAAAGAAAAAAGTTGATGAATGTGGCATTGTGACAGACAAGTCCGAAGAGAAGGGCGATGAGCCTGAGCCCGTAACGAACCGAATTTGTCTGGAGAAAACAGAAAGTCATTTGTCAGCTGAAATATTAAATATGCCTCTTATTAGTGGTCAGTAATTGTATGAATAATATTATAGCATAATAATTGTTACTTCTTTCGAAATTTTATAACTATCGGTTTGAACTTAAATTTCAAAATGTTTTCGAAGCATCTTTCAATTTAAATTGGTAACACGTGCATTACCGTCTGGTAATAATTCAATGGGAAATGAGTTTAACCTATAGCTTGCCAACTTTTTCTGCTTTCTACAGAGCATTCTGTCAATTCTGTGCACGAGCCAAGGTCAGACGCATCGGACCTTGCTGTAGTTAACCGATGTGACGATACTGGGCACAAGGTTGCAAAATATTCTGAAAATATTCGGCCACCTAGCTTGACCCAAGATAGTTTTGAAGTTGGGGACACGCACAACATAACTGTGCTAAATCCGGTACTACCTGTAGATTCAGCAACAGGTGATCAGGTGAACGTCAGTCGGAATGTCAAGGCGGAAATATTACACTTTAACTTCAGTGAAAGTAACATTGTCGATTACGAGGATAATGAAGACTCCATTGTGGCTACGGAAGTATACTCTTCAAATCGATGCGAGGAGATAAATCTTGTTGCATTAAGTGACGATGAGAACGAGAAGCAAATTCAAACCGATTCTACGACGGTGGAAATAAATATGGCAGAGCCCAGTGTAGCTTGTTTTAACCAAATATCAAGAGAAGCACTGCTACAACAGAAGCGTTTCGCATCGGTTAAGACCGACAATGACTTGTTTGTTCTAATTGATGATATCAGGCCCCACATTAAGAGGCTAGCGAAAAAGTCAGGCAAAATTTACGCGAATCAAGTTTGTTCTAAGATATCTTTGATACAGAAATACGTCGGAGAGCCTGATATTGCACCAGTTGAACTCTCAGAAGACGAATTTAAAGAATGGACGAAGTTTTACAAGAAAGTTGGAAAAACTGTAACTGCAATTAAATTAAACGTCTGGTCGTGGCGACATTTAATTTCCAGTTGCCCTTTTAATCTAAACAAACTACTTATGGATTATTGTCCGAATATTGAAGAATTGATGTTTAGTGTAGGTCCCAAAGAAATTGAGTTTGGCTTTGAATTTTTAATGAGTGGGCCTAGCCCCCCTTTGTTTCTTATAAATAAGTTACCTTCGCTTCGAAAAGTAGTGGTCCATGCAGAAGTGAAGAAGCAACATTCGAAAAAAATTCCAACTATATTACTTCAGAGAATTTTAGAAGTTTCTTCAAACCTTGAAGAGTTGTGGTACGAATTCCGAAATAAAAGCGATGCAAAATCGATTTTAACTACTATGTCAAGTTTCAAAGAAGATGATGTTTGGAAGAAACTGAAGACGTTGCAGATTTCGTACAAGGAATCCGGTAATTTATATAAATGCTTCATTCTAACTTATTGTTTTAGTAACTTTTTGGACTTTCAAACTTCTTAATATTGCGCTGAAATAATGATTTAATTGTACTGCTTGGCAGGTGGTTGCTTAAGTAAAATCGAAATAAAACTACTCAGCTCATTGCATGCCAAGAATCTACAGGAACTGATTCTTGACTTTTATATTTGGGAAGATTTAAACAAAAAGCACATGAAGAAACTTTTTGAGAATTTCCCTCTTTTAAGAAAATTCATATTGTGTGGAACATATAAGGGGAACCCTCTTAATAAATCTAGAAGGACGCTCATGATTCCTGCATTGGCGCATTTAGAACATTTTGAAATTGACAGCCGGTCAGAATTTGAATCAGTCATCATGGGGCCTTTCTCCAAAATAGTGAATGAATCATTGTCAGCAGATCCTCTAGAACGTCTTGAACTTGTAGCAAACGCGAACGACCCTTCACCAGGTCAAATTCTACTAAAAAAGGCTCATGAAGTGACTGTTGAAGATGTGAAAAATGGCGAACCGTTTATTGTCAGCATCGCTATTCCCCATTTAATGCCAAAATTAAAAACGATTATTTTGGATGAAATTTTTGAATTGGAAGAGCTTCACTTCAGCAGCATTCCACAAATTTCAACATTTCGTGTTGAAAGCAAATGGCATCTGTTTTCAAAGTATCCATCTGAAAATTCCAGGAAAAGTTCTTTTCCTTTCTTGACAGAATTGCAAATCCCAAATTCCTTAAGGGATGAATCTTTTCTTTGGAATCTCCCAAATAAATTTCCAAACCTAACCAAATGTTGGATGTATTTACCCACTGTGAAAGTTTTGCGAGCATTCTTTAGAACAATGGCAGAGTCTAAATTGGACACACTGATTTTAGTCACACGATTTTACTTCGAGTCAACTTTCGAGATTTGCT
Source organism: Dicyrtomina minuta (assembly GCA_949802685.1). Taxonomy (NCBI): domain Eukaryota; kingdom Metazoa; phylum Arthropoda; class Collembola; order Symphypleona; family Dicyrtomidae; genus Dicyrtomina; species Dicyrtomina minuta. Next base: position 24,313,035 of record OX461808.1, on the reverse strand, counting down.
TCTTTGGTGAACAAGGATTGAAAATGGTGTCCTTGCAAAGCAGAAGAAACGACCAGAAGAAATGGAAAAAACTTGAAAAATACAAGCTGTTTGAAAAATTTGTGGATGAAAATGATGTAGAAGGGCCTTGCTGGGAAAATATTGATGAGTTGTGTGACAATGAGAAGTACGCTGGACTTGGCGATTTAAAAAATCTCAAGGTACTTGAAATTAAACACGTTCCCATGGTACTCAAAATTCCAATGGGGAACAAAGATTGGGAAAGTCCAGAAGCAGAATTTACTGAAAATTTCATCGGATTTATCAAGTATCCACTTTCATCTGCTTTTATTGATCAACTCCCTTCTTGGGTGCAGTACTCAGAATGGCCTAATTTTGAAGTTACGAAGTGAGTTTAAGTTGTGGTTTAAGTTGTTGCATAGGAGACCCGCGTTATACTTAAACTTAAGCATTTCGCACCTCGTATGCGTATTGCCATTGCGTTAGGAGCCCTCGTTATAGACTCACGTAGTATTAAAAAACTTTTCGGCTATTTAGTTTAAATTAAGTTTCATCACGCTAGAATGCCAAAATAAGAATAACTATTGTTAATTAATTATAGTGACCATAAATCCTCCATTTGATGTTTTTTCGACGATAATTATGGGATCGCCAGGTGCGACCAGGAATTTTTTTACGGTTTATAATAACCTCAGGAACATTGTATTTCTGAGCATTGCTGATATGTCTTCAAGTTTTGTTTTGAAGTAATTAAATAGATATGTACTTCCCAATAAGGTAAATGCTATGACTGTGTGAAAAAATGGAAACATTAAATAACATTGTATGACTGATTCTTGAATATGAAATAATTCCTAAATAAAATTAAGTAGATGTTTTATTTCAGCAAGTTGTTTTAGTCACAATTTTTCAAACTAAATCTTTGTAAAAATAATTACAAGAATAGTTTAAGCTTCTTCAAAGTTCTTCATTAGCCGATTTCCACCGATTTCTGATAGGCAGTTGAAATTATAAGCTGTAACAATATCATACAAAATTAAAAACATTTCTCGCTCCATTATGTAATAATTTAAAAGCAGCGTAATCGTTCAGGTATTCATTATCTTCTCCCTAGTCACACAGCTCTGTAACACTTGTACAGATAGCTCATGAATTGCTCTTAAATAGCTACGTAATTAAATCAGGGTGTGAGTAAATGTTAGACTCTTCTGTTGGATGTAGACTTAATCCGATTTAAAATTTCTTGAGTATATATTACAGGAGAAAAAGGTCCGTATTTCTTTACATAAAATACAAAGAAACGAAAAATTTCATTACAGTTGCGCCGAGGTAACTCTAAATTCGCGGTATACGAACGTACAAATGCATTAGTTTTACATGTAAAAAGAATATTTTTGTAGTTTCAAAAAAATTCAAATAAAACTATTTGCACTTTTTAAAACCTCTTAATTAACATTGTACGGATGCTTCGCATTTTGTTTATTTGGTATATAGCTCATTTTAATTCTAGCTTAAATTGGAAATGGGTCAGTTTGGTTCTTTACAGATGATATTTAATTTATTGTGGGTTAAATTCCTTCACTTTGCATTGATTGGTACGGCAGCGACAGGTAAACAGAATTTTCCTAATCATGGCCATTACTAATGTAGAAATTAAAAACATGTATATAACTATATTTATGAGTCTACCCGTCTACCGTAATAAATAACACGGGAGTTTCAAACGAATTTAATAAACTATTATCACCTAATCATAATAATTAGCTAATTATTGTGAATAAGTTTTTATAAATAATGACGGTGATTGTTTATAATTAATAACACTAATTCACGTAAACTATTCCTAACATTAAACTGATAAAAATAGTGTAAGGCAACATTCAACAAAAGTATTACATAATATAACCTATATTTATGTAGTTTGAAATGTTTTCAAATTATGCAGCATTTAAAGAATTAGGCTGGAATTAAACGTCTTATAATATAAGGATATGCGCATACTGGCTTTTACTATTGATGTATAGGTAGAGTTTCAAAATATATTCCATAAGTACCAACTATTAAACTAGCCTGCAATTTAAGCAGAAGAAAACAAACAAATAGTAAATGATGACGTCGGATTTGTGGGTGGGTGAGAAACAAGTCCTAATGAGGTGTGTCGGTCCTACATCTTAATTTTTTGTATGCCATCATTTGTGGTCTATCCCTATGTATGGTTCAATAGTTGTCTCAGTCTCAGCTATTTTATTGTGCCACGTAAATTGAAATGTCAGTGACAAGTGACAAGTAATATCCAAACAATCTGAATAATTTAGTAAAAACGGCGCCAGGAAGGTGGACAACATTTTCCTATGTCACAAACGAAAAGTAGCCATACCTTCTAAATATTTGTTCATTTACCATTACGTAAACTGCCGAGGTCGGCTTTGTTGAACTTTCACTTTAAAAAGTTGCATAGAATTTATTTCAAAGCCACCCATCATATTAAAGCAGATAGCAGCTTGGAATAAATTAGTTAATAAAAACCAAATTACGAACATTCCGGAATTTGTCAAGAATTACAAAAGAGCTATTTTGATGTCGTATTCGTATTACTGAAGCTTTTAGAAATTTTGTAATGGAAACTTCGCTAGGGAAAACGAGTCATGTGTATGTTTCGTTTTCCCCAACGAAGTTTTCGTACAATTTTTATAATAATTACATCATCTGCCAACAATTTTTCGTGGTACAGAAGGACAGCTGTAATTTTGAAATGTCGCGTAAAACTGCCTCGGTCCCAGACACTGGAATACAATTATTGGATCGTTTCCACACAATGGAGAGAGAACGTCTTTACCGGAAACAGAAGTACACAACGTTGTACATGTTAGTTTATATTACTGATGAAAACAAACAGAAGTCAATTTTAAACTAAAAACATAACATATATTTGCATGCTATCGTGTCAATTGATTATCAGTATTTGATGCTGTATTATGCTTGTATCGTGTGCATTATGTATTTTAAGTTAAGTACCGTATTTCATGTAATGGTGCACGGACCTGTATTAGTACATATATGGGCCTGTAATAATACACGGGTCTGGGAGGTCGGAATTTGAATAGTACACCCCGACCCCGTGTACTATTACAGGAAATACGGTACTCTCTTTTCCAATATTTACCTATCAATCTATATATATGAGCCGAGCCTGCTATAAAGAATTTATTCTTAAACCTATATACAATCAGTACAATATAATCATTAGTTATACATATTTATAGGTAAACACGTAGAATAGTTGTTAAAATAAACATGAAATACTTGCAGATTACTTTGATTGTAATTCACGTAGTTAGGGACTTACTACACAACTCAAATTATTTCTTAAACTACATCTTCTGTGTTTGCCTACGTTTTATTTAACTCAACTTCGCTGGAAGAAAATTTTAATTATTCAACCATCACAGGGCGGGGGGGGGGGTTTACGGGACATTTTAAACACTTGATGTGTCATATTAGTTTGCTGATCAGGAGATCGCCATTTATTCGTCCACTTCTATGGCATTCGTCTTCCCTGTTTTAAACTAACCAAATGTGAAATATTTGGCATACTCCCAATGGTCATCTTATTTAATTAATGAACTTTTTAAATAAAAACAATGATTGCTCAAAGAGCAGGCAGAAATCTTTACCATCTAGTTGCAGGAAGACAGGAATCTAGAAATTTTGTTTTGCTACACACTAATTTATTTGCAATACAAAATAAAAACGGACATAAGTTATATGTGCAACTGCTAAAGTTGCATTACATATTATCCACAAAACTTTTCAGGACGATCTTTTTTGACACTTCTACTTCATGATAACAGAAATATTTAATTAAACGTGTTGGCACAATATTGATTATTAGCTATACAATATTACGTGCTAAATACATTGGGATTCATGATTTTAAAATACGATTTTACAATAATTATACTAAGTGTAAACCAATACTAAAATCAAATTCTAAGAGCTTCTATGCATTTGTAACAATCAAACGCAATCTATTACTTGAGACAGAAATGGTGGAACTAATAACATTCATTTACATTCCTTCTTCAATCAGCACAACAAAAGGGAAGGCTGCACACAAACGGGCACGAGTTTCATCCCCAATCCCGTGTTTGCCCTTGATCCAAATATGATTCACACTGGTAACGGGCTCAGTTATACTCAACATTTCTAATGACTTTAAAGGTGAGCCCGATACAAAACTAACGGTACGTAAATTAGGGAAATTCTTGAAAAGGCTAAATCCAGAAGGAAAGAAAAAATTGTGAGAAATATCATTATTCTCTGCAAAGAATCCCGCAAAATAAATAAAACTCAGATTTGGTAATTGAAATATCGCCAGCCCAGGAAGAAATCGCATCGGAGTAATTCCCATCCTTTCTAATGTACTTGCACTGGAAATGAATAGCTGATTGATGATTGAAGACGCTCTGGACCAAAACTCAGCTCCGCCGTTCAGCCCAGTCAAGGAATTAACAAAGTAGAAGGACTCCAATTTAAGATCGTCTCCATGTTGACTCACAAGTCGCTCCATCACTTCAACAAAAGCACCATAAAGAAGGAAACGTAAATGTTTCAAAAGATGAATCCGGTGTCTCCCATTTCCATCAACGAAATACTTGAGCATCTTAGGAGAAAAGTGGCAACCCTCGTAGGACTGTAGATTAACTGCAGCGTCCATAACGTCTTCAAATAATTTATTGGGGATTAGCAATCCGGATAAATTGAGAGATGTCAGCTTCGGGAGTAAATACGGCGGATTTTCAGGATACAAGAAACCAGAATCCGACGTGTTCAATCCATGAGCCCAATGCGAAGGGAGACAGAAGCGAATTTCAAGATCTCCAAGATTTGGCGCCTGACGAAATAGCAGGTCCAGCAAATCTTCTAGTAGCGTGCTTTCTTTCCAGGGATGTTTCTTTTTTCCGTAATTAAGAGTGAGGAAAAGTTTCTTTATTGGATTTCGAGCATTGCCAACTCTAAAGAAATTGCTTATCCGGGGAGAACTCAATTCCTCTGTTAAAATATCAAATGATGCGCAAGGGAAAGTATTCAGATCTGAATTTTGCATGACGGAGAAAAGACTTCGGACGGAGTTTTTGGACCTGATAATAATAATAAAAAAAAATATTTATCAGGTCGATTTAGCCAAAGTTTATGCAACCGCGAACTTGACCATTCACTGTGAGGGAGGAAATAGGAGGCTACCGCATTAGTTTGTCTTGATCATATTACTCTTTCAGCTATCCCTGTCCCCTGTCAACCCCTTCACAGTAAAGGGGTCACATTCCCTGGGCCCTCTCAGTGAGTAGCAGTTACTGAGCAACCCCGAAGAAGATTGGGTTTCAATCAACCATCCAGTGACGTAAACTGTACAACACAGAGCCGTAAGCGAATAGCAGTGGCCGAGGACTGAAAAGCCAAGTCTGAGAATGGAAATTTCTTCCCAGTCCTAACCGCTTACCAAACCACGCCTGCGTACCTGTCAATAACGTAGCCAAATGAGAGTTGAATCGTGACCTCTGAACGACGCTGAAGCTCTTTCGCTCCGAAGTACTTCCATCGCATACAGACGAGACGGCAGGATTTGAGCGTGGCACAGTTCATGTAGCGAAACAAGGATATGACAACCTGAAACAACAATAAAAGTCGTCATTTGATTAATCAATGTTTTTTTTGCAATTAAAGTGGTATAACTTTAAATACCTATAACGAGCTTTCCAGGCGTACTTATTATTGATTTCAAATTGTTACCATTGTCGTAATGCATTATACACAAAAATATATGAATTTTTCTAATATAATGTATTCCAAACTTACTAGGTCAATATTCAAAGCTACTTCTGAAGTAAAATGTTCATCTCGTGGTCTTTCAGATTCCTGCGTCAAATTGACTGCTGAAGTGTGTTTTGAACCCTTAGCTGGTTTCTTGGTGAGTGGCGTCCGTGACAGATCAGCCACTGAAAATAAATCGTAAAAATTTTTTTAAATTGTCGTACACCTAAAACTGCGGAAACGTAATAGGACCTAAGTAGAAATAAATAAAATGCAATAGTAAAAGTAAATTCGTTCCGTACCTGATGCGTTGATAGGCCGCTTTAATTTTGACCGCAGTGAATAGCGACTACCAGCCTTTGTCTCTTTAACATCCTGTATCGACATCGAATCGTCCTTCGCATTAGCTAAGAAAGTTATTGCAATTATTTTAGAAATGTACGTAAATTATGGAAACACGTGTCGTAGATTCTCACTGATTTTAATTCAGTAGTAACAGCAGCAGTAATCATGTCACAATGTCTTAATAACTTAAATTAGCAAATATTCCAATGTAAAATGAATCCCGAAATTTATAAAAGTAATATTTAAACTTACAGCGTTGTTCGGGCGGTGTAAAATTATTCTCTGAAAGATATTTTGAACGACTGGACACATTTGCAAGTAGTTTCTCACGAGTTTTCCTCTTCCGCGGAAGATCATCGACGCTTTCCATGATTTAAACTTCAGCTGGATGCGTCAAGCGAAACAGTCACAACTGCTCGAATAATTAGCAGGCGATGTGAGGAGTTGAAATAAAAAATTAACTCTTTATTAACTAAACGCTCTAGAGCACAGAACTAATGGAGAGGATTAGGTTAATCTTTTTGAAAAGGAATATCTGTAGAAATAAAAATGGCCTTGTAAGGTAAGTTTTCCACTAATGAAAAACAGCGGCTGGATGTTGTTCGATTAAAATCTATTTTCAAAATGGTAAAAAAAATGAGCTCAAGTCTCAAGTTGGTCTTTTATAGTGGTGGAATAATCATTTTAAAAAATTAGTGCCAACGACTTCGTTACAAAGTAATCGCTAATTTTCATGTCTAACGAGAACCCGCCCTCAAAGTCCTCACGCAGACCAATAACAAATCTGAATTTTGGGTAAGGCATAAGTGGTAGCACGCACAATTTTAGCTCAACATTCTTTGGCGTATACGAAACGTTTTTCCATGTGCTTTGTTTCCTAACATCAGAATTATTGTACAACGAAATAAAATAATGGTCAATCGGAAGCTATTTTCTCGAAATAGTAGCTATTGATTGGTTAGAACCTGTGACAAAAATCACTAAAAGAGATGGCATTTTTTCGGAGTTACTAATGGAAGTGTCTCACTTTGTATAACCATGAAACAAGCTTTGAGCATTTACATTTGGAATTTCTAAACACAACTACATAGCTATTTCAAATACCTATGAGCGGGCATCTTGGTGCATGCTAGACCAGTGAGTGAAAAATAAAGATGGTGTAGGTAACTATATTAAAATTTTAACAGCACAATCCATACTCCAATGCAAAATAGTTACTCACAAAATACTAAAAATAATTCCCAAAGATGTTCATTTAATGTACATAATTAGTAAATACGATGATTAAGTAAAAGGGAGAAACGTATTTAATTTTACATTTTCCAATTAAAGCGGAAGGATTCAGAGTCAACACACGTAAGGGCATACAACACAACATTGAAACACTTTAATCAGAATCAGAGGTATATAGCAGTTGTCGTACATACAAGTAAATTTTCAAATGTAGTAGTTATATATGTAAATAAATATTGATTGTAGTTTTCTTAAAATTTTTCTAAAATTTTCCTTCATATAACAATTAGAAAACAAATTAAACGTATTATTATTTTATCATATTATTTTTATATTATATTTAATTATTTTAATTTTAATTATATCTTATGAAGTGAGCAATATTTGTAACTTCGCACTCCGATACACTAAACTATTGGTCCAATTTCGAACAAGAACGAAGCTCCCCATTCTTTTGCATTCCTGAGCATTCCTAGCGAACTGGACTAAAGCGGCTGCGGAAATGTATCCAAGGGCGGAACAGTGCCCACGAGAATATTCGTCATCCCCATAAATTACAAATCCCATTGGAACTCTACTCTGGCTCTTTAAAAGATTAAGAGTATTTTGCCCACCTTCCATTCCATCATCATTTGGTTTGTCTACATCCTGGGGAGGAAGCCATAACCTACGCATGCTGTCGTTGTAAACTTGAGACAGTAACCTGGAATCATAGTGCTCAAGCAAACCGATGTTTTTTAATTTTATTTCTTCCGCTTTTTCATTCTTGGGCTCAAATTTGAACGGCAAACTCCTATTTTCCACTCGAGATTTCTTCCGCTTTCGTCGGAGGAAGCTCAGCACCTTTTCATGCTTCTCCTTTAATTCTTTTCTCTTTCCGCGAAATTCATGGTCGTCCTGTGGAGGTTCTTCGTGAATGGAAGCTTTAGAACTGCAAGGGCTTATTAGATTCTTACTTTTTTCAACGTCAGATAAGGTGGGGAGACAAATAATCGCATTTTCATCCGCTCGGCCACCACCAAAGAGATCAAGTCGAACACCAATGAGGCACTCATCCAAGTTAATGTTTTGATTCTTCTTAAAATTATTTAAGTTTTTTATAAGCTTCAACCAGAATTTCGATTTCACATTTTGACTCAGATAGCCTAGAAGTTGTTTGTCCCGTAGAACGAATGGCTGCGGGATTTTTAGTTCTGGACCACTAAGACTACTGTCACTTGATTTAACTTCACTCTGACTTTGTAAGTTCCAGAATTGAAGGAGAGGTTTCCACGGAGGTGAAAATGGGGAGGCACAGTTTAATTTGATTAAATTCGGTCTTTTGGCAGGAGAAAATTTGAAGTAATTTTCGCGATTAGAATGTTCGAAAGAAGCCGCTTCTGAAGTGCCTGAAAGGGAGTCCGGGGAAAGAAATGAGGGAGAGTGGAGATTTCCAGTTGAAAAGGCGATGCATGTTGCGTCTCGGAGACCAGAAACTCGGGTGGCCCTGCGTCATTTTAAAAGTTAAACAAATGCATGAAACGATGTTTTCATATAATGTATTTTTCTAAATAATATAAAATTTTAAATTTTACTATATTTTATTTGAAAGCGTGCAACTTTATTTTTTAATATGTCTCACACCTGTAAGCAAAAGCAATCCAGAATGGCACTGTCCAACCGGCAGGAATGATTAAATCGAAACCACCGTCATTGAAACTCTTAGCATTTGCAGAAGCGGGCCGATGAATTAATGTGACCGGGACTTGATTTTCCTCCCTCCCTAGGTCAATTTCGGAGCCTGGAATCAAGAGACCCGCCCGGCGATCACAGAATTCGCGGTCGGTCATTTTCTCTTTAATGAGTCGAGATCGGATGGATGAATCTTCCAGAGGATTAGAAGCACCGTTGATAAATTTATTGAGGAGATCACGAGGTTCTAATAGAGCACTAGAAACGGAGTCAGTAGGAAGACCAAGATCATCAGCAACAGAAGGCTTTGCAATATGAACGTCGCTATCCACTTCCATCACAGATTCCCCGTCCTCATCATCGCCACTATCTTCATTCCCATTAATAAGTATTTTAGTTCTACTTTTAGGAAGAAACACGCGAGGATCTCGAACTGATAAAGGCAGGATTGTGTGGGAAGGAAAGTCCTCGATTGTCTCAAGGAGTCCCCACATCATTTGCTGAGCCGTGAGGAAATTGAATCCTAAATTCGAATCTAAATCGGAGATTTTACCTTGCTTTGAAGATCGAGAACTGAACTTATACCTATCGATCCACAGGGCCTTATTTTCCTGTTCCAGTGCTTCATCCCCCTCACTTGCTTTCTGATTCAGATTTGGCTGTAATAAAACATCGGGTTTACTTGGCTGTAAAACGTCTTTTAAGACTTCAATGATCATTGGCCCAGAGAACCGGATTCGGTTTAATTCACCTTCAAGGCCAAGTAAAGTAATCGTTGTTGAGGGATTCGACCACCTGGGTTTATTTAAAAGGTTCTTGGGTACCAATTTGATTTCGTCAATAGACATTTCTTCCGACTGTAAAATGCTGGGGTCAACGTCATCGGCAGTGTATCGGTCTAGTGGTGATTTCCACTTCAACTGTGAGAAAAGGTCAAAAACTTGACAGAGCTGGTCAACAAATTCTTGTTTAAACGCGGGATGAACCCATAGCCACAATGACGTTGGCTGGTGAGGTGTGATAGTATCACTATCATCACCTCCTTCGAAATTCTTCTTGTTTTTAAGCCACATGAAATTTATTACACCGATGTAACCCTTAGGGTAGCAATTCTGTTTGTAAATGTGAAGCTGACCTTCCCGGTCCCCGCCGGTGTACATCACAGCACCAATACTGAGAGGATTTGCTTCTTTAGGGGCAATGGATTGAAATCCAGAGCAGAGGTCACTAAACTGACCGGTTATTTCAAAGGGGGATATGAATGTAATATCTTGCATCGTAGCATAATTTTTTGTTGAGCGGTACAAGGCCCGCTGACCCTTGTCGCATGGACGGATGGGGATTTTGTAGTTCCATTTTGCTTCCATGTGAAACCTGTATAAGAACCAATATTAATAAAAATTTGATTGGGTAACATGAATCAGTGAAGGTTACGAAACAAAGGTTACGAAATTAAACAGCATTTATGATTATTATACAGTAACTATTCAACCTTTTGGCATGCCAGATGTGAGTTTCCATCCACTTAATAACTCGCTGTCTTCGATTAAACTCCAACAATAAATTTGATTTACGCCTCTTGTGCGCTCGACTACTTTTAGTTTTTTTCTTGGAACTGATGAAACTGAGAGGATCTCCTTTCTTCCCACCGGAACTGGCACTTGTTTTGGTGGCATCTTGGCCGGAGCGTGTTGGTGGACGGAAGCGGAACGGCAACCTTTTAACATTGTGACTTACAGCCCGACGACGTAAATTCTTAGGAATGTGCTTGAACGGGATGTATGATGAGCTACCATTTGGTCCAACTTTTGAAGAAAAAAAGTAAAAATTAAAATTAGTACTTACATTAAATTGATTACTCTTTCATCTTTCTCGAGTAAAACATGACAAACGCACAACAACAAAATACAAATAAAAACACAGCGACAACAGCAAAAGCTTCAAAATCGCTATTCATGTAGTTACTTATTATCAACTAACTGAATACAAAATAATACAACAAAAAAATAATAAAAACAAATAATAAACAGCTGAATCTGCTTTACATTAAACATACCTGCTTTAGCGATCGTCTTGGAGGAAAGAGCAACGAGTTCCTGAGTTCGGCTAGTCACAAACTGTCGAACTGACACATAGTCCGTTTTCTTCTCGTCCATATTATTTATTAGTGAATTGTTAATTTAACTCAAATTAAATGAAACGGCCGGTCACCGGCAAATATTTCGAAAATAGAAAACTGAACTATCAACTATCAGTCAGTCAGTGGAGAGCAAAAAAAATTATTTTTCCGTTTAGATTTTACTAACAAAAAACATACTCACAAAACCTATTGAAAAACAAATAGGATGATATTAAATGGGGTTAATTGTAATATTCAAATTAAGTAGTTAAATTTCACATGTTGCATGTGAATTGCAACTAACTGGCAAAAGTGCAAAATTATAATTTGCAAAAAGAACAGGAATAAAATAGAATTAGAGAAACATGCGGTAACTCACTGATTTTGAAAGCCCGCTTTGGTCCACTCCAACCAAGGAAGTATATAAGAAATATTACCGTTGTACTTTTCTTTTTGTATTTTTTTTTAAATTATTTTTTATTTTATTATTACTTTATTGCTCTTTGTATTTTTTTTTTAATTATTTTTTATTGTACTATTACTTTATTGCTAGCATATAGTTTACTTAACACATAATAAAATTATATTAAATACGTTTACTTTAACCAGGTTTGCATTAAAAAATTTAATAGCTACATTTGCTGTTTTCGAAATTCCGTCTTTAATGCAAATGAACTTCTCCGTGATTTAGGCATTTTTTGGACTAGGCTTCGTCAGGCATCACAAGTACAGAAGGCAGACTGGCAGAAGGCAGAAAGAAGAATAAGAAGAAGGAATAATCCGAAACGTTGCGTTAATTTCAATTAAGAAAATAATCCTATTAAAAATTGGTGAGTTAATATTTCCATACTATAACTTGTACTTATCTATCCTCACCTCACGCTCTCACAATCTTACTTATCATTAGAAGGCAGAAGGTACCATATGAATATAGCAGAAATATTTTTTAAATATAATAATAAATAACTTATTCATTTAGTCGATTTGGCGTCAGCCCATACAACATATTTTTTTTTTAAATATAATTAAACTAATGTTGATATATCCCAACAACTAACCAACTTTACCTCCATCGAACCAACAGCTCTAATAATTCCATTAGCTTGTTTCTGTAATAACTTTGTAATTTATTATGATACCCAGAGAGACAACAAGCAATACAAAATAGAAAACACAATCACAATAGATAGAATGGCAAGCGTTTTGCACCATTATTTTTCTATATTTTTCATTGCCATTACCTGCTAATCACAAAAATGAGAAAACGAAGTATCAGTAAAGTAGGCCTAATTGAAAAAAAAACATAGGGTGACGGGTGAGGGTGTGTCTAATTGTGGCCGGCTGATTTAATTCGTATTTGTTAAAAACTTTTTAAACTCAAAGTTGCAGAATCAGTAGATGGAAAACGTTAGAAAAAATATCCCATCTCGTAAATCTCGTTATAATTACATCAACTCATACCAGATATACAGCCAGTGCCTCACCCTAATCTGTAAAATTAGAGATAAAATGATGAGTTAAGGAATGTTAACGTGTGAATTTACTATATTTTACTATGTGTGTCTGAAAAATAAAATCCTTGATTTATCTACTAATAGCTCTACTTTTAGTAGTTTGCTAATTTTCATCTTTTCACAGGTCCATATTTACAAAAAATGTTTGTACTTTAAGCGAGCAAAAATGTGTTGATACTGTTGATAGTTTTGACGAACACATTTCCACTAATTCCACTGCCCTGCAATTTGAAATATTTCTGCTCCAAAAATATTTAAGAAAAATTTATTCTCTCTTTTTTATTTTCCTTTTAATTCCTTAATCCTTAGAATCCTTTTATCCGTAATCCTTTAATTGTTTATTTTTTGGTTTTCCTATATTATATTATATTCCGAATTTGGCGAATTTCCTTTGAATTTCCTTATGGCACGTAGCATGGTTATTCAAAGATGTCCTTGCTTCAGTGCACACAGGAGCCTAAAGTTGAAAACTGTGAAATTTTATTTTTGACCGGCCAGCAGATTTTAGGCAGTCAGCTCAGCAGTCGGCAGTCAGCAGTCCCTCAACTTTTCTGAAAGCAATATTTAAATTGTTGTTAATAAATTGTTAATAATTTATTACAATTTTTATTACCATTCACAAAAATTGCTTCCAGACCATTTCGAGCGTCGTAAGCTAAAATAAAAGTTAGAGATGGAATCCAAACTTCTAGCAACAAATGTGTGTGCAGTTTGTGGAGCAAGTGCCAAATCCACCTGTAGCGGCTGTAAAAATGTGCACTACTGCTCTCAAGATCATCAAAAACAAAATTGGAAAATCCACAGAGAAAATTGTACTCCTTACAAAATCGCAGTTGATTCACAGCAGTCAAACTCCATGTCTGGATCATTGGCTTCAGGATCAGCATCGGCAAAACAACATTTAATTGCGAGTCGAGATTTGAGAGCTGGAGTTATTGTATTCGAGGAATTTGCTGCATTCCATTCCCCAGTTTGGTTCTTTCCCCTCGTGGGTGGGAGACAATTAAATTTTGACAATGAGCTGGATCAGCTCTGTGTGGCGTGTGGGAAAGTATTGAAACCTCAGTCACTAAATGGGGAACAGTTAGCTAAGGACATCAATGAGAGGAATACCCGTCCCAGTAAAGATAATAATTTCTGCTCAAAATGTACTTGGCCCGTCTGCTCTAAAGAGTGTGAACATGTAAGGCAGGTTTTGTATTAATTAGATGGTAACCTTTCATATGCACGGTACTAATCAGTTTTGATTCTATGTTAATTTCTAATCTTAGAATTTGTATATTGAACTTTCCAGAATAAATGTCATGCTGATAATGAATGTAAATTCTTTGTTGAACATAAAATAAAATTTCCACCCACGCCCGCACCCACAACTCCAACAGAAACAGCAGGCGAAAATGTGGAAGAATCTGCTGCTGATAATGCTCGGAAGGTTGCGGCTGTCATGCGGGTCAAGTTTACATACGCCATCGCCATGATACGAGGAGTTGGTTTGAAACGTCGAGACCCTAAAATTTTTTCAAAATTACGAAGCCTTTTTGGAGAGAAAGATAACAGCGCCTTTTATGACAGTGAACTTCGTACTATTTTGATTGACAGTATTTTCCAGTTAAAAGTTTGGATAAATCAGAACGAAAATGAGAATACGTCAATTGATGAGGTAAAACCCATCCGTAATATAGCGTACTACCTAAAGGCGAACAAATGTCTAACAAGTGAACAATCCAATGAACAATTTTATAAAAAACCTGTAAATATTTTCAAATTTCTAATTTTCATCCTGTCGAGGTTGTTACAACTTACAAACTCCGTATATCGCATATTTGGAATTTGAAATTTTGAAGAATTCTGATACAAATTTTCATCGTTCACACTTGTAAGCGTTTGTTCACATTCAAGCAGAGCTCCTTAGTACTTACAGTGTCACCATTGTTTACACTAGCAAACTAAAAATTTCAATAAATTATGTAACCTAATAATTTATTATCACTTTCAGCTGATGTCGTGTCCTTTAAAAGGAGAAGAAGACTACGTTGTAGTATTCCAGCTGATTCAGTTCGGACAATTTATGGTTTCAAAAGTTGATCACATGTGGGGAGATCCACAGCCTAAAAGTGCTACTTACGTCTACCCATGTAAAGCAGCTCTTGTAAGTCACTCCTGTGTCCCAAATTGCGCCTGGACCATCGGACCACCGCCAGACTACAAAATTAGAATTCGTACTGCCGTCCCAATCAAAAAAGGAGAACGTCTCACCCTCAGTCGTGTAGGGATTCCAAGACTCCACTACGATGTCACCATGAATCGTCAACTGGCTTTGAAGAAACGTGGAATCAATTGTAAATGTGAGCGATGTACGGATCCTACTGAGCTGGGATTATTTTCCTCCGCCGTCGCATGCCCCTCCTGTAAGGACAACAAAATGTTTTTGCCAGGGAAGAATTTGGGATATTTAATCCCAGAAAATCCACTCCTTGCTGAGCCAGATGAGTATATTTGGAAATGCAACAATTCCTTTAATAAATGTGACTATGCCATGGACGGAGTCCAGTACCAAAAAAATATGAATAAGGCCATTGATAAAATTCAAGAGATGAACCTGGGCCTTCGACGAGATGAGAAAGAGTTGGGATTCTTGAGCGGGGGTGAGATTTACCGTTACTGGGATGAAATGGGGAATCGCTCCGTGAGTCTTGGGGAGACTTTGGGCCTTCATCCGAATCATACACTCCTCCATTATCTGGTCAAGACAAGTGTACTGAATCAATTTAATATCAAACAAGTTCCGTCAACAGGGGCAGAATTCATACAAAGGAGGAAGGAGAGACTTTTGTACTGTTTGGCTATTGAGGATAAAATCAGTCCTGGGTTGTCAGTTGAAAGAGGTATGCATTTGCTTGTCCACCGACAATATAATATATATACCGTAGGTGTGTCATAAATTATTGTATTGCCTTTACTATTATTTGTAATTTGAAATTTCAGCCCGTATTACAGCTACGCTACTAAAATTGCTCTACTCAATTTTGATCTCCGCCGACTGGACTCAAAATATGAGCTCGAAGGAAATTCGGGACTCGTATGATTTGTTCAAGCAGTGCAGTGCGGATGCATTCAGATTTTATAGACATGAATTCAGTCTCCCGGGGGAGCCGATGAATGTGGAAGCCGAGATGATCCCGAAAGTGGTGAATTTAGTGGATGCAATGAACCCTCCATGGCTTGACAAAGCCTTAAATGAAAAAATTGTCATCAATATTTAATGCTAGTATTTAAATATTATCCAAAATAATTGCCTTTAATATAATATGTCTCTGTGCCTACTTACTTGCCTACATTCTTACCTAATGAGGCAACAACATGGTTATGCAAGCATACATAAAAACGCGTTATATTACAAAAATACCTACCTACATGTTATTTGTATTCTTACGTGTATATCTCAATCATTAAACTTAGCTTTAGACTTTATCTGTATACCTAATTTAAATGCTTTATTCAAAAATGTATGCTGACTATATTAAATAGCACCGTTGACTGTAAATAAATCAATATTAATATACCTAGATTAATGAACGGAGTGCAATCCTGGACCTATACAACACAATTAATCCACACAAGTCACACGATTGCCGATTGTGTTAAATCAAACCCTCGTATTCTTTTTAATTTATTTTTCAAAATGTTTTACAATAAATTCTTTACTGCAAGTTCATATAATATATAGATTGATAGGTACATATAAAAACAGAGTAACATACAATACATAATGAAAAAGATACACATAATACAACCTCAAATAATTATTGATACTATAACATGCAAAGGGTTATAACTATTTTAAAATTTGACTTCTCCTCGTTTTCATCAGCAATATAAATCAGCGTGTAAAACTTTGGATTTTTCTGTTCCCGTATTAGGCATCCCAACTAAATCATATACCTTCATTATAAGGAACGTGAACGTGGAAACGACCCAATTATCGTATTCCAGTGTTTAGGACTGTAACAAACAGTTTCACGCGACATTTCAAAATTACAGCGGTCCTTCTGTCAAACGGAAAATTGATTGTAGATGTGATGTAATTGTTGTAAAAATTGTACGAAAACTTCGCTGGGGAAAGCGAGACATAAATATGACTCGTTTTCCCCAGCAAACTCTCCATCACAAAATTTCTGACAGCTTTACTTTAGACAGCGAAATGTTCTTAATTTGTTTTTGGAAACTAATTGATTGCTATTATTTGTTTCAATATGATGGATGCTTTTAAAATAAATTCTAAGCAACTTTTTAAATTGAAAATTACAAAGTCGACCAGTCGACCTCTCGGCAGTTTACAAATGGTAAATGAACAGATATTTAGCATGTATGGTACTTTTCGTTTGTGCTATAGGAAAATGTTGTCATGCACCTTCCTGGCACCGTTTTTCGCTAAATTATTCAGAACTTTTGGATATTACTTGTCACTTGTCACTGACATGTTAATATACGTGGCTCAATAAAATAGCTGAGACAACTGGAACTGGAACCATACATACGTAGGGATAGACCACAAATGATGGCATCCAAAAAAGTTAGATGTAGGACCGACACACCTCATTAGAACTTGTTTCTCACCCGCCCACAAATCCTATGGCATCATTTACTATTTGTTTGTTTTCTTCCACTTAAATTGCATAGGCTGGTCCCTGAGGCTATTTTTGTTTAAGTTTACACCTAAAATAGTTGGTAGTTATGAAATATATTTCGAAACTCCACCCATATACATCCATAGTAAAACGTCAGCATGCGAATATCTTTAGTTATATTAAAAGACGTTTATTTCCAGCCAAATTCTTTAAATGCTGCCTAATTTGAAAACATTTCACTACATAAATGTAAGTTATATTATGTAATACTTTTGAATGTTGCCTTACACTATCTTTTTTAGTTTTAATGTTAGGAATAGTTTACTTGAATTAGTGTAAATAATTATAGACAATCACCGTCATTATTTATAAAAACTCATTAACAATAACTAAGTATTTATTATGATAAGGTGATAATAATTTATTAAACTCGTTTAAAACTGCCATGTTATTTAATACCGTAGAATCATAAATAGTTATATCGTCTGTGAAGAACCATAATGAAGAACCATATCCAATTTAAGCTACAATCAAAATGAGCTATGTCATAAAAACAAAAAAAGAAACATGCGTATTTTAATTAAGAGGTTTTAAAAAGTGCAAAATGTTCTATTTACATGTTTTTCAAAAGTGCAAATTGTTCTATTTACATGTTTTTGAAAATTGTAAAATTTTCTATTTACATGTTTTTAAAAAGTGTATAATATTATCTATTTACATGTTTTTAAAAAGTGTGAAATGTTCTATTTTATATTTTTGAAAAAAGCAAAATATTCTATTTAAATGTTTTTAAGACATATTTCAATAATTTTTGTAGATAGTTAATATTATTTTTAGCTACAAATGGATATGGGTCATTTTGGTTCTTCACAGACGATATACTTGTTTTTAATTTCTACATTAGTCATGACCATGATTAGGAAAAGCCCGGTTAGGAAAAGTCTCTTTCTTAACCTATCGCTGCCGTGCCAATCAAAATTCAAATTGAAGGAATTTTACCCACAAAAAATTCAATATTTTTGCTAATGTGCTGCTCTGCATGTATTACGTTATGCCATTTCCTATTTGCTCTTAATACAACATACAGCTTACATCGCCTATATGTACCAAAGACAAAATTATAAGCTTGCCTATTTTCCGAGAAAATTTATTATTGAGCTCACTAAAAGTGCCAGTTTTTTTAAAATAATTTAGGATACCACCATAATTGAGAAATGATTATGTCAAACCAAAATAATTAATGTACAGGCACAGGCTAAGCTATAGACTATATCAAAGCTACAAAAATACATTACACTCGCAAAAAATAATTGAATGAGATGAAAATAACATATAATTCAAGGCAAATAAGAATCAAATTATTTCAACTTACAATATTATGTTATTTACAATCAAAAATAAATACCGATTCAACATAATATAAACCGTATAACAATATCCACAGCTATTTTAGGAATTCAGGACCAAGTATTTCCTTGTAATGAATGAAGTACACGTATTTCAAAATTATTATATATAATTATCGTCGGCGAAAAATCAAATCTGATCATCTCCATTTCCTGCTAGAATCAATTATGATCATCTCCATTCTGGACTAAAAGCAATTCTGATCAACTCCATTTTTCAAGAAATACGGCTAATATGATATATGTGACTAGTTAACAGTTTAATAATTTGAAACCGAGTACGCTTGGGATCATCCACAAAAGTCGTCATCAAGAAATATCTCCATTTTAAGTCCCATTGACCCCCCTGTCATTAGCTTACCCGTTGCGTACATAGTTATTTAGCATGCGATACCACAAAAATCCAAGTGGGCTGCTTTGCAATACCGTAAACGTCATTTATGGGCGAACCCTTTAACTTTTTAAAATATATAGGATTAGGTTCTAAGGACCGCAGGTAGCTACTTAAAGCTTCACGGAACATGTAAATTTTTTAATATGCATTGCTCGTTTGTACATTTATTTCACCTGTTTCTAAAACGCATCTAGTACTTAGACACCAGGGTAGACAAATAAGGCGCTAAGTGCTCTAATTTTTCATTTATTAATAGGACACGTAAATATGCATTGATTTCAATCGACTTTGAAGTTGTTTATTTTATAAAGTGATTTGGTTTCTGATTATATTTTAATAACATTCATTCATTCTATTTTAGAATTCTTTTGAATTGGACATTGATTGTTACTGCATCTCTGCTTTAAGCATTGATTTTTTAAAATTTTAATTAGGTTGAATTACTTTTTTGATATGAAAACAATATGTACTTTGTGAGATATTATTTCATGATGAATGGGTTTTTTGTAATAATTGTAGTTAGCTTGAAATATGATGATAAATAAAAACTTGAAACGAAAATTTTGCTAGTGTCACAGACCTAACTTAATCAGATCCTTTGACTAGTTTCTGTCTCTTTAAATAAAAATTACGAATACTTATAGAAATGAAGGGGGTTATTTGGTTTACGTGGTTCATCTGCCTTGTGATGATGGCTTTGCTCAAACCTTCTATGTCATTAAATTGCTCGGTTAAAACAGACTGTAAATTGGGTCGCCAATGCTGCAACGGTAAACAATGACCTTTTACATTACTCTTCCTAATTTAATATCAATTATTTACAATTTTGCTGTTTTATCAAATTTTAATATAAAGTTGTCATAATAAGTTTAAAAATAATAAAACCATTTATGGTTTTGTGTAGGTTTTTGCAAAAGTGCTAAAATGATGTGTCGTGAAAATGGAGAACCAAAAGATTCCTTACCAAGCGCAGAATAAACACAGAATTGGCCACTACTCATACTGATTACAAACAATGCATAAAAATGATTATAAATTGTAATATTTTCAATTAATTAGGTACTGTTGTGTACACCCCGTAATTATCTAGCGTCAAAATAAAATTTTTCGTTGCATTATAAAAATATAATTATCCAATTCTTTTTTATTATTCCGTGTCTGTATGAATGTACATAAAGAAAAAAATTATACTTTTCATAATGTTGTTGAAAATAATCTCAATGGGCTACAGTTTAGAATGTGCAAAATCCTGCAAGATTTGTCCACTGAGTTAAAGTAATAGCATCGGATTTGTGTTGGCTAATTGCGACAGACAAAACCATTTAATTAAATGCTCAATGAGCTAACGTTCAGCATCTAAAGAGTGACGGTACTTTGGTTGAAATCATTTTTGGACTATCCCTGAGTTAAAGTGACGACGACGACATGGGAGTAATGTTTTTACTTATGCAAAACGTGTTGATATTACTGATTGGTTATATGCATAAAAGATGTTATTTGCATTACAATAAATCAAGAGCAAAATTCAGAATGTATTATGTATTGATTATGTATTGATGTCGTTATTTACTTTTATTATAGATTACTTTATCTCAGCTTGGTCCTTTGTTTGTTGTGTTTTGCACTAACCGTGTGTTAAATTTCTTGCAAGGTAACATAAAAGTTTGCTTACATTTGTAATACAAAAATGTCAATCTAGTTTATTAAAGTAAATTTAAACTGAATCACAGGTGCAAATTTAAGTCGAAAACAATTTGAGCTATAAAGTTTTTCATGGGCACTAAATTTAGATTGCAATAAGAATTTATTGCACTTTGCGTAATATATTTCTGCTTTTACCTTGCTATTAATATCAAATCACGGCCACACCTTGCACTTATCTATTATTTTTACTACAAAATACCTATATGACTTGAATTTAAAACTTATAGCATCTGTTATATTGTCTATTTTGCAAATTTACTGCATTAATAATGATGAACTTAGCTTGAACTTCCACTATAGAAAGTAGATATGTATCTTATTACTTGCTTTAGCGTTTATTTTGCGGATAACTTAAAACTTTTGTGATTGTATGTCGTAGATGATGATTGCATTATGTTAAATGAACAGTGTAATTTTGGAGACGTTGTTCATACTAATAGGCATTATTAAAATTGCCACATTGCAGTCAAGTCCACGTACGATGCATTCTTCATTTAGCTTGCTGAACATCTGGAATGCGAGCATCAAAACGTCAACAAAATATGGTTTTTGTAAAAATAATTAATTCAGTCAATAAAATTCATACCATTTCACTTGCATACATTTTAAAACGAAAATATTAAAACTGATGTATTACGATATTGGTATTTCTTGCACATGGTAGAAATATAAGCTACTAGAAGTAAGGCCTCCCTGCCTACGGCAGGGCCACGCAGGGGGGAGGGGGGGGGGGAGCGGATGGGAAAAAGAAGTGAGGCGCATGTACAAAATGTGGTAGCTTTATTGACAAATCAGGTATTACGCATACATAGAGAGAATAACATGACAAACACGTTTAAAGTTATGAGTCGCCCGGTAACGATAGAAGTAGCAAACAGATCCGGGGATAGCAGTGGCAGGTCTGTAAGTGAAGAATAGGGGACTACAAAAATATGTCGGGGACCAGATCGGTCGGTTAGGGCAGGATGGTACAGATGGTACAGGATGGTAAGGCAAGTACTGGCTTGAGATAATTACCCGGTGGCAACTGCATCTCAGAAACTGCCTTGTGGGTAGCTGGCTTATGGCAGCTCTCCCACAATAACTGGCTGGCAGCAACCGCATCGTGGTAACAGCCTTTTAGACAACTCCCCTTCGGCAAACATCTTGTGGCAACTGTCTCGTGACAAGTTTCTTGTGTCAACTGTCTCGTGGCACGTTTCTTGTGGCAACTGCCTCTTAGGAGCTGCCTTTTAGCAACTGCCTTGCAGCATCTACCTTTGGCCAGCGGCTGTGATAAGCTGCACTGACTTAATTGAATTTAACTTAATAAATACATTCAAGATTAATTTGTCGCATTTCCATGCTTTTTAAAAGGCAATAACGTCATTATTTAAGCATTTTTGTTTATCTAAAGCCCCTGATTTGTCACCATTTTATTAAATCCTTTTTTGTTTCGGCTTTGTTGCCATCCCGGAGCTCTGTATATTGTGTAATTTTTTCCTCTCATTTGGATTATAGTTTCGCGCATTAGGAAATGCGTCTTATTTAGTTTCTTGCTTATCATGGAGACGTCAATCGCTACGTATATACTTAGGAGTTGGATGAAAATCGTCATTAATCGTTAGTCTAAGCTACAAGTATACATGTGTCCTTAATTTGCATTGTATTCACAATTACTTTCGTTGCTGTAACTTCTGGAGCCCGCATTACAGCAACTGCCCGGTTGCAGCTGGCCAGTGGGAACCACCATGTATCAACTCTGGCAGTTTTTTTGGGGCAACGACACCGTAGCAATACATTTAAGCAACTGCCTGGCAAGGTTAGCCTTGTTGCAGCTGCCTTAAAGCACATGGCTTAAGGCATGGAGGTAAGAGTCTCGTGACATTTGCTTTGGAGCTACTGCCTTGCATTAAACTGCTTAGTGGGCAACTGCTTTGTGGTAACTGCCTTATGGAAACTGCTTTATGGCAACTGCCCCGTGGCAGCTGGCCAGTGGCAACCACCGTTTAGGAACTCTGTGGCAATTGTTTTGGGGCAACGACATTATAGCCATTATGAAGTCGTAACTGCTTAATACAATCATAGTGATAGTCTACCCGTAATAGCCTCCGAGAGGAAAGAAATCACTTCTGACCGTAGTGTAGTGTAAAATATGTAGCTCTGAGTGTAAAGAAGTGGAGTTGGAGTTTTTGTTTTTACGCCATTACCAAACGTCTTGTGGTCTCACATGGGAACCTTCCTTACTTGAAACTACAGAATGAAGCGAAACTACCCGGAATGTATACCACCCGTATGAGTGACCTCTGCTTGTATAGTCGTTTGACCGCAAAATACGTTGTTCGGCCGCAATCGCGAGCGCAATTTCAAAAATATCGATTTTTTTGAATTTCACCGCGCTCTAGCTCGCACAGTTTTTGTCTAATTTTTATAAAATTTGAAATACAACATCTTTCAATGTTTATCTAAAATGTAATTTCAAGATTTTTGAAAATTCCAAAATTTCAATTTTTTTGAAAAAAATAGTTAATACTCTGGGCCTCAGAAATACACATTTTCAAAAAAATTTCGAAAAAATTTTCGACTCAACTGTTTCGGCAACTGTCTTGTCACTAGACAGTTGCCACAAGATGTTTGTCGAAGGGGAGTTGTCTAAAAGGCCGTTTCCATCAGGCAGTTTCTCTTAGAATGTTGCTAACTGGCTGTTGTGGCCAGACGGTTTCCACTCCACTATGTAGGTAGTTGCTATTAGGGTGTTGTCTTCAGGCGGTACCATTATCGTGGTTCTAACAGTAAGGACTGCGGTGGGTCGCGCTCAAACCTGGGGTTGGCAACACTCAGCGGGGCTGAATATTACACGGGTCTGCAAAAGTAGACGGGTTTATAGTTGAATATGGATCTTTAATTATTGTTGTTATAGCACATCTCTTACAAGGGAATGGTTTCACATGGAGCTCGTCGATTTCAAAAAGTTATATCTACAAAAATCAGGCTACTTTTAAATAGTGGGGATCCAAAGTAACTCGAGTGCATTTTGCGTTGTTCGGTCACAATAGCCCGCCAAAGTTTAAAAAAATTCAAATTTTAATATTTTGGCGCCCTGTAACTTCCACAGTTGTCATCCGATTTTGATGAAATTTGATGTTTTCTCAAGTTTAAACTCTTTTCTAATAAGGAATTTCAGGATTTTGAAAAATTCAAAAATTTTCATTTTTTCGAAAAAATTTGGAGAAAACACTGTTTCTGAGGCCTATTTTTTTCAACCAATTTTTTAGAAAAAATGAAAATTTTAAACTAGAGAAAACATCAAATTTCATCAAAATCGGATGACAACTGTGGAAGTTACAGGGCGCCAAAATATTAAAATTTGAATTTTTTAAAACTTTGGCGGGCTATTGTGACCGAACAACGCAAAATGCACTCGAGTTACTTTGGATCCCTACTATTTAAAAGTAGCCTGATTTTTGTAGATATAAATTTTTGAAATCGACGAGCTCCATGTGAAACCATTCCCTTGTTAGAGGAATACCTAAAGGCCCGTGTAAAATTACAGACCCGCATACTATCCAAATTTGGACCTCCAAGACTCATGTACTAATACAAGACCGTGTAATATTATAGACCCGTGGTCTTATATACGAAATACGGTACTTCGTGCGTTAAGACGTTGTGTGGCTAAGATGAGCCCCCTTTTTCCTTATTTTGTTGCGTTTTTTTCTCTTAGGTTGAACTTTTTACGTCCTCGGACCAGGAAATATGTCATACATGTCCTACATTGACGTGTGAGGTATCAAAATGTGTGTAATTGTTTTTTATATCTTTGGACAGTTTAGGTTTGTCTGTGTTCACCCCACAAGTCTGTATTTTTGCCCCCGCCGTTCTTTCTTCTTTTTTCGCGTTTTGTCCTTGAAGAGCTTCGCGCTGGGGTTTTTGGGCAACATTTTTTTAAATTTCTCTCCTTATATGAACTCCCTGGTTCATTTTGCATCTTTTGATACCTTTTACTCTTTCACGCGTTAAGCCGTTCAAATGAAGATGCGCTCCGCGCGACCCCCCTTTTCGTCTTATTTTCGGAATTTCGATTTTTACCATCTCCGTTCCTGCGCTAGGCTTGCCCATTTCTCTAAATGTAGCCCTTGATCTGCGTTCCTGACGTAGTTCTGCGTCGATTGGTACCACTTGCACCTTTATACGTCCACTAGTTCGGGTGCTACGCCTCGATTCGTACTCCTTTACACTGACTTATTATATAGATTACTCTACTGCACGCACTGATATATCCGCACTTAAATTTATTAGGTAATTAAAGCTGAGAATTAATTGCATTGGAGGTTTTGTATGCAAATGTTATAATTTAATATTGGAAATAATTAACTATTTTACGTTACTAGACTAACGTGATCAAGATTTTTCATCAATGTCATAGGAAAGTTTTTGTTTTGTAACTTTATTTTAATATTCCTACATTTACCATCCATCATTCACTGTTCAGATTTATTTCATGTCCTCTGCACAAGACCTGATATGTTCTGTAGAAACCTTGTGGGCACAAGGTGCTCCAGTAAAATTAAAATCACATTTAAACTATTTAATGTACGGCATTCAAAAATCCAATTAAAACAGTTGAATTGCAATAGTATTAAATTATTGTAGTAATACTGCTATGTCTCAACGTACATTTCCTTAACATAGGTGATTCGGAGTCTCATATATAAAGACTAATTATTTCAGTTGATTTATTAAAAATATCAGTTTGGGACACAGGTTTACTACCGAATTTTGCGATAGTAGCTAAAAAGTTTGAAAATATTTCAAAACACACTTATAAACTATAACGTTTCAGTTCTGATTCAAGCTAATAAATACCAATTCGTTAAAAATGAATGGGTTTAATATGTTGGTGTATTTACTACTCACCGTGCAAATTATTTTTGCCAATGTAATCGAAGATATGAAATCTCAAGTTCTGCCCCTTTCTGCGAACCACATTGAAGGTAAGAATAAAATTGAAAAATAAATCTTAAAAATTTAATTAATATTTATTAGACTGATCTTGATATTGTATTATTAGGCAGTGCTTAATAATTGTAATGTCCTAATTACCAGGGGCATTTTTTAGTCAAACGTTTCGCGATTATTTATAATAATATATTCTCATTATTTACTTGGGTTTTCGTAAAACATTTCCAATACTACTGTGCTTACGAGCACAACTCGTCAAACCATTATATTAGCGAGATTTTCCATGAGATGTTATGGTTTGGCGAGTTATGCTTGGTAGAGTTAAACACATTTCCTTAAATGTATTTTTTTTTATTTTTAACTAAAACGCCACCAGTCAATAAATTAAATACTCTCTAGTTCTTAACTAAGAGTTTTGTGTAATTAAATAATACAGATAATATATTTTATGCTAATCTAAAAATTTATACATGCAGGTCTCAGAGAATTCGACAATCAAATTCCTCTGAGAATTTTTAATGGTACAGATGTGGAGCCGTGTGAATTTCCTCACCAGGTTCAGATCACAAAAGATGGCGTGCATGAATGCGGCGGAACGATTATCAATGAAAACTATATTATGACAGCTGCACATTGTTTTTCAGACATTTTGGACGGAGACTACACACAGTACCACGCTATTGCGGGGGAACATAACATCGAAGTGGAAGAAGGAACGGAACAGATTCGTTCAATTAAAAATATTATACTGCATGAAAATTATGATAACGAAACATATTACAATGATATTGCTCTGCTTCTTTTGGATCATCCACTAGAATTTACGTCAAACGTGCACCCTCCACTCATGCCACAACCATGCTTCAATGCAACTGGACTAGAAGCAATTGTGACAGGTTGGGGCTATTTTGCTCCCCATTCTGCTCCAATAATTTTACAAAAGGCGACTATCCCAATCCTGTGTAATGAGGTATGCGCGGAAGCGTACAGTAAAACTCGAAGCATGGCTTTTCCGGACACTGCACTGTGCGCAGGACACCCAAGAGGAGGTAAAGACGCTTGCAAAGGAGATTCCGGCGGTCCACTTTCCATTAAACTTGAAGATGGCTCCTATATGGTTGTAGGGATAGTGTCATACGGCTCGGATGGTTGTGTCAACCCGGACCTTCCTGGCGTCTATACTAAAGTATCTGCGTA
This sequence comes from Dicyrtomina minuta, assembly GCA_949802685.1. Taxonomy (NCBI): domain Eukaryota; kingdom Metazoa; phylum Arthropoda; class Collembola; order Symphypleona; family Dicyrtomidae; genus Dicyrtomina; species Dicyrtomina minuta. The sequence continues at coordinate 24,286,072 of OX461808.1, read as the reverse complement.
TATTGATTGGGTTAAATCCCATGCTCTCTAAGACCTTGATTTCACTAGAAAAGTTAACCATTGTTAGCCTTAAGAAACACGCTTTCAGGGTTAACCATTGTTAAATCTGAAAGCGAGTTTCCTAAGGCTAACAATGGTTAACTTTTCTAGTGAAATCAATGTCTAAGGAATGTCTACTTACTCTCTTACTAAAAGTGCATATAATATATAAATTTAAAAGGAAAATTTAACAATACTTTAGTAGAATAGTTTACAATTATCTAAATTTAGTTCCTATAGTTATCATAGTTTCCTAATACTTATTCGGGTGGTAATTGTATAATTTAAATAAAAATTTGATTTAGTTTGATGTGTAACGCTCACTATGGCAATAAACAATACACTGAAATATTAGCAATAAAACATACTAATATATCTTTTTTGCAATTAATTTAAATTTAAACTATAGGTAAATGAAAATGTGATTCTTGTGTTTTTTTATTGTGCCTTCGATGTTTTATAGTTTTTCCATTTTTGCATATAATGGGATTTATTTTTAATTTGAAATTGTAATATTTAGATGAGAATGCAGAAACCTAATTGAAACATTTAAATGCATATAATAATATTAATTGCTTAAGAGAAAAAAGGTATCGTATAAAAGTAATCGTAATAAAAGGTATCGTATTTGCGAATGTACAAGAAAACTATATTAGCACTTTACACTTCGAATTGAATGTGAGTATGCGTTTTGCTTTTTGTAGTTTCTGCATTTTTTAAGCATTATAAAGGTGCTTACCACCATGAATCTGAATTCTATTACACAAATTCAATAGTAACAATAACATGCCTTTATTACATTTTTAAATTATTTAGGATTACTAAGAAAAACTGATTACTGCTTTGCTCTTCTGAAATTTAACTTGACGTGTTTTAATTAAATTCAATATAGTTGTAATTGAAAAATGAAATAATGTTTTTTAATCTGTGAGAAACTCGAATAGAACGCAACCATTTTCATACTTCCTACAAACTAATCATTTGCATACGCCCACAAGTCTAACACTCGGAAAAGTCTTAAATTTTAAATTTAAGTTTTTTAAAAGTATAAAATGTTCTATTTGCATGATTTTTGATAAGCGCAAAACATGCTTTATCTGCGTGATTTTTGAAAAGTGTAAAATGTTCTATTTACATTTTGACATTAAAAATTCAAAAATTTTTGTTTGCATGTTTTAAAAAGTACAGATTGTTTTATTTGCATGTTTTAGAAAGTACAAATTGTTTTATTTGCATGTTTTAAAAAGTACAAATTGTTTTATTTGCATGTTTTAAAAAGTACAAATTGTTTTATTTGCATGTTTTAAAAAGTACAAATTGTTTTATTTGCATGTTTTAAAAAGTACAAGTTGTTTTATTTGCATGTTTTAAAAAGTACAAATTGTTTTATTTGCATGTTTTAAAAAGTACAAATTGTTTTATTTGCATGTTTTAAAAAGTAAAAATTGTTTTATTTGCATGTTTTAAAAAGTACAAATTGTTTTATTTGCATGTTAAAAAAAAAGAATTACAGGATTTTTGTAGATATTGTGGTTGGCTAGAAAAAGATATGAGTCATGGGCAAGAACAGACTGCAAGCTTCTCTGAATATTTGAAGATTCAAAAAATATTGTCAGTTGCAATACCAATCAGATCTTGCAAAGTAATATTTCAGACTTCTGACATCACATACCTGACCTACTTTACCTACTTCTGCGCATGTAATTTGAATGCTATAGAATTTTTAATGTTATATAGATAATTGTTTAAAATTAAAATTAAATCTTTTCCATTTGATGTAGAGTTTTTGTATTAAATATTGCATTATTATTAGAGTGAAATATTTCTCATTGGAATCCGCGATGCAAATGGTGATTTTAAAAATATTGTCAAAAGTATAAAAATTTAGTCTGTAAACGAATCCTCACACTTACATGATAGGAAAATTTGAGCAACTGTCCACAAAAAAGGTTTAAAAATGGATCCTAGACCTAACTATATAAGCCTTTAAGTTAAGGCCGACCCTACTAATATAAAATTTAAAGGCGCGAAGTGCTAAATTTTTGCTAAACGAGTGTGGAAGAATTCTTGCATTACATATGATTTTAAGGATAACATATTATTTTAAGCAGCTCAATTTACAAGGAACCACGCCAAGTGGTACACCCAGATTTTAAAATCACACATTCTATAAAATCAGGCTACTTTTAAATAGTACAGAACCAAAGTAACTCGACTGCATTTTGCGTTTTTGTGTCACAGTTACCCGCCAAAGTTTTAAAAAATTCAAATTTTAATACTTTGCCGATAATGATGTAGCTTCTACAGTTCTCATCCGATTTTGATGAAATTTCGGTTTTTGTGATCCTTAGACGTCATACTGAAAAGGGATTTCAGGATTTTGAAAAATTCAAAAATTTTCATATTCACACACGCATTTAAGTAATGACATATTATTTGAAAACTCGTTTCAAAATATTTTGAATTATTCATTCTATATTCAAGCGTCAATACAACGATATGACGATATTATACCTAAGTTATTATGAACACCATATGGCCTCAACTATGTATGTATATTTCTAGAACCATAACCAAGTGGAGATATAATACGTTTATGAAACAAAAATCAGCCTATGACCAATACGGAAACTGGTAGCAGCTTAAAATTGCAGACACAATAGGTTTAATTACCATAGGGAAAATATTTAAACAAAAAGAATATATCGTCTATGAAGAACCAAAATGACCCATATCCAATTTCATCTAGGATCAAAATGAGCTATATCATGAAAAAAAGGAGACACATATGCGTCAATGCTAACTACGAGTTTTTGAAAAGCGTAAAATGTTCTGTTTGCATGTTTAAAAAAAGTTCATAATGTTCTATTTGCATGTTTTTTAAATTGTAAAATGTTCTAATTGCATGTTTTTGAAAAGTGTACAATGTTCTATTTGCATGTTTTTCAAAAGTTCAAAGTGTGCTATTTATGCTTTTTTAAGTGGAAAATGTTCCATTTAAATGGTTTCGACAATATTTTTGTAGATAGTGGATTTTGTTTTTAGCTTAAAATGGATATGGGTCATTTTGATTCTTCACAGACGATATTAATCATCTTATGTAAACAATATGTGACTTCTTTTCATTTCCTTAATTGTCTTACTAATCTGTCTCGTACTTTGAGTCAATTTTGAACGGGTGACAGTCAAAATTTGAACTACAAGAACTTTTGAAAAACGATCATTTTTGATTGTGTGACCGTCAAAAATGAAAGTATAAAGTTCAATTTTGATCGTTTAGTGACTCTCCATAACAATTGCTTGCAAATATTTTAGCAAACAAATTTGACTTTTTCCCTCATTATCGTTTACAGCTACAGTTCTGACAGATGAGGCTACAGTTGTTAAATGTGCTAATTTTATGCTCTTTCTGCTTAGTAAGTTATTTTACTTGTCAGCAGGTCCGGCAACTCAGCTGCATTTTGTGAGATTTAGTGTAAAAATTGTTCCACCCTAAAAGTACCTAAAAGCCACAAGTCCCTGTAATTGGTTCATAGTTATGAATGAAACTTGCCTTTCAATGTTAATTAACGAATTGTTAATCAAGACTAAATATTTCTGATTCTTAATGTAGTTACTATAATGTGTGGATGACGCTACAACGAAATAAATAGTTTAATATTTTAGTATAATACAGTTCATCTGCATTCAAAAAAAAATTAATTTGAAAATAGAAAGACCCACCTTTGAAACTGATACTGATAGTGAAAGGAATTTAAATATAAAGTACTTTTTTGAGTCTTTTAACGATACAAATAAAATTGAAACTCAAATGAAACCTCTCGTTTTCGAACATTACAATATTTCGGAGGCTACTCTATAAAAATTTGTACAACTCAAAATGCCAATTATAATATAACAGAATGCAATCAAGTAAATTTCAAAAATCTGAACATGTCTACGAAACAGCAATTTTTAAATGGACCGATCTAAGAGCTTGGTACTCCTATATTTTACACGCTATCAAGATATTTCCCGTCCTGACGTATCTCTGTAATATCGGACTGGGCATTCCATATCCTGTACAAATTTAAGAAATTATTAGCCAAAATAATTGAACGAAATTTTACTGTAAAGGCTACTAATAACTGTAATAATTCACCCTTAACGATTAAAGGTTATACAGTTTTAAAATATATTCATACAGTTTCAGTGTTGGACCAGAACTGGAAAAAGCATTTGGCTTTACGGGGTCAAGTTACGATGGCAAAGAATTTGCTGGAGCTGCCATTTTAAACATTGTAAAAACTATTCTCGTATTTTGGAACACAGAACAGTTTGTGCATTGGCTAAATAATTGGAGCTACTTTGAGCAGGATTTTTTGAGATGTTTTAAAGCGTGCAGTGCCAGGGTCAAAAATAATAAAATTACAATGAAAGTAGAGATATTTTCCGATTTTCAAATCGTGTCCTTATCTTCTACTTATAGCACTACCATCTGTACTGTGGATTGTATAGTCGTATGCAAGTATATGCTTCCTTTGTTTGTCTATCATGTAAAATTTGTTTCTATTGCATGTATTTTTGTGGGATCTATTACAACATCGGTTCATCTCCTTATGGAAGATGCGAAAGTATTAATTATTATAAAGACGCATGGTTCAGCCTTTGAACAGGTAAATTGTTTTAAAAATTGGCGTCAGAAAAACTAAAAGTATAGTTACAACTTATTGTTTGTGCAAATTTTTAAAATTTGAAAGCAAGTATTTAAATGTAAATTAAGTATGCTTTTATTTTTGGAAAAAGTCTGGACAATCTCGGAGCTTGACTATTTCAGCTAATGACGTGATTGGCTGGCGAGACTTGGCTTGGTAATGAGCGTGCGTGAGCAGTCTGCATTTGCCTCATGATACCTCAAGAGCCAGGAAATGATGTCAGTTGCGGAAACAATCCTTTCTTGCTCCTTAGGAGTTTCGTATGTTCTCCGGCTCGTGACTCAAAATTCTCTAAATTGCTTGACGACCGCAATTGTAATGACTGCGTTGGGTAACTATGCTACTACTCCCTTACGAATTTCCTTAGACTTTACTTAAAAGCTTTACTTGCAGAAAATATTTCTGCCGTGGTACAAATTTACTTTATTTATTTTAGTATCATATTTAAGCACGAAAATTATTTAATTAAACATAAATAAACGCGAGCGTACTAATTTTTTGGGACATCAATTTTGTATTTCCTTGTATGTATTTAATAATAATTGCTTGTCCAGTTTGAAATAATTTCTAATGCCAACCGCCACAGTATTTTGAGTGAGCAGATTGTGTAGAAATTTTAACTGGTATGCCAAACCTTATGAACAGGATCAGCCGTTTAAGTATAGAGTACGAGAGTTGAACACACGTTAATTTAAAATAGGAAAAATGCATGCGAACCGTGATTTCTAAATAAAAATATATACTAATACTTATAATACGAAATCGATAAATAAACTCTTATTTATAATGAAACATGGGAATTTTCACCATATTATCTTCATGAAATGTTGTTTGGAAAAACACTCGTGTATCTGCAGTATACATAATATTTACCTATTGTTCTGGATCGCCATGGCTGTATTTTACAAGAAATCTGACTATTACTAATATTATTTCTAAATTAGAATTCAACAATAAATATGAAGAATAAGCTGTACAGTGACCACTGTACAGCTGAACTAATAAATAATGAATATGATTTAATCGCCAATTAGGCTCCGTGCTGATAACACGGTTGCTTCCGATTCATGAAAATAACACTGAAAACTGATATTCAATACTGATAATTACTGATATTTAGCACGTTTGAGTATATTACTGTTAATAAAGTCCATGTTGCATTATTATTATAATTTGAGACTACAAGAAGAAGAAAAAGACATTATTTTATTATTTATTTTACTGTGCCGGTTCTAGTCCGACACAGCAGATATTTTTAAAGTTATCGACCGTTTTTGTCGATGCTGTTAGTTTCAAATATCATGTCAGTTTCAGTATCAATCTCTGGAATCGGAAGTCACCGTCTTTTCATGGCGGAGCTTAATTCACGACTAAATCATATTCATTATTCATTAGTTCAGCTGTACAGTGGTCACTGTACAGCTTATTCTTCATATTTATTGTTGAATTCTAATTTAGAAATAATATTAGTAATAGTCAGATTTCTTGTAAAATACAGCCATGGCGATCCAGAACACCTATTTTAAAGACTTCACTTGATGGAACATGGACTTTTAAATTAGCCATGCTTATTGCGTAGAAACCCAAAATGAAGACTTACATTTATTACAACAGAGGTAGAGTCCTTCATTCAAAACTGGCTCAATAAAACAGGAGAGCGTTTTTCTCCAAACAAAACCTTCTATCTTCCAGTTTTAAATTCAATTTGGACGATTTTAGCTGGAAATAAAGCATCAGGCGAGGACAGTGAAAGAAATGTTTACAAAATGATTCATCGTTTTTATAGGTAAATAAGTAAACCAAAGGAAATGGAACATATTTTTAATATACTATGATCCTTAAAATTGCAATAATACTAAATACTCTTAAAATGATTTCATTTGTGGTCATTTTATGCTTCTTCAACATTTTTAAGTGGATTCACCGGCTCGACAGCTCTACCAGATATACTCTTACCTCCAACCTCCAGATATACTCAGCGTCTTATGTGCCCGTGCGAACTATAAAAAAAATCATTAAATGGACTCCAATGTTTTCTGGAATTAAATTGTGGTTCAGTAGCATTGAAGAACTACATTCTTATTTTCGCAACATAATCGAAACTAAAAAGAAAACTTTAAATGTTAATAGCACACCAACATTTAGTTGACGCCTATTTACAAGAAATTCAAAACAATACAGACCCTGATTCTGAAATGTTTGGAACCTATTTGCAATTTTTTCAGGTGATGCGATAGACGAGTCGGTACAGTATGTTACAGAGTCAAGTAAGGCTATATGGTAGTCTCTATTAACTACGATCACAATTAAAGCGACCTAATAACTCAGCAGGTACTGAACAAATTTACGCTTTGGTTAATTTTATTTCGATCACTTTTATATATTATGAATATTCTGTCTACTTATTACAAAAATACCCTATGTTTGACTATGTTAAATGCTGTAAAAAAAGGTTTTAGAAAAATTCCCGCAGTTTTAGTCGTACAAAAATTTTTACCATTTTTACGATCCATTTTCAGGGGTACATCAGTCACGGGAGCCACACACCACACACCAAGAAACCAGCTAAGGGTTCGAAACAATCTTCAACAGTCAAATTGAGCCAGGAATCTGAAAGACCATTGAAACTCCGAGATGAGCGTGTTGCTTCGGAAGTAGCATTGAATGTTGACCTGGTAAGTTTGGAATGAATTATTTTAGTCAATTATATAATTACATTACGACAATAATAACAATTTTGAATCAATAATAACCTGAATAACTAACAGTATGCCTGGAACATTGGTTGAAATTGAAATTACATGAAGTTACTCCACTTTTACGGTTAAACCATGTCATCATATTCATAAGGGAAGCATTGATTAATCAAATATAGCAATTTTTATTGTTGTTTAAGATTGTCGAATCCTTGCTTCGCTACATGAACTGCACCACGCTCAAGTCCTGCCATCTCGTCTGTATAGGCGATGGAAGTATTTCGGAAAGCACGTTGCTAGAAGATTTGCGGGACCTGCTATTTCGTCAAGTGCCAAATCTTGAAGATCTAGAAATTTGCTTCTTCCTCCCTCCACATTGGGCTGATGAATTGAACACGTTGGATTATGGTTTCTTGGACCTCGAAAATTCGCAATATTTACTTCCGAGGCTGACATCTCTCAATTTATCCGGACTGTCAATCCCCAGGAAATTATTTGAAGACGTGATGGACGCTGCGGTAAATCTAAAGTCCTACGATGGTTGTCACTTTTCTTTCGAGCTTCTAGGGTATTCCGTTGATGAAAATGGGAGACATCGGATTCATCTCTTGAAAAATTTACACTTCCTTCTTTGTGGCTCCTTTGTTGAAGTGATGGAGGGACTCGTGGCTCAACATGGAGACGATCTTAAATTGGAGACCTTCTACTTTTTTGATTCCTTGATAGCCAGGGCCAAACGACGGAGCTGAGGTTTGGTCCAGATCGTCTTTTGTCATCAGTCAGCTATTCATTTCCAGTGCAAGTACAATGACAAGGATGGGCATTACCCCGATGCGATTCCTTCCTAGGCTGGTCATACCTCGTGTACCACATTTGACATTTGAGTTCCATTTCTCTCGTGGGATTCATTGCATAGAATGATATTGCTAATAATTCTTTCTTCCCTTCTGGATTTAGTCTTGCGAAGAATTTTCGGTAATTTATTTACTGTTGATTTATATTGGCCTCAACTTTGAATTCATTAGAAATGTTGAGTATAACTGAGCCCGTTACCAGTGTGAAGCTCATTTGGGTAACGGACAAAGATGAGATTGATGATGGTATTCGTGCTCTTTTGTATGCAGCCTTCCCTTTTGTTGAACTGATTGAAGAAGATATGTAAGTTAGAAAGATTAGTAATTAGTTCCACAATTTTCAACGTAAGTATGAATGAAATAGTGTTCGATTACTAAAAATGTTCTGAAACTCATATAGAAAGTGATTTCAAAATTGGTGTACCTACATTTGTCATAATGATTTTAAAGTAATATTTTAAATTCAAGGGTCCCAATTCATTAGTACGTAATATTTTATAGTTAATAATATTGTGTCAATACATTTATTTAATTATTTATGTTGTCACTTAGTAGAAGTCAAAAAATGTTGGTCCTGAAAAGTTTTGTGGATAATTTGTAAAGCAACTTTAACAGTGCAGTGGCACTTATGACTTATGTCCATTTTTATTTTGTAGTGCAGATAAATTTGTGTGTATTAAAGGTTCGCCATCGTAAGCACAGAAGATGTAGTTTAAGAAAGGAGTTGTGTAGAAAGTACCTATAAAACTACCTGTATTATAATCAAAGCAGTCTGAAAAGGTTTCATTTGTTTATTTCAACAATTAACATGTTCAGTTATAAATACACTGATGATTATATTAAAAAGATTGTAGGTTATAAAATAAATTCTGTACATCAAGCTCATATATGCAGATTGATAGGTAAATGTGAAAAGAGATTGATATAATTAAAATACATAATACACACGAAACACATAATAAAGCTTCAAATAATTTTAATTGTAGATGTGATGTAATTGTTGTAAAAATTGTACGAACACTTCGCTGGGGAAAGCGAGACATAAATATGACTCGTTTTTCCCAGCAAACTCTCCATCACAAAATTTCTCACAGCTTTAGTAATACGACAACAGAATAACCTTTGCGTATTTCTTGACAAATTCCGGTATGTTTGCAATTTGTTTATTTTAGAAACTAATTCAATGCTGCTATCTATTTTTGAAATATATGTGCTTTTGAAATAAATGAAGAATTTTTTAAATTGAAAGTTACAAAGGCGATCAACCTTTCAGCAGTTTACAAATGGTAAATGAACAGATATTTAGAAGGTATGCTACTTTTCGTTTGTGCTATAAGAAAACAAATGTCCACCTTCCTGGCGCCGTCTTTCACTTAACAATTCAGAGGGTTGGATATCACTTGTCACTGACATGTCATCGATACTTGTCTCAATGAATTAGCTGAGACAACTGGAACAATGCATATTATAGAGATGGACCACAAATGCTAAATGATGGCATCCAAAAAAGTCAAATGTAGGACCGAAAACCGGAGCATACCCCATTGGCACTTTTTATTCACCCACCCAGAAATTCGATGGTATCATTTTTGTAGCTTCTTCCTTACTATTTGTTTCTGTTTTCTTTCAATTATAATTTCTGGCTGTTTCCTGACACTACCTTTGTTTAAGTTCACACCTAAAAAAGTCTTTAAGTAGTTATGGAATATATTTTGAAATTCTACTGACACATCCATAATCCATAGTAAAAGCAAGTAAAAGCAAATCCTTATAGGCGTGTTTATTTACAGCCTAGCTAGAACTTTAAATAGTGGTAATTTGTAAGTTATTTAAATACTTACCGCTGCCGTGTCAATCAATTCAATTCGAAGGAATTTAGCACACAATAAATTAAATATTTTGGTTTATGTCCTGCTCGGTCCACGAAGTTAATTTAATATAAAAAAATACGTTTTGCCACTTCCTGTTTGGACGTAACAATAAAACATATAGCTTATCCCTATATATATATTATGACAAAGATAGAACTATAAGCTGTGCTTCTTCAGGAAAATTTATTATTAAGCTGGTTTCAAGTTTCAGGCTCCAGTTATCTTAATATAATTCAAGACACCACTCCACACTCCACTGAAAATCAGGAAAAGTAATGAATTGACCATTTTTCTTACACAATTATATGTGATTCTATGTTATAATAACTAATTACTCCATAATAAATGCAAATCCTCGTAAGTAAATGTCTTTTTTTGAAATCCACAATGACTAGTACCATATGACTGAAGCATGGAATTATATTCTAATTCATAACTTATACAAGCGATGGACGAAACTTTGCTATTTATTCTTCAATTTCGATCTAAAAGCAATTATGATCATCTCCATTCAGCACTAAAAGCAATTCTGATCATCTCCATTTTTCGAAAAATACGTCTAATATGATGTGTTAATGGTTAGTTACTAAGTGTTTAATAATTCAAAACCTAAGTATGGTTGGGATCATCCATAAATGACGTCATTAAAATATCTCCATTTTAAGTCACTATGGCCCTTCTGCCATCAGCTTGCCCGTTTCGTAAATGGCTATCTTTAGCATGGGATGCCGTCAATATCCAAGTAGGCTGATTGGCCACACCCATGAGGTCATTTATGGGCGACCCGACCACTTAAATTCTGTAAACTTTCTTTTTAAACTGCTACCAAATAACGACTTATTTCCGTGTTACAGGTACTGAGTATGAACTTCGTGCAGGTCAGCTTAGGGATCGTCCGTAAACGACGTCATGGATATAGTGTCAATGGGTCAGGTTGGAGACTGATGAAATCCAGTGTTAAAGGCAGCCATCTACGCAATGATTAAACTCATGACAGGGGGGACATATTGCCCAGAAGAGAATGGGGGGGGGGGTGCTACAATGACGTGATTTATTAACAAGCCGTTATTATTATAGTTATTGGTTGACTAAATTCCTACTTTGGAGTAACTAAGTAGCTTCGAAAAACCTTGCATTTCATTTAGTGATTTTTGACAAGGGCTCATCTGACCAATCAATAGCTATATACTATTTCGAGAAAATAGTTTCTGATTGACGACGATTTCCTTTCGTTTTACAATAAGTCTGGTGTTGAGGTACCGGTACCAGGCACTGGGTAAAACGTTTCCCATCGTCAAGGAACCTCGAGCTATATGTATGCGTGCTAAGCCCTTATGCCTTACTGCTGCTCAAAAAGATTTGTTATTGGTCCAGATGGGGACTTATTGGAGGGTGGGTTCTTCGTAAGACATTAGCAAATTAGCGATTAGTTTGTAACGTAATCGTTGCCACTAATTTTTTGAAAGAATTATTCCACCACTATAAAAGACCAACTTGAGCTCATTCTTGTACCATTTCGAAAACAGTGGCGAATCGGACAACATCCAGCTGCAGTTTTTTAAAGTGGAAAACTTACCTCGACGGGCCGTTGCAATTTTCTACATATATTCAGTTTCAAAAAGCTTAATGTAATCCCCTTCGTTAGTTGTAAACCCAATAGCGTTTAGTTCATAAAGATCAATTAGGAAATTATTAAGGCTCAACTGTCAACTGTGTTTCAATACTTACTCCTCACATATCGCCTGCTAATTATTCGAGCAGGGGTGGCTCTTTCGTGTGACGGATCCTGCTGAAGTTTTAGTCATGGAAAACGTCAATGAAGCGCTGCGGAAGGGAAAACCTCGTGGGGAGCAACTTGCAGCTGTGTCCGGTCGTTCGATAAATCCTGCAGAGAATAATTGTACACCACCCGAAGAACAGTATAACTGTAAGTTTAAATATTATAATTGTAGTCATTCGTAATTCATTTTACATTGCGATATTTGCAAATTTGAATTGTTGAGAAATGATAAGCGCTAACTGCTGTTGTTACTACTAAATAAAAATCAATTCCCCAATTTAAGTATAACGCTCTTCAATAAAATTGTAATAACTTCTTCAGGTAATTCGAAGGACGAGTCGATGTCGACACATGGTGCTAAAGAGTTAAAAGTTGGTGCTGGTAGTAGTCGCTATTCACTGCGGTCACAATTAAAGCGGCCTATCAACTCATCAGGTAACTACTGAACGGATTTACTTTTTTGTTAATTTTATTTCTATCACTTTCATATTAAGAATATTCCGTGTCTACTTAGGTGCTGTTACAAAAATTAACTATATTAATTGCTGTGGAAATATGTTTAACAGACATTTTTGCACGTTTAGTTGTACGATAATTTTTACTGTTTTTACGATTATATTTTCAGAGTCTGATCAGCCACGGGAGCAACTGACCAAGAAACCAGCTAAGGGTTCGAAACGATCTTCAGCAGTCAAGTCTGTCAAGTTGCCGCATGAATCTGAAAGTCCAATCAAACCACGAGATGAGTGTGTTCCTTCAGAAATTGCTTTGAATGTTGACCTGGTAAGTTTAAAATAAATTCAATTAGAAAAATTTGTTTATTATTATTCATGTATTACATTACACGACCATGATAACAATTTCGATTCAATAATAACAATGTCTGGAAAGCCACAGTTATATAGGTACTTGAAGTTACACTACTTTAACGGTTAAACCATATGTCATCGAATTCATAAGGAAAGCATCCATTAATCAAATATGGCGATTTGGATTTAATCAAAATCAAATTGATTGTTCTTTCAGGTTGTCAAATCCTTGTTTCGCTACATAAACTGCGCCACGCTCAAGTCCTGCCGTCTTGTCTGTAGGCGATGGAAGTATTTCGGAGCGAAAGAGCTTCAGCGCCGACCAGACATCATGATTAAACTCTCCTTCGGCTGCGGTATTGACAAGTCCAAAAAATCTGTTCGAACACTTCTCACCGTCATGCAGAATGCTGAAGCCAACACTTTCCCATGCGCATCATTTGATATTTCAACTGAAGAATTGAGTTTTCCTCGAATCCAGAATTTCTTCAGGGTTGTCAATGCTCAAAATCCCATTAAGAAGCTTTCTCTGACGCTTAATTACGAAAAAAAGAAACTTCCCTGGAAAGAAAGCACCTTGCTACAAGATTTGCGGGACCTGCTTTTTCGTCAAGTTCCAAATGTGCAGGATCTTGAAATTCACTTCTACCTCCCTTCACATTGGACTGATGGATTGAGCACATTGAATTCCGGTTTCTTGCACCTCGAAAATTCGTCATATTTACTCCCGAAGCTGACATCTCTCAATTTATTCGGATTACCAATCCCCAGGAAATTATTTGAAGACATGATGGACGCTGCAGTTAATCTACAGTCCTACGATGGTTGTCACTTTTCTCCTGAGCTGCTCGGCTATTTCGTTGATGGAAATGGGAGACATCGGATTCATCTCTTGAAACATTTGCAGTTCCTTCTTTGTGGCTCCTTTGTTGAAATGATGGGGCGACTCGTGAGTCAACATGGAGACGATCTTAAATTGAAGTCCTTCTACTTTTTTGATTCCTTGACGGGGCTAAGCGACGGAGCTGAGTTTTGGTCCAGAGCGTCTTCAATTATTAATCAGATATTGCTCACTAGTACAAGTACAATGACAAGAATGGGAATTACCCCGATGCGATTCCTTCCTGGGCTCGCGATACCTTGTTTACCAAATTTGAGTTTTATTTATTTTACGGGATTCTCTGCAGAGAATAATATTGCTAATAATTTTTTCTTCCCTTCTGGATTTAGCCTTTCAAAGAATTTTCCTAATTTATTAACCGTTAGATTTATACTGGCCTCAACTTTAAAGTCGTTAGAAATGTTGAGTATAACTGAGCCCGTAACCAGTGTGAAGCTTATTTGGGTAACGGACAAGTATGAGATTAATGATGCTACTCGTGCTCTTTTGTATGCAGCCTTCCCCTTTGCCTTTGTTCAACTGATTGAAGAAGATATGTAAGTTGAAGTGATTAGTTCCACAATTTTCATCGTAAGTATGAATGAAATTGTGTTCGATTGCTAAATATGCTTTGAAACTCATATAGAAAGTGATTTCAAAATTATTGTACCTACGTTTGTTATAATTATTGTGAAGTAATATTTTAAAATCGAGGGTTCCAATTCATTAGTACGTAATATTTTATAGTTAATAATCAATATTGTGTCAATACCCGGAATTTAAGTATTTCTGTTGTTATTAAGTAGAAGTCAAAGAAGTTCGTTTTGAAAAGTTTTGTGGATAATTTGTAAAGCAACTTAACAGTGCAGTGGCACTTATGACTTATGTCCATTTTTATTTTGTATTGCAAATAAATTTGTGTGTGGCAAAGGTTCGCTATTGTAAACACAGAAGATGTAGTTTAAGAAAGGAGTTGTGTAGAAAGCATCTTACTAACTACCTCTATTATAATCAAAGCAGTCTGAAAATGTTTCATGTTTATTTCAACAATTAAGCTATGTACATACATATTCAGCTATAAATAAACTGATGATTATATAAAGATTGTTAAAGAATAAATTCTGTACATCAAGCTCATATATCGTCGGTGAAGAATCATTCTGTCGCAAGTCCATTCAATGGTAGATGCTGTCCAGACGGCATCCACGTTTTGCTACATATGCATTTTAGGTTGGGGTGGTATTGGTATGTTACTGACTGTATTGTACTCATATGACGTACACTTAGGGGTCGTCCACAAAAGACGTAATAAAAATTCCATTTCCAGAAAATTTTTGGCTTTTCAAAAACATGTAATTAGAACATTTTACACTTTTGAGTAACATGTAAATATAAGATTTTACAATTTTGAGAAACATGCAAATAGAACATTTTGCAGTTTTCAAAAAGTGTTTTTAAAAGTGCAAAATGTTCTGGAAATGGAGTTACAAAGCCGACCTCGGCAGTTTACAAATCGTAAATGAACGGATATTTAGAAGGTATACTACTTTTCGTTTGTGCTATTGAAAAATGTTGTCCACCTTCCTGGAGCCGTCGTTCACTTAACAATTCAGAGGGTTTGATATTACTTGTCATTGGGATTTCAATACTTGGCGCAATAAAATAGCTCAGACAACTGTACCCATACGTAGGGATAAATCACAAATGATGACATCCAAAAAAGTCAGATGTAGAACCAAAACACCCCATAAGGACTTGTTTTTTGAGCCACTCATAGATCCGATGGCGTTATTTGTAGCTTATCCCTTTCTATTTGTTGGTTTTCTTGCACTTAAAATTACTGGCTGGTTCCTGAGACTACCTATGTTTAAGTATTACGCTTGCACCTAAAACGTTATGGAATAATTAATTTTTTAAAATTCTACCGCCACATCTTTAGTAAAAGCAAGTAAAAGTATATATCATTACAAGGCGCTTATTTCCAGCCTAGCTACAACTTTAAATAGTGATAACTTGTAAATTATTAAAATACATACTTATCGCTGCCGTGTCAATCAATTCAAGTTGAGGGAACTTAGCCCACAACAAATGAACTACCTATTTTGGTTTACGTGCTGCTCTACTACGTTGTGCCCACGGCCGGACGAAGGAATTGGTTTTAGGCAGCAATTTGTTTCCATACAAAAACCACTATTTTGATTTTATTGATGGTTTTCTTTGGTAAAGCAAAATGTTGTATTTAAATTTTTTAGAAAGTTGGAAAATGTTTTATTTGTATGTTTATAGCGAGCCCGTGTAGCTCAGTGCTTACTGCACTGGTGTCTATAAATCTGCTGTTTAAGCAAATGCTCGCTTCAGGACCAGCTTGGTGATCGAGACCAGCGGCGGTGGCAAGTTTTCCCACTGGGTTTTCCTTGTCCACAAGGCAGTGAAGGGCTCGGCGGCTCTGAACGTCAATGTAAAATGAAGTTCGCCATAGAAGTAGGCCCGACTAATGTTGGAATGACAAAACCTGTGTGATGGCACAGTACAAGAAGTGAATTCGAGGTCGGGCACCCTGTAAGAACTGCGGTTAAATCGGGGCAACCTCAAATTTATTTTATTTTATTTTTTTATTATTTGAATGTTTATGAAAAGTCAAAATATTATTTTTACATATTTTTAAAAAACTGCAACATGCTCCATTTACATGAATTTTTAAAATTCAAGCAGCGGGGGCTGGCTGCGCTGGTCGCAGTATCCGGCCCTGGTTGTTCCATTTCCTGTTTAGACGTACATAACACAACATATAGTTATATAGTTACTGTTGGAGATTTATTGTGTTTAATGCTATGGTTTTAACAGGGGAATATGAGACGAAATATAAAATATTATTATTTTATTATTTTATAAAATTATTATAAAATCTATGAATATTAGTGAAAATAGTAGCTCAACTGAACTAATGATATCGATGATTATAGTGATTACCAATGAGTACCGACTTGACTGCCATTTCAGACTGACGTACTGAAAATGTGCAGAGACTGATTGATCCAGAAATACGAATATTTTACAAAGATCTGATTGAACCTGATTACTAATATTAATTAATAAATAAAATAAATAATACTAAACGTGTACTCTAATATTGTGATTTATTTGGCTTTGCCAATGATTGAACTGAATAAGAAAACTGTCTAATTTGAGACGCTAGTCAATATCTCAAATAGTTACTATATAGTGGTTTTACGTGGTATACGGACATATTCTCCCTTGACATTTCCCCCCCCCCCGGACATTTTCCCCCCAAACCCTTATTAAAGATACTGATATATATATATATACGCGGTCGTGTAAAGGCATTCTGAGAAAATAATACTGGTGTTGTAGTTTGTAGTTTTGTAGGCATTTTATACTGATTAGCAATATGCAATCTACAATATGCAATTATTTGCGTAATTATTTTTAACGTACTATTTTTATCATATCGGAATGGCAATATGACAATGAGCATACACTAATTCATTTGGGTTTAACATTTTATTTCACCAGTCTGTTTTAAGAGCTCGTAGTACCATCCTATCACTGTCATAAAACTGAATAGCTGCATTCTTATTACTGAGTGCTTTATTCTTTAAAAATGTAATGGCTCTAGCAATTAAAAAAACTGCGAGAGACGGGAAAAAGATCGTGTTTGTAAAATCGTAAAATGAATAATTTTAGGTGCTATGTACTTAACTGATTTAAGGGGTAAACAGTTTTACTTTCGTTTTCTTACCGATCTAGCAAGGACGGATTTTATATAATGCCCGCATACATAACTAATCGATATGATAAAAATAATATGTTAAAAATAATTACGCATATTAATGCATTCTAGATTGCATATTGCTAATCAGGATAAAATGCCTACAAACTACAACACCAGTATTATTTTCTCAGAATGCCTTTACGCGACCGCGTAATATTATATATCAGTATCTTTAATAAGGGTTTGGAGGGAAAATGTAAGGGGTTGCTGCTTGGGGGGAAAATTTCCGGGGGGAATATGTCCGGGGGGAAAATGTCCAGGGGGAATATGTCCGCATACCTAACTATTTAGTTGGTAGGTTTACGTTTTGACAGTTTAAACGACTAAACTTTGTTTAATGGTTATAATTAACTAAATATCATATGGTTTGTAGGGTCTAACCCGTACAGCACAGCCACTCTTTTTTCTAATTTTCGACTCGGACTCTGACTTCTAACTAATAGTTAACTATAGCAGAAAACAAAATAGTTTACGATTGGCTATTTGCAAAAATCATGATTTCGTTTCACTATTCTACTGTTAAGAAAAAGAAACCAGAACCATCTACTGCAACTGTGGCAAAACGTTTCTTATTCGCCTACAGGAATCTCGAGCTTTATCTGTATATGCGTGGTAAGGGGTAGTCATTAAATCACGCCATTGCAATACACCAATTTTTAAGACCCTATGCCTCCCCCCACCCTGTCATGAGCTTAACCATTGCATTGCCTAAATTGCTACCTTTAACCTTGGATGTCATCAGTCTCCGAGCTGACCCATTGATACTGCCCATGACGTCATTGAGGGACGAGTCCTTAGCTGACCTGGCCAGTACCACATTCAAATTTCGTATAGGTCCGCACAGGGACTCAATGTCAGCAGAATATTAGAGGGTGGTAACCTTGTAAACTAGTCAATTTAGCGATTATTAGTTATTAGTTCTCATTGTATTGTACCCAGTACCTGCGAAACGCAGTTAAGTCGTTATTTGGTAGTCATTATGTTTTCCCTAAATTCGAGCACTATAAAAAGACCAGCTTATTAAACTCATTTGTGAACCATTTCTCAAAAAGATTTTAACCGAACATTGCTGTTGCTCTTCATAGTGAATAAATCTCGCCCTCTCAATCGGCACATTTCGTGTTCCAAAGATATTCCGTCCTTCAACATCTTAAATTTATTAGATCTTCATTAGAGTTCTGACTTTCAGTTAATTAGGAGTTATAGTAACTAATTAATTGCCATCGACGGTGTTTTTACTGCTAATTTTATCTACTATATAGTTATTCGTTGAGTGTTCGCTGTCACGAGTGACGTATCCTGCTGAGCTGAATTGTTTGAATCATGGACAACGCCAATGGTTGGGAGGGAAAGAGGGAAGCTCGTGGGAGCCAACTTGCAATTATAATGCCCATCCCTTCAAAAAATCGACCAGGCACACCCGCACAAAATAACAGTAAGTGTAAATAATATTGTTATAATTTTCCGCATAAATAATTTCAGTTTTGAAAACATACGCATTAATTTTAATATATTGAAAAATCAAAAGCAGCTATGCTGTTGTTGCTAATTAGCTAATCCCAAGTTCAAATAGGTGAGAATTTATATAGCCCAAAAGTAATTTCTTAATAAATTTGTCTAATAAATCTTGAAAATATTTGCAATTTTGTCAGGTGATACGATAGGCGAGTCTTTGCAGAGTGTTACAGCAGGGTCAAATAAGGATGATAGTCCCTGTTCACAACGATCACAATTGAAGCGACCAATCAACTCGTCAGGTACTGAATTAATTTTATTTGTTTACTTTTTGTTATAAACACATTAAATCTTTCTTTTCGATTTGCAATTATTATTAAAAGTAAATTATTGTGTTAAATATTAATATCCTATCGAAATACATTTTGAAGAAATCCTCGCACATTTTTCAGCTTCACAATAGTTTTGTAAATTTTGTGCGATTAATTCATTTCCAGAGTATGATCAGTCACCGGAGTCACCCACCAAGGAACCAGCTGAAGGTTCCAATCTATCCTCAGTGCTCAAATTGATGGAGAAATGTCAAATACAGACGAATCCACAGGATGCAACTTTTACTTCAGAAATTGCTTTGAATGTTGACTTGGTAAGTTTGAACGGAATAGTTTTTAAAGAATTTATAAATTTATATTTAAATTAATACTACAATTACAAGCGGATACGGGAAATATACACTCGGGCCAACATGATCAAATCCAAGTTCAAAAATTGCAGTCTGTCGGTGAGGCGATATCTCCACATTACATATCTCTCAACTATATACTGTTCTAGTCTGTGGCTACTTAAGAAATCGGATCTTTCACAAATCAGAGTTGCGTACAATGATTCCTTCAGGATAGTCTGTAACTATTCAAGGAAGACCAGTGCCAGTGAAATGTTTGTGACTAACTGTATAAATGACTTTGCTGCTGTGCGCCGAAAATCTGCATATTCATTGATGAATCGTAACAATCTATCTGTAAATGAAATAATCCAGCACATTGTTACTACAGGGTGCCACAGTGAATCCAAACTCGCGGAAACTTGGAAAGAACTCCTTTATGTCCCAAAGAGCTCACCTGAACAACAGCAAACCGTTAACATGATCAAATAAATATAATTGGTTAAATATGATCATGAAAACATACTAATAACTAATTGGCTTATTGGCCACCATTTGCTATCTGTATAAGTACAAATGTGACAACTATGATCTTTCTTTTTTTCATTTTTTGTATGGGCAGTTGCCACCACCTTTAGTTTATATACTTTATTTCCTACTTACATAATTATTATACCCTAGACGTAAGAGTAGAACACATGTGCTGTATCTATGTGGACCTAGAGTCTTTGAGATCAATAAAATAATAATAATAATAATAATTATAAAAAGTTTGAATCAGTAACAGTTTTGCTTGGAAAGCTATTATAGTTCTAATAAATTATATTATTATCTATTATGATATAATTAGTGAGCAAAGTTTTGACTGCTTAAATGACGTTTTGATTGTTATTTCAGATTGTCGAATCCTTGTTTCGCTACATGGACTGCACTACGCTCAAGTCCTGCCGTCTCGTCTGTAAGAAATGGAAGTATTTTGGAGCGAAAGAAATTCAGCGCCTACGAAACGTCACAATTCAACTCTCCTTTGGCTACGTTATTGATAAGTCAGAAAAATCCGCCCAAAGTCTTCTCAACGTCATGCAGAATGCTGAAGCAAACACTTTTCCCTGCGCATCGTTTCATGTTTCAACTGAGGAATTAAGTTTTCTTCAAATGAAAAAATTTTTGAGCGTTGCCGAAGCTCAAAATCCAATAAAGAAACTTTCTCTGATGCTTAACTACGAAAAACAGGAACTTCTTTGGGAAGAATGCACCTTGCTAGAAGATTTGCGGGACCTGCTATTTGGTCAAGTGCCAAATATTGAAGATCTTAAAATCTCCTTTTTCCTCCCTACACATTGGGATGATGTATTGAGCACGTTGGATTCTGGATTCCTTCTTCTCCAAAATTCTTCACAGTTACTCCCGAAGCTGACATCTCTAGATTTATTTGGATCGTCAATCCCCGGGAAATTATTTGAAGACTTGATGGACGCTGCAGTAAATCTACAGTCCTACGAGGGTTGCCAATTTTCACCGGAACTGCTCGGGTATTTCGCTGATGGAAATGGGAAGCGTCAGATTAATCTCCTGAAACATTTGAGTTTCCAACTTTCTGGTCCTTTTATTGAAGTGATGGAGCGACTTATGACTCAACATGGAGACGATTTTAAATTGGAGTCGTTTTACTTCGTTAATTACGTCGTAAGTATAAACAACGGAGCTGAGTTTTGGTCCAGAGCGTCTTCTATCATCAATCGGCTACTGCTCACTAGTACAAGTACAATGAAAAGGATGGGAATGACCCCAATGCGATTTCTTCCTGGGCTGGCGATACCCCGTTTACCAAATTTAGGTTGCATTTATGTAGTCGGTTTCACTGGAGATGAGAATGATATTGCTAATCATTTGTTCTTCCCTTGTGGATTTAGCCTTGCAAAGAAGTTTCCTAATTTATCTATGGTTATTTTTAATCAGGGCTCAACTTTGAAGTTATTGGAAATGTTGAGTTTAACTGAGCCCGTTACTAGTGTGAAGCATATTTGGATCAAGGACAAACATAAGATTGATGATGGAACTCGTGCTCTTTTGAGTGCAGCCTTCCCTTTAGTTAAGCAGATTAAAGAAGAGATGTAAATGTGAATTATTAGCAATTAGTTCCACCATTTCCATCTTAAGTAAGAAATTGCGTTCGATTGCTAAAAATGTTTTGGAACTCATAGAAATTATTTTTCGTTTGCTGTTATTATTTCTAAGGTGGTATTGGTTTATTGGTTTGCATGCAGTCTTTCGTCTGCTATGGGGATTGAAGTTTGAAGTAAAAATGTAAATAAAAGTTATTTAGTAATTTTCGTTTTCCATCATTTCCATCGCTAGGAATTGATTGCGTTTGATTGCTAAAACGGCGTTAGGACTCATAAAAAGTGATTTTAAAATTATTTTACATTTGTTAATATAAAGTCGTGTTTTAAAACCATGAATCCGAATGCATTAGTACGTAATATTATATAGTTAAAACAAGGGCTAAAGCCCTTGTTTTATGGCAGCCTTAACAGTAAAATTAGACATTTTGAATTTGCCACCAAAATTTAGTTTCAATTTACTGATTTTCAATTAAGGGAAGCAATTAGGCCGCACAATATATTGTTGGTTATCTTATTCATAATTAATTTCTGTAATGCAACCAAAAATTCAAAATTCCAATTTTTGAATTTCCCGCTAAAACATTAAATATTGTGTTAAATGAAGATTTCGACCGGTAACTCAGAAAACTCACTAAAACATGATATACCAATCGAACGGTAACAATTAGGCAAATCTAAATAACTTAGTGTGCACGCACGATAGGGATTAGTTTTTAAATGGCTTGCAAAAAACATAATTAAAAATTTAAAAAAATTAATGGATTTTATCGAGTGATATATCATTTAAAAGCTCTTTAAAAATAAGCAGACACCATTTTTTTTGTTTTGGGTTTGTAGCCCATACAACACGTTTTAGGTTAAATTGTAAAATTAAAATGCCGTTGTCATGGAAACTGTTAGTAGAAATAGAGGCGCAATATGTTATTTGAATTCTACTAGTGATTACCTTTCGAACGATATATGGCACGATGAAATTGGTCCAGTATTGAAGAAAGTTCAAAATTCCGGTAAATTATGTAGATAGGTAGGAATAATCAATACTGTGTCAATTTATATGTATCCAAGTATTGTTGTTGTCATTAAGTGGAATTCAAAGACGTTCGTCCTTAAAAGTTTATGGATAATTTGTCAAGCATACTTTACAACTTTACATTGTCACTTATGTTTTGGTTTAAGTCTATTGCAAGTAAATTAGTGTGTAGTAAAATAAAATATCCTGATTCCTGCGTCTTCCTGCAACTAGTTGGTCAAGATTTTTTTCGTTCTTTTCAAAATAATTTCATTAATTAAATAACAGGACCATAGGGGGTAAGCAAAATATTTCACATTTGGTTAATACAACACAGAGGTATGACGAATGGCATAGGAGTTTTTTTTAGTTCATAGGGCATGCATTTTTTGCGTGCATAAGTATTGCATCTAGTATACACTTACCTAATATCTTCTTATACAACGACCCGCGTTATATTAGAGATTTAATTTTTTTTTTAAAACGTTGGGTTGTTTTTTGTTTATTTTTCAATATTAAGCTTTTTAACTAAATTATATTATAACAAGCAGCCCGTTTTTTCTCCCTTGAGAGAGAAATATACATTACCTATAAATGTGAAAAGCAAACTTGCCACTCGACTCCTTGAGTTGCAAAATCCATGAAAATCAGCGGTGGAAGACGTTCTCTCTCCATTGTAGGCAAACGAAACGATTATATTCCAGTGTTTTGAACTAGGGCAATTTCAAAATTATAGCGGTCCTCTTGTATCACGGAAAATTGATTTTAAGTGATGTAGTTGTTGTAAAAATTGTACGAAAACTTCGCTGGGGAAGGCGAAACATAAATATGACTCGTTTTCCCCAGCGAACTTTCCATTACAATATTAATTCTCACAGGTTCAGTAAGGCATCAAAATAGACTTTTTATAATCCTTGACAAATTCCGAAATATTCTTAATTTGTTTTTAGAAACTAATTGAATGTTGTTATAATATGTTTCAATGTGACAGGTGCTTTTAAAATAAATTTTAATGCATTTTTTGAATTCAAAGTTTAACAATATCGACCTCGGCAGTTTACGAATGGTAAATGAACAGATATTTAGAAAGTGGTATGATACTTTTCGTTTGTGCTATATAGGAAAATGTTGTCCATCTTCCTGGCGCCGTCTTTCACTAAATAATTCAGAATGTTGGATATTACTTGTCACGTCACTGACAGGTCAATTTACTTGGCTCAATAAAATAGTTGAGACAACTGGAACCACACATATAAAATAATCTAGCTTACTTAATTACCGCAGCAATTGCTAATAAGCTCATTTAAATGCTGCCTAGTTTGAAATCATGTCACCACATAATTATACATTATAGCATCTGGGAAGAACCAAAATGACCCATATCCATTTTTAGCTAAAAACAATATCAGCTATCTACAAAATTATTAAAATATGCCTTGAGAGCGTTTAAATAGAATATTATGCTCTTTTCAAAAATATGTAGATGCATAGAACATTTTGCACCTTTTCGAAAACGCGGCATTCGAACATTTTGCACCTTTTCGAAAACATGGCATTCGAACATTTTGCACCTTTTTGAAAATATTGCATTCGAACATTTTGTACCTTTTCGAAAACATGGCATTCGAAAATTTTGCACCTTTTCGAAAACATGGCATTCGAACATTTCGAACCTTTTCGAAAACATGGCATTCGAACATTTTGCACCTTTTTGAAAACATGGCATTCGAACATTTTGCACCTTTTTGAAAACATGGCATTCGAACATTTTGTACCTTTTCGAAAACATGGCATTCGAAAATTTTGCACCTTTTCGAAAACATGGCATTCGAACATTTCGAACCTTTTCGAAAACATGGCATTCGAACATTTTGCACCTTTTTGAAAACATGGCATTCGAACATGCATTTTGCACCTTTTAGAAAACATGGCATTCGAACAATTCGCACCTTTTTGAAAACATGGCATTAGAAATAAAAACACCATTTCAAAAAATATGGAAATAGAACATTTAACTTTTTTTAAATGCATGTAAATATAAAATATCACGGTTTTCAAAAACTCTTAATATTAACATTCAACGCATGTTTTTCATTTTGTTTTTATGACAGCACATTTTGATTCTAGTTTAAATTGGAGATGGGTCATTTTGATTCTTCACAGACGATATGTAATAATTTATCGAATGTAGTCTTACACTATGTGCTTTTCAGTTTTATTCAGTTTTAGTGCTGGAAATAGTTGACGTGAATTAGTGTAATTAATTATAGACAATTAACGTCATTATTTATAAAAACTTATTTACAATAATTAGGTATTTATTATGATTAGGTGATAATGATTTATTTAATTCGTTTGAAACTCCAGTGTTATTTAATACGGTAGACTCGTGGATAGTTATACTTGTTTTTTATTTCTACATTATAGTCATGGCCATGAGTAGGAAAATTTCGGGTAGGAAAAGTCTGTTTACCTATCGCTTGCCGTGTCAGTCAATTTAAGTCGAGGGAATTTAACCACCATTTTTATTTTTGGTAATGTGTTGTTCTGCCCACTAAGATAGTTTGTATGCATTACGTTATGCCCGGTAAATAAGATACCTATGCCTAGGTAGGTAGGTACCTGTAATTCCAACACAAGTAGAAAGACTTCAATCAATAGGCAATAGTAGAACATCGAACGTAATTAGTGCAGTTATCTACCTACCTACATACTACCCTTACAGATGACAATGACTTAGCGTGTGCTAAAATTGTTAAATTTAGCATCATGCGTTTCCCTGCCCGTTACACAATGTTAAAGTGATGACACAGCACAGGTGTGGGTGGGTTCCAACAAAGTTATAATTTTAGGTGACAATATTTACGGACCATGCCATGGAGATCGAGCTTCAAATTTTGCAGCCATATGCCATAATCATTAATAAGCTAATCTCGTGTATTAATTTTCAATAGTTCCTTACAGAGACAATCGAATAATTTGATGTTCTAGTAGTTTGACCAATCAGAATTTTGCCACAGTCAGCATTTTAATTCTACGCCATGTTAAAAGTTTTCATCGATTACTCCGCCTGCGACAACAAATGTCTGATCCCTTCTAGGTAACAATGTTAGTTCGTGGGTTCCCATTTGGAGAGCTTAAACGACTCAAGTTCGTTTGATGGTTTTATTATTTACTAAATATCACATTGGTTTTTCTTGTCGAACCCATACCACTGCAATGCCACTCTTTTTTATAATGTTCGACTCCGGCTCTGACCATTAGCCAACTGTATAATTATAACTATAATTGAAAAAAAAATAAATTGCGACTGACGATTTGGTCAGACTGCAGGAGAGAGCGCATAATGCCGCTCATAGCCGCACATTCATATACCTTAATATGCCGCACATGTGCGGTATCTCCTCAAATGCCGCACTTCTGCTATGCCTTACTATACCGCACATCACCATGTGCAGCAGACCTTACTATACCGCACATCACCATGTGCAGCAGACCTTACTATGCCGCACATCCGTAGTAGGGTAATTATTTAGCCGAATTAGCACTGAACCAGACTCCTAAAGCTGCCTGAAAACGGATAGGTTATATTTTTCCCTCCCGCCTGCGGCGGGGCCGCCTTCGGCGGCCGAGGGACCGTTATAAATATTTAACGTTAACCAATTATAACTTGTACCATGGAAAACAATTAATACTTTTATTTAATCCACGAAAATGTGTATGCAACTAGATATCAACATATGTTTAATGATGTAACCTCCAATTCTAACTTTAAAATTATCAATGTACAATTACCTAATTACTTAATTCTAATTGCAGAATATTACATTTGTAAAGCTTTTTGCTAACTTTGTGTGATGGGTGTTTTCGCCTTCAGGCACAATAAAGTCAATCAATCAATCAATCAATCAATCATTAGAAATGTTGAGTATAACTGGGCCCGTAACCAGTGTGAAGCATATTTGGATCGGAGACAAACGTAGGATTAATGATGGCACTCGTGCCAGTTTGTATGCAGCCTTCCCTTATGTCGTGCTGATTGAAGAAGACATGTAAGTGAAAGTGATTATTAATTAGTTTCACAATTTTCATCGTAAGTATGAAATTGTGTTCGATTGATAAAAATGCTTTGAAACTTATATAGAAAGTGATTTCAAAATTAGGTTACCTACGTTTGTTATAATTATTGTAAAGTCATATTTTAGAATCAAGGATCCTAATTTATTAATAATATTTTATAGTTAACAATCAATATTGTGTCAATATATTTATTTAAGTATTTATGTTGTCACCAAATAGAAGTAAAAAAGTATATATATAATTAAAAATTTGTAGATAGGTAGGAAATACATTTATAATACACACGGTACACATAATAAAGCTGCAAATAATTAAATAATACTATGTACATAGCATGCAACGGGTTTTAATTAGTTTTAAATTAACTTCTATTCGTTTTCATCAGCAATATAAATATAAACCAACCTGAACTTAAAAATTTTGGTTTTTCTGTTCCTGTATTAAAGAAGTTTTCTGTCCATTGTGTGGAAACGACCCAATTATTGTGTTCTAGTGTCTGGGACTGAGGCGGTTTCAAGCGAGATTTTAAGATTAAAATGGTCCTTCTGTACGACGGAAAATTGATTGTAGGTGTGATGTAATTGCTGTACAAATTGCACGAAAACTTCGCTAGGAATGACTCGTTTGCCCCAGCGAAATTTCCATTACAAGGTTTCTGGCAGCCTTAGTATTAAGACATCAAAATAGCGTTTGTGTAATTCTTGACAAATTCTGGTATGTTCGTAATTGGTTTTTTAGAAACCAATTCAATGCTGATATCTGTTTCAATATGACAGGTGCTTTTGAAATACATTTTAAGCAATTTTTAAAATTGAAAGTTACAAAGTCAACCTCTCGGCAGTTTACAAATGGTAAATGAACAGGTATTTAGAAGGTGTGATACTTTTAGTTTGTGCTGAGAAAGGTTCTTCCACCTTCCTGGCGCCGTTTTTCGCTATACATAATTCAGAGGGTTGGATATCACTTGTCACTGACATGTCATCGATAGTTGGCTCATTAAAATAGCTGAGACAAGTGGAACCATACGTATAGGGAGAGCCCACAAATGATGGCATCTAAAAAATACAGATGTAGGACCGAAAACTAGAACACGCCCCATTAGAACTTGTTTTTCACCCACCCACAAATCCGACTGCATCATTTGTAGCTCATCCCTTTGTTTGTTTGTTTTCTTTGACCTATAATTACTGGCTGGTTCCCGAGGCTTCCTACTTACTACGTTTGTTAAAGTTCGCAGCTATAAAGATTGGTAGTTATTGACATGGAATATATTTCGAAATTCTGCCGACACATCCACCGTAAAAGCAAGTAAACGCATATTCTTATAAGGCGCTTATTTTTAGCCTAGCTACAACTTTAAATATAGTGGTAATTTGTAATTTATTTAAATACTTATCGCTGCCGTGTCAATCAATTCAATTCGGGTGAATTAAGCCCACCATAAACTAAATATTTTTATTTATTATGTGCTGCTCAGCCCACAAAGTTAATTTGTATGTATTACGTTGTGCCATTTCCTGTTTGGACGTAACACAACATATAGCTCATTACCCCCTATATATAACGAAGATAGAACCATAAGCTTGTGACTGATCAGGCTCTGAAAATAAATTATTGTAAAAAATTGTAAAAGAAATATTCGTATGTAAGGTTAAAAAATTCAAAAAGCTCAAGAACTTCTATAAAACTTATTTCGACAGCATTTTATAATTTAATACATTAATTACTTTTAAGAATAACGAATAGAAAAGAAAGATTAAGTGTTTATAACATTTAAAAACAATGTAAATTCATTCAGTACCTGAATGCTTAGCTTAAGGGGTCGTCCATAAACAACTTCATGGGTAGTATCAATGGGTTAGCATTGAGACTGATGACATTCAATGTTAAAGAAAGCCATGTACGGCAATGTACGCAATGCTAAAGCTCATGAAAGGGGGGACTTACGGTCCTAAGAATGTGGGTATTACAATGACGTGATCTATTGACGATCCCTTGCCACTCATAGTCATTGCTGCCTGATTATTATATACTACATAATAGTATAAGTAGTTTTGAAAAACTGCGCCTTTCAGTTTGGTGACGTTTGACAAGGGGTCTGACCAATCAGTAGCTACTATTTCGAGAAAATAGTTTCGGATTGACGATTTCCTCTCGTTATATAAGTCTTGTGTTAAAGATAAAAGGCACTGGGCAATGGCAAGGAACCTCGAGCCATAACTATGTGTGCTAAGCCCCAATGCCATACCTGCTCAAAAGCTCAAAATTCAGATTTTTTATTAGTCCGAATGGTGAATGGGGACTTCGTAATAATAAAGACATGCAAACTAGCGATTAGTTCGTAACAAATTCGTTGCTACTAATTTTTTGAAAGAATTATTCCACCACTGTAAAAGACCAACTTGAGCTCATATTTTTTACCATTTTGAAAAGAGATATTAATCGAACACCATCCAGCTCTAGCTGCTGTTTTTTACAGTGGAAAACAGTGATGGGCACATGTTTTGCCTACCCTTCAATTACCCTTTTCCTTCACCTTATAATGATGCTGCATATATCCTTTTTTGTTTGCAAATTTGCCGCCTTTTTCTTTGCCTTTTTCCTCGACTGCTTTAATCTGCCTGCCTACAGCCTTCAGCCTTTTTTTTCAAAAAAAGTTGCCTTTTTTCTGCCTACTTTTCTTAACAGAGCCTATAAGCTGGCTACATTTCTAAAACTTCTTTCATATATATCCACCGCCAACATAATCTATCTACCTTTGAACGTATTTCGTTCCAGAGTTTTAAATTGCTATAGCGGCCGGACACAATTGGTGCTACCCAAATTCTCTAGTTGGAAATTGAATAGATTAATATCAATAGTTTGACGACAGTTGACAGTGCTGACAATAAGTTTTTATTAAATGGAAAAGAAGGAGAAACTAATAGCATACAACTTGTAAGCTAGCTTGTTAGTATGTTGTTCGTGCAGCCTACTATTTCAGTTAAGGTTTACGAATACAATTAACTAACTAGGTCTAGTCTGTCAAACTGA
This sequence comes from Dicyrtomina minuta, assembly GCA_949802685.1. Classification (NCBI taxonomy): domain Eukaryota; kingdom Metazoa; phylum Arthropoda; class Collembola; order Symphypleona; family Dicyrtomidae; genus Dicyrtomina; species Dicyrtomina minuta. The sequence continues at coordinate 24,256,292 of OX461808.1, read as the reverse complement.
CTAAAATAAGCTGTTAAAACTGATAGTTCAAACCAAACATTCACTAGTACTGGGATTCTGGGATATTTTTGGTTTGGTTCTTTGGTCGTCAGTCAGCATGAAATATGAAAAGTATTGTAGTCAGCATAAAAAATATTGTAGGGAGCATTCACACATAATGCCGCTTCATTAGATTCATTTTCTGTTCAACCCACCCCTCAGCTTTGTTAAGCATAAGGCAAATAGCCACTTTTCAGACCCGCCTAGAGTGACCATAGAGTGACGCCATTTGTGAACAATTCCATTACAGTTTTGTGACCACAGCAGGCAGTGCCTGCCAGGCACAAACTTATACTCTAATTAATGAATATTAATAGAATATGAAAATCTAAATATCGGCTGTGATGTCCATATGCTATGGAGTGTGAATCTCAGATGAAAAGTAAAATGTTCCGGAGGAACAGAAAATAAATAAGATGCTGTTGCCCTGGCGATCAGTCTAAGATTAGTTTATTGATCAGTCTTTTGGTCTGAGCATGGCTCGGTTTGGATAATTTTGATATATCAATGTTTACATATGTTTTAGTACAATAGTACATGAGAGTACTGTATAATCGAATGTGGACTGACGTGTCGCTACAATATTACGGATGCTGTAGAGGAAATGAATATGACTCTACCATCCTGTATTGTGAAATATACATGCTTGGGTAGCTGCAATAAAACAATAAAATATAATTGCTAGTTGAAGGATGACGAGAGGGAACATTCCCGAATCGTCAGCACAAATAATGTCCAATGCTTTTGTATAGAGAAGCTCAATAACTTGACTTCTTAAAGTTTGACAATTATTCTGAAATATTCATCTCCATGTTAATGGAGATGTTACAATTTGTAAGTAACTTGAATCTACAATTAGATAAGTCAATTTGCATGTATGTAATAATCCAATGATTGCTTAAGTAGAACATCTCATGATAATGAAATGTGCTGAATCCCTATTTTACCAATGACGGGATTGAATTGATACAGATTTGCCATAACGCAATATCCTTCAATATGTATGCTTAATATAATGTAATACGTACTATATGTATAGTCACAAGTATCTACATTTAACACCTCCTATCTACATAGGGAAAATATGTCTATATGATATAATACATCCTAATTACATAGGTACATGTATCTATATTTTAACACTAATACTGCAAGCAAAACCGAATTATCTGTATTGCTAGATGGCGTAAAGTTGATGCATAAAAATTTATTTTCTTTTAGTTTTAAATTATGTTATAATTTTTCTTAGGATTGTAAATTATGGATGTGAATATGCTATATTCACATTCACAATTTACAATCCTTTAAAAGGCCCTTTAAAAGGCTAAAGGGGAAAATAGGGTAATATCTCTAGCATGCCTTTTTTTCGCACAATCCTTCTTGAAAATTAATGCCTTCCTTCATCCTTCCCTTTTTTAAAGGCAAAAAAGGCTAAAAAGTTGGCCTGCCTACATTTGCCTGCCTACATTTACAGGAAATGAAGCCTTCCTCTTTGCCTGCCTACTTTGTATGCCTTTTTTGTAGACAGGCGCCCACCATTGGTGGAAAATATTTATACCTTTATTAACGGGCTATTCCCATTTTCTACAGATATTCAGTTTCAAAAAGCTTTTAACTTGATCTTGATCCTTCGCCATTAGTTCTGTGATCGAAAACGTTAACGTTTAGTTAATAAAGAGTTCGAAGATTATTATAAGGCTCAGCTCGACTGTATTTGAACTTCTCGCATCGCCTTCTGATTATTCAAGAAGTGGTGGGTGGTGGCTGATCCAGCAGAAGTTTAAATCATGGACAACGTCCAAACTCCTGCACAGACTAATTTTACACCACCCGAGCAACACGATAACTGTAAGTTTAAATATTATTTTTTACCAATTTTTCGCAATTAATTCAACATTGCGATATTTGCAAAACTTTATTGAGACATTGAGACATGAAAATCGCCTATTACTGGTGTTGTTACTACTGAATTAAAATGAGCGAGAATCTAGCCCACATGATTCCCTTATTTACGTAAATCTCTGTAATAATTGCGATAACTTTTTAATTAGTGTCAGCTAATGCGAAGGAAAAGTCGATGTCGATACAGGATGTTAATGAGTCAAAGGCTGGTGCTGGTAGTCGCTATTCGCTGCGGTCACAATTAAAGCGGCCTATCAACTCATTAGGTAATGAAGAAATTTACTTTTTTGTTAATTTTATTTCTATCACTTTCATATTATGAATATTCCCTGTCTACTTTTAGTTCCTTCTCTGTTCTCCTCCTACAAAAACTAACTATGTTAAATGCTATGGAAATAAGTTTGAGAGAAATCCCCGCAGTGTTAGTCGCACGATAATTTTCACCATGATTTACTATTTACTAGCAGGTTAGCAACCCGATGGGTTGCAATCAATTTTAGGTAGCATCTATTCTTCACTTTTAGGTGTCATATTTTAAATTTAGTAAAATGGTCCAGTGATTGTGGTGTAATCGACTTGAGGCTTGACCGGTGTAAGCTTTAATAAGTTTATTCACTGGGTTATAATGGGTTGGTGGGGGTAAGTTTTGACCAGATACTTGCGCAGGGTAAGCTTTAGTTTCAACTTTGGCAGGGTTAAGTTGTTCCCATGGGCGTGCTATGTGCTAGTTTCGACCAGATTCTTGACCGGGTTGTACTATGGAATGGGACTTGCTTGGAGTAAATTTTGATAAGTGACTTGCACGGGTAACGCTATAATAGAAGACTTTGGTCGGAGGCCAGGATAAGGTTTTACTGCGATGTTGGCTGAGTTGATCATTTACCACAGGCTTGCCTGACATAAATGCCTTTCCCATACTATTAAATTTGTTGAGCTTTACCCCCAGACTTGCTCAGGGTAAGATAGGCTTCAATCACAACCTGGCGATGATAAGCTTCGATCAAAGGCTAGCCCGGATTAGGTTATTCTCGCAGGCGCACTTGGAATATATTTTTTTCCCAGGCTAAACCTGATTTCGCTACGATCACTGGCATGTCTGGGCAAAGTTTTAATATCAGATTAAATTGGAATTTAGGCTTTACTTTTGTGCGGGGTAAATGTGTTGTGTAAGAGCCTTTTATACGAAAGAATTGCGTCGTTTGTCGTTTTTAGTGGTGGTGGTGGTGGTGGTAGAGGTGTTAGGGATTGCATTCTACAGTTTCTAATATTGTGGTAGTGGGGGTTAATTTTTAAGTTTAGGTTAGGGTCTTGGCGGTGTTGGAATTTTACATTTTTTGCTAGAGATAGTGGTGGTCGTGAGGATTGAATTTTAAAGTTTTTGTTAGTAGTTGTGGTGAGGGTGAAGGTTTAGTTGTACAGTTTTTGCCAAAAAAAAACTTTTCAGGGGTGGCGGTGATGGGTATTGCATTGTCCAGATTTTATTAGTGGTGGTGGGGATAGTGTGGGTGAAAAAGTTGGTGGAAAATGCAGGTCCAATGGTATGGTATATCAATTTCCGTTTTGTCCATAATTATATTTAATTTGATGTATTACACTACCTAAATTTGTAATACATAATATAATGAACTTTAAAATAGTGTTTAACCACTAAATGTAATTAATTTAATTAACCCTCGAAAATTACATTTCCAGAACATTTTGCACTTTTAAAAAACCTGCAAATAGGACATTTTGCACTTTTGAAAAACATGCAAATAGAACATTTTGCACTTTTGAAAAACATACAAATAGAACATTTTGCACTTTTGAAAAACATACAAATAGAACATTTTGCACTTTTGAAAAACATGCAAATAGAACATTTTGCACTTTTGAAAAACATGCAAATAGAACATTTTGCACTTTTGAAGAACATGTAAACAGAATATATTACTTAAAAAGTTTGAAAAGCGCAAATTTGTTCTGGAATTGAAATTTTATTACGTCTTTTGAAGACGGCCCCAAAGTGTACATCATGTGTGTAACACAGTCAGCAACATTTCACCTCCACCTAATGCATACGACAACGCGGAAACGACCTCGACAGCAGCTACCAATTGAATGGACTTGGGACAAAATGACTTTAAGAATCGTATGGACTTGGGACAGAATGATTTTAGCCGTGCACTGGACTTAAGACAGAATGGATCCTCACCGACGATTTAATCTTTTACTTCCGGCTACTGCATGTGCAATTTTACTGGATCACACGCTTGGAAGGGTTAGGACTTTACAAAAACCTTGGCTTGCAGACACGTCAAATGGTACTATGAAAAGTGCAAATAGTTGCAAACTGAAACGCCAACAACGTGTAGTGGCATTTAACAGGGGCCATCCCAACCCCTATTATTATGCAGTTTTAATAAAGAGATAAAAAATAAATTATTGATACTGTTAGGGAAATATTATTACGAAGCTTAGCGTTGACTTCAGTGCCGGTTCCGTAATACAATGTAGACATAGCTACGAAAATAAAAACTGGAGTCAGTGGTTTAACAAATTATTATTCTACAATAATAAATTACATTAACATTTTACTTGCCAGGTTCAATTTTTTTTCATCAGCTTCAACTTTTTTCTTGAAATAAATTGTTATCGGCTTTCATTTTTTTCCTCAAATTTTATGGCGTTCAAGTTAGAAGTATTTGTAATTAAAAATCTAGCTCTGTACCAATCAGGACCCTGGAATTTTTAAAAATTTGAATTTCCAGGCTGTGATTGGTTTAGAGCTAAAAAGTTAAAACGTGAATAATTCAAAAAAGTGCCAAAACACTAAATTTTCCAAGACCATCATTCCATCCGCTGGACCAAGGCCTATCTAATGGCACCTCAATAAGGGGTAAATTCGTGAAACTGTAGGAGGAGTTCACTGTGAGAGCTCGCAACCCCTCATAATACTGCACATTTTAATTTAGAGATTTTCAGAGTTAGATCAGTCGCAGGAGCGACTGACCAAAAAACCAGGTAAGGGCTCGAAACAATCTCCAACAGTTACGTTGACGCAGGAATCTGAAAGACCACGAGATGAACGTGCTACTTCAGAAATAGCTTTGAATGTTGATCTGGTAAGTTTGAAATAAATTATTTAAAACAAATTCATTTAATACATTACGGGAATTATAAAAATTTCGAATCAACAATAAAGTAGATATTAAGTATATATTAATAATTGTATATTAAATTACACCACTTTAACGGTTAAACCATATGTCATCGTATTCATAAGGAAACAATCGATTAATCAAATATGCTGATTTTGATTTTTGTTTCAGATTGTCGAATCCTTGTTTCGCTACATGAACTGTGCCAGGCTCAAATCCTGCCGTCTCGTCTGTAGGCGATGGAAGTACTTCGGAGCCAAAGAGCTACAGCGTCGAGAAGGCATCACAGTTCAACTCTCCTTTGGCTACAGTATTGATAAGTCCGAAAAATCCGCCCAAAGTCTTCTCACTGTCATGCAGAATGCTGAAGCAAACACTTTTTCCTGTGCATCGTTTCATGTTTCAACTGAGGAATTGAGTTTTCTTGAAATGCAAAATTTTTTGAGCGTTGCCGAAGCTCAAAATCCAATAAAGAAACTTTTTCTGGTGCTTAATTACGAAAAAAAGAAGCTTCTCTGGAAGGAAAGCACCTTGTTAGAAGATTTGCGGGACCTGCTATTTCGTCAAGTGCCAAATCTTGAAGACCTTGGTATTCGCTTCTGCCTCCCTTCGCATTGGGTTGATGGATTGAACTCATTGGATTCCGGTTTCGTGCACCTCAAAAATTCGCAATATTTACTCCCGAGGCTGACATCTCTCAAATTATCCGGACTGTCAATCCCCAGGAGATTATTTGAAGACGTGATGGACGCTGCAGTAAATCTACAGTCCTACAAGAGTTATTTTGAATTTTCTGCTAAGATGCTCGAGTATTTCATTGATGGAAATGGGAGACATCGGATTCATCTTTTGAAACATTTATACTTCTTTCTTTGTGGCTCCTTTGTTGAAGTGATAGAGCGACTCGTGAGTCAACATGGAGACGATCTTAAATTGAAGACCTTCTTCTTTGACAATTCCTTGGAGGAGCAAAACAATGGAGCAGAGTTTTGGTCCAGAGCGTCTTCTGTCATCAGTCAGCTATTCATTTCTAGTTCAAGTATATTGGAAAGGATGGGAATGACCCCGATGCGATACCTTCCTGAGCTGGCGATACCTAGATTACCGAATTTGCGTTCCATTTATGTCCTAGGATTCGTTGCAGAGAATGATGATGCTAATAATTTTTACTTCCCTTCTGGATTTAACCTTGCGAATAATTTTCCTAATTTACGTACCGTTAGTTTTCCATATGGCTTAACTTCGAAGTCATTCGAAATGTTGAGTATAACTGAGCCCGTTTCCAGTGTGAAGCATATTAGGGTTTTGGACAAACATAAGATTGATGATGGAACTCGTGCTCTTTTGAGTGCAGCCTTCCCTTTGGTTAAGCAGATTAAAGAACAGATGTAAATGAGAATTATTAGCAATTAGTTCCATCATTTCCATCGTAAGTAAGAAATTGCGTTCGATTGCTAAAAATGTTTTGGAACTCATAGAAATTATTTTGCGTTTGCTGTTATTATTTCTAAGGTGGTATTTTAAAATCAGCAAGCATCCCAATGCATTAGTACGTTGTATTTTATAGTTATTAATCAGCATTGTTTCAATACATATGAATTTAAGTATTCTTGTTGTCTTTAAGTAGAAGTAAAACAAAAGTTTGTCCTGTTTTGAAAGTTTTGTGGATAATTTTTTAAGAATACTTTACAACTTTACATTGGCACCTATGTTACTATGTTACGGTTTATGTCCTTTCTTATTTTTGTTTGCGAATAAATTCATGTGTAATAAAATAAAATATCCAGATCTGCGTTTCACATTTCCAGATTTTTAGTTACAAAGTTCCAGATTTAGCCCTTTCAAAGTTTTGGATATTTCAGGATTTTTTAAACATTCTTCAGGCTGCACACACTTAAGTGCACAATGATCTATTTCTGTTTTGTGGGAATTGTAGAAAGTGCAAAATTTTGCATAATTTACATGTATTAGCAAGTGAAAAATTTCCTATTTACATGTATTTTATTTCTAAAATATTCCGTTCACACGTTTTTAGGATGAGGGCATTTCAATTTTTTTAGTATATACTAAAATATTAAATATACTTATATACTTATTCCCTTTAGTTTTGCGTTGTAGCTATAAATATGGAAACGGGTCATTTTGATTTTTGTGCATATCTGTATATTGTCAGTGAAGAACCAAAATGACTCATATCCATTTTAAGCTAAATATATAAAGCACTATATCTTTACAAAAAAAAAATCCGCCTATAGATCTTGAAAGAATACTAAAAATAGGACATTTTGCAATTTTTAAAAATATGTAAATGAAATATTTTGCAGTCCTAAAAAATGTAAATAGAACATTTTTTTGTACTTTTCAAAAACATGTATATATTTAAAATTCTACTCTTTTCAAAAACGGCTGAATGAAAAAGCTTGCCCTTCTCAAAAACGTCTAAAGGAGAATTTTACACTTTTCAAAAACGACTTCATGAAAAAGTTAATACTTTTCAAAAAACCCCTACATTGGCTATTTAACATTTTTCAAAACTAATTGTATTAAACAATTGTTTACTTTTAAAACTCGTAAAACAAAACTAAAATTTTTCGCATATATCTAATTCAGCGTTTTTTAAAAATAGCCTATTTTGATTCTAGCTTAAAATGGATATGGGTCATTTTGATTCTTCACAGACGATACGTACTTATCGTTATAGTCTTGCTGGGTGTTTTTATACAAAAAATGCATATCTATAATGCTAACGACATTTGCTTATCGTACCCATCCATTATTATTATTATTCAGGGTTTTTATTATCTTTCGTTCATTGAAAACCAATTGTTACATACAAAAATGACACAAATGAATGCTTAATCATCCTCGAAAACAGTACATGTAATAGATAGAGAATTTTGCTTAATATCTACTTAACATAATACAGTAACTAAACAGTGCATAAGTTTCTTAAAGAAAAAACGTAGAAGCCCTCGCGACATATATCAAGCGCCGAGGAAACAGAAGTTACCAGTAAACAGAAGTTACCAGTAATCCCATCCATAGCAATCCCCGGAGTATTATCTTACTCCCACCGTCACTAATTTTAGCTTAAGCTTTAAAAAATACCAAGTTACTACTTGCGATTATGTATGTAAGTCCCTTTGAACAGACGACTTATCTTAAATTAGAAACAAACTGAATCTGAATTTCTCCTGGCGAAAAGATAATTACGCAAGTATGAATCTTAAGGTCGTGAGTTCGATCCTCACTCGGGGCAGTATTTTTGCTCGACAAAATAAATACGTAATATTTTATTCGCAAATAAATACGTGTTTGGTATCCGTTACTATGCATCATCTGCATACTAAATTATGGTTACATTTTTTTTGCATAGCCTACCAATTTACTAGTATTAATTTAGCACAAATTATTTTTCTGGGTTATAACTTGATCTTGATAACCTATGCTGCACTGGTAAAACTTCTCAACTTATTTTTAGAATATCTAGTTTAGTATTTACAACACATAATAATATTTACAACCGTAATCGTTACAATATGAATCACGCATATTATAAAAACTAAATAAATTAATCATGTGACTGTTGACATTATTATTACTGATTAATTGTATAATCTAAAAGAAATAATGGTAGCAATACAAGATTTAAATAAATTACATACGTAATAAAATGATAAAATTTGTAAATTATTTCATAGTATGTATCCCAATTAGTATAGAACTTAAAAAATGTCAATAAATAATTTTATACGTATAAAAATAATTTTGATAAAAAATACTGCCCCGAGTGAGGATCGAACTCACGACCTTAAGATTATGAGACTTACGCGCTGCCTGCTGCGCCATCGAGGCAGGTGATGCTTAATCTGCTCTTTGTTTTCGCAACGAGAACGACAAAGGGTTCTAATTATGAGCGCTTGAAATAGTAAGTACCACCTAACTTTTACTTACGTTCTTAAGTACAATTTTGTTGTTATTTTAAGGTTTAACTGTAAAACACAGTGTGCGCAATATTTTACAAATGAGATGAGATACGTGGACAGGGTGGACAAGCAGATTTAGTTTTAAAATTTTATTTTATGCTTTTAAACTTTAAATTACATAATTTTAGAGAAGCTTACACAACATTATATAATATTCGAAAATTCGAATTGTAGGTAAACATCAATGTTTCTACGTCAAAGTATGTATATGAACAACACGGGAAAGTAGGAACGTACATTTAAAACATTTTTTTTTAAAATCAGACTAATGAAATAAATAAGAATTTACAACCTTTGTAAGCACTAATCGTAAGGCTGCGGAAGCTGTTTTCTTTTCTTGCTTTTCCGTAGTAGACAAGTAAGGCGAGCACATCCCGCACAGCCCACGCAACACGCAATAGAGCTGGCAGTAATGATTATAATGAGGATAATAATGGACATGTTTCCTCTAGAACGTCTTGACCTGTAAAAATAAAAATAACCGAATTTTCCAATTTTTCAATTTTGAGCATTGCAATTTCCAATTGTACGAATCAAGCTTCAATATCTATGCATATCGACTGTGAAGAACCAAAATGATCTATATCGATTTGCAGCTAAGAACAATAATATCAACTATCTATAAAAATATTAAAACATGCCTTGAAAGCATTTAAATATGAAATTTTACACTTTTCAAAAACATGTACATAAATAGAACCTTTTGAACATTTCGAAACTTGTAAATAGAACATTTTATACTTTTTTAAAAAATATGTAAATTTTACACAACACAATTTTACACTTTTCAAAAACGTGTTAATAAAACATTTTACAATTTACAAAAACAAGTAAATAGAACATTTTGCGCTTTTTTAAAAAGATGTAAATAGAACATTTAAAAATTTTTAAAAACATGCAAATCGAACATTTTACACTTTTTAAAAACTCCTAATTAACATTTTACGTATGTTTCTCATTTTAGTTTTTATGACGTTGCTGAATTTATTGTGATTCTAGTTTTAAATTGGATATGGGTCATTTTGGTTCTTCGTAGACGATATGTAATTAATCTGTATATTATTACATTTTTTTATTAAGCAAACTATTCCTAGTAATGTTAATGAACGGAATTAATTTACATCAATTTTGAACCTTTATATAAAGGTTTAAAATTATTATAGCTGAATGTTTAGGGATCGTTCACTTTAGGACCCTATGATTAGTGTGGTGTGACCCCCTTGTCATCACACATAGTATGCGTACATTCATCCACACACGTGCCCAAGCTGTAAAGTGCGTGTGTGAACCGAACCTTGTTTAAGTTTAATGGTGTATTACATAGGGCTAGGGCGGCGGCAACTGTCAACTACGTAAAAAATGTTATGGTTTTCCCAAAAAGTTCGTATGTTTCTACGTAGTAGGGACTAGGGACCATCCCCAAATGAAGCCATCGTGAATAATGGATGCACTTGGCATCTGATTACATCCTATGTATAATGTTAATAATCTAGCAAATTTACGCAACGGTTATGCTGATAACAGGGCGATCATAAGGCTGTAAAAATATGGATTGTTTGATAACGTCATTTGCGGACGATCCCATACTCGTGATTTCATTTACACGTATTGTCTTCTTGTCCATTCAATTATATTCACCTACAGATTGATTACAGTTTAAAATATTAAAATTACAACTAAAAAGATAATAAATACTGATTCATTGAATTGATTGAATTGTTAACATGAATGATTAATTTAACACGCAGTTGACAGTCCAGCCAGCAGATAAGCACTTACTGTATTTTAAATATACATTTAATGGATCGTCAATTAATGATGTCATCGAAATATCCCAATTTTTAAAACCATATAATATGATAAACCTGTCACAAAAGCTTAACCATTGGGTATACACGGCTATCTCTTTAACATGGGAAGTCGTCATCAGATCCAAACCCAAACGCAGACCCATTCATCCTATACCCAGAACGCCATTTATGGTTGACCCTTTATGTATTTCAAAAAATTTTCTGTGAAGAACCAAAATGACCAATTCCCAATTTAAGCTAGAATCAAAATGAGCTATGTAATAAAAACAAAATGAGAAACATTAGGAAAATGTTAATTACGAGTTTTTGAAAAGTTCAAAATGTTATATTGACATGATTTTGGAAAGTGTGAAATGTTCTATTTACATGTTTTTGAAAAGTGCAAAATGTTCTATTTACAGTTTTTAAAAGTCCAAATGTTCTATTTAAATGCTTTCAAAACATGTTTCAAAAATTTCTGGAGATAGTGTATATTGTTTTTAGCTAATAATGGATACGGTTAATTTGAGTTCTTCACAGACGAAATGAGTCACACACACACACAGAATTTTAACAAAATAATTCATTTGCGCCAATTCCTGTGAAAAGAAAACAATAGGAATTAAAGCAAAGCAATGCGTAAAGACCAGAGTTTTAACTTTTAACCTGATAAGTGCTTTTGGTTGACAGTTGAAACTAACATTGACATTGACATTAAAATACTTTCCATTGAATTAATAGTTTGTAAGTTTTGTAACAGTCATTCCGTGTAATATCAGTAGCAATAATTTTAGTACAATTGGTGCATTATAAAAATAGTAATACAAAGTCATTACATATTTTAATTTTGGAATATTTTTTTCCCCCTTTTCCCTAATAAACTGTGTAGGTAATAATTATTATAATTGATTTTGCATAATAAAAAATTAAATTTATTTTAGAAGAAATAATAATTACTACACACGACCATAGTAATAATAATTTCACAATTAAATAGGCAACGTATAGCAACAATTATAAAGTTTAACATGTCAATTCAGTTTAATTCAAAAATGTTTATATTAAAAACTACACGAGGGCGGGAGTTCTTATGGATTATTGCCAGTGGGATCCTTGTAAACTTTCAAAGTATATCGTGCCAGACTAACGTAGGACAGGCTACGGCTACGGCAACGGTTGGGATTATGGAATTTCCTAATAGAGCTACAGTTAAATCAGCTGAGGAGTTAAAATTAACTCCACGAATAAGTAAATGCTCTAGTAATAATGCTTGTAATTTACCGCACGAATATTGTTACATGGGTTCTTGTACAAGTTGTGGGGGTGAATTTTGGGACGGAAGTGAGTGTGTATCCTGTTCTGTGGGGACGTGGTATGATGATGAGCAAACTTGTAAATATACCCAAGCGTAAGTATGTAAATAGTTTTTAATTGAATTAATAAAAAATTTATCTTAATACAGATTTAGATAAATTAATTTTCCCAATCATTATTTTCAATTGTTTTTTTATTTATTTTATTTCAATTTTCTAAAAAATTTTGAAGGATTCTTATCATCATTGGAGTTGGTGTAGGTCTGCCTCTGCTTATCATCATATATGTGATTTACAACAAATGCAAAAAACCAGTAAAGCGGGAAGGACAGGTTTCAGAAGTAGAAGTGACAACAAACAATCTTCTGCTGATGACAGACAATCCGGTGTCAATCTTTTTATGCCTGCCTTGCTTTTGCCTAAGTAGTGGTAAATTACGAAGCCAGAAGCTGTATTCACTATTGACGAGACTCCCTTAGGTAAAATAAAAGGCACTAGGGACCGTCCACAAATGACGTCAGCGGTATCGGTAGAGTCAAAGGGCCACTATCCACTATTTGGCTACTGATGAAATGTCATGTTAAAAATACATGTTTAGCTAGAAACAAATTTCAGTCTACAAAAAAATTAAATTTTCGAAATCTTAAAAGTATTTAAATAGAATATTTTGCACTTTCCAAAAACATGTAAATAGAACATTTTGCACTTCTCAAAAACATGCAAATGGAACATTTTGCGCTTTTCAAAAACATATAACTAGAATATTTAGTACTTTTCAAAAACATGTAACTAGAATATTTTGCACTTTTCAAAAACATGTGACTAGAATATTTTGCACTTTTCAAAAACATGTAACTAGAACATTTTGCAATTTTCAAAAACATGTAACTAGAACATTTTGCACTTTTCAAAAACATGTAGGTAACTAGAGCATTTTGCCCTTTTTAAAAACATGTTAATGCATATAGTCATTTAAGCAATATATGGCTATAGCCTGGTAATAGGGTTGTGGGGAGTGGTAGGGTAAAAAAAATAGGGAATTTTTAATGAAGTCATTTGTGGAAGATCCCTTATTAGTTGGTCGTTTTATAAAATATATATGATTATACAGAACGTATATATTATTTTTAACTGTTGTTTAAGACTATATGAATGTAAGACGAATGATTTAAGATATATAAAATTACACATTACAGATTATTACGACGCAGTTGGTAGTAACCCAGCTTTGCATGCACCACGCCACACTGCAGCCACGAACGCACCCAGACCGGGAACGGCTATGCCAACGGCACCGGAACCGGAACCGGAACCCGCACCCCTGTACCAGTACCATTACAAGGATATGGAAAAAATAGGAGAGAGCCAAGATTTGCCTCCGGCTTACTCATCTTTGAATTACCATTAAAGATGAAAATATGGTGTCATTGCACTTTAAAATACAAGCTTGTAAATACACAACATTCTGCACATTTCAAAAACAATTAAAAGATCATTTTGCATTTTTGCACTTTTCAAAAGCGCCTTTAGATGAAACATTTTGTACATTTCAAAAATATGAAAATAGAAAGTGTTGCACTTTTTAAAATCATGTAATTTATTATTACTAGAATGTTTTCAACTTTTCAAAAAAAACATTCAAACTAAATATTTTTATTCTTAAAAAAACGTGTAAAAATAAACTTTTTTACGCATTAAATTCTATATCATTGAGTATGTGTATGTCAACGTCAACATAATATAAAGCTCATTTTTATTCTAGCTTACAATAAATTTGAATTTGGGCCATTTAGAATCTTCCCTCACTGTAAATTTTTTGAGGACGTCATTTATAGACGATCCCTTACTAAATCTTTCACTTAATCTATTTTCCATTTTGTTTATTCTATTAATTAGATTCACCTACAGACTGATTAGTTTTTTTTCAATTACAACTAAGTAAAAAGATAATAATTGCCGATTAATTGAATTAAGCCTAAAAATGTATGATTGATTTAACACGCAGTTGACAATCAAGCAGATAAGGACTAAAAAACTGCATTTAAACTGTATATTTTTGGGATCGTCCATTAATGATGTAATCGGAAAATTTTAATTTTCCGAACCATATAATATTACAGTCCTTTCACATTATGCTTAACATTTGCGTATATGGCGACATCTTTAACATGGGATGTCATCAGTCATCAGTATCCAAAAGCAGACTCATAGACATTATACACATGACGCTATCTTTGAACGACCCACACACGGCATATGGAATTTCAACAAATGTGTCACCTACACATGGCATTTGAACAGAACTCAGTTGCATCAATTTCTGTAAAAAAAGAACGAAAAAAAATGTCAAGTACTTGATTAGAGTTGTTGACATTGACATTATAATATTTTCCATTAAATTAACAGTTAGTAGCAGTCATTTCGTGTAGCTGTAATAATCTAAATTAATTATAATATTAAATTCTTTATTTTTCTAAAAAAAAATTTTTCTAATTAAGTTTCAAATGTTTATTTTTTTTCCCAATAACTTCATTATTATTATTGATTTTGCAATATGAAAAATTTAATTAAACGTCGTAACAATAAATTACACACGACCATAGTATAATAATTTTACAATAATTTTGAAAAATGTGTAATTAGAACATTTTGCACATTTGAAAAATGTGTAATTAGAACATTTTGCACATTTGAAAAATGTGTAATTAGAAAATTTTGCACTTTTAAAAAATGTGTAATTAGAACACTTTGCACTTTCCAAAAATGTGTAATTAAAACACTTTGCACTTTTGAAAAATGTGTTATTAAAATATTTTGCAATTTTCAAAAATGTGTAATTAGAACATTTTGCAATGTTGAAAAATGTGTAATTAGAGCATTTTGCACTTTTGAAAAATGTGAAATTAGAGCATTTTGCACTTTTGAAAAATGTGAAATTAAAGCATTTTGCACTTTTCAAAAATTTGTAGTTAGAATATTTTCCACTTTTGAAAAATGTGCAATTAGAACATTTTCCAATTTTGAAAAATATGTTATTAGAACACTTTGCACTCTTCATAAATGTGTAATTAGAACTTTTTGCACCTATAGCAACCATTATAGTTCACCATGTCAATTCAGTTTAATTCAAAAACGTTTCTATTAAAAATTACACGAGGGCGGTGGTTCTTATGGATTATTGCCAGTGGGATCCTCGTAAACTTTTCAAGTATATCGTGCCAGACTAACACAGGACAGGAGAAGGCTACGACTGCGGCTACTGCTACCGTTGGGATTATGGAATTTATTAATAAAGCTACAGTTAAATCTGCTGAGAAATTGAAACTATTTCCACGAAAACAGGTTTGCAATAGTGATAATGATTGTTTTTCGTGGCACGAATATTGTTCCATGGGTTCTTGTACAAGTTGTGGGGCAGATTTTTGGGACGGAAGTGAGTGTGTAGACTGTACTCTTGAGGACTGGAACTTTGATGACCAAACTTGTAAAATCGAAAAGGGGTAAGTAAATTTTAATTTCATCATAACAATATAGCGATTTAATAATTTTATTTTTTATGGCTACATAATAAAGTGACCCGTTGAAATATCAAATTGTAGATTTGGCGGGAAAAATTCAAATATTCCAATTTTCTAAAAGTCGCGGCAAAAAAAAAATTTACACTTGTACATTTAATAGAGTTGTAGGTACATATTAAATGCATTGAATTTTGACAGAAAGTTAGTATTAATTATGTATTTATGTATGAAACTAATAAAGTATATATCGTCTGTAAAGAACCGAAATTACCCATATCCAATTCAAGCAACAATCAAAATGAGCAATGTCATAAAAACCACAAGAGAAACATGCGTAAAATGTTAATTACGAGTTTTTGAAAAGTGCAAAATATTCTATTTACATGTTTTTGAAAAGTACAAAATGTTCTATGTAAATGCTGTCACGACGTACATGTGTTTAATATTTTTGTAGATAGTGGATATTATTTTTAGCTAAAAATGGATGTGGGTCATTTTGGTTCTTGACAGACGATATGCTGCATATTATTAACACGTACAGTGTGTCTCATAATTTTAAACTCACCCCCGATTATGGGGGTTTCTTCCCTTCCAGAAGGAATTTTTCAGCGAAATATTTTTTATTAGATGACTACTCACTATTAATTAGGATTTAACTTTGATTGACCACCAGGGGTCAAGTGGTTCTCATGCAAATAATTAAAAACCGAAAAGCGGGTGTCTCAAAATTTTAAACTCACTTCACGGTTTTTTAAATTCAAATAGCAATATCTCTCGACTAAACCAATGAAATATTACGAAAATTGGTGTGTGTCCTTTCACATCTGCAACCTGTTAATAGAATCATTAACTGTGACCATAGGATCACTGTAGCTCTAATAACGTTGGAAAAGACAGGTCAACCTCATGTCAACGTTTTTCCCCGTTTGATAACATGGAAAAATCACGACTTGCATCACTAAATTCGTATGCACATGCGCAAATGTCAACCGATGAAATGTTAAAGATGTTGTCCATGAGCAGAATTAAATTCTCTACGAAACAGTGTATAAGTCAATACTCAGGTCATTCGGAGTCACGAGACGTCTGGGATTGGACATTACGGAGAGTTGCTTACTGCTGAATCCATCCCATCAGCTCTTCGTAATGTCCAATCCCGGACGTCTCGTGACTCCGAATGACCTGAGTATTGACTTATACACTGTTTTGTAGAGAATTTAATTCTGCTCATGGACAACATCTTTAACATTTCATCGGCTGACATTTGCGCATGTGCATAAGAATTTCGTGATGCAAGTCGTGATTTTTCCATGTTATCAAACGGGGAAAAAAGTTGACATGAGGTTGACCTGTCTTTTCCAACGCTATTAGAGCTACAGTGATCCTATGGTCACAGTTAATAATTCTATTAACAGGTAACAGATGTGAAAGGACACACACCAATTTTCGTAATATTTCATTGGTTTAGTCGAGAGATATTGCTATTTGAATTTAAAAAACCGTGAAGTGAGTTTAAAATTTTGAGACACCCGCTTTTCGGTTTTTAATTATTTGCATGAGAACCACTTGACCCCTGGGGGTCAATCAAAGTTAAATCCTAATTAATAGTGAGTAGTCATCTAATAAAAAATATTTCGCTGAAAAATTCCTTCTGGAAGGGAAGAAACCCCCATAATCAGGGGTGAGTTTAAAATTATGAGACACACTGTATTATTCTGTCCAGATTATTTTGAATTACTTTTATTATGTATTTTCATGTTTATTTTTATTTTTTAAAGGATACAATTTAATGTTCTCTACATTGTAATTGGTGCTGGTCTGTCTCTGGTGGCGATCTTATGTCTGCTTTGCGTTTGCCTAAGTAGAGTTAGATTACGAGATCGGGAGCGGGAGCGGGAGAGACAGGATATAGAAATGGCAAGAGTTCGTAGTACCAGAGCGCCTATGGAACGTCTTATTCACGAGTCAATTCCAGAGCCAACTGTATTCATTATTGACGAGACTCCCTTCGGTAAATCAAAAGACATTAGGGGTTGTCCACAAATGATATCATCGGTAGGGACAATATGGGCCTATTTGGCTTCTGATGACATCATATATGTTAAAGATAGCCATTCACGCAATGCAATGGTTAAGCTGATGGAAGAGGAGTCACAAATATGGGGATTTTTTGATGACTTCATTTGTGGACGATCCCTTATTAGTTAGTCGTTTAATAATAAAATATATATGATTTTATAGAATGTATAGAATAGAATTTATTTAAACTGTAGTTTAAGAGTATATGAATATAAAAAGAATAATTACGTAATTTGAGATGCGTAAAATTTTACACATTGCAGATTATTATGACGCAGACGCAGTTTTTAATCCAGCAATACATGCACCACACATCACGGGCATAAACGCATGCACACCGGAAACGACAACGCCAACGTCAACGCCACAGCCATCGGCACCCCCGTATCAGGATCTGGACCCAATGGCAGAGTTCGATGAGTTTCCTTCGCTTTTTCCATCTTTGAATTACCATTAAAGATGAAAATCGTTGATGTAATATTAATTTATAATTGTGCTAGTCAAGTTTAATTAACGTATTATTGTCTGTGAAGACTCAAAATTACCTACATATATAATTTTAGCAACAGAATTTTTACTATCTTGCAAAAAAATCAATGCTCATAGAAGTAAATAGGACATTTTGGTCTCGCGTCTTTAGTTCGAATACACTTTGTACGAATCGACTTGTACGAATGCATTTTGTACGAAGGGTCTTTTGTACGAATGAATTTTGTACGAAAATAAAGTTAAAAGTTAAAGTTAAAGTAGCTTTAGTTTCAAGGAGTCAAGTGTTTCAAATCATTTAAGATCTTACTTAATGCTATACTGTGAGTAATAAAGTTTGTGGATATTGTGGAATGTTTTATTAGAACAAATGTTTCATAGATTACATCAATTGAATCAATAAAAAAAAGTGAAGAAGAGTGATTTTACATTATCTTAACGTAATAACTTAGCATAACGAATGAAATAAAAAGATGAAAATGATAATAGTCAATAATATACTATACCATATTTGTTTATTTACGGCTACGCGTTCTTTTTGCAACTGGTGAATCTGTCGTTGCCTGGGTTTTCCTTTTGTTTACCTTTGCTTTTGCTTTTGGAGGGGGAACATTATTAACTGGAAAGGTGCTGACAGTGCCGTCGGAGTCTGAATCTGCATGGCATGTGGCTGCGGCAGGGGTGGGAAGAATAACCTGAGTAGCGGGCAGGTTATCATCGGAGTTCTGAGAGTCATCGTAGTCCTGAGAGTCACCGGAGTCTTGAGAGTCACCGGAGTCTTGAGAGGCGTCGGAGTCTTGAGAGTCATTGGAGTCTTTAGCACGATTTAGTACCTATGTACTCAATTCGGACATCAATTCGGACAGTGATTTTTTCCAGTGTAAGACACGGAGCCGGTGACCGGTAGGACCGATCGCACTGACCGAAGCTCCGGTCAGTAAAATCGAAAACGTAGCAGGCACGCTCGGGCTCATTTTTTTTTCTCGAAGCTCATCGATGCTCAAAAAGCGCAAAAAGCTCATAGAGCTTTTAGAGTCCTGAAATTTGATATCCGTAGTGGGGTATTTGAGCCCAAAAGTGTAAGAGTGACCGATATGTCGTAAAGGTTGTTTTAGACTCATACTGTCATAACAAAAATATTAGAGATACTGTGTAATGTAAAAGTATGATGAAATATAAATATATTATATTATTGTATACGATAGTAATAATATATGAATCACACTAATCACACACCGACACCGTAGCTGGCACTATTCTGACACGGGATATAAGATAAAAGTAATAGTCAGCGGTACGAGTGAGTGATGATTACTAGTAATAATAGTAATAGTAATATTTGTTTAATATTAGTTAATTAATTAATTAATATACTGATACCTATACCCTGTGTTGTGGTGTGGCGGACTGTGGCGGCAGTGGCGGGGACGGTGTCAGGTGTCGGTGTCAGTGGTGTCACAGTGAATTAAGTATAAGTTTTCTGAATTATTATACTGCTGATACCTATACCCTGTGTTGTGGTGTGGCGGACTGTGGCGGCAATGGCGGGGACGGTGTCAGGTGTCGGTGTCAGTGGTGTCACAGTGAATTAGGTATAAGTTTTCTGGCTGATGGCTACTGTGCAATTAAACGTGGAATTTGAATTAATCAACAATTATTTACTAATCATGTTTATTTTTATCTGCGCAATTTTAATTATTTTAAATCGTTTGCATTTTAAAATAAAGTTAATGTGTCATTGTTAACAAATTTGGTGTTAATGGCTTAATAGCTACAAAATTGCGGTATTAAAAAATTTAAAAATGTCAAATTCAATATTTTATTTTTTAAGCATTGTTGGTGCATTTGAATGTTGCAAGTTGCATACATATATTGCATGCAAAGGCGCATACTTCATACTGAAACCGAAAAAATGATAATGACTGTGGAGTGTGAACACTGGGCACAGCTGAGTGCGCATGCTGCAACTACTAATTTTAAATTTTAGTATACGCTTTTGTAGATTTATGTATGCTCATTATTAATGTAATCGTGTTATAACTATAAAAAAGTACTGTGCAGACACTGGATAGAAGTGTCCCGCTGTGTGGCTGTACCACTGACAAACTGAACGCTGAATTAACTAAGTAGCACTAATAGATTAAATGCATCAGATAGCTTAGTAGCTTACTCTTTTTTACTTACGCATCCCGAGCGGGATAAAAATTGCAATAATTAAATGTCGATAAATGTGAGTCTTTACCAAACTCTACACCCTACCACGGAGACGGAGCACCAGATGAAGAGTCGACTCTTTCTAGATGTTGTTACATTTGACACATGTATTAATTACTGTGGGTATTATTTAGTTGTTTGAGCACTATGTAATTTAAATTATTTTAAATATTAAAAATTCGCATTTTGGGCGAACGTTTAATCACAAATTCTCACCATTAATTAAACCACCGCCAAAGTTGCTAAAGCTAAAGCTTGAGCAAACACCAAAGCCCACACACTAACACTAAAACTAAAACCTGCGGACTAACACCAGTTTAGAATTTATCTGGTATGATTTTTCAAGTTTTCAGTTGTTCAGTTAACCAGTTTTGGAGGATTAGAGAATTATTGAAACTTTAAGTATCACTGTCCACTGTCACTGAGTACTGAGTGCCACAGCCACAATAACAAAACTTTTGTTGGTGTTACTACTACCATACCTAATACCTTATACGTTTCACCTACTACCTAATACTCAATAAAATAACGTAATAAATATAAACATACTAAAACTTTTGTCCATTGTCCAATTTAAGATTTTATTTAATATTTTTATTTTATTTTAATTTCGTTGGTAAATATTGAGTGAGATAATGCAGAATTAAGTTAAGTTTAATTTTTAATTAATAATTTTAATTTTAAGTTATTATTATTTAAATCTTTTTTTCCATCAAAAGTTATCAAATTGTTAATAATTGTAACTACAAACACAAAAACCTAATAATAATAAAAAATTAAAAATAAAATGTCCTTTGGTGTTTGTGTGTATTATATATTATTTATGCATTTATTGATTTATTTTCATTTTTATGGTGTTACGCCAAGTAGTATTAGTATTAGTCATATTAGTATTAGTATTGAACATTTTTTGTAGGTAGGTACAATTTACTTCCAGTACCTAGGGGGTTGGGGGAGATTGAGGTAAAAGCTCAATGAGGTGGAAAAAATTTTCCCTCAAAAAAGGAAGCGGGACCGGAGGAGGTAAAATCGATAAAAAGAACGGCGTTGAACGATTTCCCTCCTCCGGGCTCAGCCGGGCTCAAATTGAGGTAGTTTTTTTAAGAAAAAGGGACCGTCGGTCAATTTTTTTTAAGGGCTCGTTAGGGACCGATTGACTTGCACTGATTTTTTCCTATAAAAGACTCTTCGTACAAAATGAAAACCCAATTCAAACTCTATTTTCGGACAAAGCGTATTCGTACAAAGTGTATTCGAACTAAAGACATAGGACCGACATTTTATACTTTTAAAAACATGAAGTAACTGTTATATTAGAAGATTTTGCACTTTTAAAAAAATATGTACCTAATTAGAATATATTGCACTTTTAAAAAAATATGTAATTAGAATATTTTGCACTTTTTAAAATTATGTACCTAATCAGAATATTTTGCACTTTTCAAAAATGTGTAATTAGAACATTTTGCACTTTTCAAAAATATGTAATTAGAATATTTTGCACTTTTTAAAATTATGTACCTAATCAGAATATTTTGCACTTTTCAAAAATGTGTAATTAGAACATTTTGCACTTTTAAAAAATATGTAATTAGAATATTTTGCACTTTTTAAAATTATGTACCTAATCAGAATATTTTGCACTTTTCAAAAATGTGTAATTAGAACATTTTGCACTTTTCACAAGTATGTAGGTAATTAGAATATTTTGCACTTTTTAAAAACATGTAATTAGAACATTTTGCACTTTTAAAAAATGTGTTGTGAGAAAATTTTGCACTTTTAAAAAATGTGTTGTTAGAACATTTTGCACTTTTCAAAAATATTTAATTAGAACATTTTGAACTTTACTAAATTGTGTAATCAGAATATCAATATTAGAATCAGTGAATACAGTGAAATCCGCCAATAAGGGACTCTGCAGGACCAGCAAAATCTATCCCTTATAACCGGAATCCGTTGTAACAATTTAAGAGATTGTATGTATTAACTTAGCACGTGTTCAATATTTTCAACTAAAAAATGCATCATATTAGTCCCAATGAATTTTATTTTCGTATTTCTAAAATGTTAAACTCCATATTCACGCATAAGTATTTTAATATACGACAATTTTAAAGTTAGCAATGTAGAATATATCAGAACAGAAACTAATATATAATTTTTGTTAGCAATGCGCATAATGCTGCATTTGTTGCTTTTGAGCAAACCTTTATTACAGAAATTCAAATAAATTTAAGCAAATTAATTAAAAACGCTGTGCGTGTAACTATACAACTAACCCTCAAAACAATTAAAATTAAGTAAAACCACGTAACCCCCACACATATAAACCTATACTGATCATAAGGTTGTAGATATTACACAATTAAACTGGTTTACATGTTTATTGAGTTTTTGGAAATGACTTTGTTCATCTTTTATTAATCATCGCGTATACTGACTATTTCGTACTGTTAAATTTCTCGGCAATACAATATAACATTTTCAGTATAATACAGGGTGGGCCACTTATTTGCGACGATTCTAACAGGCTATAAAAGCCAAGTTTATTATTTAAATATAACGAGCAATATACTTAAATGAAGACAATTTCTGGGAGATTCGTTTGACACCTCATTCATCAAAATCGGTCAAGAATAAATTGCAAAATGGCCTAACTAACAGAAACCACAGTTTGCATTAGAGTTTTTGGTCTATCCTAAAATTATTTTTTAAGAACTTTGATTTAAAATTAAAGCGTAAAACAATGCAGGCAAACGCCACAGGAAACAATCCGGCAAAATTTTAAAACTTAAAAAATTTAAAAAAAATTTAGTTTAAAAAATTTTTAATTAAAAAAAAATTGATAATTAAATTTTCTTTTTTGTTAAGATTTTTAATTTTTGCCTTTGTTTTTGTAGGGATTGTCTGCATTATTTTACTCTTTAATTTTAAATCAAAGTTGTTAAAAAATAATTTTAGGATTGACCAAAAACTCTAAAAACTGCGTGATTTTTGTTAGTTAGGCCAGGGGACTCTTTGTGACAGCAAAAATCGGGAGCGTACCCAATTTTAAGCAATTAGGATCTGATTTTAGGACATGCGTTACATTCTCCAGTTATCACTAGTGAAAATGTGTATATTATGGCTCGAGGAGGTCTGACCGGGCAAGACACTAATAAAAACGTAATTTATTAAGAAATCGCTTAAACAGTAAAAACAAAAACGTTCCAGCTCCAATCCAGTTAAACGCAAACATGTAACAAACATCAAAAACATACACTTTTAAGAGCTCAAGCAGAAACTGCATTAAAGCAAGTACAACTCCAATCAAGTGTAAATAAAAAATAATCGGAACTTGCGTTCCGTTTAACGATAAGGGCAACGGCTCTGGCGATGTACTGTCGTAGAACTGACTTCCCACGTTACTAGAATTTTGCAACCCAATTCGTTGTTTTAAAGAACTCAAGTGTGACTGGTATAACTCCCATCGCTTCCAAAGCCAAAATATTCCCGAGTGCAACAATGTCTTCATCCGATTTGGAATAAGTCGAAAGTTAATATCGTCCAATTCGGTGATAAAATAAAAGTTTGATGTTTTAAGAAACCGATTTTCTGTATCCTGGTTAAATGCCCACATTTGGTTTGGATTTTCAATGTGACTTTGTCTACCTCCTGCAGCCTGTACGATTTTTTTTAACTCTTTCAAATAGTACTCAACACTAAACTCGTCTGTTATTAAAGCAGTTTTAGATCAGTGTTCTGCAATAGTTAACTTTATGGCATGAAGCTCGTTTTTCACAATGTGAACTATTTTAAAAAAATCGTAAGCTCAAACGCGCTTCATCGCGCTTCGTCCAGCTTTTGTGAAAATCTTTTGAGCTTCGTTGAGCTTCATCGCGCTTCGTTGAGCTTCATTTTTCCACTTTTATCTTTTTTCCACCTGCCGACTATGTCGACCCCCGACGATAGGTAAAATTTTTTGTCGTGCAATGTACTTTACTTTAAAGCTTTAACAAGTATTGATATGGAAAGGGTTATAGTGTATAATATATTAAAATATTAGTGTGCATACTATTGTCTTTTAAATAATATTTATTTAATTTAAGATTAGACGATTATTCTATTAGTTTAATAGTACATATTTAGTGTATATAAATATAAATTATTAAATTTCAGTTTGTCTACAACAAATATCGAAATCTGTTGAATATGAACCATATACTTCTATACTTGTACTGTTCATGTTTATAGTAATAGTATTATGTAAATTTCAATAAAATAATTAAAAATAATATAGCATATAATTTGTTAAGGCATAGTCTGTCCGGCATATACATAAATAGTGCATTCAGCATTATCACTTACTCTTAAAAACTTTAAAACTTAAAGAAAAAAATAAATAGTATGCACCTTGACTTTGTATAATATTAATTTAAATTTTAAAAGCAATATATTTAGAGCTAAAATTTGAAACTATACAAAACATAGATTAAAAAAAAATGATAAATTGCATCTATCGCATGTAACGATGTAACTCGATGTCACTTGTCATCTAGATCCAACTTTTTACAAACTGAGTCGCGTCTCCGTCTACTTCCGTTACTGTTACCGTCACTATTCCGATTCCGATGTCCAGTAAAATTGGTAGTTAACCCAATAGAACGTCTAAATTCTTCGTCGTCGTTGTCTGAGTCCGAGTTATTCAATTTAGACTCAGACTCGGAGAACAATTAAAATATCTCCGTCACCCTTGGTTTCAGTGTTCCAACTGCTACTAGCACTAGCGCTGGCTGTGTTGGTGTTAGTTGGATTGTGCAAAAGCATATGCCGACGAAAAACGTCCTTTCTACTTAATACAGCATCACAAATTGAGCATGCATATTTAATGCGAGCTTTAGTCTGAGGGATTTGTTTCTTGACTTTGACTTCGTCCTGGTCCTGGCTCTTGGTCTTCACCTTAGCCTGAGATGTCCACGTCCCTGCTGTTTTTGCTAGTACAGAATCTGATGTTGCATTTTTGGTTGAAGTCGGGGTCAATATATTGTTGCTACATGTATTCTCATCTATATCGTCATCCCCAACTCTAACACAACTACTGTAGTTTTCTTCACCGTTTTGCTGCTGATATGTTGGCTTATTATAATGAAGCAACCAATGTCTACGAGTGGATTGAGAGTGTTTTAGAACAACTCCGCAACCTCTATAATTACATGAATAGGTACATCCCTGTTTCAAGACTATTTTAGTAAATTGCTGATTAATAATATCACGTGGCACAAGGTCGGCTGAATTAAAATGTACGTTAATAACTCCAGCGTCGTTTTTATTAATAGTGCAACTTTTGATATTAGCATATTCACTGCGTTTGCTGTTATCTTCATCTTCATTCCTAATGTCAGCGTCGTTCTGTTCGCTTTCACTGTTATAAGCGTGAATAGAATTGGCATCAGGAGTAGAATTATTGGTACCAGGAGTAGAAGCGGGGACCGATACAGGCGATACATTAGCTTCATTTAGTTTGAGTTGTTTTAGTAGTGGTGATGGCGTAAATAAACCTAAACTTGAAGATGACAGACTTTGAGAAGGTTGCGCTGTTTTTAACTGAGGTGTCAACAATGTAAGTTTTGGTGGTATTTGAAGTGAGTTCATGACTGGAGTAACAATAGGTGACATTTTATTTTGTTGGATTACTTTAACACGCTTTGGACTCTGTTGAAGTGCCAACCTTCCTGCTGAATCTGGATCTTTAAAATAGTTGTGGTTGTGACACCCTATATGAAGTGTTAGGTTTATTACTGGTGTAACTGGTGTTTCACTAAGATTTGTACTGTTTTCGGAAACCTTCAACGACGTCAGACTTGAAGCAACAGATTTTCCTAAATGTGGAAATAATAAAATCAACATACATTTAGTTAATTTAATTTCCTTAAAGCAATCTAAAACCTTCTTTTGGGTTTCAGAAAGTAAAAGTTTGATATATTTTAATATTAATTATAATCATAATTTTGTAGTGTTTGTATGCTACTTACGAATAATGTCCTTAATGCTACTGATTTCAGCTTGCGTGAAACTTGAAGAACTGCTTATACCGGGATTAAAGGAACATGTACTAGACACTCCACCCCGAATCGGAGTTTTAGGATTATGCGCATCTTGAGACTGAGAGTCGGACACGATTTTTCTCTTCGAACAGTTTAAACTGGTTTTGGCATCTACATCTGAAGTTGAAGTGGGTTGTAAACTTTTAGATTGTTGTAATTCTAGGGTTGCAACTTCTACATCTCCATTTTTGTCGTCGTTTTCGTCGTTGATTAGATTCTGGCACAATTCTAATGGAACAGACAAATTGTAACAGAACATTATATAAGTATATCCGTCAAACAATGTGATCGTAGCAATGCAGTATTTATGTATTCTAAGATATCAAAATTTCTTCAATGCATAATAAACTAAAGGCAACAAATTTATAAATTATACTTTTAAAGACACCAAGTGTTAATAAATAACTTACTGTGATCCTTTCCAATCAATTCGTCGGTTCTTTTTTCTTGCACGGTTTTAGTAAATATTCCTGCATAGATGCTTTCAAAATCATCCCCATCCTGAATGTTCCGAACAATTGGATTGTTTGCTGCTATGGATTCGTAGTTGGTATGACTTGTGTTATTGCTGAATACAGTACCAGAATTAAAATCTGGAACAAAAGGTTGCGTAGGAAGATGAAGTTGTTGGTGGATATTTGTTGGTTGGTACTCAGAGTCGTCGTCTACGTCCTTAGTCATCTTTATTTTTTCAGCATCAGCTGCAGGTTTGTTGTTCTTAAAGTGATAAAAACATTGGTATTTAATAACGGTACAAGTACAACTACAAATCACAGTTTAAAGAACATTGTAAATTGTAACTGGTTTATTGCAAAACAAGAAACAAAATTAACAAAGCAAATATAAATTTTTAGTTAAACAACTCGCTTACAAGTTTGAAAGAATTTGAGACCGACATTCTTCGATTTTCAAATGTGAGCAGCCACCGCAGCACGTCCACACGTCGTTCGTAGATTTATGATAAAACTTATATAACTTGATTAATTGTTGTCAGTTGTTGTATGCATTGTTTGTCTTTAATTACTGTTATTACTTTAAAATTGGTGCTGAGTGCTGGAGATATAGTATAGCTGTAGTATACTTATACATTAAACATGTTAACATCACTTGGGCCCGTCAAAGTCAAAACCAGTTTTACTGTCTGTATTAGTAGTAGTAGGTAAGTAGGTAGTAGTGTACAAACTTGCTGTAAAGTTGGGCTTTTAACTTTGTAACTGTAGAACTGTAGATATTAAATAGTATATTTTGGTATTGCAACAATATTTAAGTTGTACTTTTACCTATAGTTGTAAGTTGTATTGTAACCTTTTTAAAAGTAAACTTTTATTTGCTGTATATATCTCAACGTTAAACTTTTGCGCTTCAGAATTTGTGCTTTAAGCACTGTATTCTGTATCTATAATCTGTATTCTGTATTTTGTTTTAACACTGTTAACATTTATTGCACTGTAATTGCATGTATGCAGCAATTCTGTATTGACATTGACGTAGAATTTTGAAGTTGATTGGAAGAAAAACAAAAAAACTAACTACTAGCAGCATTTAAAAATATTTTAACTATGTATAATGATCACGTGAGCTCGTTAGAACCAGTGACTGTCTGTTTCTGTTGTAATAGTAGTAGAAGTGGTTATGTGATAGTAGTAGTAGCAGAAGTAGTAGTCAGTAGTAGTAGGAGTACTGTCCAGAAGTACTGTGTGTACTACTATCCAGCAGTAAAGTTGTACATTTACATTTATAACTTTTAAACTGTTGTTACTGTAGACTGCGGTATTGCAACCATAATTTAAGTTGTAATTTTACTTGTAAGTTGTTACAATTTAGTACAATAAACTGTAAACTTATAAATATACACGTAGGCTCGTGTAGGCTGTGACTAACAGAACAATCAAAAATGCGCACCAAACTAACAATGTAAATGTAAGTACCTAATTGGAAACTCAGAACGAACCACTTTTATTTTTAACATTTTAACGATTTTAATATATTAACAAAATCTAACGCAAGTACGCAGTATGCAGATACGCCAATACAAATCAATAGTAAGTTTGAAAATAGAAATTAGGTAAATTTAATTTTATATTTGTTTATGTAAATATTATTTATATTAATATAATTCCTGTAATATATATTTGTAACAAAAAGCCAACCTATCTTAGCAAATGCAAAACAGATGCTGAGTTTAAATTAAATAAAAATATATGCAATTGTTTTAGTTTAGTTACCCATTTATGTACTATTACTATTTAGTGCTTCCAAATTCAATGTATAAATGGTAAGGTTGAAAAATCTGACATAATTTCTGGTGTTTCAACCCAAAGTTTGGAAAAAGTAGGATTTGGAAATCAAACAAATATGGGTCCACTTTGTTTAAAAATATCTAATTAAAGTAATTTTAATTGCTTACCTCTTACTTAAAATAGTGCTTTAATAATAATTGCAATTGGAATCACCAATCTGAATTAGAAACAGTATAACTGTGAAAGTTGAATGTTAATTAAACTGTGTAATGCTGAATGCAAACTAAGTTGGGTTGGGTTACTTCGGTTGTGGTTGTGGTAGTTGTGGTATAAGTTGTCAGTGTGCAAGTCACTTAGTTACGTAAGCCTAATTAAATACTTGTATCTAGTTGTTTAGTACCTAATAGTTGATACATCTAGTCATAAGGCAAAAACAAGTTACTAAAGTCAGCCAATTCTACAGTACCGTGTGTATACCCATACTTGCAACCTTGATTCTTTGGTTTACGTCTAATTGCCAGGTATACACACAAATTTTTTTGGGGCGTTGTTTGGAATTTGGAAGTTCAAACTACTGTATAGTTATAGAACCTAATACTGTATAGCTTATATTATTAGGAATGTGAATGATTATGTATATATCACAGGTGCTTGTATTGTATTACACAATACAATATAGCAAAGTGTGGAGTTTTTACTTCATTAAAATAACCAAGGATAAAAAATGAGGCATAGGGTTCATTCTATGTCAATATTGTGTTATATTAATAATTTGTTTATTTTTATTATTTTTATTAATTCATTCTTTATTTTCCAAATATTTATTATTTAGTAATTTAATAATATTTTATATAATTAACTAGCCAATGTATTATATCCTAATATGATATAATTATAGTATTATATTAGATTTGGTATTTCCACAATTTCAAGTTCCAGTACTTTTCAACTTTTCATTACTTGTCAACATGGTACATTTTAACCTTAAGCACATAGGTACTTAGGTACTTTGAATTTGAATGCACAAAATGTTAAAAATATATTACTGGGCTCGCTAATGTTAAAAAAATTTACCACCCCCAAAAACTTTCAGGGACCAAAGCTCGATTGTGCTTCATCGCGCTTCGTCCCGCTTCGTTGAGCTTGGGTAAAAATTGTGTGAGCTTCATCGCGCTTCGTTGAGCTTGGAATTTTACACCTTGATTGAACTATTTGAGTTCACGAACTATTTTGGGCAAGTTAACTTCAATATGCAGAACACTGTTTTAGATTGACTCAGGTTTTTTACAGCCACTTCCCTAAGAGCAAAAAAAAAACAGTTTATATCCAATATCATAGATGCTCTTGTCCAATTTTGTGTTCTTGCTCAAATCTTTGTTCTCAATATGTAAAGCTAAATAATGGAGGGCGGAGAAGAAACGATATGACTTGTCGTAATAAAATAAAGTCAGGCGTTGGCAGGGAAGCAAACTAAGATCTCTCATTTGAGTTCTTTTTTTATCAGCATTGTGTTGATACATTTGATAGGCTGACAATCCTCCTTTGTACTCAGAATTGCAGAAGCGATGATTAAGGGTGTCGTCAACCATCAAGTAAAATGTAAAATTTCGAATGTCTTCAAACGTTCTCCAAGGCATTTCAACTGGACTTAATAGTGTCGCATCGGACTTCAAGACACCTTTGTATCCATTGATCAGAACTATTCCCATTAAAAGCCATGACCCAAGAATGACTTTGTAAAAATTAGTCACTTTTACTTGCTTTTCTTGAAATGGTTTTATGCTGCCAGATTGCTCTATTAAAGTGGGTGGGATCCAAAATATGGATGACGCATATGATGCTATTATTTTGCATAGATTGATGTACACTTTATTTGCATCATTTTGGGCTTGCCAAAAATACTGTATGGTGACAATAGTTGATGTAGCTCCTAAAAATAATACCAAGAGTATCCACGTTGTTGAATCAAAAGGTGAAGTAAAAAATCTGTAACCCGACTTCTGCCCCTTGACACCATCTGATGAGATGAACTTGGAGCCTTCAGTCATACCTACATATATCATTAAATAAAAATCAGTGTAATCATCGACTTACAGGTTGGCTTGATCAAGCTCCAAACTAATAGTATCGAGCTTAATTCCATTGGCAACATTGATGCAGTTCTTACCTAGGTGATATGCTTGGTAATTGAAACCTAGAGTCAATCCATTGTATGACCCTAGAAATGGAAATTGTTTCCTCAATGAACTGTTTAGTTTTCTCCTCAAATTGAAAGGTAATCGATTTATTTGTTTTTCTTGTATTGTCGTGTCAGACTCATTGAGCCCTTCCACTAAAAAACTTGCAATGGAAATGTCGATTTCCTTCAAAAGATCAAAATTACAATATTTTCTACGTCTGTGATTAACAAAGCAGTTGGACGATAGTTCGTATCCACTGCTCTTTTTTGAAGTAAATTGGCGCTCCCAGACGATATGTCGACCATTTTGTGTCGCACGTGAAACAGCTTTTTCCATATTCCTTTGGCAGGAGTAGGAATGCTTTTCAGCATATAGAACTCTCGATACTTTGTTTTGACTGCACCGAAACCGTTCATACTGAATAAAATTCATCCAACAAAACTGACAGACGAAAAGCCCGTTGGACAAAATCGCAAGTTTATTTGGAATTTCCATTCCGGAAAACATTACGAACAGTTTAGTGTTAAGGAGCCACGACTCACTTCTTCCTGCATGTTGTGTGAACTGGCTGTGTATGAATTTTTTGTAGTCGTAGTTGCTGTGATGGAAATTAAATATGCACGTCTGCTGCATTTGAATCTTTGAAAATGTTTCAGTGACTGATTTGTAGAACTTAGAACTATTTTCAAAGTAAGAAAATATATTGCGATACTCGTTTATCTCATTTTTCTGACTCATAATTGCTTGCCTGTCTAAAAAGATGACTCTATGAAAACATCGCCGAATTCTTTTGAACTTTAAAGGATCCACTATTGATTTCTCACGGTACACCTCAATGGATCTGGTGTTAATATTTGTTATAGATGTTAGAGTTGTTGGAACTTTTATACGAGAATAGTCAAAAACACGAAAGTCATAAAATGCTAATATTTCAATGGGACAGTTTTCAAATGTTTTTAAAAGTGTATTTATATCTAATAATTGTATAGTTTGCTGTTTTCCTCTAAACTTTCTTGGAAGAAGCATGGATTTTTGGTCTAAACCAGAGATTTTACTTGTAAATGTAGCAAATGGACCGTTTTTAAAATTGCATATTGCAATAAAAATCCCAAGCAGGCTCCACCAAATCATTTTTACTTTGGTGTTGACGGCTTTTAACACTCTACTGAAACACTGTATTTTATTTTATGTCTATATATTACTATTTATTACAATGGCGACATAGTAACAATTTCCGAAAATTCATTAGTATAATTATTATATTAAAAAAGGACGAATGTTTTTTACCGTATACTGACGAGCATATACTCAGGCCCGAAACTATCTTTAAATGTGAAGTAGGTACTTTGGTCCAGCGTTTAGTAATTGTATTTAAATTCATAAATATTTTGAAGAAGCATCCTCGAAAATAAGAAAATCAATATCGAATATCGTGACTTTCATACATGGATCTTGTAACCTTGTTATAATAATGACATCTAATAAGTTATTGCTTTGGTAAGGAAAGGCAAAAAAAACTTGAAGATCTCGCCAAGAGTTCTTCCAAAGTTTTAAAGGGGTTTCGATTGATAAATAACAAAAAGGTCAAAATAGTCGACGCTTTCTCTCGCATCTATAACTACCGACATTATGTTATAAGGAATCTTCCACAAATGACGTCATCGATAGGGTCAATACTTGGCCACTAATGGCATCGCTTGTTAAAGTTGTAGTTATCTACACCACGGTCAATCTATGATGACAGGGGGTCATAAGTTCTAAAAATGGTGATTTTGCGATGAGGTCATTTATGGGCGATCTCTAAAATTTCAAGAGCTCAATACTTTCTACTAAAAAAAATTCAATCTCGATGAAGACAAATAATTTTCTGAATTATAAAACTCGGCACATTATACCAACACTTTAACTGCTCGGTTTTGCTCTCAATTAAATTTAACTATCGTCGAAAGTTGTCCGTTAGTTACTATTACCATTAATTTTTAAAACAGTTGCTAGTTTACATGCTTTGTCTAACACCGACCTAAAGCTGCAATTTTGACTCCTTTAAGCTTGGGCAGCAAACAAAGAAATAGTGCATGTACACGTTTGAAATATCTTAGAATTGAAACTATCCTCGTGTTGCAAATCAATACTTTTATTCACCTTCTACATTTTTACAGTGATATATCATATAATATATCACATATTGTTACAGGGTCCAAGCACTGTCTGAGTTCAATTAGCATGGCAGCCGGAATACATTCCGTTGCATTTACACTGTAGCTGTAAAACCCGCGGCGGTCGCAGATCCTTCTGTTTATGTGCCCAAAGTCAAGTTGATAGCGATAGCTAAGCGAAGGTGCGGACGCGTCAGCAAAAGTCAACAGTCAATTGCAATTTGTCGGGCACCTGCAGACCTGCAGCAGCAACTCGGTCATCAGACAGTAATCGCAACAAAAAACACAAACTTTATGATGTAGACGACGTTCACAACTGTTTCACCCTCACCCACGATTGTTAATCCAATTATATTTTCATATTACAAAACATATCGTATGAATTAAAAAAATGACCCGTATCCATTTTTAACTAAAAACAATATTAACTGTCTACAAAAATATTCAAATATGTCTCGAAAGAATTTAAATGAAATATTTTGCACTTTTTAAAAACATGTAACTAGCACATTTAACCTTTTTCAAAAACATGGAATTATAAAATTTTGCACTCTTTCAAAAACATTGAATTGAACCTTTTGCACCTTTTCAAAAACATGGAATTAGAAAATTTTTCACCTTTTCAGAAACATGGAGTTAAAAAATTTTGAACTTTTTTCAAAGATGTAACTAGAACATTTTACCTTTTTAAAAAACTCCTAATTAACATTTTACGCATATTTCTCATTTTATTTTTATGATATAGCTCATTTTGATTGTAGCATAAATTGGATATGGACCATTTTGGTTCTTCACAGATGATATATAATGCATTTGAGCAGCGGATTGATAGTTTACCAAGTATGTTATCACACGTATTATTAATTATGCACATTACATATTGTTGCCTGTGAAGAATAAAAATCCGTTTTCAGATTCTCAGCTTAGACACCAAAGTATACAAAATTTAGCTACCACAAAAAATTACAACATATTTTCAAAAAACCAATAAAAATATAGAATAATTTGTACTTTTAAAAAACTCGTAATCGTAATTAACATACTACGCCACTACGCCCATTAATCTGGTTATGGCTATTATCTATCAATTTCTTGATAGATAATATAGCTGCACAAACCTGCAACATACCGTTCGATAGGAAACTAAATTTTGTAATAGGTACACTTAGATTTGGTAACGTTGATGTGTAAGTGACCTAAATGATCCAAAAATGGTCCAAACTTTTCCCCTTACAACTGAATTATCCCTTATGTCCGTTCCACTAAATTCGGATAATTTTAACATTGGAATCATACCTGGCCAACCAAATATTTTAAATGTGTCCCTTGCAGCCGGTTTTCCTTTTAAAGCGTGTCCCTTATAAGCGGATTTCACTGTATTTTTTTCTAAGCTATAGACAGAATTCTACTCTTTAATAAATCTGGAAAAGCTCGAATTTTGATTGGTAAGTCTGTAAGTCACTGTAATAATATGTAGCTAAGTCAGTTGCCAAACATTTGAACGTTGTAGTTTACAGTAGAATCTTTAATGACTCATCAACAGGAGAACCACATCAATAGCTGACTATAGGCAAACAGATCCTTCTGATGACGCCATTTATGAGCCACCCCTTACAATTGAATAAGGCTACATGTACATATAGGTACTCGCACAAAGATAATGACCGACCGAATTTTTCATGAAATACGGCACGGCTAATGTGACATGTTATAATGATTAGTTAGGAGTTTAATATTCCAAAGCTGAGTACGTTTGGATCATCCACAAATGACGTCATCAAAATATCCCCATTTTATGTCAAAATAACTGCCTCCTGTTATCAGCTCAACCGTTGCGTAAATGGCTATCTTTGGCATCCCATACCACCAGCACCCAAGTATAGGCTGCATGACCCTACCAATGACGTCATTTATGGGCTACCCCTTAATGTATGTATGTATGTATGTTGGAAGTATCGTACTTTCAGGCCAAAGCCTATTGCACACTTGGAAACAATTTACTCTACTGCTTACTCTTCAAAGATACACTATATACAGACTAGTCCAAGTGTATTCTTTGAGTATTGCAGACTTGTAAATTATACTTAAACTTAGGCGTCGTGCACATATTGCGTATACAAAATAGGGGGGGGGAGGGAGTCTCAGTGCCTGATACTTTTGTATACTATAAAATGGAGGGGGGGGGTGAGGGTTTGAGCACTTGATCACGAATACAACACAAAATAATCAAATTCCAAAGAATTTCGTTAATTATTATTCATTTTTTTTAAATTTTATATATTTCATAATAAAGTGCAAAATAAAATTTTAGTTTCTTAGTAAATTATAAATTTTTATGCTAGTATAGAAAATCGCTTTCGCTACATTATTTCCTTTTAAAGAACGTGGCACAGTTCAAATAGTGAGGAAAATTGGACCCCTGTTAGATTCTAAGATTACCCTAAAAATCACATAAATTGTAAAAAATTTAACGCCTAATTTGCAAAGAAACTTTGCTCGAATATAAGAACTTGGCCCCAAAATTTCGCAATGGATTTATATGAAATTCACTTATCTGGTGTGTAATTTGCTGCTGATCAACGTAGTGATCCTAATTTTGTCAAAAAACTAATTTGTGGCTGTAATTTTGGGTTATTTTAAACTTTGGCCTAAAATAAGGGTCAGAAATTAGTTTTTTCCTGAAAGTAAAATCACCACGGTGTAGCAAATCGTGCATTATAAAAATTAACTTTAAGAAATTAGTAATTATTTTTGTTTTTGACCTTTGGCCCAGAGTAGGGTCAAAAATTAAATTTTGGCCGAAACAAAGACCACCGTCTTAATCAGCAGCAAACTCTACGTGGTATACAATTATCTTGTGGGGTAAAATGCAATTTTATGTTTGACCAGTGAGCCAGAATTTTGGGGTCAAGTTCTAATATTTGAGTAAAGTTCCTGTAAGAAAGTTGTTCTTCGTTAATTTTTCTACGATATATCGAATATGGACGGGAAGGGTTGCATGTCTCTGACAAGTAGGACATCTGATTAATCTAATTAATTTTTGATTTGGCAACAACTTCTCAATATATTACAATTTCAAATTCTATACATTGTTTGGCTGTTTTATTCGTTTAATAAATTTATTTGGCATATAGTACAATAGTGTGTAAACTGTATACGAATATGGGGGGGGGGGGTGGGTATTGGCGCTGATCGCTATTGTATACTTAGGGGGGAGGGGGAGTGCAAAAAAGTCAAAAAAGTGTATACGCAATATGTGCACGACGCCTTACTTGGGAAGTTATACCTATTGCTTACAGGCTGTCTTAAAGCCGCGCGGTTAGAGACACGATATTTAAGCTCCTAGTTAAGGAGACATGAGTTACTGTTTATTTAACAAGGCCTACAGAGTCCAGCAGCAGTATCAGTTACCGTGGAGTGTCAGATCCACAGCAAAGGAATACGCACTATGCCTCTCCTCACCTTGCCTAAGTATGATGCTGTTTTCTATGAGACGACCTCTGACAGTGCTATATCGAATTGGGGAAGAGAAGACATCTAGTGATCGGACAGGTTCTAGTGACGCACCACGAGTTAAGCACGAGGGACTTTATTACTGCCCCATTAAGACTCGGCTCCGTCCCGGTCGAAGTGCTCACGTGCTCCAAGGAGCTCGTGCCTCCGCTCACAGATGTCCATAGTCGCTTATCATGTAGCCACTTTTTACTTCCCTGTCTATCCCACACTATTGCCTCTATTTCCTCTCTTCTCAGCACATTAGAGAGCCAGCAGAAAACAGCCACGTGAAGAACTAGTGGATTAGAGTATCTCACATGCAAAATGTATTGCTACATAATATGCTTTTCGCTCCTCGAAAACTCCTATCTCGACATGCACCGTGCACCACTGAGCCCACTAGCCTTCCTCTACCCCTTAATGTAAACGATATGACGAGCCATTTACACAATGGTTAAGCTGATGATAGGGCGGTCATAGAGTAGTAAAACTGGATGTGTTGTTGGCGTCATTTGTGGACAATCCCTTACTCTTCCTTTTATTTAAAACTATTTTCCTCTTGTCCACTCAATTAAATTCACCTACGGACTGATTACAGTTTATTAAAATTACAACTAAAAAGATAATAATAATTACCGATTCATTCAATTGTCTGAATGTATGATTAATTTAACACGCAGTTGACAGTCCAGCAGATAAGGACTTATATATATATATAGATTTTTAGGGATCGTCCATTGATGATGTCATCGAAATATTCCAAGTTTTAGAACCATATATAATATGATCCCCCCGTCAAAAAAGCTTGGGTATGCATGGCTATATCTTTAACATAGGAAGTCGTCATCAGTATTCAAAACCAAAAAAGACCCGTTGGTCCTACGCGTGACGCCATTTATGGATGATTTTGCAGTATGAAAAATTCAAATTTAAGTAATTATTATTACACACACGGCCATAGTAATAATTTTAGATTTAAATCAACAACTTATGGCAAACATTTTAGTTCAAATTGTCAATTCAGTTTAATTCAAAAATGTTTCTGTTAAAAAGTACACGAGAAGGCGGGTTCCTATGGATTATTGCCAGTGGGATTCTTGTAAACTTTCAATCTATATCGTGCCAGACTAACATAGGGCACGCTATTAAAGCTAGGGCTACGGCTACGGTTGGGATTATGGAATTTTTTGATAGAGCTGCAGTTAAATCTGTTGAGGAGTTAAAATTATTCCCACGAGAAAGGGAATGCACTGGTGATTATAATTGTTTTGTGTGGCACGATTATTGCTCAATGGGTTACTGTAAAAGTTGTGGGGAAGAATTTTGGGACGGAAGACAGTGTGTACAATGTTCTATTGTGGAATGGAACTTGGATTCCAGAACTTGTCAAAATAAGAGGTAAGTAAAATTTTAATTTCATAATAAAAATAGAGCAATTATAGATTATATATTTTATTGGAGTTTTTTGGCAAAACAATATAAGTCCATTTTTTTCAAAAATGAGTTTGTTTGTGTTATTTGTTCTATTTAACTAGACACGTTACTGTATTAAATAGTAAAGGTCAAAGTTCAACCAAAGCAATTTTTAAAAATAGCCCAAATTTCGTTTTTTTGAAAAACGGGATACATCCATTAAATTATTTTTTGGAAAATGGGACAAATCTACCTAATTCATGTAGGTACATATACCCGATTCAAACTGGGTTTTCCGGTGTTTCTGTATAGTTTACAGAAGACAAGTTAGTGCGTAAATGGTTTTTATGCAAGCAAAAGTTAAAAATTTTAAAATGTTTAGCTTGACTCAAAACGATTAAAATTTCGTGTCACGGACTTTTGACTCCATGTTAAGTTATTGATATTTTGGGAAAACGGAATAAGTCCACCAATTAAAATTTTTGAAAATTTTCTAAAACATTCAAAAGTCCATGTAGAATTTTGAAACTAATTGAAATAACGCTTCATCAAGTACAGTACTTGTAGAAAAAAATTAAGTTCAAAAAACTAAACTAAACAGTTATTTTTATTCGTTGTTCCTGTAAAATTTGCTTTGATGGACTTATCCTGGTTTGCCTAAAAACTCTTCATATATAAACATACGGTGATACATACCTAAGTGGTCACTGCAGTGTACTGTGTGTAGTTGTCTTAAAAAAAGAACCCGCATATACAACTAACACTTTTACGGGAAAGGTTTCACAAGAAATTTAAATACATTTTTTTTATCTCTCACAAAAATTTTAAAAAACCTACGATTAGTTTACGAGTTTGTACGAGTCATTTATGAATGTATTTTGTGTTACTGAAAAACAATGTAATCATCCATAAATTTTAAAATTCTAAAATTTTATTCTCTTGTCTGTGATTTCCAACTACCAAGCAAGTAGAACTAACTAAGTGACCGGTACCGGTTGAAATATCAAATTTTTGATTTGGCAAAAAAAATCGAATATTCTATTTTTTTAAAAGTCGCGGCAAAAAGAATTTTACACATTGACATTTAATAATAGAGTTATATTACATATCGGCTGTGAAGAACCAAAATAACCCATGTCTATTTTCAGCTAGAATTAAAATGAGAAAAATGAGTAAAATGTTAATTTAGAGTTTTTAAAAAACGTCCAAATC
This sequence comes from Dicyrtomina minuta, assembly GCA_949802685.1. Lineage (NCBI taxonomy): Eukaryota > Metazoa > Arthropoda > Collembola > Symphypleona > Dicyrtomidae > Dicyrtomina > Dicyrtomina minuta. The sequence goes on along the minus strand of OX461808.1, from coordinate 24,217,043 downwards.
AACGTTCGAAAAGGTGCAAAATGTTCTAATTTAATGTTTTTAAAAAGGTGCAAAATGTTCTAATTTCATGTTTTTGAAAAGGTGCAAAATGTTCTAATTCCACTTGTTTAAAAAAGTGTAAAATGTTCTAATTACATGTTTTTGAAAAGTGTAAAGTGTTCTATTTAAATGCTCTCAAGACAGGTTTGAATATTTGTGTAAATAGTTGATATTGCTTTTATCCAAAAATGGATACGGGTCATTTTGGTTATTCACATACGATATTGCATAGGCATTGAAATCAAACAATTAAGTATGGATTGTATATTTTTACACAAAACTAATAAAGTACATATCGTCTGTAAAGAACTTAAATTACCCATATCCAATTTAAGCTGGTAACAAAATGAGAAAAATGCGTAAAATGTTAATTTAGAGGTTTTGAAAATCGTAAAATGTCCTATTTACATGTTTTTAAAAATGTGCAAAATGTTTTATTTTCATGTTTTTAAAACGTGTAAAATGTTCCATTTTTATGTTGTTGAAACGTGCAAAATTTTCTATTTCCATTTTTTGAAACGTGCAAAATGTTCCATTTTCATCTTTTTGAAACGTATGGATATGGGTCATTTTGGTTCTTCACAGACGATAATATGATTCATGGTAAGCAATCATTATTCTGCCCAGATGAATTTTTAACTATTTTTGTTTTTGATTTTCGTGTTTATTTCTAATTTTGTTAAGGTATTCTGTTGCCTACGTTATAGTTAGTGTTGGTGTTAGCCTGTCTGTGATGGTTGGCTTCATTGTGTGCATAAATCTGTTTCGCCGAGGTAAATGTACATTACGAAAGCGGCGGGAGAGACAGGATTCAGGAGTGACAATAGTTCCCAGTGCGCTTAGGGAACGCCGTCATCCAGGTTCAATTCCAGAGCCAGCTGTATTCCTTATTGACGAACCTCGCTTTGGTAAATCAAAGGGCATAAGGGGTCGTCCGCAAATGACGTTATCGGTATCAGTGGGGTCAACGGGCGTATGCGGCTACTGAAGACATCCTATATCATGTAATCATGTGAAAGAAGATAGTCATTTAAAAAAATGGCTAAACCGAGGACAGATAGTGTCGTTGGGATTTATTTATGACGTCATTTGTGGACAATCCCACATTAACTATTTAATAAAATATATATGATTTTAAAGAGCGTTTTTTTTACTATGATTGTAATTTGTGATGCATTAAATTACACATTGCAGATCATAACTCAGTTGGTAATCCTCCACCAGCTATGCATGCATCACGCCACATGGGCATGGATGCACGCAGACCGGGAACGGGACAGGGACCGGGACCGGAACCAGCGCCCCTGTACAAGAATCTGGAACAAATGGCAGAGAGCGATGGTTTGCCTCCGCCTCCTTACGCATCTTTGAATTACCATTAAAGACGAAAATCGTGGCAGTGTCATTGCACACTTTAAAAAACAAACCTGTAAATACAACATTCTGTATACTTCTCAAAAACAATACAAAAATAAATTAACTTACTTTTTGGTATATCTGTGGTGTCTTTTTAGGAACATATACGTTAATCCATGTCTTACAAGAAGTTAAGTTAAATAAGAGAATTGCGGTTATGTAAGTAAAAGTAAACGGCATCGACCTCGTCTTGTCCTAAATGAGAAACTGAAGAATTTCTCAGAATTTCAGAATTTCTCCTGGGCAAAAGATAATTACTGAAGTATGAATAGCATCTGCCTCGATGGCGCAGCAGGCAGCGCGTAAGTCTCATAATCTTAAGGTCGTGAGTTCGATCCTCACTCGGGGCAGTATTTTTGGTCGGCAAAATAATTAAATATACGTATTACATCACGAACTCACGCCATCCGCTATCATACATTATCTACATAATATTGTTTGTTTTTAAGTTTTGCATTTTCTACACTAGTATCTATTCTACTTTAAAATAGTACAGATTTAAAATTTAAACTAACTTGAGTGCATTCTATCTAGATCTATTCTTGAGCTATTGGTCACATATATTCACTATAGTCCATCACCAATCCATTAATTTAAACATATTGTCCTGTTGTTCATTCAATTATATTTAACTATACAGACTGCTTGCACGCAGTTTGTAAATACTACAGTTCAAAAGATAATAACTACGCCGATTTCATGAATTGTCTATATATGTGTTTAGTTTGACAGCAGTTGACAGTCCCGCCAGAAGATAAGTACATTCTGTAGATTTAAAATATCTTCTGTGAAGAACCAAAATGACCCATATCCATTTATTGCTAAAAACAATATCCGCTATCGACGAAAATATTAAAATATATCTTGAGAGAATTATTAAATAGAACATTTTGCACTTTTAAAAAACATGGCAATAGAACATTTTGCACTTTTAAAAAACATGGAAATAGAACATTTTGCACTTTTAAAAAACATGGAAATAGAACATTTTGCACATTTCTAAACACATGAAATTAGAAAATTTTGCACTTTTCCAAAACATAGAATTAGAACATTTTGCACTTTTCAAAAACATAGAATTAGAACATTTTGCACATTTTCAGAAACATGGAAATAGAAAACTTTGCACTTTTCAAAAACATGCGATTAGAAAATTTTGCACTTTTTTCAAAAACATGCGATTAGAAAATTTTGCACTTTTTTCAAAAACATGCGATTAGAAAATTTTGCACCTTTTTCAAAAACATGTAAACAGAACATTTTGAACCTTTCAAAAACATGCAAATAGAACATAGAACATTTTACGCTTCTCAAAACATTTAATTTAACATTTTACGCATCTTCCTCATTTCGTGTTTTTTATGACATAGCTCATTCTGATTGTAGCATAAATTGGATATGGGTCACTTTGTTTTTTCGCAGACGATATAAAAATATTATATACTTTAACAAATAAGTGATACACACACACACAAACAGCATTTTAACAAATTAACTCATTTGCATCAATTACAATGAAAAAAATACGAAAGTAAAGGGAATAGAGATAATAGAGTACACTTGGTTGCCAATGTCATTATTGTCATTGTCAACAATGTCAAGATATTTATTGCAGTGAAATTTTGACATATTTGATTTTACAGTGTGAAAAATTCAAATTTTGCCTAATAATAATTTTACAAAAATTACTATACACACGACCTTAGTGATAGTTTTACAATTAAATTAGCAACTTATCCCGATGACTACATAGTTCACCATGGGAATTCAATTTATTTCAAAAATACATGTGTTAAAAAGTACACGAGGGTTCTCTTCATGGATTATTGCCAGTGGGATTCTTGTACACGTTCAAAGCATATCAGGCCAAATTAATGTTGGAGCTACAGTTGACATTGGCATTGGGGAATTTTTAACTAGTGCTACAGTTAAATCTACTGAGAAATTAAAATTATATCCACCACCAATGGAGTCTTGCAGTATTTGGAATCCTTGTTTTATGCCAAACGATTATTGTTTTATGGGGTATTGTCGAAGTTGCGCTTTCAAAGAGCATTGGGACGGAAGTGAGTGTGTATATAACCTGTTCTTTAGGGGCGTGGGATGATGATGAACAAACTTGTAATAAAACCAAAACGCAAGTATAATAATTTTTTTTTAAAAATTGAATTAATTAAAAATAAAGATTTAGATTTTAGATTTAGATTATATTTTATTAGTTTTAAATTTGATGACTATATTCTCAATCAATATTTTTAATTGTTTTTATTTATTTTATCTCAATTTTTTAAAATTGTATTTTTTTATTTTTTTTAAAAATATGTCTGCTTTGCAGCAATTCCAAAAAATTAGTAGAGAGGGAGCAACAGGTTTCAGAAGTGACAAGAGAGCCTAGTGCGCCTAGGGAACGTCGTCATTAAGGGTTAATTTTGGAGCCAGCTGCACTCATTATTGACAAGACTCGCTTAGGTAAAATAAGGCAGTAGGGGCCGCCCACAAATGATGTTAGCGGTATCGGTAGAGTCAAAGGGCCACTATTTGGGTACTGATGACATCACATGTTAAACATTTAGTAATTTGAGCAAAAATGGCTATAGTCTGGTAATAGGGGAGTGGAGAGGGAGTAGTAGAGTAAAATAAATAGGGATATATTGATGAAGTCATTTGTGGACGATCCCTTATTAGTTAGTCACTTGATAAAATGCTATTATTTTTCTACAAAATGTACAAACATATTTACTGTGACGAACCAAATTGACCCTTATCCAATTTAGGCTACAATCAAATCGGGCTGCCATAGAAACACAATGAGAAACATATGCGTAAAACTTTAATTAGGAGATTTAAAAAGTGTAAAATGTTACATTTACATGTTTCATATATCACGCCACATAGACATGGGCGCCAATGAACAAAGAACGGCAACGGCAACGACAACGGCAACATCAACGGCAAAGTTTTGCACTTCTCTAAAACAAACGGCAACGGCAACGATAACAGCTAGGGCAACGGCAACGGCAACAACAACGGCAACGGCGTAATTTTGCACTTTTCTACAAACAACGGCTACGGCAACGACAACGGCTACGACAACGGCAACGGCTACGGCTACGACAACGGCAACGGCAACGACAACGGCAACGGCAACGGCAACGGCAACGGCAACGGCAACGGCAACGGCAACGGCAACGGCAACGGCAACAGCAACGGCAACAGCAACGGCAACAGCAACGGCAACAGCAACGGCAACAGCAACAGCAACGGCAACATTTTGCACTTTTTTAAAAACAACAGCAACGGCAGCGGCAACGACAACAGCAACGGCTACGACAACAGCAACGGCAACGACAACGGAACCGATACCAGGGCCAGCACCTTTCTACCAGGATATGAGAAAAATGCAACACTTTGCAGTTTTAAAGAATATGTAAACAGAATACTTTGACTTTTCAAAAACATGCAAGATATAAATTTTTGTAAATTTCAAAAACATGAAAATAAAACAATTTGCACTCTTCTAAAAACAACTGCAACGGCAATGGCAACGGCAACGGCTACGACAACGGCAACGACAACAGCTACGGCCACGGCAACGGCCACAGCAACGGCCACAGCAACGGCAACGGCTACGACAACGGCAACGGCAACGACAACGGCAACGACAACATCTACGACAACGGCAACGGCAACGGCGACGACAACAGTAACGGCATCGACAACGGCAACGACAACAGCAACGGCAACGGCTACGGCAACGGCTACGACAACGGCAACGGCAACGGCTACGACAACAGCAACGGCAACGGCAACACCAACGGCAACGGCAACGACAAAGGAAACGACAACGGCAACGACAACGGCAACGACAACGGCAACGGCAACAGCAACGGCAACGCCAACGGCAACAGCAACGGCAACGCCAACGGCAACGGCAACGGCAACGGCTAGGACGACGGAGCCGGCAACTTTCTACCAAGATCTGGAAAAAATGGTAGGCAGCGAAGAGTTGCCTCTGGTTTACTGATCTTTGAATTACGATTAAATTCATTAAATATGAAAATAGTGTCATTAGTATATTATTATTAGTATTGTGCTAGTCGAATTTACTATATGTATATATTATCGTATGTGAAGACTCAAAATGACGTATATTTAATTTTGGTTTTACATTTTGTCTTCTACAAAAAAAACAACAATGGTCCTGAAAATAAATTTAAATAGGACATTTGATACTTTTTAAAACCATGAAAAAAAACAATTAGCAAATTTTTAAAAATGCGTAATTAGAATATTTTGTACTTCTTAAACAACTATGCGAGGTTATATAGAACATTTTGCACTATTAAAAAAAAAAAACAAACTCAAATCCTGTAATTATAACATTTTGTGCTTTTTAAAAAACATCTAAAAAAACATTTTTCATTCTTTAAAAAAACTTATAGTTAATATCAACCTTTTACACATTACATTCTATACAATTAAGTTTGTATGTTACATGAACATATTGCTTATTTTGATTCCAGCCTAAATTAGGTTTACGACATTTTTAATCTTCACTTACGATAAAAACAGTTATCCTTAGTGGATGTGTTCCAGCAGTGACCTTGTACTTGTAGCTATTTTAATCTAAATCCAAACTTTCATGATAATCTTTAATTATTATAGGATCAACTTAATTTATTATCAAAACATGTGTATTTATAAATTTATTATTTTTTTTCCCAACCATATACAGGGACGGCCAGCTTCGGCAGCTCCCGCTGCTTGAATTTTCAAAAAACATGTAAATGGAACAGATTGCAGTTTTCAAAAATATGTAAAAAGAATATTTTGACTTTTCAAAAACATGCAAAATAAAAGTTTCTGTAAATTTAAAAGACATGAAAATAAAACATTTTGCACTTTTCTAAAAACAACAACAACAACAACAAAAACGGCAACGGCAACGACAACGGCAACATCAACGGCAAAGTTTTGCACTTCTCTAAAACAAACGGCAACGGCAACGATAACAGCTAGGGCAACGGCAACGGCAACAACAACGGCAACGGCATCGGCAACGGCAACATTTTGCACTTTTCTTAAAACAACGGCAACGGCAACAGCAACATTTTGCACTTTTCTGAAAACAACGGCAACGGCAACGGCAACGATAACAGCAACGGCAACATTTTGCACTTTTTGAAAAACAACGGCAACGGCAACGGCAACGGCTTCGACAACAACAACGGCAACGGGAACGACAACGACACGAAACCAGGATCGGCACCTTTTTCCCAGGATCTAGAACACTTTGCAGTTTTAAAAAATATGTACAAGGAATATTTTGAATTTTTAAAAACATGCGAAATAAAAGTTTTTGTACATTTTAAAAACATAGAAATAAAACATTTAGCACTTTTCTTAAAACAACGGCAACGGCAACGACAACGACAACGGCAACGGCGTAATTTTGCACTTTTCTACAAACAACGGCAACGGCAACGACAACGGCTACGACAACGGCAACGGCTACGGCTACGGCTACGACAACGGCAACGGCAACGACAACGGCAACGGCAACGACAACGACAACGGCAACGGCAACGGCAACGGCAACGGCAACGGCAACGGCAACGGCAACGGCAACGGCAACGGCAACGGCAACGACAACGGCAACAGCAACGGCAACAGCAACGGCAACAGCAACAGCAACAGCAACGGCAACATTTTGCACTTTTTTAAAAACAACAGCAGCGGCAGCGGCAACGACAACAGCAACGGCTACGACAACAGCAACGGCAACGGCAACGACAACGGAACCCATACCAGGGCCAGCACCTTTCTACCAGGATATGAGAAAAATGCAACACTTTGCAGTTTTAAAGAATATGTAAACAGAATACTTTGACTTTTCAAAAACATGCAAGATATAAATTTTTGTAAATTTCAAAAACATGAAAATAAAAAAATTTGCACTCTTCTAAAAACAACTGCAACGGCAATGGCAACGGCAACGGCTACGACAACGGCAACGACAACAGCTACGACAACGGCAACGGCCACGGCAACGGCCACGGCAACGGCAACAGCAACGGCCACAGCAACGGCAACGGCTACGACAACGGCAACGGCAACGACAACGGCAACGACAACATCTACGACAACGGCAACGGCAACGGCGACGACAACAGTAACGGCATCGACAACGGCAACGACAACAGCAACGGCAACGGCTACGGCAACGGCTACGACAACGGCAACGGCTACGACAACGGCAACGGCAACGGGAACACCAACGGCAACGGCAACGACAAAGGAAATGACAACGGCAACGACAACGGCAACGGCAACAGCAACGGCAACGGCAACGGCAACGGCAACGGCAACGGCAACGGCAACGTCTACGACAACGGCAACGGCAACGGCAACACTAACGGCAACGGCAACGACAAAGGAAACGACAACGGCAACGGCAACGGCAACGGCAACGGCTAGGACGACGGAGCCGGCAACTTTCTACCAAGATCTGGAAAAAATGGTAGGCAGCGAAGAGTTGCCTCTGGTTTACTGATCTTTGAATTACGATTAAATTCATTAAATATGAAAATAGTGTCATTAGTATATTATTATTAGTATTGTGCTAGTCGAATTTACTATATGTATATATTATCGTATGTGAAGACTCAAAATGACGTATATTTATTTTTGGTTTTACATTTTGTCTTCTACAAAAAAAACAACAATGGTCCTGAAAATAAATTTAAATAGGACATTTGATACTTTTTAAAACCATGAAAAAAAACAATTAGCAAATTTTTAAAAATGCGTAATTAGAATATAGAACATTTTGCACTATTCAAAAAAAAAACAAATTTAGAACATTTTGCTTTTTCTCAAATCCTGTAATTATAACATTTTGTGCTTTTTAAAAAACATCTAAAAAAACATTTTTCATTCTTTAAAAAAACTCATAGTTAATATCAACCTTTTACACATTACATTCTATACAATTAAGTTTGTATGTTACATGAACATATTGCTTATTTTGATTCCAGCCTAAATTAAGTTTACGACATTTTTAATCTTCACTTACGATAAAAACAGTTATCCTTAGTAGATGTGTTCCAGCAGTGACCTTGTACTTGTAGCTATTTTAATCTAAATCCAAACTTTCATGATAATCTTTAATTATTATAGGATCAACTTAATTTATTATCAAAACATGTGTATTTATAAATTTATTATTTTTTTTCCCAACCATATACAGGGACGGCCAGCTTCGGCAGCTCCCGCTGCTTGAATTTTCAAAAAACATGTAAATGGAACAGATTGCAGTTTTCAAAAATATGTAAAAAGAATATTTTGACTTTTCAAAAACATGCAAAATAAAAGTTTCTGTAAATTTAAAAGACATGAAAATAAAACATTTTGCACTTTTCTAAAAACAACAACAACAACAACAAAAACGGCAACGGCAACGACAACGGCAACATCAACGGCAAAGTTTTGCACTTCTCTAAAACAAACGGCAACGGCAACGATAACAGCTAGGGCAACGGCAACGGCAACAACAACGGCAACGGCATCGGCAACGGCAACATTTTGCACTTTTCTTAAAACAACGGCAACGGCAACAGCAACATTTTGCACTTTTCTGAAAACAACGGCAACGATAACAGCAACGGCAACATTTTGCACTTTTTGAAAAACAACGGCAACGGCAACGGCTTCGACAACAACAACGGCAACGGGAACGACAACGACAACGAAACCAGGACCGGCACCTTTTTCCCAGGATCTAGAACACTTTGCAGTTTTAAAAAATATGTACAAGGAATATTTGAATTTTTAAAAACATGCGAAATAAAAGTTTTTGTACATTTTAAAAACATAGAAATAAAACATTTAGCACTTTTCTAAAAACAACGGCAACGGCAACGGCAACGACAACGACAACGGCAACGGCGTAATTTTGCACTTTTCTACAAACAACGGCAACGGCAACGACAACGGCAACGGCAACAACAACGGCAACGGAACCGGAAACGGCACCTTTCTACCAAGATCTGGAAAAAATGGAACACTTTGCAGTTTTCAAAAATATGTAAAAGAGTATTTTGACTTCTCAAGAACATGCTAAATAAAAGTTTTTATACATTACAAAAACATGAAAATAAAACATTTTGCACTTTTTTAAAAACAACGGCAACGGCAACGGCAACGGCAACGGCAACGACAACGACAACGACAACGACAACGACAACGACAACAGCAACAGCAACGACAACGGCAACGGCAACGGCAACAGCAAGGGCAACGACAACGGCAACGGCAACGGCTACGACAACGGCAACGGCAACGGCAACGACAACGGAACTGGAACCAAGGCCGGCACCTTTATACCAAGATCTGGAAAAAATGGTAGGAAGCAAAGAGTTGCCTCCGGCTTAATGATCTTTGAATTACGTTAAATTCATTAAATATGAAAATAGTGTCATCAGTATATTAATAATTGTATTGTGCTAGTCGAATTTACTATATGTATATATTATCGTATGTGAAGACTAGAAATGACGTATATTCATTTTTAGTTTCAGAATTTGTCTTCTACAAAAAAAACAACAATGGTCTTGAAAATAAATGTAAATAGGACATTTGATACTTATTAAAACTATGAAAAAAAAACAATTAGCAATTTTAAAAAATGTGTAATTTGAATATTTTGTACTTTTTAAACAACTATGCTAGGTTATATAGAAAATTTTGCACTATTCAAAAAAGAACAAATATAGAACATTTTACTCTTTTTAAAATTCTGTAATTATAGCATTTTGTGCTGTTCAAAAAACATCTAAAAATCATTTTTCATTCTTTAAAAAAACTCATAGTTATTATTAACCTTTTACACATTACATTCTATACCATTGAGTTTGTATGTTACATGAACATATAGCTCATTTTGATTCCAGCTCTAATTATGCTTATGACATTTTGAATCTTCCTTTACGAGAAAAACAGTTATCCTCAGTAGATGTGTTGCAGCAGTGACCTTTTACTTGTAGCCATTTTAATCTAAATCCAAACTTTTATGATAATCTGTAATTATTATAGGATCAACTGAATTAGAGAAATAAAAACCTTATTAAGTCACTGTTGCACAATTGCAATAGCTATACAGCTCAGTTTACATACCATCACTTTCTTAATTTACATAAATAAATTTTTAAATAAGTAAGTTTATACAACTAAAGTTTTGATTAATAAGATAAAGAGGCAACTACATACAAAATTAATTGTTGAGGATGTGTATTTATTAACGTTGATTTGGAAACATGGCATATTGGTTATGGTTATGGCAGTGGCAGATGAGTACCGTAAAGCGGTGAGTAGTGACACATATAAATATGTACATATATTAAATTAAGGTTTGTGCATACAGATTCAGGTAGGAAGGTGTGACCCCGGGGGTGAGGGTCGTGCCCAGATTGTGGTCGGGGATGTCATGAATCCCCGGCTTACAAGATAGGTGCGGGGTACGATTTTCACCCCCCCTTATAGTCGAAAATCCCCGAAATTTTGGCAAAATTTATGGAGATTAGAAAATTTTTTTAAATTATAAAAATGAATAGAGAATAGAAAAAAGGAGTTAGGATTAATGTTGGAACCTAGGCCAATGTTGATCGCTCACGTAAAGACAAGAGAGAGGAGCAAAAAATCATTTTATGGGCAGAGTGTTGACGATTTACAGTACGGAAAGTTTGGAAGTTTGAATTTATTTTATGGATAGAAGGAATGATGGAAGGAAGGATTGTGTGTGAGGAAACGATATTTTAGTTGATTTTAAATTTTTTTATGAAGTAACGAAACAAATCTTGAAGTAATGACGGATAATAATAATTTATTTATTGAAAGTTAAAATTTTGACGAATATTGGTTTTATGGGAAACAAAGTGAAAAGCGACGATGAATAATTAAGGAAAAATATATGATTAATTGACGGTGCTGGAATAGAAAAGCTAAAAGTGTAATATACGAAATAAAAGGAAGATGGGGACTTGATTAAATAAATGTATTCATATTTTTTGTCTTCTCTTTTAGAGGGTTCATAATCAGGAGGTTAGCTCAGGATTTACATAACAACCAAAATCGAGGCAAATTTTGGCCGTGGAAGTCGGAGTTCAGGATTTTTGAGACAGAAGCATCATTGAAAATTGTGCAGCAATTTGAATATCAAGGTCACAAGTGAAGCAATAGTCAGAATCAAAATAACCCACAAAACAAATGGTACAAAATTTTTTTTAAATAAAATATTATTCTTCTTTCTTCTTATAACGAGGTAGTAAGGAAAAAGGATTTGAATATTCAACCTCTCTACTAAACTATATTACTTGTGGGCTGAATTACCTGTAGGTTGCATTACCTGGTATATAACACGGTGTGTCAGTTGTGTCTATTTCAATCTCACAGGTCAAATAGTACTCCTATTTGAACATACACCCACGAAGTATTGAACCAAGAATACGGATTATTCAGTATTGTTGAACGTTAAGCAGTATATATGTGCGCTGGTGAAATAACTAATTGGTATTACAAAATAAGCGAAGTCGGTTCGAGTGGTTGTAATTATCAGAAAGAAACAAAGTCAGGTTCCACAATATATCATTAATTCAATTAATACGGTACTACAAATAAAATTCATAATGGATGAGGAAAGTATGCATGATGGAAATATTCAGAAAATGATGGCAGAGGTAGAGGCTGATGAACGATTAGTGAATACGGATCTTGAAATAATGAAGCATGCTAGTGCGGAAAGGGAAGAAATGTTGAAATTGAGGGAAATTCTCAAAACTCAGTGAACATCCTTTTATCAAGGGGAAAACGTGGTGAAACCATGTGAAAGTCCCAAGGTTTGTGAGCACGTAGTAGCCATTGAACCCGATTGGAGTACAGACGGTGCTGAATGTAGAGATTTAATGAATGTAGATCAACTTCAGCGTTGGTTGGGTCGTGCATACTTCTTTAAAAAGTTAGTACCGCATATTGATAAGCTGACTTTGCCTTTACGTACATTGCTGACATAAAATGGCCCATTCCACATTAACTATCGTTGTCGCCAAATCATAAGACAAGTCATGATAGCCATTAATGAGGCACTAGCCTCGATATCTGACGACCAAGTGCAAGCATGACACAGTGCAATGGTGAGTCAGCAAATGCTGGCAGTCATACCAGAATATGATGACGAACGCCGACTATTATGCATTGACGTCCGAGAGACATTCACTCAGGAACATATTACTAAGACCCAGTGCTACATGATTATGCAAGCAGGGTACATATGTCACCTTCGTACCACAGGCTATCGACTCGCAGAAGTCCTCGACTATGGGGCCTTGGTCCAAGCAATACGCACACCAAATCTGTGTGGGTTTCTCGTCGGTTTAAATTCACGACCAGAAATTACCGACATCACGATCAGTTGCAGGCCAAAATTGGGACAGCACATATGCACAGGTATTATTCCAGGCACAGACCCAATACCATCACTGAATGCTGACAATGCATTACTTTCTCAGTTAATGGATAAGGACATAGAGAATTTACATTATACTATATATGAAGTTCCGAGCGATGACGTAGGGGATCTGAAGGCTAAAATGCTCACAAATCTTAATTTGGGTACACGAGGTGAATTAATTAATATGGGGGGAAATAATGCAAAGGGTACCGAGGGCCGCATTCAATTCAAATTGAGTGTTGAGGATTTCTTCCAAAATTTCTACGAACTCATAGGTTCCGAAGGCATAACCCACATACTAGCTGCTAGGGAAATTGACCGCTTAAATAACAAGCCGTCGGAACAAGGCATTGTAGTCCCGACCATAGCCTTACCACATATTATAATGGTGAAGATAGGCAAATCGACCGACACAGAGTCATTTATACAGTGGAACCTTGTTATAACCACATCCCATGGGGAAAGGTGTATTACGGCCTTATAGTGAGGTGACTTTATAGCCTATAGCGTCATCCGACGTTAACAAAGTTTCTAACGATCGAAAAGAATTATAAGCCAATATTAGTCTTCAAGGAAGTTCTGTTGTTTAAGTCGCTTATTTTATTATGAATTACCAGTTATGAGACGAGAACGGGAGCACACCCACATATAATAATTTTGTGGTTGGCCTTGAAGATGGGGCTCGTGCTTCTAGAAATTTTTGCATGCTGCTATTAAAGGGTAAAATAGCATACAATTTAGTGTGTGGGGCTGTGTGACCCATGTGGCTATAGTAAGGGTGACCTTATAAAAAATGACCTTATAGCCTGGAAAATGTGTATGCTAAAGTATAGCAGGTTTGCCGGGGAAGTACAAAACATGACGCTATAACAAGGGTGGCTCTATAAGGTAAGTGGTTATAGAAAGGTTCCACTGTATACGCTATGGCCATGAACCATAGAAGTACACATTCCTTTCGCATTCACAGGAACAGCGATCAATTGACTCAGAAGAAAGAGGACAATGTGGAACTGGTTGTCGATAAGAAAGGCAAACACACGATACAGTGGGATAGGCTAATGAAAAAAGTCAGCGACATTTCGAGTACAACCGCGAATTCTAATATAGCCTCATTACCATATATTATGATGTTCACTATACCAAGCTTTAATGTGCATAACATTCAGGAATCCTCAAACTTTGAATCACTAGGTATGATTGGAGCAGACATTGGATGGATGGATTATATCCATGATAGGATTAGAAGTCTTGAAATTGCGTTCAATCCATGGGTAGCCATATGTAACGAACAAATAGAGGAAAGCTCTGAAGTTGAGGTAACTCCATCAGCACCACTTCAAGGTCTAGTCAAGGAATTGCATTTAGGTTCATCGGATGATAAAGTGGATGATGAACTATGTGGCATCGAGAGTGTACATTTTATGTACAGAGAAGACATACATTGTACCGTCCATGTAGATGATTGTAGGCAGAAATATAATTACAACCGAAGGAAGGGAGGTAGAGTCATAGATAAGGAAGAATGGCTGAAATTTCAGGGAATTGGCTATGGACCTGATGGATATGTTGATATTTGTCCTGCTACATGTAAACCAGTTAGTGTAGATGACCAGAAGGCACCACCTTAGGATGGTGATATGGGAGCGGCAGGGTAAAGTTCTATTATTATACAACCAACAACTTAAAAATTGCCGTCAGCACTAAACCAACCCAAAATACCAAAGTGCCATCCTGACAGTCCACATTACATCGATAGACGACTTATGGATGATGCACTTTTTATTAAAATATGTAGGCAAAAATACAATGCCAATAGGAAAGTGAATGAACCATTCATGGATAGGGATGCTTGGGCTGATTATCAGGGTATATGGGTAATGGTATTCTCCATTAGCGATGAAGGAAGAAAACGCACTGAAACCATCGACAAAATATTAGCTGCGGTGGCTTAAGGCATTAAGAAACCAGCATCGTCATTCCAAAATGTTAGGACCAGATTTGATCGTAATGGTGGACGTGGAAGTAGTCAAGTCTATCCATCGGCATTAGCTGCGGCAGTAAGGAAATCTGCCCGAGTCCCCAAACAACCTGATAGGCTAACAATGTCTCCGATTAGAAAATATAAAAAGACCCCTGTAACCAAACCGAGCAAAAGCAAATTGGCGGTAGAACAACCCAAAGCCCAGAAAATAGACACTGCCAAGCGAGATCTGTTTCGTACTGAACTACCACCAGTAGAGAGTGAACAATCTTCAGAGTCTGACTCTGAAAATCCTGAGCCGAATGTTTGAATGATATGAATGTGGAAGAGTGTAGATACGGATAAAATAAAATTAAAAAAAAATAACAATATAGGTTTCAAATAGATTAAGTATGTTTTGGGAAAATTATTTATTGGTGAAGTTGTGGATTTAATTAAATTTGGTGTCAGATGTCACGGCTCGATAAAGAATTTTTAGCCGTCATGGGATCCGATGATGAGGACATGCTCATCGACGAGAGCTGTAACAACTCAGACATCTCATTAATATCAGAAGAAGAAGGGGACTCAACCCTGAAAGATGATGACTTGGGCAACAGCGACAAAGAAAATACGTTACCTGCTCCCATCCAAGAAGAAGACAGCACTATAACAGTTAATAAAGTAGAAAGAAGTCAACAAACCGAGCAGAAAGAGGCTATGATTCAGACAACTGTAATCAATAAACCAGAGGTTGAGGCGAGCACAATCCTTACTCACGCTCAGCAACAAGCAAAGACCGAATGGTTAAGAAATATTTATGCCGCTAAAGCTGAATTTGATGAAGCGATGACCAGTGCAGTAAAGATGGGCAAACTATTTGCTGCATCTCAAAAATATTTTAAGACTTATGACAATAGGTTTGAAGTTGTCAAGAAGCCACTGCCACTGTTCAGGGAGCAAGGGGTAGAGGATGGAAGTTTGAAGGAATGTAGCGATTGTACCACTGCAGGGAGTACTACGGGCTTACAACACATCCAGCGAGATTGTCCGGTAACAGAGAAAGAGGAGCGTAAATTTCCAAAGCGTTGTTGGAATTGTGGAAGCGATCATTTGATCCGTTTCTGCCCCCGTAAAAAGCGTTAGGGATTACATCCCCTAAATAAACTCCATACATGACACAGAAATAAAATAAAATAATTAATTTTAATTTGACATAGAAAAATAAAAATAACAAAATTCTTTTGACAAGCACCTTAGTGCTATTCAATTAATTATACTTACTTTTATAGAATATTGGAAAGAAATTTGATTGATAGATTTAAGGTTGAGAGTTAAAGATGAAGAAAGGAAATGAAAATACACTCCACTCTCTACATAGCGTACCTCCTCATAGCGTATACCTCCACATAGCGTACTTTTCACGCATCCCTGGCTAAATTTCTATGATTTTAATGCAATAATACCTCTATATAGTGTACCTCCACATAGCGTATACCTCCACGTAGCGTACTAATTTTGCTGGCCCAAAACACTCATCATGTGTAAATTTCGTCGCTACATAGCGTACTTTCAGAAATTTAAAAACTTTTAGCGCTCAGTTAAAAATTTACTATTTTTTTTCTTGATCTAACTGATTTTGCAAACTTATTTAATCAAAATTACTAAGCATATTCTTTGATTGATTTGTGTAGAACCAATAATTACTTTAAACAGGAGAATTTTCATTTTTTTCATCTATAATACTGATTTTTTTTTAATCTGTACCTTCTACATAGCGAACTCTCCTCATAACGTACTAATATTGCTGGTCCGCTGAAGTACGCTATGTAGAGAGTGGACTGTACAAATCAGTTAGTAGGATAATTATACAGGTTTAAATTATAAACAAACTGAGATCAAAAGAAATACCACAAAACAAATGAAACAATATTTGTGAATTAAGACCATATACAGCTAGGGATTCTTTCCAAATTATTGCATTGTGACAATTGTCATAGGGTCGATGTACTTGTAGGAAAATCTATAACTTTTGTTACATGCTCTATTTTTGCAGTCTCTTGAGCAAAATAATCACAGATAAGAAGGTTATACCACAATTGAAAGTATGGTCAATGACACATGGGAACTTACAATGGGTAAATCATTACTTTACAATGAATTATCTCCAGCCTATTCACCGATTTCTTTACCACCCACTACTGACGAAGTCGGGGATGATGACCAGATGAATGAAGTTGACCAACCGATCCCACAAAATATTGAAGTAGAAGTTGTCCAACCACCTTCACCCTCAATGATGATGGAGAATCCTCCACTCCTTCGCCATGAAATACCAGCTTCACCGCCATTACCTATCGAGGCAGCGGTCGTGGAACATGACATTAGAATCAATAATATGGCACTACTGAGACCGGACTATGCGCTGGACAAGGAAAATAATATCTATGGTGACGATGAATCGGATAATCAGGGACATCAACCAGAAAGAGTACCAGCGGTCATGAAAATCCCATTAGCTGATATCACTAACTTATATACTTGGCAAACTAATGCAGCTGATGAGCCGCCTATGTATAATTTTCCTTAAAGTTATAGAGAAACAATGTCAGACACCGATTCTGGAGACGGGGACACTCCTCACAGGCGAGTTAATCGTATTCCACGTAATCTGTCCTGGGAGGAAGCTTTGGAGCAAAGGGAGAAAAATAAGGAGGGAATGGATCCTACTTACTACTACGATGGGGACAATTCTTTTGATTCTGATTCCGGGGATGGGATTTCCGTAAACACTAGCCAGTCATCGAACGCGTCAGAGAATAAAGAAATTGTCATGACCAGAAAAAGGCATCAAAGCTGTTCTCCGAGTTTACTATGTGGATCCACTGACAAGTTTGACACTACTACACTTTTGGATTTTGACCCTATTTCTACGCCTAAGATGATGAGAAGAGAGAAAACTGAACAACTAACAAAAGCCTACTCAGACGCGGAAAAGAAATCGAGACACGAGAGAGCACAGAGGCACAACAAGACCTTCTTAATCACCCGTAATCCAGCAGAATACACACAGGAACAGGCACATATATATCAGCGCTTGTACGACGGTCCTCCAGTCATTAACTATGAAGATGGAATACAAAGAAAACTCGATTTAAAATTTTTTCCAAAGCGCTTCTCCAAAAGCCCGAGCTATCCCACAACAATGTAAGATTAGTCCCAGCAACACTAATTATCAATTATTCAATAAAATAGAACAGAACGTGTTCTTAAGACGATGTGAGAACAACGTAGCTAGTTATTTTAATATTTTTTAATATTTCTCACAAATATCGTATTTAGTTTTTGATCTCGTAGACCATCTCATTAGGATGTTTAATTAATAAGAACCGATGAATTTATTTTATATACTGATTAGTAACATTATTTGAACTTTATAGAATAATTGTCTAAATAGGTTAATTTAGGTTAAGTCATTTACATCAAGCTTTGCTAGGTTAAGTCCTTAAGTCTTGGAAATAAGTTAATAGAGGATAAGTATGTCTTGGAAATTCAACTTAGGTTAAGTGCGTTAATGAATAGGTTAAAATATACGTCTCTGAAGTTCTACGTAAGTTAAGTATACTACTTTTTGAAATAGGTTAAGCAATAATGTCTGGCAGAGGATCTATCATTTGTTATTGTTTGTTATTCTTGCCTTGATATAGCCCAATAGAGCTGATTTACATTTGTCTGGATATAGCCTAACAGAGCTGATCTGTGATTTATTGAAAAGCGTCGATAAATAGGATTAGTAGTTGATAATTGTGTGAGAGAGTTGGTAGGGGGAAGAAACGAATAATTAAATAATAATAACAATAATGAAATTAAAATAATGGCATTAAAATTAAGCCCATATACAATTAAAGTTTGAATTATACTTTTGTTATGTATGACACAAATTTGCCTTAAAACATACACACGAACGATAATTTAGAACCTAAAAATTTAAATCATAACTGTTACACCTAAAGTCTAACAAAACAATAATGTTGCTCTGTTATACCAATTACCCCTTGGGGGGAAGAATATCTGTAACACCAAAATTATACCTTAACTCAATACATGTCACCTATAATATAATTACAAATACCGTATAGAAACTCAATGTAACTGTGTGATGCCAAAAGTCATGGCTCGCTACCTACTTGTGGCCACCGTGGGTCCGGTGCCCCTTTTGGTAGGGGAAGTTTTGTAACCGGAATTAGTGACTATACAGTGCGAGCCATTACTTTTGCCATCATTCATAAGACACGCAGTAGCCACGTCGACACGAAATTCAAATGAGATTCAACCAAACTGACCGACGTATAATTTACGAGGGCTTGTGACAAAGCACTGTATGATTCTACTAGGAATCACATACGGAGGACGGACGAACTAAAAGGCAGTCAAACGATTTTCTGATTCTCAGCGAACATTTAAGTTTGAGCCTGCGAAAGAGGAGGAGGTCCGGTGTAGTTTTTCGAGCTAGTAACACAGGAGGAAGTCTCCAATATAAATAGTCGAAAGGAGTCAAGGCGAATATTGCAAAGTTAAGGGGAATTATATTTCTGCATCTCTTTGTTTCATTTTCAAAAGTGCTAAACTTAAAATTCATGTAGGCTTTTCGAAATATTTCGTGTTCTGGTCTGAACTGCGGCTGTGTTGCCGGTATATTTATATTGCTCATTTAAAGTTGGACCATAAGTTAAATTCAGTCGTTCGTCGTTTTCGCCCATTGTCAGTCAAGTCGTTGGTGCCGTAGCCAGTCTCTCATTGAATTCCAGGTCAAATGGTAAAAGTACTATAACCACAGGTACGTAATGTATTACTTCGTGTTGCATGTATTTTATGTACGCGTTAATGGTGTAAGGAGATGGCATTTATTATTCATATCACAATACGAAGGGATTTGGAAATGTCATAGTTTAAAAAGTGATGTGCCTACATATGTATTGCTGTGGCATCTGTTGTTGGATATTTGGTTAGGATGGGGATGATATATATATATATATGTATTCGTGATTAATGATTAATAAGATAAAGAGGCAACTACATACAAAATTAATTGTTGAGGATGTGTATTTATTAACGTAGATTTAGGAACATGGCATATTGGTTATGGTTATGGCTGTGGCAGATGAGTACCGTAAAGCGGTGAGTAGTGACACATATAAATATGTACATATATTAAATTAAGGTTTGTGCATACAGATTCAGGTAGGAAGGTGTGACCCCGGGGGTGAGGGTCGTGCCCAGATTGTGGTCGGGGACGTCATGAATCCCCGGCTTACAGGTCGTTCTTGAATTGCATTAGAATCAAGGAAGAAAAATGAGTTACGTGTCCCCACTGGGTGACCTTTAAGAAAAGCATCAACGTCTTCATCTGGAAGATCCCTTAGATACTTATTGTTGATCTCAATCGTCTCATTTATGAAGGAATTCACTACCCAAAATGTGTATGATTTGTACACACAAATTACTCCAAAGCAAGCCTCTAGAATTGGATTAAATCCGTGTAACCAAAAACTATGGGCGATGAAAAATGCGATGAAGGCCAGATAGCAAATAACTTGCACCTTCAGCCATGTTCGACACTTAATGTGGTCTCTCTGGAATGGAAACAATCCTATTATGTAATTTACAAACTTATTGTTTGAAACGCAAGACGCAATGAATGGTAAGGGTATCAATACCATAATATATTTTTAATAAAATAAAATGTAATATCATTTGAAAGACGTACGTGATAAGCTGCCACGTGAATGAAGAGTGATAAATATATTTCAGCTATCCAGTACAAGTAGTAAAAGGCCCAAAATACTGGCCTGACTAGACAAATATAAATTTAAAAAATAATGCTGGTATTAATGGTACTGATTATTATTTCCATAAGCTAAATATCTGTACATACAGTACGTTAATAATTACGTAAATTTAATTAAAAATTTATTTTTTTAATTTTTTCTGATACACAGATCTTACTTCCTTGTTGAAAGGAATCATCACCATCCTCTTTGGTATTCCTACGAGGTAAGAATTCATAAATCCCAGCTCCAAATATTACCATGGAAGAGACAGCCACAAACTTGAAGAAAAATTGTAAAAAATTATTGTTCAGTATCTTAATTATTGTATTGCATGTATTCAACTTCAAATGTACTATCTGCTTTCGAGTACTACGAACGAAAAAATTTAATCTTATTTACTTTAAACTTGAGCTATAAGAACAAAATATGCTTGCATTCACGTTATTACTAAAAATCCAAACAGTTTTGCAGTCAATCTCAAGCACTATATATTTATTGCTAAATTACAGCTTTTATTTAGCGCTCAGAATGGAATTTGCTACATACTAATATACTAACATGATAAGCATTTGCAGAAAATGAAAGAATAATCGATTTTTTGATTTCTGGAAATGCAATGCTAAAAATTGAGTGTCATGTTTTTTAGAAAACGCTCGTTTTTATTTTTGTCATGCTATAGCATGCAGAAATAGTTAAAAAAATAGTTGGCCAACTGTAGCTTAAAGTACTGTAAATCTTCTATTAACTTCTAGGTCTCTAGTAATTCCCGGAGTCTTTGGCATTGAATATTTAAAGTGGAGAGGATTATTTTTTAAATTACAATTTCTAATAGCTCCCGCGTCTTAAGCAAAATTCGACGTAGCTCCCTCCGAGAGTTATTAGAAGCTTTACGGTAGTATACATAAATATGGACTGTGCATTTTGAAGCCTTCAGTTAATGTTTTTGCATATTGAAGATTAAGTACTTAAGTAGGTTGTATGTTCAAAATCAAGAAAGAAATACTTACAGAATTTGCGATTGCAATTTGTTTAACACTTCCCAGAAGATAAAATCCTAGGCAAGGCATGCAGACCATCCTCAGAGAATGCCACCAATGAGTCCCCATCTTAAAAAACTTATTTTTGGTGTGCTTTTCTATTCCTACTTTGTACTTCACAATTCCCCAATATTTTATTTTTATAATGAAATTCTGTGTTGAATTTTGAACTTCATTTAGCGAACGCGGGATTGAGATGACACAATGTAAAATTTAGGGGTAACTTGCTACGCAGCTCTGTCCGCTTCCGTTATCAGCTATGAAATCACTGGCCTCAGACGTGCCAGTGATACTCCAGAAGTAAACCTATAGGTCTTTATGGGGAGAAATTCGTATTGTAATTGAGGTACCAACTTATTTTGCTCATGGATTTTATAATACAAATTGGAAACAATCATGTCAAAAGCTCCTGCTATCACAAACATTAACTTTACTACAAGCGATATGACCACCGAAGTACAAAAGCTTCGTCGTAGTATCAGAATTCTAATCGTAAAGATTTCTAATCGTAAGTTGTAGTCCCAAATCATCCTTACGATAGAATACATTTTTAATACTTAATTTTTGGGTCGCTGTGAGACACAGCAAAGTCAACATAGATAAATATTCTTGTTATTGTCATAAGTCTTAACCTACTACTCAGTTTTATTGTTCTTATCATCATGAAATTAACAAAAATGTATTACTGAAATAATTGTGGGGTTTTAAATCCAGTAATTCAATTTAATAACACTTTAAAAAATATGCATATTTCCGCTACGTTCAAGACCCTACCTTAAATATTATTAAAATGAAAAAAAAATTGTTTCCTATTTCGTGTAATTATGTAAAATCTAATATAAAATCGAAAATTATACATTTTTAGAAAATACAAAAAATTTAAAATGTCAGGTTGTCTTCCCGTGGGGATTTTAGAGCTTTGGAAAATGCATCTAGTGTTGTTTACGACCATATATGTATGTAGCAGTCTCGCAGCCCTCACTGACGTAATAAATAATAAATTCCCTTTGTGCTGTGGCACAATTTAATAATTTTAAATATGGTTTAAAAATTTAAAAATTTAAAGAATTTACAAATTTTAATAACATTTTATAAATAACTCTGATGTCAAGTTCAAGGTAATAAAACTATTAAAGTCACATGTTTCACACTCTTATCTAATATTTTTAATTTGTAATTAAAGATAACGATGGCAGTATTTCGTAGCAATAGTAAAAGGGGATGGACTGAAAAAGACACTAAAAAAATTACGATAATAGCGGCCGTTATGTGTATTCATTGGGGAATTCCGACAATTATTATACGTATAAGCAAGTACTATCTAACTCTAACTTGCCTACCAAAGTTATAGGCGCCTAGTTTATTTTTTTTCATCGCTGTACGAATTACTGAGAAACAAGATAGCCCTAAAAATGATTTCCTGTGAAAGCTTCACAATAAGTGTTTGACACCTGCTTAGTTAAATATTGGAGACGTATTACCTCACTCGTGTAGATATGTAATTATTACACTAAATTACTGTATGTATTTATATTACCATAAGGTACTCAGTATACAGAATTTACTGGGAGGGTAAGTTCAGGGAAGTATATTGTAAATGTTTAAAATCAGTGCGCAGTGCCTACCTCACTTCGGCTGCTTGGTCAGTTCTGTGAATTATATTATCTTATATTTATTCAAATTGCACGTAAGCACAGATAAATTAATACTTTGCTTGATTTGGATTACTTATTACTGACTGATGTATTGCAACATTTATTTAGATAATTCTGGTACGAGAAGTTCATTAGTGAGAATCAGTAATGTCAAGTGTTTATTTAATGCAAAGCAAAATATAAATTAAAATTAACAACAACACTCTCTTGCAGTAATGTCAATATCAACGTCACGTAGTCACGTCTGGACGTGCTGTCAATCATTAATAATTTTCCAATAAAAAGTTTGCTACTTTTTTAACTAATTTTATGTCATGAGGATCTTGAGACTGAAGTAAAGCAGAACCCATGTACGCCTCACGACCAATATCTGACTTAACAAGCTCCTGTAATAGAAAAAATCTATTTTCCGGTGACCCTTCCCACAATGATTTATTTGCCACCTTGCTTAGTGTCCTACAAAGTAAATAATACATTTCATAAGTTACTACTTCAATTATAACTAGGTATAAAATTTTCAAATGAAAAGTTGAGAATTAATTTATTTAAATTACTATGTATGTATGTATGAGTTTAGAGATTTTTCAACCGTAAGGTTATATCCCACTTTTTTGCATTATTGCAACAATTTTACTGTGTGATTTGAAGATCCCGCGAAGTAGTATTATACTAAATCGCATTGGGCTTCGCATCGTATTTTTACTTAATTACCTACACTTGTAGTATTTGGTGTTCGTCGCGACTCGCTGCGGACCATTTTGCAAGCATATATTTAGGCTGGTTTGCACCAGAACAACTAGTGTATATTTTCCCTTTCGGAGGAGAAACTCACCAGAGTATCTTATGGAATCGAAAGAACTTTCTCACGATCCTCACGACTCCAATACGCTCTGGCAAGCCAACCCATCAGCGAGCAACTCTATCGAATGTCATCGGGTGGCGACACTTGTAGTTTATTTTAGGAGAGAAGTGCTTCGAGGAGAATCTTAAGTTTATACATTTGAATGTACGAGAGTCAGGCAAAGTAGGTACCGTAAAGCTCCAAATAAATCCCGGGTCTCCAATAGATCCCGGGCCTCTAATAGATCCCGGGTCAAAAGCCAAGTTTAACGTATATCCCTCCCCGGGATGTACTTGGGTCTTTAAGGGCAGATCCCGGGTCTCCATTAGATCCCGGGCCTCTAATATATCCCGGGCCTAAGGCAAAGTTTCGCGTATATCCCCCCAGGATCTATTTGGAGCTTTACGGTACCTACTATTAAGCAGCACTGAAACTCCGTCTCAGGTAGGATTATTGTATGGAAACAAATTGCTGCCTAAATGCCGTTCCTTTGTCAGGCCGTGGACCCAACCAAAGCCCCAATGTCATCACTTTAACTTTGCGTGAACGGCTATCTTTAACGGAATATATAGCATGACATCAATAACTGGCTAAATACACTGACACTGACCCAACCGCGTTGACATCATCTATGGACGATCCCTTAAAGTTTATTAAAATTGCACGTGAAAAGATAATGACCGACTGAATTGAGTCATCGAACTGATATATACTTTTAAAGCCTTCCAGATTAGGGATATTTACAGTATTTCCATGACCAACTGAGTTTGCACAGCAATGAAGAATTACAATGTAGCTTTGCACAAAATTACAGCTACTGCGGAACTAACTTGAGTCATTTTTGTGGGCACAATATTTGTGTTGTTCCTCGTATCCCACCGATAAATTCAATATGACTCCAGCTGATAAATCTGCTGACCAATTGAAATTATCTCCACCACTTATTGCTTGTAATGATACGACCCCGTGTCCACCTGACCAATACGATTATTGTAACGCTACTACGAAATTCTGTGATTTTTATTGCAGTGGATTCAGAGAAAATTGGAATGGAACTGTGTGTGTGAGCTGCTCTGCCTCGGAGGACTGGGACTGTGTGCACAAGATTTGTCGCAGTAATGATTGGTTGTAAGTAAATAATAATATTATTAACAAACATAATAGGCATATAAATCATCTCGTCGGTGAAGAACCGAAATGACCCATATCCATTTTTATCTAAAAACAATATCAACTATCTCTGAAAATATTGAAATATGTCTTGTAAGCATTTACATAGTACAAGATGCAATTTTCAAAAATATGTAAATAGAACATTATACAATTTTTAAAAACATGTAAATAGTACATCCTACACTTTTCCAAAATATAAAATTAAAACATTTAATACTTTTCAAAAACATGTAATTAGAACATTTAGCACTTTTCAAAAACATGTAAATAGAACATTTAACACTTTTCAAAACCTCCTAATTACCATTTTACGCATGTTTCTTAATTCTTTTTTATGACATAACTCATTTTGATTCTAGCTTAAATTGGATATAGGTCATTTTGGTTCTTCACCGACGATCTGTTTTTTAACATACGAACTCGTAACGTTCAGTGAGATGAGGAACTTTGAATTTACTATTAATTTTAAAATTTGAGTTTTGAATCAGACACTCAACTTTTTGAAACAAAATATTTGTTTTTGCATAAAATTATTTTTTTTAAATTCTTTACATAAGCCCGCTCAGCTTAAATTTGACCTAATCAAGAATATTAATTTATTTCATGATTTTTAATTTCCGTGTGTATTTTTTTTTATTATTTGAAGGATTTATACCTTCATCCCAATTGGAGCTGCTCTGCTTGTGATTATGATACTCGTAACAGTCTGCTGTGTGAGATACACAAAGTGTCTCATGTTCTGACACAGGCAGGATTTGGACCTATTTCAACGACATGACAGTGCTAAGTGGAGGTGATCTTGGGTCAATTCCAGTACGAGTACCAGTAACAGTACCAGCACCAGCTGGCTCGCGATCTCGTCTCGTTTCTCTTGTAGAGAGTGCATTTATTATTTCATACTCCTCTACCGATGACATCATTTATTGACGATCCCTCCCTATCAAGAATCAGAACGGCACATATACAATTTAATCTAGAATTAAACTGTACGCTATGTCAAAATAAAAATACTTAATGGCATAGATGTGCGTAGTATGTAAATTAGGAGTATTTTTTAAAGTACAAAATATGTTATTTATAGGGTTTTTAAATTTTTTGTTAATTTTTGTGCTTTAAGTAGATTGTGTATTTTGTTTTTTAAGCATAAATCTGAAAACAGATTTTGATTCTTTAATGGCATTAATATATAATATGCATAATTAATTACGTGTGATAACATTTTTGCTAAATTGTAATTATTGTAAATTCGCTACTGACGATGAGTCAGATGTGTTTTGTCTCAATCGCTAATTATGTTTGTAGGCCTTTGACTTGGAATAATCACTGACTTGGAAGCATTTGCAACTATCATTTAAATGACAATCTCAATATTAATTGAAAATTGATAAGTCTCTTAAGGATTGTATACTATACACTAATAATTGATTTATTGCAAATTGTGACTAATACCTTACCTACAGAAACAAATATTGTGTAGTACTACTACAAGTGGCACCCTGTAAAGCAATTCTAAAAGTTAAAAATGCCAGCGCACGTGAAGCACAATGTAAGTAATTTATACATCGTCTGTGAAGAACCAAAATGACCCATATCCATTTGTAGCTTAAAAAAATATCAACTACAAAAATATTAAAACATGTCTTGAGAGCATTTAAATAGAACATTTCGCTTTTTTCAAACACATTGAATTAAAAAATTTTTTACCTTTTCGAAAACATGATGAAATTAGAACAATTTGCATCTTTTCAAAAACAAGAAATAAGAAGATTTTGCACTTTTTAAACACATAAAGTTGGAACAATTTAAACCTTTTCGAAAACATGGAATTAGAAATTTTTAAACCTTCTCAAAAACATGGAGTTAGAACATTTTACACTGTTTCAAAAACATGGAGTTAGAACATTTTGCACCTTTTCAAAAACGTGGAGTTAGAACATTTTGAGCCTTTTCAAAAACATGGAGTTAGAACATTTTGCGCCTTTTCAAAAACATGGAGTTAGAACATTTTGCGCCTTTTCAAAAACATGGAGTAAGAACATTTTGCGCCTTTTCAAAAACATGGAATTAGGACATTTTGCGCCTTTTTAAAAACATGGAGTTAGAACATTTTGCGCCTTTTCAAAAACGTGGAGTTAGAACATTTTGCGCCTTTTCAAAAACATGGAATTAGGACATTTTATACTTTTCAGAAACATGGAGTTAGAATATTTTACGCCTTTTCAAACAAATGGAATTAAAACATTTTTGACCTTTTCAAAAACATGGAATTAGGACATTTTGCGCCTTTTCAAAAACATGGAGTTAGAACATTTTGCGCCTTTTCAAAAACATGGAGTTAGAACATTTTGCGCCTTTTCAAAAACATGGAGTTAGAACATTTTGCGCCTTTTCAAAAACATGGAATTAGAACATTTTGCGCCTTTTCAAAAACATGGAGTTAGAACATTTTGCGCCTTTTCAAAAACGTGGAGTTAGAACATTTTGCGCATTTTCAAAAACATGGAATTAGGACATTTTATACTTTTCAGAAACATGGAGTTAGAATATTTTGCGCCTTTTCAAACAAATGGAATTAAAACATTTTTGACCTTTTCAAAAACATGGAATTAGGAAATTTTGCATCTTTTTAAAAACATGGAGTTAGTATATTTTGCGCCTTTTCAAAAACATGGAATTAGATTATTTTGCGCCTTTTCAAAAACATGGAGTTAGAACATTTTTCGCCTTTTCAAAAACGTGGAGTTAGAACATTTTGCGCTTTTTCAAAAACATGGAATTAGGACATTTTGCGCCTTTTCAAAAACATGGAATTAGGACATTTTATACTTTTCAGAAACATGGAGTTAGAATATTTTACGCCTTTTCAAACAAATGGAATTAAAACATTTTTGACCTTTCCAAAAACATGGAATTAGGACATTTTGCACCTTTTTAAACAAATGGAATTAAAACATTTTTGACCTTTCCAAAAACATGGAATTAGGACATTTTGCACCTTTTTAAACACATGCAATTAGAAAATTTTGTGCCTTTTCAAAAACATGTAAATAGAATATTTTACGCATTTTAAAAACTCTTAATAATTAATATTTTACGCATGTTTCCATTTTGTTTGTATGACATATCTCATTTTGATTGTAGTTCAAATTAAGTTTGGGTCGTTTTGGTTCTTCACAAACAATATGTATCAATACGCGTAAGTATTAAAAATAGTTTTACACCTACAATGTTCTCAATCATATAAAATCCTTTAACTCAAAACTTGTTCGACCATAGTATTATGCATCCACTTACAGATGACAGCTAATTAAAAAAAGGAAATGCCCACTTAAAAACGTGCGGAAAGATAAAGTTATACCTAATAACCGATTAATTAAATTTCCTAATTGAATATATTGTAATAGCTTTTTTGATAATGACTATGGATTTGAAGTGTTTTTAGCGACTGAGACACTTCACAAGTACTAACAAATTAACTAAGTAATTTACTTCTATTTCTATTTTAATTCCAATACCATATGAAAGTGAAAAGGCAGAGACTTATTAGCTGTGCAACACCTTGTACACCAGCTTCCATTACAATAATTTTAAAATTAGTTTAGTAATTAATTATTGTAATTCACCATGACAATTCAGTCCAGTTCAAAAGATCGCCAATTGAAAACTAAACATGGGATTTGGTTTCTTACCATTGCAATTCTTGTAATATTTCTATCATGTCAGATTTCAATTGGACAGGCGGAGGTGGTTGCTACGGACACGGTTACGATTGGAGTTGGTGGCGTTGGGGCTAAGCCTGAATTTCTAATAAGTGCCACAGCTCCTAATAAATCCGCATCAGTTGAGGAATTAAAATTATCCCAGCGACTTGATTGCAGTGTATATCTCTATTGTTGCGGCATTTCGAATCATTGTCCGGACTACTACGACTATTGTGACCCTTTTACTAGAGAATGTAAAAATTGTGATTTCAGTTATGAGTGGGATGGACAAAAGTGTGTTTACTGTAGTAGCAGTGATCACTGGAACGGAACTCAGTGTATTCACTGTAATACCTTCGATGACCATTGGAATGGAACGACGTGTGTTCACTGCGAGTACCCGGACAGCTGGGATTATACTGACAAAATTTGTGAAATTGACTACTATAGCAGTGATGACTCCACTGACAACACATGGATGTAAGTGCATATTATCTTCTGTGAAGAACCAAAATGACCCACATCCATTTTGAGTTTTAAAAAAAATAAAAAAATGCACTATCTACAGAAAAAAATAAAATAACATGTTCATCAAAGCATGCAAATAGAACCCTGTGCATTTTTCAAAAAACTTGTAAATAGAATATTTTGCACTTTTCAAAAAGCATGTAAATTGAATATTTTGCACTTTTCAAAAAGCATGTAAATTGAAAATTTTGCACTTTTCAAAAAGCATGTAAATAGAATATTTTGCACATTTAAAAAACATGTAAATAGAATATTTTGCACTTTTGAAAAAACATGTAAATAGAATATTTTGCACATTTAAAAAACATGTAAATAGAATATTTTGCACTTTTGAAAAAACATGTAAATAGAATATTTTGCACTTTTGAAAAAACATGTAAATAGAATATATTGGATTTTTCAAAAAACATAAAATAGAACAATTTGCTTATTATAGAAACTCGTGATTATCATTGTAAGCATGTATCTTATTCACTGTTTGTTTTTTGGACATAGCTCAGTTTAATTCTAGCATAAATTGGAAATGGGTCATTTTGGTTCTTCATAAACGATAAATATAAATCAAGAATATTAGTAAAATTTTTTTTAAAAGGGTTACGTTAAAATTAAATTTTACGATTTTAAATACTATAATTAAATACAGTACGGTTTGCAATTATATCATAAAATTCATAGCAAAGCAGTTTTTATACAGTCCGGTCTATGCATGTATGTATATTTAATTCATAGTTTTCAAAAACATATTTTTATTTGTATATTATGTTAATTTTTATTATTTTTGTTCAAGGATTTGGACCTTCGTCCCAATTGGCCTTGTTTTTCTTCTGGTGGCAGTTTTTGCCTGTTCCAGATGTAGAAACAGAAACGGACAGCAAGATTTAGTAGTGACAAGTGTCCACACCATTTCAACAGTTCCTAGTGGAAGTGCCCCTGGGGCAGTTCCTGAAACTGCTGGGGTCATTATAGGCCAGTCTCGTTTCGGTATACAGTGCATTAAGTTATACAACAGAATGTACCTACATATTTAATTGAAACTAACGTTTGTAGCTATATATCTGTGTACACAATATCAGCACGTGTCATTTAATTTTGTATTTTGCACATAGGTCATGACGCATATGGTAATCCAGTCATGCTTGCATCACGCCACATTCTTATGGAAGGACCAGCACCCGCACCAGTTCACCACCCCGATCCGAGACAATTGGCAGGGGAAGATTTGCCTCCACCTTACTCCCCACCAACTGCCCCAACTGCCCCAACAAACAATAATTATCGTTATTAAAATTGAAGCATATGGTGAATGAAGAGCCAGAATGACCCATATCCGATTTACGCAAGAATCAAAATGAGCTACTTAATCAAAATCACTGAATTAATTGGATGCATAGAATGTTAATTATGAGTTTTTTGAAAGTCTAAAATGTTGTATTTACACTCTTTTCAAAAGTATAAAATTTTCTAATTACACGTTTTTGAAAATTGTACTGAAAAAATGTTGCAATTAAACATTTTTAAAAAGTGTAAAATGTTGTAATTACTATGGTTTCTAACGGATCGGATATTGGCTCAACCGAACCGTAACCGAACCGAACCGTATTCCAAACGGTTGAAAAATCGAAAACCGAACCGAACCGTAACTAAACGGTTCGGTTAAAAGTCCTAACCGAACCGAACCGACGGTTAACCGTTATCCGA
Organism: Dicyrtomina minuta; assembly: GCA_949802685.1. Lineage (NCBI taxonomy): Eukaryota > Metazoa > Arthropoda > Collembola > Symphypleona > Dicyrtomidae > Dicyrtomina > Dicyrtomina minuta. Next base: position 24,185,661 of record OX461808.1, on the reverse strand, counting down.
AGTCGATTGTGTAAACCTTCGTATGCTTGAAATTTTTCCTTAAAGCTAATGAATTTATTATGGTCTTACACAATAATAGGCATTTAAAAATCAACCCTTAATCACGTATCTAATGAACCGAGACAAAAACCTCAGTTTTGATTTTGATACCACATAATGGTATCGCTTCCCAAAATACTTCAATTGTTTTGGTATTTCGGTCAGTTCGACACGACTCATACAGATATTTATACCCTATCAATTTTCAAGACAAAACAAGTTAAAATGTTGAAAAAATTAGTCTGCTAATGAACTAAGAGTAAGTAAAAACAAGTATAAAAATAACATTTTTTAATTTAGGTACCAATTCTACATTTTATTTTAAATGTAAAATCAAAACGGAGAATTCAGCAATGATTTCATACTTTAAAGTGAAAATATAATACACACTAGAGGGAAAAATACCGTAAGGGTTGACTGAAGGAAAGATTTTAAAAAAATGCTAAATACGACAGAAATTTAAACAAGAGTTAGAATTTCATTTATACTCACGGTTATCCGAACGGATAACCGTGACGGTTCACGGTTGAACGATGCCTCAACCGAACCGAACCGTATACGCCGCGGTTCGGTTGGGTTGTCCAACCGAACCGAACCGTAGCATCGGATAACCGTTATCCGATCCGAACCAGCCGAACCGTTAGAAACCATAGTAATTACACGCTTTTAAAAAGTGTAAATTGTTCTAATTTACACGTTTCTGAAAAGTGTAAAATGTTCTAACTACACGTTTCTGAAAAGTGTAAAATGTTGTACTTACACGCTTTTAAAAAGTCTAAAATGTTGTAACTACACGTTTTTAAAAAGTCTAAAATGTTCTAACTACACGTTTCTGAGAAGTGTAAAATGTTGTAATTACACGCTTTTAAAAAGTCTAAAATGTTGTAACTACACGTTTTTAAAAAGTCTAAAATGTTGTAACTACACTTTCTTTGAAAAGTGTCCAATGTTCTAACTACACGTTTCTAAAAGGTGTAAGATGTTGTAATTAAACGCTTTTAAAAAGTGTAAAATGTTCTAATAACACGTTTTTGAAAAGTGTAAAATTTTGTAATTCCACGTTTTCAAAAAGTGTACATAAAATGTTATGTAATAATTACACCTTTTCAAAAAGTGTACATAAAATGTTTTGTAATAATTACATGTTTTAAAAAAGTGTAAAATGTTCTAATCCCACATTTTGGAAAAGTTCCAAATGTTCTATTTACATGCCATAAGGATTAGACGATATTTATATATTGTTTGTACATATAGTACATTTGTTATTTAGTTAAAAATGGATATGGGTCATTTTGATTCTTCCCAGGCGATATTAATTGTCTATCACTATAACTATGTACTGCGACCTGTGTGTCCTTTCAGTTAAAGTGAAACTACTGTATGGCAATTCAACAGGCGTATGCGTATTCCAATATTAGCTACATACACCTGTGATCAATTATGTTGTAATGTATTTGTTTTGTCTAAAATTTTAATACCTTATATGCTCTAATAGAACGACCCGCGTTGTATTAAAACTCCTCCCTGTACCATCCGCGTTCTATTAGAAAGACCGGCGTTGTACTGATAACATTCCAAAATTCCAACCACATATTATGCGCAATGTTAAAACATAGCGAACCCACGCGTTAAATTAGAGACCCGCAGTGTATTAGAGCATTTACGGTATTTAGTGAACCTGTTAAAAGTTTTCGAGAATTTTCTCGCCCATTTAAAAAACATAATTAAAAGACTATAATGCTTGCAAAATTAAATTTATCAATCTAACCTAAAAAACTAAAGGCTATCGATGCAAATACTGTATTTTGTTTTTGCACAGTAGGTACGTACAGTGGCGGATCCAGGAAAAACTTCTGGGGTGGGCACTACATACATGTCGGCCATCTTGGTTTAAATGCCCCTATGTTAGCATATGTTAAAAATTTCATTCTGGGGTAGGCACGTGCCCTGTTGCCCACCCCCTGGATCCGCGCCTGGGTACGTATGGACTTATGGACATACATGTAACTAGCTCATTTTAATTAACATTAATTCAACGTGCTACACGCGCTCGTATCAAAAATATCAAAAATATTAATCAAATAGATAATTTTAATTCCTGGTAATTCTCTGTTATTCTTTCATGGAATTTAATGGAAATTACATACAATTATCATTAAGCAGGCGGTGCAATCCTGTGCAACTGCTGCACACTTTATAATAATGCAACTCATTTTCAAGGTTGTTAAGTATAAAGTATGCCGATAAGGTCACTGTATCTGTGCTGTTGAGATGTATGCAGTGCTCAGTCCAGTCAAAAGAATGTAACATCCTTCATTAGTTAGCTGCGACGATTTTAATACGTTTTAAAATTAGTTTCGAAACTACAAAGGTATTATACAGTTTTTGAAGTAGTTTTTTAAATACAAATTGCGACAAAATTAGACTTTGAGTCTCGTCGGTCCGAAATGTCACTTTCATTGCTGCCACTATTTTATGTAGTTTTCTATTTAAACATTAATAATACAAAAGCTGCAACTGCTGGAATTACAAAAAACCATTCGACCGAGACAAGTACAAGCAGTTCAACTGAGGAAACTGAAAATGAACACATGGAAACGGCTGGGATATGTATTAGTGATAAGTACGACAATTGCCATCTTGATTATTGGCTGTAAGTTCTCAAAAGCTTATATAATTTCAAAATTTTAAAATGTTTATTTCGAATTTTCATAAGAATGTACCCAAAGTCGCATAGTCACTTCAAGATATGCATAGTGTTCTAAGACTGTGTGATAAAAGTATCGGTAAAATAAAATTTTGCAATTTTGTTCGTTTAGGATATCGTCTGTGAAGAACCAAAATGACCCATATCCATTTTTAATAAAAAAAAAATGCTTTTACACAAAAATGTAAATAGAATATTTTGCACTTTTCAAAAAACAAGTAAATAGAATATTTTGCACTTTTCAAAAACATGTAAATGGAACATTTTGCACTTTTGAAAAAACATGTAAATACAATATTTTGCACCTTTCAAAAAACAAGTAAATGGAATATTTTGCACTTTCGAAAAAACGTGTGAATACAATATTTTGCACTTTCCAAAAAACATGTAAATAGAATATTTTGCACCTTTCAAAAAACAGGTAAATAGAATATTTTGCATTTTTAAAAAACACCTAAATAGACCATTTGGACCTTGTCTCGAAAGTATGTAAATATAGGACATTTTACACTTTTAAAAGACACTTCCATAGAACATTTGGACCTTTTCAAAAATATCTAAGTAGGACATGTTACCTTTTTAAAAACATGTGAATAGAACAATTTGCTCATTTTAGAAATTCGTGATGATGTACCAAATTTACTGTATTATTTGACATCGCTCATTTTAATTCCAGCATAAATTGGAAATGGGTCATTTTGGTTCTTCAATCGTCACAGTCGATATACATATATGCAACACGTTTAAGTTTGCTTGACTTTTTTAAAAATTATTTGAGGATATTTGGGCTACTGGCGGTTACACTTGTACTCTTCACAATAACCTGCTGTTTCTGTTTCCATTTGGAAGGATGTTCACTTCATTGGTCGACGAGTAAAGATTTCAATGCATTTGAATTTCCGCCGCAATGGACAGCATTTGCTGGAACTGGAACTGGAACTGGAAACGGAAATGGAGACAAAAATGTAGGTGGGTTTCTTTTTTTTAGAAAAAAACTCAATTAAAATATTAGTAATTTTTAAATATGACTTTTTAAAATGACAATTTAAATAATTTGGAAATTAACATTTCCATAAAAGTACTTACATAAAATCTAATCAAATCTCTTATTTAATTTACCTATCATTTAATCAATTTATAGGTTATAATGGCCCGCAAGCAATTTCTTCTGTAGCAGTTCAAGTTTCCCCGAATAAATTTTTTTACAGTGATTTCGCCCCCCCCCCCCCCACCCTCACCATCCAGCAGCGGTAGGAAATAGGGGAGGTCAACGTTAATTTAATTGAACTTGTAGGTGAATCTCCCTTATACCCTATCCTGTCCCGGCCATTTCAATCAAGACGGACAGTAACTATATAAATACCCCTTTGAATATTATATATAATCTACATAAATTACGCAAATACTAATAAATTATGAAATTCTTCACGGAATAATAACTGCCAGCCTTGAAAAGTTGTACGGAACAAAAATAAAATTCATGTTTCATTTTACGAGAATATTTGAAGAGTTTTTTGACAAAACGGGTTCAAGTCCATTAAAACAAATTTTATAGGAATAACAAATTTCAAACTTTTGCGATACAGCGCTAATTGGCTAGAAATTCTGAAAGTGCAATGTCATCCATAAATGACGTCACGTGTAGGATCAATGGTTGTACTACGATATTGATGACATCCCATGTTAATGTTAAAGATAGTCATTGACGTAACAATGGTGAAGGCGATGACAAGGGACTCATAGAGACTTAGAAATTGGAAAATTTGGATGACATCATTTATGGATGGCCCCTAAAACTCTGTATCCAGTCGAAGCTGAGTTAAAGTGAAGATAAACTTTGGTTTTATCAGCGTGATGATTTATCGTGAACCTAAAATATGGTTTCGTTTTCCTTATCATAAAAAAGGAGTTACTATAATCATAGCCTAAATAACCGAATTGTTGTTTGAAGTGCAGATTTAGTCATTGTGACTTGTGAGTGAACCAGTCCCACTTGCAATAAGTTTTGCTGCCGTTAAACTGAATTCAGAAAGCACTTTTTATTATAAAACCTCTGTACATATAGTAATTACCGAAAAGTGATTTCACATTTTATACCTGACTTTTATTAATTTAAAAAATAGCACCTGGATTTTTGTAATTGTTTTTACAATTAATTAGTAACAAAATGGTGTAAGTTATTTATCCTTATTCTTTGAATCAACATAGTGCATGTATAATAGTATATGGTTCATATTTTAAATTTGATTTTTATAATAATTGTTTTTAAAAATTCTTTAATTTTAAACAGTTTCTAATATGTATGTATAATGTAATTATTAATTGTGTTACGAAATTTCAGGTACTACACTAGCACATATTGGGGGGTTTCTATGAGCTTTAGCATTATTATAGCAGTGTTAATAGCACTCTGCTGTGTCTACTGTAAGGGATGTCCCTACTATCGACATCGAAGTAGGGGTCCAAATCGCAATGTGGGCTTTATAGTGGGTCAAAATAATGTTGGTGAGTGTAAACGGCCACAGTATGTGGAGTTTTTTAAAGTTTTTGGTCATATTACAATTACATAATTAACGCCAGTGCAGTGAGGTGTCGAAATGAACTAAATAATTTTTTATCTAAAAATAAAATCCCTCGCCTAAGTATTTACTAACAGAATACTTAAAGTATTATGATCCTGGAAGAACTGCAATTAGGGGTCATCCATAAATAATGTCATAGAGAAATTCTAATTTTGGAACCACGACTGTCATCAGCTTAACCATTGCATAAATGGCTATCTTTAATATGATATGTCATCAATACCCGACTACATCCACTGATCATGCCGCTGACATCATTTGTGGACGATCCCTTAGATCAGTTTCCACTCTTTTAAAACATGCAAATATAGAATATTTTGCACTTTTTTAAAACATGTAAATGAAACATTTTGCGCTTTTTTAAAACATGTAAATGAAACATTTTGCACTTTTTTTAAACATGTAAATGAAACATTTTGCGCTTTTTTAAAACTTTTAATTTAGCTTTTTGCATCTTTTGAAAACATGTAAATGGAATATCTTGCACTTTTCAAAAACATGTAAATGTAACATTTTGCACTTTTTAAAAACATGTATGTAAATGGAACATTTTGCAACTTTTCAAAAAACTTGTAAGCATGTAAACATATGAAAATTTAAATTATTTAGACATTAAATCGCGCAATTTAAAAATATAATACTTCGTCATATTTCGTATAACTTACTCGTTATTTAGGTTAGGCATGATATTATACAAAAATTGTATTTAATGTAACCTAATTAATTCTTGGATTATTTTGTTATTTAATAGCTTACTACGACCAACATGGAAATCCAATAATTTTGTCACCAAATAATCAATTTGTACCATTTGAAAATCAACCCCCACCACCGTACCAAATGGCAATGCAACAACAACAACCAGTGCCAATGCCAACGCCAATGCCAATGCCACAACCACAACCCGCTCAACAATCAGAACCATCTGCAGATGCAGCAGTAATCCAGCCAACTCGCTACTAACAAATTTTTTGAAATTTCCAGAGTCGTTTTTATTTTGTAACAAAAAATAATTTAGAGACAAACAATCGTGGCAATCGACTTGAACATGTAAATTTAATACACATATCGTCAACAAAGTTTTAGCTGAATTTATAAATAAAATGTAAAATTATTGCAAGCCATTACAAAAATTGGGTGAATTTATTCGTACGGCTTAAAACCTACGTGTCAAGAAAAATGTAATAAAAGTAAAGGGGAGAGAGATAAGGGATCGTCTATAAATGATGTCATGGATCATATATGAAGTATATATTATTATCTTTAACCCACCCAACCTATAAAAATACATTAAAATGACAACAGTTTTAACATTGTCACGTAAATGGAGAGGTTTATTTACGACCAGGACCCACCCACCTAGGAGGGAGGTGACATCATTTATGGACGATCCCTCAATTATAGGTATAAGTAAAACATTGTATTTTCTAATAATTATTACTACTTTCTGAATTGAACGACTGTATGTTGGACATGACGTTATAAAATCACATACGTAATCTGCAATTAATTTGTGAACAACAGTAGGTAACTAATTGTGAGTGTAAAATGTTGATAATAAGTCAAGAGTCAAACCAATAAACACAACTATGGTGACTGGGTGTAGTAAAGTTATATTTGTAATAACAGTCACAAGTAAGTTAACACAATTAATGTTAAGCATTTTCAACAGATACTTATTTAGTATTTCAACGTCATTGAAATAATTATACCATACGTCATACGTGGGGCACCAATTAAGATCTATTGATAAGCGTATTCTGTATTCCATCGAATATCGTTTGAAAATTTGAAATTTTATAGACCGGCAGGGTTATAGTGACGGTGACGGCTGACGACAGTCAAAAATGACGGCAGCACTACTTGCGTCAACCGCCGGATCACATTGGATTGGTACTTGACGAATTAAAATCAGAAATAATTGTAGTAAACAATTTCATGTAAATACAGTTAGTGTAGATTCACTATACTACTTATACTATGCGTCTTCTGTACGTAAGTATTCTAAGTATGTATATACTCAATAACATCCAATTTCAGTTTGAACTAATTTAAACTACCGTAAGTGTTCGAATAGGTGCCGGGCAGTATTAAATTTTGAAGCTATCTGCAGGACGGCGTCTAATTGAAACCTGCGTCGTTTATTTGAACGTGACTCTTTAACTGCCTTATTGACTATAACTTGAATGCGGTAATTAAATTGGCACCAAAGATATAAAATGTAATAGTTCCTCTAGAAAGTTTCGGGGCCATCCACAAATGGTGTTATCTAAATACGTCCATTTCTAAGTCCCAATGACTCCCATGTGATCACCAGCTTAACCACTGCGCTAATGGATATCTTTATATCATGATATCGGATGTCATCAAAATCGTAGCACACCCATTGACCCTGCACAGGACGTCATTTCAGAGATGATCCTTAGGCTTATTCAAACATTCATGTTATGCCAAAACAAAATTAGTAGATGATAGAGATAGGTAAAATTTTAAATACGAGTTTTGCAAACAACGTGCAAAATGTTGTATGTATTTACATATTTTTGAAAGGTGCAAAATGTTTTATTTACTTGTTTTGGAAAAGTGTGAAATGTTCTATTTACCTGCTTTGGAAAAGTGCAAAATGTTCTATTTACCTGTTTTGGAAAAGTGTAAAATGTTCTATTTACATATTTTTGAAATGTGTAAAATGTTCTATTTACATGTTTTTAAAAAACGCAAAATGTTTTAGTTACATGTTTTTTGAAAGTGCAAAATGATCACTTTACATGTTTCAGCAAAAAGCAAAAGTTTATTTTTAAATATTTTTGAAGCAAAATCTTCTATTTACATGCTGTCAGAATCATGAAAGATAATTTTTTTAACAATTTTGCATTTTGTATTTTAGCGGAGATGGATCATTTTGATTCTTCACCGGCGATATAGCACAATACAAAGTACTGTATGAGGGCAGTCGTGTTTACATACCGAGGGTGAAGTATCAAAATGGTTTGCTTCCACTTTTTGCTAAAAGCAAATTGGTTTCCTTCCATTTTTTGTTAAAGGCAAAATGGTGTCCTTCCATTTTTAGCTGCAGACAGTCTTTTGGAAGGACACCATTTTGCCTTTAGCAAAAAATAAAAGGAAACCAATTTGCTTTTAGCAAAAAGTGGAAGCAAACCATTTGGATACTTCACCCTCGATACGTATATACAATATTGTAATTTTATACTGACAACTGATTTGTAATATCAAAAAGCTCGTGACAGGTGACTGATAATAAAATAGATAATGTGACATGTCACATAAGTATTTACAACTGATTACAGGAGTCATGTGAATATGTTTTCTTTTACAATTCGTTTTAGTTTTGCGTGTCATGTTTTTGCCAGTGTTCGCTGCCCGAACGTAATTAATTACTCCGTTTGATTTAGATTTAATACTAAAAGTGCACTACAGTCTAAAGCTGTAAGTCAAATGCTGTCAGAATTAAAACCAATAGAAATTATTTGTGCTACGTCTGAATATTTGAAATATACTGTAGTTCTGCTAAACCAAGAGCTCAATTTAAGCCAATTTAACTGTGGTGTCATTTAGTTGTTATTAGTGATTTTAAACTGCCTGCCAGTTAAAATGTCAACCACTAAAAATGGAAATAATTTCAATTTTGGATCATTATTTATGCTACTATCTTTCGTAGTAATTTTTTTCAGTGTCTCCGTATCCAATGTGTCAGCGTCAGCGGCCGTTAAACATGAAGTTAAAGTTGGTTTAAAATGTAAAATAACATTAGATTGTGGTTACAACGAAGCATGTTACCTTGGAGAGTGTATTGTTGACATGTTTAAATGGGAAAAGGAACATGACCAGCAGAAAATGAGGTAGGTTCAAAAATTCAAAAAATTGTAATAATAGTAATGTACCCCCCCCCCCCCCTCCTGATGTTTAGTTAATGTAATGGTAACGTAGTAAAAACGTACTGCGCATAAAGTGGAAAATAACTGCGAGCTGTGAGCAGCGCCGGATAATGCAGCCAGCGCATAGGCAGTAGGCAGCCCCCGTTGCTTGAATTTTCAAAAAACAATGTAAATGCAACATTTTACACTTTTCAAAAATATGCAAATAAAAATATTTTGACTTTTCAACAAGTTGCAAATTAAAATGTTTGTACATTTCAAAAACATGGATTTAAAACATTTTCCACTTTTCTCAAAACATGTAAATTGAACATTGAGCACTTTTCTAAATCAAGTAAAAAGAACATTTTGCCCTTTTCTAAAACGTGTAAATACAACATTTTGCTTCACTAAAGAAAATCATCAATAAAATCAAAATTGCGGTTTTTGCATGGAAACAAATTGCTCAGCCTAAAACCAATTCTATCTTCCGGCCCTGACTGTGTGGAGTTGTAACTTTCGTAAAATTTAAATTTACTTTTGTATTTAGTAGATGGAGAATTAACGAAGCCCTTGTGATTGGACTTCCTATTCTGGGCGTTGTCGTTGTCACTTTAATCATCTGCTGTTGTTGCTCCTGCTGCCCACTTTACAAGTGTTGCTGTTGTTGCTGTGGGAAAAATAAAGAAAATAAAACGCCAGTCGCACAACCATTTGTTAGCCACGCAAATCTAGGTAATTAATTACAATATCTAAATTATTTATTTTCTAAACTGGTAATATATTTTCAAAAATATTTATGTAGTACAGATACAATATTATTTTCTAATTTTTAACTAAGGATCGCCCACAAATGACGTGAGAAAAAAATCCCAATTTTTAGGACCTTATGATCCCCCTGTCATCCATTGTGTAAATGGCTATATCTTTAACATATGATGTCATCAATAGCCAAGCCAAGTAGGCTCAGTGACCCTACTGATGACGTCATTTGTGAAAGGAACTTTATTAGATAATGTTATAAATAAAGCTGTAAATCTGTAACAAAATTACAAAATGTTCTTGTTATGATAATATAGCTTATGACCAGGAAGGAAATCCCCTACTAGTCGAATCCCGCCAACCTGGCTATGGATCTACTTCAAATAAGGGACAACCACAATTCCAAGATCAGCAGTATCAATATCCCGATTACCAAGTCCCACCCCCACCACCCCCCACTGCTGGGCAGGGACAGGGGTGGGTGCCCGCTCCGATTCCGCTGCCGGCAAATCAATATCAAGCTCAGTACCCGCCTGCTGGACCACCGTATCCGTATCAAAATCAAAATGTAAACATGCCACAACCACAACAACAGCCACCCCCATTCCACCAGTCACCACCTCCCCCTTATTTTGAAATTCCTACAGCCCCTTCTCATCACAATAGTAATGAGGATGGAACTAGTCAAAATTAAAATTGAATGTAATTTTATTATATAGACACATATTAGTCTATGGTATTTGATTCAATGTATTGCCAGTTTGCTAGTGGAGACTACTTCAAATAGCCTATACTTTCATTTTTAACCAAAACCAAGTTGCAGTATATTTGCAAAAATTAAGTATTATGATTCTGAAAGCTTGTAAATAGAATAAATTTTGCACTTTTCAAAAATAAGTAAAACTAAGTAAATACATTATTTATTCACTTTTAAAAGTGTGCAATATTTTTATTTCTGCACGTTTCAAAAACTTGTAAATGGAATATTTTGCACTTTTCAAAAACTTGTAAATGGAACATTTTTCCCCCTTTAATTTAAAAGCTCGTAATTAAAATTGTGTATACCAACTTCCCCCTTTCATGATTATTGTTAGAATAATTAATTTTATATGTAGGTAGGTACTTATACTTTTTTTTCGTTTATTTACCAAAATGAACTGAAATTCAAAGTTGCCAAAATGGTGAGACAACACAAACAGGCCGGGGGTTACACCTACCAATACCAAATATAGCCACGGATATGTACTTGCTAGAGTTGGCATTATAGTATTAAACATTATGACTATATTAAATAGTAGTAAATTTAAATACTGTAAATAATTAAGTGAGGTGTATATTTGTATTTTACACTGTATATGATGTAACAAAAGTCTCATATATTTTCCGTGCTGCAATGCTAAAATTAAGCTTATTACATGTTGACGGACAGTGAGACAAATAAACCAATTAGCATAGCTGCATAGTATAGTTGGTATAAAGCCATTATGTAATGTAAAAACGTAATAATTGCATCAGCAAAAAATGTTTAAAAAAAAATCAATGCTACACAATAACATGGGGGATTTCACCACAGCCAGCGCTGGATGAAGAAATTGTTTTTTAGGCAGGAATTTGTTTCCATACAAAAACCACTATTTTGATTTTATTGATGATTTTCTTTGGTAAAGCAAAATGATGTATTTACATGTTTTAGAAAAGTGCAAAATGTTCTTTTTACTTGATTCAAAAAAGTGCGAAATGTTTTATTCGCATGTTTTGAGACAAGTATTAAATGTTTTATTTCCAAGTTTTTTAAATGTACAAAAAAATTGTATTTGCATGTTTTTGAAAAGTCAAAATATTATTATTACATATCTTTTAAAAACTGCACAATGTTCCATTTACATTTTTTTTTGAAAATTCAAGCAGCGGGAGCTGCCTGCGCTGGCCACATGATCCGGCCCTGACCATAGTTTAATTAAAATAAAATATTGTAACATATTTTTGTCACAATTCGCACAAGCTATACGCAGTTAGATAGTTAGATTACAAATAGTTTATTGATATATTCAACGTTTCTTGTGCTATGTGTCAATAAAATATACATATCCCGCCCACCCCTCAACTCATCAGTTTAACATTACACGTAAAAGCATATACATAAATCTTCAGCGTATATCGCCTGCCCTCAATACCCGACGTAAAATCTAGACCTGTACTGATCCAACACGTGACGTCATTTATGGACGATCCCAAAGAGTGACTTCAACATCATGGGAAACTTTCAAACGCGGTTTGTTTTTATAGCCTTGAACTTATTACGTAGAAGGTACAGAATACAGATATAAAATGCACACTTGTCAGCTGCAATTGCCTGGATTTAATATCCCGCACCCAGTTGGTGTGTCAAATCCTAGAAACCGATAAAAGAGCTTCATATGGCTTACAGCATATGGCCTTTATTACGCGAGTGTTTCCTCTCTATACAAAAGCGACGATTAATATTGCATACAACTTAAATTCCACTTACTAACTACAAAAAAACTCAAAAATCTGCACTTGCAATTCTAACCGGAGTGCATCAATTGGTTATATGTACTAAGCGATACACTTGTTTCCTATTGTTGTATTTAATGCAGTAAAATTTTTGTATACTAGTTCATTCGTAAATTGGAAACATGGGTAGTCTTATCGTTAGCCAGAGTGGCAGTTTTAACTTGGTAACAAATTTAATAAAAGTTTTCATCTTAATTTCAACAAGTATTGTCTTAAATACTTTTACGGCTGCAGCAGACGACGGCGTTTCGAAGAAGTCGAAGTCAGGGGAATGTCATTGGAGTTTGGACTGTGATTTTCATGAAACTTGCACTTCGGGGAAGTGTATAAACTTTTTTAACGATAACGATGGAGTCGGCCTAGCGTAAGTACATTATATTTAACGAATTTGAAACTAAAACTACTTACGAGCAACCGCAACCACCGGCATATACAAACATTTTGCACCCTTTTAAAAACATGGAATTAGAACATTTTGCACCTTTTCGAAAACATGGAATTAGATTATTTTGCACCTTTTCAAAAACGTGGAATTACAACATTTTGCACTTTTTCAAAAACATGGAATTACAACATATTGCACCTTTTCAAAAACGTGGAATTACAACATTTTGCACTTTTTCAAAAACATGGAATTACAACATTTTGCACTTTTCAAAAACTTCTAAATAACATTTTACGCTTGTTTCCTATTTTGTTTGTGTGTCATAGCTCATTTTGATTTCTTAAATAGGATAGTGGTCATTTTGGTTCTTCACAGACGATGTTCAATTTACTTTCAATTTTGAACTAATACATTATTATCTTATGGTTACAGTGTTGGAGTCATAATTGGGATTTCTATCGGATTTTCTGTTATAATTGCGCTCATCATTTCACTGTGTTGCGTTTTCTGCCCTTGCTGCCTGTGTTACAGACGGAGACACCGAAACATGGTTCCACCCTCACAATGACAATTCGTTACCCACCAGGACCAGCAGGGACAAGGCCAGCGGCAGGGTTTTACAAATATAGGTAATTGATTATTGGGAATTTTACTAAAAATTAAAAGTTACATAATAATTATTTACGTTACTTTTTAAATCACTAAATTTGTATATTTAGCTTTATGTTACAATGTACAGATGTTAATAATCTCTTAGAAGATTTTATTCATTCAAAAAACAATTTTACTTACAGCTTACGATCAGCAAGGACGTCCCGTATAGTGGTCCCAATGGTCTGGTCCGGACCACAAAATATGGTCTGGTCCTGGTCTGGTCTGGTCTGGTCTGGTCTGGTCCGAGGAATTCGGACCAGACCACAATTTTTCGGACCAGACCAGACCAGACCACTATTTTGTGGTCCAAATATTAAAAGAATCGGCGTTTTCAGAATGCACCAAACTAACGTAAAACAACTTGGTGTTTAAGAATACTTGCTTTATTGTGAATGTAAATATTTATAAGCATTAAGTGGTTTGACAAGTCCATTTAAACTCAATATTTTAAGTACGTATATCGTATGTATTTAGCTTAAGAATTTTTTTTTCAGTAATGTGGTCCAAATGGTCTGGTCTGGTCTGGTCTGGTCCGAAAATCCGGACCAGACCACTGGTCTGGTCCGAAGAAGTTGGACCAGACCAGACCATAAAATTGGGACCAGACCAGACCATTGCATTGGGACCACTAGTCCCGTATATATGGCACCTGCACAGTCACAGTTTAATCAAAATGTGTATGGAGCCCCAACCCATAGTTTGCAACACGAACCACCCCCACAACCACCTCAACAATATTAAGATCACGTTGGAGCACCTTCCCCATTGTCAGCCACAGCACCCCCGTTAACACCAGGATGGACCCCAAACACTTCACCAGGGAATTTTTTGGAATCTGACTATCATCCCACTCATTGTCAGTCTGCAGACCGACCTACGGATTAGTACGGATACATTTACACGCTATTAGTCTTTCATTTTTAAAATGAATTAATATCAAATAATTTCAATAAAATGGGTCGTATACAATTTAACCCTCGCATAACATAACCAAGATAATTTCGATATTATGGCCTGTAAATCTTTTTACATGGCTATTTTGAGAAAAATCTAACATACCACGTTGTTGGATTTTCTGAGGACGTATCAGTTTATATGGGCAATACTGCCAATTCTAGCTGCTAAAATAGAGAAGTTGGCGAGGGCGTGTGATATTCAAAATTTTGCAAAATCACTTTCATTTTTTTTTATAAAAATTTCTTGAAGCACTTACAATTAGTGCAGGAATTCCGCAATATTTTTCACTTTTCAAAAAAATATGATTCTGAAAATTTTCAATTTTCAAAAGCTCGTAATAAGCATTTTACGCAGATCTATCGTTTGGTGTTTTATTTTGACATACACTTTTTATAAACGTTTAAATAGAACAATTTGCACTTTTCAAAAACATGGAATTAGAACATTCTGCACCTTTTTAAAAACATGTAAATACAACATTTTACACTTTTCAAAGATATGTAAATATAACATTTTACACTTTTCAAAAACTCCTAAGTAACATTTGACGCATGTTTCTCATTATGCATTTATGACATAGCTCATTTAAATTCTAGTTTAAATTATATATGGGCCATTTGGAGTCTTCCCTTACGCGATCACGATATACTCCATGTTTGTAAAATAACAATTTACACGCCCTTAAATTTCTTATTTTGTCAGATTGCAAAACTCATAGTGTTGGCAATACATATGGACATAGTAAATACAAAGCTTGCAAAAAATTGTAAGCAGTAAATAATTACGTCAGACGTATGACACCGCATATGATGTAACAAAAGTCTCATATATTTCCCTGCTGCTATGCTAAAGCTAACATGTAAGCCTATTTTAACAGACAATGAGACAAACAGAAATCTATACAGGAAATCAAGACCAAATTTTGACCAACGGGTCCAGGGTGGAAGGAGAGGGGGAGAGGGCGAGAGGGAGGGGGGGGAGGGGGGTTGGAAACATGTGTTTTTGTATTAGTGTCATAATAATATGTTCATGGTAGGAAAAAAAGTAAACCCCAAATAGAAAACAATATTACTCAATATTTTTAGCCGAATACAGAATATATACGTGGTAATATATTACCCACAATTATTAAGGAACAGGCTTTATTACTGATTTTGTTTATACCAGTCATCAATAGCGATAAGGGATGGTCCATAAATGCTGTCATTTAAATTATTACTCCTTTAGGGCCCACCCACTTCTTAACTGATCAGTTTAGCACTTTAAGTAAAAGGCTATACATGTATATTCAACTTATTATCGCCTCCCATCAATACCCGCGACTATATAGGTATAGACCCATACTGACCCAGCAGATGACGTCATTTATGGACGATCCCTATAAGAGTGACTTGAGTATCATGGCAAACTTTCAAACACGGTTAATTAATGATTAGATAATGTTTACCCTTGAAACTATAATAATATCGTCTGTGAAGAACCAAAATGATCCATATCCAATTTAAGCTACAATCAAAATGAGCTATGTCATAAAAACAAAATAAAAAACATGCGTAAAATGTTAATTAACAGTTTTTGAAAGGTGCAAAATGTTTTATTTACATGATTTTTGAAAATTTTAAAATGTTCTATTTGCATGATTTTTGATAAGTATAAAATGTGTTATTTACATGTTTTTGAAAAGTGTAAAAATTTTCTATTTACATGTTTTTGAAAATCGTAAAATGTTTTATTTACATGTTTTTTGAAAATCGTAAAATGTTTTATTTACATGTTTTTTGAAAATCGTAAAATGTTTTATTTACATGTTTTTTGAAAATCGTAAAATGTTTTATTTACATGTTTTTTGAAAATCGTAAAATGTTTTATTTACATGTTTTTTGAAAATCGTAAAATGTTTTATTTACATGTTTTTTGAAAATCGTAAAATGTTTTATTTACATGTTTTTTGAAAATCGTAAAATGTTTTATTTACATGTTTTTATAAAGTGTAAAATGTTCTATTTACATGTTTTTAAAAATCGTAAAATGCTCTACTTACATGTTTTTTGAAAATCGTAAAATGTTCTTCTTACATGTTTTTTGAAAAGTGTAAAATATATTATTTAAAAGTTTTTGAAAATTGTAAATTGTTGTATTTGCATGCCTTCAAGACATATTTCAATATATTTGTAGATAGTGGATATTGGTTTTAGATACAAGTGGATATAGGTCGTTCTGGTTCTTCACAGACGATATATTGCTTGTCAGCTATAATTTCAAGGATTTATTATCCTACAGTTGGTGTTGGTGTCAAATCTGAAAACCGATAAAAGATAAACCAACTTCAATGGCAAACAATGCATGACATTTACTCAGCGAAATTTTTTTTTGTCTACTTCTAACTATTAATTCAATACAACTTAAGTTCAACCCGCTCACTAATTAAAACAAACCTCATAGTAGCTTATTAGTACTTTCTGTATAGTTTAATTGAAAATTGGAAAAATGGGTCTTATCGTTAGGCAAAGCAGCAGTTTTGACTTGAGAACAAATTTAGTAAAAGGCTTCATCTTAATTTCATCGATTATTGTTGTTTTAAATACTGTAACGGCTGCAGCAGACTCCAGCTCCGGCATTTTGAAGAATTCAAGAGGATGTGATTGGAGTTCAGAGTGCGATGTGGATGAATATTGCTCTTCGGGGAGCTGTGTAAACTTTAACGATGATGTCGGTCTAGCGTGAGTATAATATCTAACTACATATCTAATTAATTTAGTTTAATAACAAATTTTAGCCCTTGTTTTGTTAGTACTTACAGAATTTTTGAATTTTGAATGTTTGATTCAGTCTATAGTTACACATATGAGCCGAATTTAAATACCTGTTTTCATTTTTTGAAAAGATAAAATCAATTTTTTTCATAACGAATAATAAACATATCGTGTGTGAAGAACCAAAATGACCCATATCTATGTGTAGCTAACAACAATATCTAATATCTACAAACATATTAAAATATGTATGTATGTCTTGAAAGCATTTCAATAGAACACTGCACTTTTAAAAAATATGTAAATACAACATTTTACACATTTCAAGCACACGGAATTAGAACATTTTGCGCTTTTTCAAAAACATGGGATTAGAAATTTATGCCTCTTTTCTAAAACATGAAATTAGAACATTTTGCACCTTTTCTAAAACATGAAATTAGAACATTTTGCACCTTTTCAGAAACATGGAATTAGAACATTTTGCGCCTTTTCAAAAACATGGAATTAGAACATTTTGCATCTTTTCAAAAACATGAAATTAGAACATTTTGCACCTTTTCAAAAACATAAAATTAGAACATTTTGCACCTTTTCAAAAACATGAAATTAGAACATTTTGCACCTTTTCAAAAACATGAAATTAGAACATTTTGCACCTTTTCAAAAACATGAAATTAGAACATTTTGCACCTTTTAAAAAACATGGAATTAGAACATTTTGCACCTTTTCAAAAACATGAAATTAGAACATTTTGCACCTTTTCAAAAAGATGAAATTAGAACATTTTGCACCTTTTCAAAAACATGAAATTAGAACATTTTGCACCTTTTAAAAAACATGAAATTAGAACATTTTGCACCTTTTCTAAAACATGAAATTAGAACATTTTGCACCTTTTCAGAAACATGGAATTAGAACATTTTGCGCCTTTTCAAAAACATGGAATTAGAACATTTTGCATCTTTTCAAAAACATGAAATTAGAACATTTTGCACCTTTTCAAAAACATAAAATTAGAACATTTTGCACCTTTTCAAAAACATGAAATTAGAACATTTTGCACCTTTTCAAAAACATGAAATTAGAACATTTTGCACCTTTTCAAAAACATGAAATTAGAACATTTTGCACCTTTTAAAAAACATGGAATTAGAACATTTTGCACCTTTTCAAAAACATGAAATTAGAACATTTTGCACCTTTTCAAAAAGATGAAATTAGAACATTTTGCACCTTTTCAAAAACATGAAATTAGAACATTTTGCACCTTTTAAAAAACATGGAATTAGAACATTTTGCGCCTTTTCAAAAACATGGAATTAGAACATTTTGCACCTTTTCAGAAACATGGAATTAGAACATTTTGCACCTTTTCAAAAACATGAAATTAGAACATTTTGCACCTTTTAAAAAACATGGAATTAGAACATTTTGCGCCTTTTCAAAAACATGTAATTAGAACATTTTGCGCCTTTTCAAAAACATGGAATTAGAACATTTTGCACCTTTTCAAAAACATGAAATTAGAACATTTTGCACCGTTTCAAAAACATGAAATTAGAACATTTTGCACCTTTTAAAAAACATGGAATTAGAACATTTTGCACCTTTTCAAAAACATGAAATTAGAACATTTTGCACCTTTTCAAAAAGATGAAATTAGAACATTTTGCACCTTTTCAAAAACATGAAATTAGAACATTTTGCACCTTTTAAAAAACATGGAATTAGAACATTTTGCGCCTTTTCAAAAACATGGAATTAGAACATTTTGCACCTTTTCAGAAACATGGAATTAGAACATTTTGCACCTTTTAAAAAACATGGAATTAGAACATTTTGCGCCTTTTCAAAGACATGGAATTAGAACATTTTGCGCCTTTTCAAAAACATGGAATTAGAACATTTTGCACCTTTTCAAAAATATGTAAATAGAACATTTTACACTTTTTTTAAAAATATGTTACTAGAACATTTTACACTTTTCAAAAACATGTAAATAATGGCATTTTGCGCTTTTAAATACTCCTAATTAACATTTTACGCATGTCCCTCATTTTGTTTTTGTGACATGGGTAAGTTTGATTCCAGCTTAAATTGTATATGGGTCATTTTATTTTGGTTCTTCACAGACGATGTTCAATATATTTTTATTTTAAACTAATAAATTCTAACCTTCGTTGATTGCAGTGTTGGAGTCGTAATTGGGGTATCTATCGGAATTCCTGTTATAATTGCGATCATCATTTCCCTGTCTTGTGTTTTCTGCCCTTGCTGCCTGTGTTACAGACAGAGACACCGAAGGGTTCCACCTGCACAATTCGTTATGCAACAGCAGGGACAGTGTTTTACAAATATGGGTAATTAATTAAACTAAAATTAAAATTTAACAATGTACCTACGGCACATTTTATTTGGCTTTATGATACAAATAGTCTATTGTTTTTCAATCTTGTAAAGAATTTGATAAAGATTTATTTTTTTTGTATTTCTTAAAAATAATGTTACAGCTTACGATCAGCAAGGACGCCCTGTATATATGGCACCCGCACAGACACAGTTTGTCAATCAAAATGTTTATGGAGTCCCAATCCAAAGTTCGCAACATCAACCACCCCCACAACCACCTCCACAATACCAAGCTCACGTTGGAGCACCTCCACCATTGTCAGCCACAGCACCCCCATTAACACCCCTTTAAACCCCGTTAACATCAAGATGGTCCCAAAAAACTTGACAAGTGAATTTTTTGAAATCTGACTACCCCCGCGCAACTCACGATCAGTCTGCACATCGAGTTAAGAATACCTTTAAACGCTATTACTCTTTCGTTTTTAGTATGAATTAAAACCATATTTGTGTATATAGTTAGTTAAGGCTCGAAATAGGCCATATCCAATTTAAGCAACAACTAAAATGAGCCAATATGTCAAAAATACACGTAATGAGAGAGATGTGCAAAATGTTAATTTTAATAAGCTATACAAAAATTGCAAAATTTTTAATCAACACATGTTTTTTGAAAGTGCCTAAATGTTCTATATGGCTGATTCTCTCAAAAAAGTGTTACATCTTCTATTTTTACTTGTATTTTAAAAGTGTCAAATGTTCAACTTACATATTTTATTGAAAAGCGTAAAATTTTTAAATTTATTACACGTTGTCAAAATGTTCTACTTACATATATTTAAAATTTACACATTTTTAAAATGTAAAATTTGTTCTACATATTTGTATGCTGCTATTTTAGGTGAATACTCATACTTTACTGTGTTTTTT
Organism: Dicyrtomina minuta; assembly: GCA_949802685.1. Classification (NCBI taxonomy): domain Eukaryota; kingdom Metazoa; phylum Arthropoda; class Collembola; order Symphypleona; family Dicyrtomidae; genus Dicyrtomina; species Dicyrtomina minuta. The sequence goes on along the minus strand of OX461808.1, from coordinate 24,165,129 downwards.
TTGTGGCAGATATTTGGTATTTTATTTTTTTGCGTAAAAAATAGATGTATGGATCATTTTGATTTTTTTTACTGATGATACTAAAATTAATAATTAATTGGAGAAATCATAAATTATGTCATGATTAAAGTACAAAGAGTAGGTAGGTTAATTAATTATTAGGTATGATATATCGTCTGTGAAGAACCAAAATGACCCATATCCATTTTTAGTTTTACACAAAATGCACAATATACAGAAAATTCATGAAAGCATGTAAATAGAACCTTATGCATTTTTCAAAAAACAAGTAAATACAATATGTGCACTTTAAAAAAACACTTAAATAGAACATTTTGACTTTTTCAAAAAGAATGTAAGTACAATATTTTGCAATTTTAAAAAAACACCTAATTAGAACATTTTGACTTTTTGAAAAAGCATGCAAATACAATATTTTGCACTTTTAAAAAACACTTAAATAGAAAATTTTGATCCCTTCTAAAAGCATGTAAATACAATATTTTGAACCTTTCAAAAAAACTTAAATAGAAAATTTTGCTCACTTCAAAAAGCATGTAAAAATACAATATTTTGCACTTTTAAAAAACACTTAAATAGAACATTTTGGCCTTTTCAAAATGCAAGTAAATCGAACAATTTGTTCATTTTAGAAACTCGTTATTAGCATTGTAAGCTTTTTTCCTATTTACTGTCTTTGTTTTTGACATAGCTCATTTTGATTCAAGTTAAAATTGGATATGGGTCACTTTGGTTCTTCACAGACGATATTTCATTTTGCTGGATCAGTTTACAAGATGACGCACAAATTAAATGACGTAAATCCAATGGCGTTAATGTCCAACTATGTTTTTCGAAGTGATTTGCGGTATTTATTAAAGCCATTTGCTAATATCGATATCGGTATATTTATTCTTACATCGATGAAATCACCTAAAGTTGCTTTGTCGCTTAAGATAAAAATTACGTGATGTAGATGAGACATTATTGTAAAATGCATAAATAACCATATTAATAACGTATTCTAGATTCTAGAGAATGAACATACCAATTTTTGTTACATGGGATCGGTCACAAATGACGTTATTGAAACATTACTAATTTTCAAAACCCTACTGACACCCAAGGCTGTCAGCTTAAACATTATTGTGTAAATAGTTATCTTTAACACGGGATGCTATCAGTGGCATATAGTTAGACCCATTGACCGTAACGATAGCGTCATTTGTGGACAATCCCTAATGCAATATTATGCTTTTATTTCCAGACCCACCTTATACACATTTAATTCAAGTGCCAAATTGTGTAGATATCATTTAGAATTGTTCGTGCCAAACAATAGCAAATAGCAATTAACTGATAAAAAATTATTATTACATTTTGTACAATTTGTCGAAGAATTTCCCCATCTGCTGACTGATGTGGATGGCACTGGAAATTCCTAACGGAGTTTGTCAACAGGTGAATTTACAGTACATCAATCTTTGCAGTTTCTACCCAGTCTATAGTTTAGTTTTTGGAGTAAATTGTTTTAGTCGCTTTATGAATTATTTATTACTACATAATAATTTGTAGTTGAATTACACAAAATTTGATATATAACCATTTTCCAGTTATTTCTATATGATAAAAAAGTAGGAAACGTCAAGGTGTATAATATCGTTGGTGAAGAATCATTCTGCCGTAAGTTCAGTGCACGGCTAAAATTATTCTGTCGCAAGTACATTTAATTGGTAGCTGCTGTCGCCGTCGCTTCCGCGTTGTCCTATGTATTAACTGGGGGTGGTATAGTACTGACTGTATTGTACTCATGACGTACACTTAGGGGTCGTCCACAAAAGACGTAAAATTCCATTTCCAGAACATTTTGCGCTTTTCAAAAAGACTTTTTAAAAAGTGTAAAATGTTCTATTGCCATGTTTCTCAAAAGTGTGAAATGTTCTATTTTCATGTTTTTGAAACGTGTAAACTGTTCTATTTCCATGTTTTTGAAACGTGTAAAATGTTCTATTTCCATGTCTCTCAAAAGTGTAAAATGTTCTGTTTACATACATGTTTCTCAAAAGTGCAAAATCTGCTATTAACATGTTTTTTAAATGTGTATAACGTTCTATCTACATGCTTTTCAAAAGTGTAAAATGTTCTATTGCCATGTTTTTCAAAAGTGTGAAATGTTCTATTTTCATGTTTTTGAAACGTGTAAACTGTTCTATTTACATGTTTTTGAAAAGCGCAAAAATGTTCTGGAAATGGAATTTTGATTATGTCTTTTGTGGACGACCCCTAATTTTAGGGCATTGGCATAAGCACAATACAGTGAGTAACATATCACCCCTACTTAATGCGAAGGACAACGCGGAAGCGACGGCGACAGCAGCTACCAATTGAATACTACCAATTGCTACAGAATGACTTTAAGAGTCGTATGGACTTACGACAGAATGATTCTTCACCGACGATATGTATAGTTTAAATTCATTTTATAGCTAAAGATTAAAGGTGGCCCAAGACTTAAATACAACAGTTATTTCTCTCACAGTAATCATTAACTTACTAAACATGGCTTTTAACAACCGCAAAAATTTCAAACTATTTTGCTATCTACTTTTCTTATTGAATACGATAAATATTGTTGCTGCAGATGATGACGAAGGTTTGGCGTAAGTTGTAATTTCTTGTCTTTTTTGATATTATGTACTTGCCCAGTAAGGGGTCGCCCATAAATGACAGGGAGATCGTTATTATAGGATCTCAGAAATGGGGATGTTTGGATGACACCATTTATGGATGACCCCTAAAAAGGTCTTTAGTGTCAATTTTTAATACAAATAAAATGGCTGTAAGGAATAATTTGAAACGTTTTCAAGTTAAATTTAGTATGTATGTATTTACTGTATTTTCTTTACTCATTTGCAGAATTGGTCTCTACGTCGCATTTTCAAGCATCCCTATAATAATCTGTGCAATAATTGCAGTATCTTGTATCTGTTGCTCCTGTTGTCCATTTTATCGTCGGAGACATCAACGGACGGTAATGCCAGCCCCACATTTTGCTGCTCAGCATGGGGGTCAGGCTAATTTAGGTAATTTAAAAAACAAATACTACGTGTATAATATGTACTATGTACATGCAGTCATAGGTTTTATAAAAATATTTTAAAAATTTATTTTAATTTCGTAAATAAATAGTTAAGTATGAATATCGTCAGTGAGGAACTTAAATGACCTATATCCATTTTTTGCTAAAAACAAAATCCTGTATCTACAAAAATATTAAAATATGTCTTGTAAGGATTTAAATAGTACATTATGCAATTTTCAAAAGCATGCAAATCGAACATTTTACACTTCGAAAAGCATGTAAATAGGACGTACATTTTACATTTTTTAAAACATGTAAATAGAACATTTTACTTTTTTTTAAACATGTAGATAGAACATTTTACTATTTTTTAAAACATGTAAATAGAACATTTTACTATTTTTTAAAACATGTAAATAGAACATTTTACTATTTTTTAAACATGCAAACAACATTTTACTCTTTTTAAAAACATGTAGATAGAACATTTTACTATTTTTTAAAACATGTAAATAGAAAATTTTACTATTTTTTAAACATGCAAACAACATTTTACTCTTTTTAAAAACATGTAGATAGAACATTTTACTCTTTTTTAAAACATGTAGATAGAAAATTTTACTCTTTTTTAAAACATAAATAGAACAAATTACGCTTTTCAAAAACTTCTAATTAATATTTTACACATGTTTCTCATTTTGTTTATATGACATATAGCTCATTTTAATTCTAGCGTAAATTGCATATGGGTCATTTTGGTTCTTCACAGAAGATATGTATTTCTCTTACATACTTTATATTTACTGGCTCAACTGGCTGTTATTTTCTCTACAAATATTGCATTTTAATTAATTACAGGTTTCGACCAACTGGGACGTCCTGTATACTACAACCCAAATCAAAATCAACCAGTGTATTATGGAGCTCCTGTTCCAGCTCCAGCTCCAGTAATCAACGGACAACAGCAACAAGTGATGCAACAACCAGGATTTCAATCGCAACCTCAACCCCGAATGAGTTCAATGCCTCCATACTCAGGAGCCCCGCAATCACCCGGATGGATCCCACGTGTCACCCAAACTCAAGCAACTTCACCGTCTGGATATTGAGGATAGTAAATTGGCCGATTTGAATAAACTATAAAAATTTATTAAGTAATGGATCGTCCATAAATGATGTCATGGGTATAGAGCCAATGAGTCAACTTGAATATGTATATTGTTATAATGTTACAAATAATCATTTATAAGCAATGGATAATATGGCAGGGGGTCGATAGGGTCAGGGTCCTAGAAATGGTTTATTTTGATGACATCTTTTATGGACGATCCCTAACCCGCAGCAGCATTGTATAATTTTATGTGATTTAAGTTAACGTTTCTCGTAGCTTCCATTTTTCATGTACGGCACTTTAACGAATGTTATATCAACCATATAAAAATCAATAAAGAATGTATACAGCAATCGGTAATCGCAATACCAAACTTACCTATTTATGAGCTGTTGGGCAGATGGTTTCTTTTAAAAGCATTACAATAATTTTATAATGTCAATCAAAATATCGTCTGTGAAGAACCAAAACGGCCCATATCCAATTCGAGCTACAATCAAAATGAGCTATGTCATAAAAACAAAATGAGAAACAGGCTTAAAATTTTAATTTAATTAAAGCGTAAAATGTTCTGTTTCCACAGTTTTGAAAAGTGTAAAATGTCCTATTTACATGTTTTTGGAAAGGTGCAAAATGTTCTAATTTCATGTTTTCCAAAAGGGGTAAAATGTCCTAATTCCATGTTTTTGAAAAGATGCAAAATGTTCTAATTTCATGTTTTCCAAAAGGGGTAAAATGTCCTAATTCCATGTTTTTGAAAAGGTGCAAAATGTTCTAATTTTATGTTTTCAAGAAGGGGTGAAATGTCCTAATTCCATGTTTTTGAAAAGGTCCAAAATGTTCTAACTTCACGTTTTCAAAAAGGTACAAAATGTTCTAATTTCACGTTTTCAAAAAGGTGCAAAATGTTGTTTTTAAATATTTTTGAAAAGCGCTCAATGTTCTATTTAAATGATCTCAAGACATATTGGAATATTTTTGTAGATAGTTGATATTGTTTTTAGCTAAAAATGGGCATGGGTCATTTTGATTCTTCACAGAAGATATTTGGTTTTATTTTCATAATAAAACAACTTTCCTTTTGGTTGTCACGGTTCAGTCGGATCATAAATAAATTTAAGTTCTGTGGATTAACAACTACATAGTACACAATACTATAACTATAACTATTACTATTACTATACAAAGTATGCAATTAGGGACCTTCCATAAATGATGCCATCGAACTAAAGGTATTCTTAGAATTGCGACCCTACCGATGACGTCATTTGTGGACGACACCTTGTAGAGCGCCTATAGCGTGATTTGCTTTTATATACCCGTTTATATAGTATTGTATCCCGCGTCGGAGCACAAAAGAATTAGCTTCATTTAGGATTATTTTTGAAACATAATACAAAATATTGTGAGTGAAGAATCAAAATAGTCTATCTGTCCAATTCAAGCTAGAATTAAAATGTGCTTTGTCAAAAAAAAACAGTACTTGGTAATAATGTATGAAATGTGAAAACTTACGAGTATTTGAGGAGTGCAATTTGTTCTATGTTTTATGATTTTTGAAAAGTGCAAACTATTCTATTTACAAGTTTTTGAAAAGTGGAAACCATTACAATTTAATCATTTTTAAAAAGTGTAAAATGCTCCATTTACCAGCTTTTTGTAGAGGGAAAAAATGTTCCATGTACACGTTTTTAAAAATTGTAAAATGTTCTATTTACCTGTTTTTTGAAAAGTGCAAAATATTGTATTTACAAGTTTTTGAAAAGTTAAAAGTGTTCCATTCCATTTATTTGCTTTTGAAAAAAGCCAAATACTCCATTTTCCAGATTTTTGTAACGTGCAAAATGTTCTATTTACCCTTTTTTTGAAAAGTGTAAAATATGCTATTTACCTTTTTTTGAAAAGTTTAAAAAATGCTATTTCTATAATATAATATAATATAGAAATAGCATTTTTTATGCTATCAGGATCTTCATATTTATTTTTATTTTTGTAGATAGTGCGTTTTGATTTTAGTTAAGAACTAAAATGAGTCATTTTGAATGTTTACTGCATCAGACAATATCTACATTAAAGCAAAGCCTTATTCATCTGCATCTGTAAAGATAAATCAAAGTTTAGATTGCCTTCAATCATATTACGTTTGTCCATTACTCAAAGTCCGTATCATTTACAAAATTAACTGTTTAAAAAATCAATAAAATACGCACAACTTTCACTATGGCAACGTAAACCAAAACCAAATGACCTTCAGTTTCTGCAATAACGGCGATTCTGATGTAAGTAAGTTAAACTGGAAAAAGTTAGATTAGATATGGATCGATTTTTGGATTAAGCATTCATAGGTTACTACTATACTGCAGGAGGTCAGAGACGAAAGGATATCGTGTAGGTTAACAAAATGTAATTTGAAGTGTGCAAATTATTACACCTCAAAATAAATTTTCAGTAGAAAGTTCTTCACTCGATATAATATAGTCAGCTCTTAAACTGGATTTAGGATTTGCATAAGGAAATATTTCAACAATTCAAGTTTACAAAACACGACGGATTTTGATTTTAAATTGTGTCCCCATATAATTAATCCGACATTTTTAACAACGGCAATGCACGTATTATTCACAGTCTTCTGCTTTCTTTTTTCTTCAAACTTTTTCTCTCAGGCTGGTGCAAAAGTTGCAAATGGTATTCATCCCGTAGTTAATCATTCTGACTGCGAAAAAGGCTCATCTCTTTCGGAATGTACTTTTGCTTTTGTAAACAAGCCAAGATTGAATTTTACTTCAAAATTCTTGAGCAATTCATCTTACTGCGATAACGTGACCCCGTGCCCTTCACTCTACGACTTTTGTGACACTTGGTCAAATCCAAGTGTTTGTATTTCTTGTCCCTACAAACAACACTGGAATAGCAATAGTAATACCTGTGAATATTGTGACTACCCCAATCGATGGGATGTTCGAGACCATCTCTGTCTGTATAATTACTACGAAACTGAAGAGAGTTCCACAAAAACTAATTATGGGCTGCTGTATGTATTTTGTTTTGACTCTCAATAAATTATTAAAATATAATTTGCATCCTGTGTAGGTAGGTTGTATAGAACCACCTTTGAAACTCTAAATCGTCTGTGAAGAACTAAAATGACTCATATCCAATTTAAGCTACAATCAAAATGTGCTATATGTCATAAAAACAAAATGCAAAACATTCGTAAAATGTTCTTTTACCTGTTTTTAAAAAGTGTAAAATGTTCTATTTACCTGTTTTTAAAAAGTGTAAAATGTTCTATTTACCTGTTTTTAAAAGGTGTAAAATTTTCTATTTACCTGTTTTTAAAAAGTGTGAAATGTTTTATTGACATGTTTTTAAAAAGTGTAAAATGTTCTATTTAAAAGCTTTCAAGACATGCTTAATTATTTTTGTAGATAGTGGATATTGTTTTCAGCTATAAATGGATATGGGTCATTTTGGTTCTTCAAAGACGATATGGGAGTTTGAAACTTTGAAAATGTTGGGGTTTGGAATTTTCAGAAGTTTTGAAATTTTGGGAATTTTTGGAAATTTCAGTAATTTTGGGAATTCTGGATATTTTAGGAAGTTTGGAGATGAGAAGTTTGGAAACTTTGAAAATGTTTGAAATGGTCATTTTGGGAACTTGGGAACTTTTGGAATTTAGGCGGGGCCGGACGAAGGAATTGGTTTTAGGCAGCAATTTGTTTCCATACAAAAACCACTATTTTAATTTTGTTGATGGTTTTCTTTGGTAAAGCAAAATGTTGTATTTAGGTGTTTTAGAAAAGTGCAAAATGTTCTTTTTACTTGATTCAGAAAAGTGAAAAATGTCCTATTTACATGTTTTGAGAAAGGTGGAAAATGTTTGATTTGCATGTTTTTGAAATGTGCAAAAAAATTTATTTTGCATGTTTTTGAAAAGTCAAAATATTCTTTTTACATACTTTTCAGAACTGCAAAATGTTCCATTTACATGTTTTTTTGAATATTTAAGAAGCGTAGGCTGCCTATGCGCTGGGTGCATTATCCGGCTCTGACTGAATTTAGGGAATGTTATTTGTTTCCGGAATTTTGGAAACACGCCTGAGCGGGGGTGGGGGGGAAGGAGATGAATGGGATTAACATTATTAAGAGACCGCATCTTGAAAGATGGCCGCTCGTACCTCCACAAGGCCAAAAACTGTGGTTTAATCCATTTCAATTTTACTTGCAGGGTTGCCTTTGCTTTGATAGCGTTTTCTGCAATTGCAATCATCTGTCTGAGGTGTAAATATTGTCCACTATACCGTGAAAAAAGTAAAAACACATGGAGGCGACAAACGGCAATCACAGGAACAGCACTACCAACACGAACTGCTGAAGGGGCTGATCATACTAATTTGGGTAATTAAACCAGTACCAGTCTATTTGGATTCAGCTGCCTTGTTGGTTAAATTGTTCAAATGTTATTTACCGAGCATTCGTAGTATACGAGACTAGGGAGCGTTATATCATGAGTGTGAGTAAAGATTCAAAATGGCCCGTATTCATTTTTAGCTAAAACCAATTTCCACTATCTACAAAAATATTGAAATATGTCTTGAAATCATTTAAATAGAACATTTTGCACTTTTCAAAAACATGGAAATGGAAAATTTTACACTTTTTAAAAACATGGAAATGAAAAATTTTACACTTTTCAAAAACATGAAAATGAAAAATTTTACACTTTTTAAAAACATGGAAATGGAAAATTTCACACTTTTCAAAAACTCGTAATTAACATTTTACGCATGTTTCTCATTTTGTTTTTATGACATAGCTCATTTTGATTGTAGCTTAAATTGGATATGGATCATTTTGGTTCTTCACAGACGATATGTATCTTAGAGTGAAGACTCAAAATGGCTTGTATTCATTTTTAGCTGAGATTTAAATGTACTACAAAAAAAAGCAATTAATTATTATTCTAAAAGCAGGACTATGTAAATATAACATTTTGCACTTTTTAAAAGCGCAAGCAAAGGAAATAATTTGCAAATTTAAAAATCAAGTAAATAGAATATTCTGTACTTTTAAAAATAAAGCAACTTGAATATTTTGTACTTTTCAAAATTTAGCAAATAGAATATTTTGCAATTTCCAAAAACTCATAGATAATTAACATTTAATGTATTCACTTCATTTGGTGGGTTTGTATTAGAGCTCATTTTCAATCTAATTTTAGCTAGAATTTGACATTGGCCATTTTGATTGTTCACTAAGGATATTCTATATGTAGGCAATGCGACTATCGTATTACATATTTACAAATTTTTTTAAAGGCGAATTGTCGAATATTGAATCAATATCTATATCGATTTAGTTCATTATAGGCTATTTACATATAGTCTGTGAACAACCAAAATGAGCCATATCAATTTGTAGCTAAAAAAATATCCAATCGACACAAATATTGAAACATCTCTGGAAAGCATTTAAGTAGAATATGAACTAGAATATACAACTTTTGAAAAACATGTAAATAGGACATTTTGCACTTTTCGAAAAGAAGAAATAAAAACATTTTACACTTTTCAAAAACATGAAATAAAAACATTTTACACTTTCAACTTTTCAAAAACATGAAATAAAAACATTTAACACTTTTCAAAAACATGAAAATAGGACATTTTGCACTTTTCAAAAACATGAAATAGGACATTTTGCACTTTTCAAAAACATGTAATTAGAACATTTTGCACTTTAAAAAAATGTAAATAGAACATTTTACACTTTTCAAAAACTCCCATTGAACATTTTACGCATGTTTCTCATTTTACTTTTATAAAATAGCTCATTTTGATTCTAGATAAAATCAGATATGGGTCATTTTGGTTCTTCACAGACAATGTGTGACCGGTCTTGTTTTGTAATCTTACAATTACATTGTAAGTAATTATTATTAAAGAACCGATTAAACGACATAAATAATCAAGAATTTTACTTTTTTACTGTTTGTATTTCCAGGTAATTGCAGTAGTGCTAATGGGATGCTAACACTTTCACAAAGTCAACATCCCTATCAAGAAGTATACACTTTGCCCTCTGATTTTAATCAGCATCAACAGGGACAGGGGCAGTTCCCACAGTTTCCACAGCAAGATCTCCCACCACCATATTGGTCTCTGAATCTGGAAGGAGCTTCAATTCATAAAATTAATATTAATACGTTTTCAATCCCACCACCACTGCCACCCCAAATTATCGTCAGCTTACCCACAGACACAGAGGGTTAATTTTATGCAAACCTGCCTATATACATACATATAATTACCGTATATCCTACAATAATGCGCGGGTCTGTAATAGTACGCGGGTTTGAATGGTCTCTGTTTAAATAGTGCGCGGATCAATTTAACACGCTATTAAACGGCAGAACGCGGGACTGTAATACTACGCGGGTTTGTATTAGTACGCGGATTTGAGAGGTCCAAATTTAGATAGTACGCGGGGCATACTATTATAGGATATACGGTACATATAATTTTAAGTTTTCCTTATTGTGACAACCCGTGATTAAAAAATCATCCTGGTTCGGTAGTAATAAACCGACGGTTCATTATTGAAATTTTGATAGTTTTAGTGAACAGACGAATTCACTTAAAATGAACTCCGCGGATTTAATTAAATCTTTCCCTTATAACTTATAACCAACCGGACCGGATAATGCGGCCAGCGCAGCGCAGGCAGCCCCCGCTGCTTGAATTTAAAAAAACATGTACCTACATAGAACATTTTAAACAGTTTTAAAAAATATGTAAAAACAATATTTTGACTTTTCAAAAACATGCAAAATAAACTTTTTTGTACATTTCAAAAAGATGGAAATAAAACATTTTCCGCTTTTCTCTAAACATGTAAATAGAACATTGAGCACTTTTCTGAATCAAGTAAAATGAATATTTTTAACTTTTCTAAAACATTTAAATACAACATTTTGCTTTACTAAAGAAAACCATCAATAAAATCAAAATGGTGGTTTTTGTATGGAATGGAAACATAAAATTAATTCCTTCGTCCGGCCCTGATCACCAAACTCCCTTTGAACCGTTTAGAGGATTTAACTTGTAAATGTTTAGGCTAAATACCGCAGTATAATTGTGTAGTATAGTACCTACCTACCTACATAGCTTTCTACTTGCTCAACAATCTTTTAGTTTTATTTTAGTCTTACAAAAACCCTTATATATAAAAGAAATATAATTCCCCCAAAATGCAACAAATCCGTCCCTTACAATGGTATAATCCCTTATGGCGGTTCCCTTATATACATAAACGGATAATTTGAAAATTGAAAACATAGCTTGCCTTACCAAATAATTTAAATGTGTCCCTCATACATAGGGGTTTTTTCTTTTAAGTTAATATCCCGTTTAAGTGAATTTGTCTGTACTGATTTTTTGGAGGACTTGCAAAGGGACTATAGCAAAATTGGTATTTATAGTGAAAATATTTTTCTCATAGAGGAGCTGTTCCATATCCAATTTATGCCAAATTCAAAATTAGCTATGTGTCAAAAAAAATACTAAAGGAAATAGATGTGATGTGTACAATTTTAATTGCAAGGGTTTTTATTTTAAGATGTAAAATATATGTATTCACATGATTTTTTTAAAGTGCAAATTTTTCCACCTATTATTTTGAAAAGTTGTTTTTTCATTTAAATGTTTTTGAAAAGCATAAAATGTTCCATTTACATGTTTTTGAAAGTGCAAAATACTCAATTTGCAAGTTTCTGAAAACTACAACATTTTACATCTACTTGCTTTTTTAAGGAAAAATTGTTCTATGTACATGTTTTTGAAAACCTTAAAAAAATTTCAATTTACATGATTTTGAAAATTAGGATCAACGTTATATTTATCGGCATATACTTTCGGATCGACCATGGTTCGTAGTTTCATCATTCGTGGTGTGTCTTTTCGTAGGCGAGTTTTCGTAGTCTGTAGTTTCGTTGTCAAGCTGCGTTCGTAGTTGGCATTATTCGTTGTAATCTTTTTGTTTGCTCTTTGGAGACAGTGGTGGCTCTTAGAAGGGCCGTTGGTTAAGAAGGTAAAACGTACGAACTTAAAAAAACGTTAAAGATGAAAAAAGTATGATTTAAACAAAATTAAAATATTACCATTCCTGGGTGGCGATTTCGTGCAAAAGCAATGGCTGAGATAGCTTTGCCTTTTTTGAGCGCGTTGTCATCTGTAGAGTCTGCTCCCCCGTGTTTTCTTTGCCGCTAAGCATTTGATACTGCGTTGCCCGCTTTCGTTTTTGAATTTTTCGCGATGGAGTTGCAAGTAGAAGTGTCGTTGGAGGAGCTGCGATTGGAGTCGATGTCATGGGCGATGGATGGGTTGAGATTGGAGTCGATACATGTAGTGGAGGACCTGGTATTGGAGTAGATGTCATGAGTAAAGAGGTTGAGATTGGAGTCAATACATGTGGTGGCGGAGCTGATGTAGAAGGTGCTGGAGACGCAATAAATGCTATATATATTTCTGCTAGTTTGGGCTTCATCCATACACAATGCATCAATGACGATAGGAAGTTTGGGATGGCTACGTCCAACAAGCTTGCTGAATCCGTTGTTCCAGCCCTCCACAGAGTTGTTAGTTCTTGGAAGTGAATTTTTCACGCGATTATATACATTCAATAGCCTAATACTGAATCGGGGACATCTGTTAATAGTTTCAATATACGATTTCAAAAAATAATCCTTAAACTGAATCTAACCCTTTGTACTTCCCGTAATAAAGCTCCTTAAGCTCCTTTTATGATCTACGAACGAATTTGGGCGGCACAAAAGCCAATGCAGTGAGCATCCTGATTGAGATTTCCAGTTCCAGATTTCCTGTGCGTAGTTCTTCACTCACATCAAGGGGAATATGACGCTGCACACTTTGAGACAAATGGAAAAAACATCCCTGAAGAAAACCATCTTCAAAAACGGCTTCGGATGCCTTAATGGCCCCTTTCTTGTAATCCATTATTATTATTTGAGGAGACAGTATACACAATTCAAAAAATAATAGTAAAAAATAATAATTAATACTTGTAATAATACAAGTACTACAATTTATTTAAAGTTGAAACAATTAGAATACGGTCAGCATCGGAGGAGTCGTATAGAAGAAAAGGTTCTTTGTTAGGAGTTATTTTGAGATAACTGGGAATGATAATATCTTGTCTTGTGGTGTAGTGAGGCATTCCTTTTTTGATTAGCTCTTCTCACATTATTTACATAATTTCGCAGAGACTTATGTGTTGGCAGTGCTGGAGCCATAGAAGATGGACAGGTTTTCAAATCTTGGCCGGCAACTTGCTTCGGCTTTTCGTTGACACTGGCTGACGCCTTTTCTTTTAATTTGGTCAAAAATTTAGTCTTCGTGTTCTCCACACATGACGGCAAGTGTCCCACATGGTCCATGGTCACAGTAAGTCTTATTATATTCCAGTATAAGTCGCCCGGGACAAACACGACCCTTTATCCGGCGGCACACATAGTACGAGCTTCCACTTGCTGCTTCTCGTTCAAATGTATATTCGAAATCATTATTTGTAGCAACCTCTCTACCACGTTTAGTTTTCCCAATAACTTCAAATTTTAATTCGTCAAGAACACTGACATTATTGTCTTCACAATAGCCCGATTTTTCAAACTCGAAATCACTTATTTCTAGAGAGGATTCCATTTTACGATCCTGTTGACAAGGAACCTACTTTGAGACTGAGCTCGACTGAGCTTGACTACTTATGTTTTTGCATTTTTGAATGTAATTAAGTTATATGTTAAATGTTGACAAAAGTTTTACTTTACAAAAAGATTACAACGAACAATGCCAACTACGAACGCAGCTTGACAACGAAACTACAGACTACAAAAACTCGCCGAAGAAAAGACACACCACGAATGATGAAACTACGAACAGTGGCGGAACCATACTTTCATAAGATGAAGTTTAAATATTATAATTTTGTTTTGTAGATAGTGTATGTTTTTCTTGGTTATAAATAAAGATGGATCATTTTGATGACTTACAGACGATATGCGTCACAGGAGAAAAATGAAAATACAAGATTCAATTTTATTTATTCTAAATTACAATTTATTGCAAGTAGAAAGATTGTAAGTGAAATGCTATGACGTATACATTATGTAAATGTAAAACCTATAGGCTGTCTTTACATTTGTAAATAGCATAGTTCATTGTTTTAATAGCGAATAATAGTGCTATGTAAGTAAATTGTGTTGGGTTGCTATTTATGGCTAATATAGTAGTTTACACTCACATTATTATGGATATAGCATTAAATATTTTGACAACGACACACAGTAAAGACCATACATATTTAATAAAAAATAAAAGTGCCAATTTCACTATCACAACTCATCGTCAGCTTGTTATGGTGGACATGGACAAGATAAATTTTATCAGTATTTTGACTCACAATTCACATTTGAAAATCAAGGCTATCCAAAATGAGTTCAAATATATTGGATTTACTTGAGCCACACAGGGCCGGACGAAGGAATTGGTTTTAGGCAGCAATTTGTTTCCACACAAAACCCACCATTTAAATGTTGTTGATGGTTTTCTTTAGTAAAGCAAAACGTTGTATTTACATGTTTCAGAAACAAATTTAATTTTTTTTACTTGATTTAGAAAAGTGCTCGATGTTCTATTTACATGTTTTGAGAAAAGTGGAACATGTATTATTTGCATGTTTTTGAAATGTGCAAAACAATTTATTTTGCATGTTTTTGAAATGTACAAAAAAATTTATTTTGCATGTTTTTGAAATGCACAAAAACATTTATTTTGCATGTTTTTGAAAAGTGCAAAATGTTCCATTTCCATAGTTTTGAAAAGTGCAAAATGTTCCATTTACATGTTTTTTGAAAACTCAAGCAGTGTGAGCTGCCTGCGCTGGTCGCATTATCCGGCCCCGGCCCTGAAGCCACAAACGGTTCTATCACAGTATCCAGAATTTTTGAGTGCACTTGCCGCGCTGCTGTAAGGGTAGTAGTGTAAGTTCAAACTCACACAGTGCAATGTCGTCGTCGTCCTTATCTACCTGTAAACATTTTATCTTTATCTTGTTTCCACATATGTTTTTAGAGATCGTCCATAAATTACGTCATGAGTAGGAAGGGTGGTTCAATAGTGGGATTAGAGTTCTGGTATGGTATAGAAGACATGCCATGTTCAAGATAGCCGTTTAAGTATAATTTCATAAAGTAACGGAGGGCACGGGGGTGGGACGGTGCTAAAATAATAGTAATCTGGGTAACATCATCGTGAGTGGACAACCCCTTAAAGTTATACTGATTACATTATTACGTCCAAAGTGGCCATTAGTAGCGAACTTTGGCTACTGTATTTAATGTAATAAATTAAAATCAGTTGAGTCAGTCAGACAATTACTCGTGGCAATATCCCATATGCTTAACTCACTATAGGCAAAAAATTCGTGCCATTTTAAATCTAGAAACAGAATAAAATATTTTGTAAGGAAATCATCATGGGGTTTATTAGTAATTTTATAGCCTCAACTTTCTACCATAACAGTCAGCAGACTTCACTAAAAAATTTCTTGTTGGCTAGTGCACTTATTTTTATTATAAGTTTTCTGGGACAAGTGAATTTGGCAGAAGGAGCATCTGTGAAGGCTACTGCCGCTGCTGTTGCTGTTGCTGCTCCTAAACCTGCAAAGAATGGAACGAATGTTCAACCAAGTCCAAGATTAAGTTGTAGTTTAAGTACAGAATATTCAGATTGTGTGCTGCACGGCTACGATTACTGCGATAATTCTTCGTATCCATACCAGTGTGCGGACCGCTGCAGCTCAAATTATTACTTTGATGGGTATACTTGCGTGTATTGTGCTTACCCTGACTACTGGGATTACTATGGGAAATATTGCTACTATGGATACTACGGCTATGGTTACTATGATGATAGGGACTGGGTGTAAGTGATCATAATTAATTATTTACAGTGTGATAACTATATATCGTCTGTGAAGAACCAAAATGACCCATATCCAATTTAAGCTACAATCAAAATGAGAAACATGCGTAAAATGTTAATTAGGAGTTTTTGAACAGTTTAATATGTTCTATTTACATGTTTTTAAAAAGGTGCAAAATGTTATAATTCCATGCTTTTGGAAAAGTGCAAAATGTTCTTATTCCATGTTTTCAAAAAGGTGCAAAATGTTCTAATTCCATGTTTTTGAAAAGGTGCAAAATTTTCTAATTCCATGTTTTTGAAAAGGTGCAAAATTTTCTAATTCCATGTTTTCAAAAAGGTGCAAAATGTTCTAATTCCATGTTTTTGAAAAGGTGCAAAATTTTCTAATTCCATGTTTTTGAAAAGGTACAAAATGTTCTAAATCCATGTGTTTGAAAAGTGTAAAATCGTATGCATGTAAATTCTCGCAAGACATTTGAATATTTTTGTAGATAGAAGATATTGTTTGTAGCTAAAAATGGATATTGGCCATTTTGGTTCTTCACAGACGATATACTAATTAATTACTTTAAAAGAGATACAGTTTACCTATACTTGTATTACGTTCTATGAATGTTTTATTTTTGATTTTGTTTTTGTTTAAAAAGTTCACGAAATTAAAAATTTAACCATTCACTTTTGCTTGTAGGATTTGGACAGCTATGGCTGGCACTGGTCTCCTTAGTATTCTGGTTTGTATCGGGATTGGCATCGCTTGTTACAAATGTTCCGGTTGCCCCTTACGCCGTCGGCTAAATCCGAATTCGAATCAGTCTAATTTCGTAGCACCTCCGTCTTCAGGGGTAACCTTCGGGCAAACTCATTTTGGTGCGTATATATACACAGTTTTGATTTTATTTTTTAAATTATTTCTTTTATTAGTCAAATTAATATCTATTATCTGTAATAATTAACCCGCAAATTTATACGAAAAGGAATTTCCATTGATTTTAATACGTGTTTTTTATCCTTAGGATTGGACCCACTTGGTAATCGTGTAGTGCTTTCACCAGTAGCTCCACAACAACCACAACAAATGATTTACGCCGTGCCACCCCAACAACTACAACAACAACAGGGGGTGAGTGGCATGTATCAGCAACCTCAACAACATCAACTGCCACAACAGCCTCAACAACAGCAAAATTAATAGCCACTTTTATTAATCAGTAAATGAATTAATTTTAGCCATTTCAGGCGCCCCACCCAGAGCGATTACTATACTATGTAAAAAACTACGGATGTTTAAAGTTTTGAAAAAATAAACCAGATCCAGACATTGTACATAGGGCGAAAAGTCGTGGATTTAATAAATTACATTTTTAAATTGCAGATTTAATTTTTTTACTAATAATAACGTAAATGTGTTTCTATTTAAGGCTAATATCATTTTACACTCACACTATGCATTGCATTTACATAATAATTCGACTTTGGCCAACACATATTATATACTAACTAGGAATCAGGCCAGTCGCCAGCGACTGTGTTCGTGTTGTATGGCTGGCTCGGTGTGGGAAACTGCGCAGAGTTATTTTAAATTTTGTTCCACACACCGAGCCAGCCCATACAACACGAACGCAGTCGCTGGCGACTGGCCTGATTCCTAGTTGAAAAGAAGTGACACTAAAGTAATGCGAAGTATGGGATGTTAGCCACTGAAAGTGTTTCCAGGGTAAACCAACGTAAAGGTCAAATTGTGCCTCGTGAGTACAAAACTCCACAATCCCTCGTGAGTACAAAACTCCACAATCCCTCGTGAGTACAAAACTCCACAATCCCTCGTGAGTACAAAACTTCACAATCCCTCGTGAGTACAAAACTCCACAATCCCTCGTGAGTACAAAACTCCACAATCCCTCGTGAGTACAAAACTCCACAATCCCTCGTGAGTAAAACACTCCACTATCCCTCGTGAGTAAAAAACATCACAATCCCTCGTGAGTACAAAACTCCTCAACCAACCTCAATGGCCAATTATGTCCGACCTAATGGGTCCTCCAACAATGCCAACAATTTACAGTTCTAAAAAGAACTTTTGGTTATAAAGGTAGTTCTGAAAAGGACTGTTGGTTGGAAAGAGGATAGCAAAGAGATTTTCAAAATTTTTAGTTCTGTTAAGAACTATTGGTTACAAAATTAGTCCTAAAAGGACTTTTGCTCGGAAAGAGGATAGCAAAAAGATAGAAATTTGCAGCTCTCAAAAGAACTATCGGTTACGAAGTTGACAGCGTAAGTCAAGGCAGAAGATGGACAGCCCTACAGATAAAAAATATTAGATGCTCACATGTTAGTAGGTATGTTGCTTTATAAATTTTGAGTTGAAATTATGTACTACTTATTTTCAAGTTTAATAATTCAGAACCTGTGCAAATCAGTAATAGGATAATTAGTTTAAGATCAGAATTGACAAAGGCACATGTTGCATGTGTGTGCCTAGTTACTGTTGATTTTTACATGCTCTAAATTATGTAAAACTTGAAAATTAGTAGTACATAGTTTCAACTCACAATGTATAAAGAAACATACCTACTACGTATTTAACAAAATAATAACTTCGTATTAAGAATACGGGAGTCACTTCGTCTCTAGCTGTAGGCTGTAATTTGTATTTAGATTCAACCTGAGTTTATTTGGCACGCACTACTTATTTAACAAAATAATATTTGCCAATTAAGACATGTTAGTAGGTATGTTGGTTTATAAATTTTGAGTTGAAATTATGTAATATTAATTTTCAAGTTTAATAATTCACAACATGTGTTAATCAGTAATTGGATAATTAGTTTAAGATCAGAATTGGCAAAGGCACATGTGTGTGCCTAGTTACTGTCAACTGTTGATTTTCACATGCTCTAAATTATGCAAAACTTGAAAATTAGTAGTACATAGTTTCAACTCACAGTTTATAAAGGAACAAACCTACTACGTTTAATTGGTAATAGTGAATTACCAATCTATCTTTAGCTGTGGGCTTAAGTGTGTAGTCGAATATGTCTTAAGCTGTGGCCTGAGTTTAATGGAACATACCTACTACCTATTTAACAAAATAATAATTGCCAATTAAGACGTTGTAGGCTTCAGTTTGTAGTGAGATCCAACTCTTCTGTGGGCTTTACTGTGCAATACGGCGACCAACTAATAAATAGCTTACGTAAAAAGTGTGAAAAGAAGAAAATCAAAGTCAAAATAATATATTAGGGGTCGTTCATAAATGATATTATCGAAATATCTCCATTTTTATGACCCTATGACTCCCCTGTAATCAGCTTAACCATTGCGTAAATGGCTATCTTTAACATTATTCTGAAAAGCTGCCACCCACCCTAGTAGCTTATGTAATATGTGTCTCTTTCCTTAAAATGTCAAAAATGTACACCAAACCAACCCTCGACAGGTTGTTTGTATCTGTTATAATTGTCCGCTAAATTAAGCTGTCATAGAAAACACCTACTTCAAGAATCAACGTGATGACATTGAAACTCCCACTCACATTGCCACCACTGCGCACTGCGAACTGGAGTTTCGATGTAATTGTTGACGTTGCCCGTTGCCATAGTTTGACCTTGGGATTGTGTGTTGGATTCAACTTTGTTGTTGATAATAATTTGTAGATTATCAGCAACAAAATTACTTTTTTTATTTCTCAACTTCTTACTTTTGAATATTTTTTTATTATTTTGTCACATAAACATAATAACGTATTATGTATTAGCTTATGACGGTTCCCCGACATTAGACATTAGTCACCATAACATGCCGTATAAAAACGGTAACGCTTCAGTGAGGCATCGTTAAAAAAAAGTGACAGCTAATGTGACACAGGCTTATGACGGTTCCCCAAATTACATTAGTCACCTTACTGAAATAGTAGTATAGATAAAAATACCAACGCCACCGTCACTACAGTTACACACCATATAGCGGACGTGATAAATTTTATCAGTAATTTCACTGCCAACTTTAATAATTCACATTTAGCATATAGGAAATACAAAAGGCAGGGCCAGACGAAGGAATTGCTTTTAGGCATAGCAATTTGTTTCCATACAAAAACCACCATTTTGATTTTATTGATGGTTTTCTTTGGTAAAGCAAAATGTTGTAATATCATGTCTTTGAAAAGTGCAAAGTGTTCTTTTTACTTGATTCATAAAAGTGTGCAATGTTGTATTTACATGTAACTAATCTGTCTATATAATTTCTATAAATGGTTATTGATAAAATTACTGATTAAAGATTTGCGTCCAAAGTTGCCAGCCATTAAAAGCCAATTTTTATTTTATAGGCACTGTAATTTAATTCATTTTGATCAGTCAGTCAGATACAGTCAATTGCTCAACTGTAACCTTTTAATTTTTTTCTATATAATAAAAAAAAAGAAACAAAAATTAGTCGGATTTTAAAAGCACAAATTTTGTATAGGAAATCATCATGGGATTTATTAATTATTATTAATTTACAAAAATTCTCAACAATCTACCAAAATAGTGAGCAGACACCACTGAAGATACTCGTGTTGGCTAGCGCACTTATAATAGTGAGTTTTTTGGGACAAGTGAATTTGACAGAAGGAGCATCTGTAAAAGCTACTGCTACTGCTGCTGCTGTTGCTGTTGCTGTTGCTCCTGCTCCTGAACCTGTAAAAAATGGGTCTAATGTTCAACCATTTAAGTTCAAGAATAAGTTGTAGTCCAAGTTCAGAATATTCAGATTGTGTGCTGCACGGCTACGATTACTGCGATACTTCTTCGTATCCATACCAGTGTGTGGACGATTGCCCATCAGAATATTACTATGATGGGTATGGTTGCATTTATTGTGGATATCCTAACTACTGGGATTACTATAGCAAAATTTGCTACTATGGATACTACGACTATGGTTACGGCTATGATGATAGGGACTGGGTGTAAGTGATGATAATTAATTATTTACTGTACGATAACCATATGTACTAATTAATTACTTACTACTTACGCCGTGAAAAGAATATTTTTCTCTTTGCAAATACTTGCAAAGAGAATTTTTTACGTTTTTTTAAAACATGTACATATATAAAACATTTTGGACTTTTCAAAAAGATGTAAATGTAACATTTTGCATTTTTCAAAAACATTTAAATGTAACATTTTGCATTTTTCAAAAACATGTAAATAGGACATTTTACCCCTTTAAAAACCATGTAAATAGAACATTTTACCCCTTTCAAAACTATGTGAATAGAATGTTTTACACTTTTCGAAAACATGTAAATGTAACATTTTGCACTTTTCAAAAACATGTAAATGTAACATTTTGCATTTTTCAAAAACATGTAAATAGGACATTTTACCCCTTTAAGAACCATGTAAATAGAACATTTTACCCCTTTCAAAACTATGTGAATAGAATGTTTTACACTTTTCAAAAACACAGTCCATTTACACAGGCAATTTTTCACATTTTTAGTCAGCTTTTGGGAATTCAAAAGTTTGAATTTTTGTTGTGTAAATGGCTGTATAACATTCTAATTTGGAATATTTTTACCTGTTTTTGCCTGTAGGATTTGGACAGCTATGGCTGGCTCTGGTCTCCTTAGTATTCTGGTTTGTATCGGGATTGGAATCGCTTGTTACAAATGTTCTGGTTGCCCCTTACGCCGTCGGCTAAATCCGAATTCGAATCAGTCTAATTTCGTAGCACCTCCGTCTTCAGGGGTAACCTTAGGGTAAACTCACTTTGGTGCGTATATTACACAGCTTTAATTTTTCTTACAAATGAATCCTTTTTTAATGAACATGCTACCATTTGTATTAACCCGCACATTTATACAGAAAGGAATTTTCATTGATTTTAAAACGTGTTTTTATGCTTAGGACTGGACCCACTTGGTAATCGTGTAGTACTGTCACCAGTAGCTCCACAACAACCGCAACAAATGATTTACGCTGTGCCACCCCAACAACAACAACAACAACAACAACAACAGGGGATGAGTGGCATGTATCAGCAACCTCAACAACAGCAACATTAATAGCTACTTTTAATTACCTGTATATGAAATAATTTTAGGCACCCCATACCATACCTCACCTATGTAAACAGCTACCGATGTTTAAAGTTTTGAAAAAATAAACCAGAACAAGACATTAATTACCTTTGTAAATTGCAGTTATTTTTATATTAATATTAACGTACCTACCTACGTGGCCGTGGGCTTCTATTTAAGGCTAATATCATTTTACACTTACAATATACAATACATTTACATAATATTTCGACTAACAAATACAGGGCCGGAAAATGCGGCGAGTGTAGGGAGCCCCTGCTGCTTGAATTTTCAAAAAATATGTAAATGGAACATTTTGCAGTTTTCAAAAATATGCAAATAAATTTGTTTTGTACATTTTAAAAGCATGTAAATAAAGCATTTCCCACTTTTCTCAAAACATGTAAATACAACATTGAGCACTTTTCTGAATCAAGTAAATCAAACATTTTACACTTTTCAAAAACATGTAAAATACAACATTTTGCTTTAGCAAAGAAAACCATCAATTAAATCAAAATGGTTGTTTTTATATGGAAACAAATTGCTCAGCCTCAAAGCAATTCCTTTGTCCGGCCCTGATCAAATATACTAATGAAAATACCATAACCTCACCATCACTACAGTTACACAGCATATGGAGTACGAGATAAAATTTATCAGTAATTTCACTGCCAACTATAATAATTCACATTTAATATAGGAAAACCCAAACGACAGGGCCGGACGAAGGAATTACTCTAAGGCAGCAATTTGATTCCATACAAGAACCACTATTTTGATTTTATCCATAGTTTTTTTTGGTAAAGCAAAATGTTGTATTTACATGTTTTTGAAAAGTTTAAAATGTTTTATTTCCATGTTTTTGAAATGTGTAAAAGGTTTTATTTTGCATATTTTTGAAAATTCAAAATAATCTTTTTACATTTATATTTTTGAAAACTGCAAAACTTTTCAATGACATGAGTTTTGAAAATTCAAGCAGAGGGCCTGCGTTTGCCGCTTAATCTGACCCTGACAAAAGATTGCACAAAATATGCATTGGGCTTGCTGAGCGAGCATCATTGTCATCCCTAACTAATCTGTCTGTCTATCTAATTTCTATACATAGTTATTGATAAGTACTGATAATAGATTTGTGCCAGTATAAAGTTGCCATTAATAGTCAATTTTAATTTTAGCCACTGTAATTTAAATCCTTTCAATGAGTCAGTCAGATACAGTCAATTGCTCGACTGTAAACTTTTAATTTTCTTTTTTAAAAAATTTAAACAAAAATTAGGTGCATTTTACAAGCACAAACTTTGTATAGGAAATCATCATGGGATTAGTTAGTTTTAAATCATTCACATCCTATCAAAACAATCAGGAGACATCACTAAAGATGCTCTTGTTGGCTAGCGCACTTATACTAGTAAGTTTTCTGGGACAAGTGAATTTGGCGGAAGGGGCATCTGTGAAGGCTGCTGTTGGAACTGTAAAAAATGGAACGAATTTAACCGGAACAGGAGGAAAGAATGGACCAAGTCCAAGAAGGACTTGTAGCACAGATTATGATTGTACAAGCTACGGCTACGATTACTGCGATACCTCTTCTTCATATCCATACCAATGTCAGGATTGCTACTATCCAAATTACTGGAATGGTTATACTTGCGTGTATTGTTCGTACCCTGACTACTGGGATTACTATGGGAAATATTGTGTCTACGACTCTAATTACGATGATGCGGTGTAAGTGATCGTGTCCTGTGTAAAATATATACAATTAATTATTTACTATACTTAAGAAATTTATACAGTGGTCTACACATAATATGTAATGCGCTCCCTAATGGTTTACGGCACGATGAAAATTTGTTTAAAAAAAATCTTTTGGAATTTCTTCAAATTTCCATCATTTTGTATAAAAGTTGTAAATAAAGAACTCCGTAATATTATTGCATATTTGAAATTTCAAAAGTTTTTAATACAAAGAAGCTGCACAATGCAAAAATATTTATCGTTCAGATTTTTGCGTTTAGGCAATATAGACGCACCTTGAAAAGAATATTTTTCTCTTTGCAAAAAAACATGGAAATAGAACATTTTGCACTTTCCGAAAATCCAGTAAAAATATATTAATCACTATTTAACAACTTGCAAATAGAACATTTTACATTTTACACTTTTCAAAAAACATGTAAATAGAACATTTTGCTTTTTCTGAAAATCAAGTAAAAATCAAATTAATCACTATTCAAAAGCTTGCAAATAGAACATTTTACACTTTTCAAAAAACATGTAACTAGAAAATTTTACGTTTGAAAAACATGTTTATAGAATATTTTACACTTTTCAAACAATTGCAAACAGAACATTTTACACTTTTCAAAAATACGTAATTAGAGCATTTTGCACTTTTCAAAAACACATAAATAAATTGCTTGGCGCACTTTTCAAAAACATATGTGTAGCGCTCTGCATATAAATGTAATGAAACGGACCTAGATCTAGATACACATGCGCTTGTTCACATTTAGGCAGCGGGCCTTACTTAAGAATAATTATCAAGTTTTAATGTGTTTGTTTTTAAACGGTTTACTTAATAATGAGCGAGATTGTTACCTGCTTTTGCTTGTAGGATTTATACAGCTATGGCTGGCTCTGGTCTCCTTAGTATTCTGATTTGCATCGGGATTGGAATCAGCTGTTATAAATTGTCCTGCTGTCCCCTGCATCGTCGGCTTTGGCCGAATTTGAATCAGTCTAATTTTGTAGCATCTCCAACTTCAGGGATATCCTCGGGACAAACTAATTTTGGTAACTATAACTATTACAATCATACTGCTTTTATTTCAGTCAAATTAATTTTTTGTAATAAATTAATTACTACCCTTTGTATAAGCTCGCATTTTTACACAGAAAGAAATCTATCAAATTTTAAAAAGTGTTTGTATCTCTCAATAGCCCCGCAACAACCACAACAAATGATTTACCCAACATTGCCACTCCAACAGGGGAATGTCATGCACCAACAACCTCAACAACCTCAGCAGACTCAACAAAATTAACAACCCCAACAGCAGCAATAAGATACTTGCGTTTATCAATGTATACAATCTTTAAAAGCCCCAAAATGGGGATCGTATATACCGCAAAAATCGATTTTTATCACAAATAAATACGTGTACCTACCACCCAAAATCAATGATACAAAAAAAGGTTAAGGGTCAATTGTTTTTATTATAATCGCATATTTCAGGAAGCTACTTTTCCATTCAAATAACAAATGTATTTGTAGCAAATTTATCACATTAAAAAGCATTTGGGGCAATGTGAGATTTTTTAAACTTTTTTATATGCGTTTAATTTTAGCATAGGAAGTATAGCGTATTATAGAAAGCTACTTTTTCATTGTAATATCGGATGCATTTGTAGCTGATTGATTACATATGTAGAAAAGAGCGGTTGGGGCAATGTGAGATTTTTCAAATTTTTTTATATACAACTATAAGTATACTGTAAATAACCGAATAAGAGCCCGTGCGCGTGTTAAATTTATTTTTTCCGGATTGCAACCCGGAGCATATTTGCGCCCGGCGCTTATTCTGTCATTTATGGTATGCTGTGTATTTACTGTATTATTAGTAGATAGCCCTTGAACTCTAGAAGGGCCTGTAGTAGTGAACGGGTCTATGGGAGGCCGCAATTTGAATAGTAGACGGGGTGTAATTTTACCAGAAATAAAATGTGGTATGCATACATTTGAAAACTAATTATAGGTACCGGTATCCGTACCGTAAAGCTTCTAGTAACTCCCGGGTTCCTATAATAACTCTCCTGGAATCTTTATAGCATTGAGTCAAATGAAGAGGACTTTATTTTTGTAACTGTTTGAATCGGATTTTTAATAACTTCCACTGGGGAGTTCTTAGAAGCTTCACGGTAAATGCAATAATTATTGATGAGTAATTTGATTAAATTTCTGCAACTTATTATGATTCAGTGATGTTTCAAAGCAATAAATTATTTATTTAGTTTATTGAGTGCTAATTGTTTCAGGACTTGAAAGCAAATTAGGTAATTAATTTGATAATATTTATGTTTTGAAAGGCACTGCCGGGACTGCCGCTTTAATCTTCGTATTATAAACCATATACGTCAGGGATCAAAAAATAGAAGTTGTACATAATTGTACTTTAACTTACGTAAGTGCTTAATTTATAGATAAGCGAGGAAAGGGGAGAATAATGGACTACAAATGCGAATTAAACCTATAATTACATGATATCTGGACAATGGAAATAATACAATACCGTGATAAAAGATGTCAATGTCATAATTGCCATTTGACTTATATAGCCACTAATGCACTTCAGTTAGACAAGGCAAAATGTTATCTCCTGTTTTTGATTAGTAATTTTAGTTAAGCATATAACAGCAAAAAATTGAGTTCAATACAGAATAAAGCAGTATGTATTTAACGGGGTGACGCACACAAATATCGTCAATGAAGAATCAAAATGGTCCATTTTTTTCTGAAAAAGAAATCCACTATGTAATGTATGAAAACAAGATCCTAAAATTACGAAAGAGAAACAATTTGCAATTTTTAAAAACGAAGTGAATGAAATATTTTGGAAAATTAAAAAAAACATTTACATAGAATATTTTGTACTTTTCAAAACAGTAGTAAATGGAATATTTTGAACTTTAAAAAATAAGTCAGTAGAGTATTTTGCACTCCTCAAAAATTGATTAAATGGAGGTATTCAGCACTTTGTAAAACAAGCAAATATGAAACATTTTGTAATTATTCAAAAAACATTTTGCAATTTCCAAAAAACAGGTAAACATAATAGTTTATCCTTTTAAAAGTACAAATAAATAGAATGTTTTGCAATTTCAAAAAACGTGTAAATAGAATGTTTTGTACTTTCAAAAAATAAGTCAGTAGAATATTTTGCACTCCTCAAAAAGTGTGTAAATGGAGGTATCTAGCACTTTAAAAAAACAAGTAAATGATATATTTTACACTTTTCTAAATACAGGTAAACAGAATGTTTTTCACTTCAAAAACAAACAAACAAATAGAATGTTTTGCACCTTTCAAAAAACGTATAAATAGAATATTTTGCGCTTACAAAAAAATTCGTGCATGGAACAGTTAGGACTTTTAAGACACTTAAGATTTTAGGTATTATACATCTCTGGTTTATTTGACATAGCTCGTTTTAGCTCTAGCTTTTTGATAGGGACCATTTTGATTCTTCCCTCAAGTAACTCACTGCATAACGCTATGATTATGTAAATTATTTTCTACATACTCTTTTACGCAAGGTCCAGAAGTCCAGCTTCTGAGTTTTGGGTGTGAACTTGCCGCTTTAATTTAATTAATAGTTACACATTGTAATTAAATTTTCTTTTACTGTAAATACATAATTCCTAATCTGTCTAACGTAATTTCGTCATACGTTATTAATGGGTACTGATTATAACTATTATTAGTCACAAAATCCCAGTGATAAAAATCGCAATACTTTAGACACTTTAGCAATGGAAACTAATCACCTTATTTATTGAATTTATTCAGTCAGACACAGTTGCTGATTGATATTGTAAACCTCTATTGTAGTTTACTAATAAATTCGACATAAATATTCAGTGCATTTTAGTTTATTAAAAATAGACTGAAAATATCTGTGAAATCATGGGACTTTTTAATTCCGGATCACCGTCATATTCCCAAAAATCATCTCTTATGATGTTTTTGTTGGCTAGCGCATTTATTGTTGTAAGTCTGCTGGGACAAGTTAATTCCGCTGAGGCAACTGTTGTGGCTGGAAATGGAACCGTGGCTGATCCTACTGTCATTAGTAGTGTAAATATTCCCGGACACAAATTGAGATTTGAACCAGGTCCAAGACAACATGGACGTGCCAATAATATAAATGATTATTATTCCTACTATTATGACGACGATGAATGGCAGTACGTAATTATTTTATTTAACTATTTAACGCTAAGGAAAACGTCCAAAAATAACGTCATTGGTAAAGAGGCGAAATTCTTAATCTGACAGGGGGGGGGGGGGGGGCGAAGGAATTGCTTTTAGGCAGCAATTTGTTTCCATACAAAAACGACCATTTTGATTTTATTGATGGTTTTCTTTAGTAAAGCAAAATGTTGTATTTACAATTTACATGTTTTAAGAAAGGTGCAAAATGTTCGTTTTACTTGATTCTGAAAAGTGCTTAATGTTCTATTTCCATGTTTTGAGAAAAATGGAAAATGTTTTCTTTCCATGTTTTTGAAATGCACAAAAAAATTTATTTACATGTTTTTGAATCGTCAAAATACTCTTTTTACATATTTTTGAAAAGTGCAAAATGTTCCAATTACATGTTTTTTGAAAATTTAAGCAGTGGGGGCTGCCTTTGCTGGCCGCACTATCCGGCCCTGGTCAAACAACCCTAAACATGTGAATTTTTCGACGACATCATTTGTGGACAAAACTTTAATACTAATAATAATAGTATGTGACTTGTAATTGAAATTTAAAACGACATGTTCTGCGTACTTGTTATTTTATTACAGTATGCGTAAATTTAAAGGTATTTGAGAACAAAATGAAACATAGATTTAAAGGTTTTTATAGTAAATTCACTTATGATTTATAAATTCAGCTTTAATATGGTTGTTTTCGTTTTGAATGTTCTTTTTTGAATATTAATCACGAATAAGTTTATTTTTAAGAAAATACGTAGATTTTGATTGTTTTAAATTTATTTTTATTTTTATTTTTAATAGTATATGGGTGTCGATGACTGCAACGGGTATTCTGAGCATTATCATAACCGTGAGTATTGCAGCTTGCTGCTTTTCATGTTCCTGTTGTCCCTTACGTCGTCGGCTGGATATATTCCAGAACCAGAATAAGGGGATGTTCGTTGGACAGTCTAATTTTGGTATGCTAATAAAAAATTAATTAAATTACATTTTAATTCAAGTAATCGCTACTTCTTCAGTTGATCATCGTCTGTGAAGAATCAAAATGACTCACATTAATTTTCAGCTAAAAACGAAAATACAAAAGGTTTAACATAATATGATACTCTTGAAGTGTTTAGAAGGAACATTTTGCACATTTTAAAATTATGTAAATGGGGTGTTGAGCACTTTTAAAAAATATGTAAATAGAATATTTTGCACGTATTTCCAAAATGCATAAATGGAACATTTTCCAGTTTTCAAAAGTATGTGAATGGAATGTTTAGCCCTTTTAAAAATATGCAAATGGAATATTTTGCACGTATTTCAAAAATGCATAAATGGAACATTTTCCAGTTTTCAAAAGTATGTGAATGGAATGTTTAGCCCTTTTAAAAATATGCAAATGGAATATTTTGCACGTATTTCAAAAATGCATAAATGGAACATTTTCCAGTTTTCAAAAGTATGTGAATGGAATGTTTAGCCCTTTTAAAAATATGCAAATGGAATATTTTGCACGTATTTCCAAAATGCATAAATGGAACATTTTCCAGTTTTCAAAAGTATGTGAATGGAATGTTTAGCCCTTTTAAAAATATGCAAATGGAATATTTTGCACGTATTTCAAAAATGCATAAATGGAACATTTTCCAGTTTTCAAAAGTATGTGAATGGAATGTTTAGTCCTTTTAAAAATATGCAAATGGAATATTTTGCACGTATTTCCAAAATGCATAAATGGAACATTTTCCAGTTTTCAAAAGTATGTAAATGGAATATTTTGCAGTTTTCAAAAGTATGTAAATGGAATATTTTGCAGTTTTCAAAAGTATGTAAATGGAATATTTTGCATTTCTTAAAAAGGTGCAAATAGAACATTTTACACATTTCAAAAATACATACAATATTTTCAGGTTTTCAAAAGTGCATGATTACCATTTAAAACGTATACCTCCAAGAGGTTTTTTCGACCTAGATCATTTTAATAATTGTATCTTAGGGTATTTTTGATTCCTTACTCACGCTATAACATTTACAATGTAAAACAGTAACTAGTTAAAACTTTAAGAATTTGTAATTATATATTTTTTAAATGCTTGTATTTTCTTACATAGGATATGATGCATATGGGAATCGTGTGATGCTCTCACCAAGCCCACAACAGCAAATGGTTTACTCTGCTTACCCCCCACAGGGGAATGTTGTGTATCAGCAGCAACAGCAATTACCACCCCAACAACAACAACAACAAGTTGTGCAACCTATGCAATCACCGCTGTTGGGATCGGTAGTGGTGGAACCCCAAAATCAATAAATTCCAATAGCACCGTCACTAAATTCCATGCAAAATAATAATAATATAATTCCGTGAAAATACACAAGTTATTAATTTATAGCCAATACATCAGCAAGTAATTAATGTACAAGATATTATATAAGAATTACGAAAATTCTAAATACTTAAATACAATTTGCCTCGGTCAACACCGTAATTATGAAAATGTGCAAAATTAATGAAATGTATACCATATACTCCAACAGTACTTAAATATTGCAAGCATTTTGTCACCAATTAAAAAGAAGGCAATTTATACGAATTATTATTAAAATAGTTACATTTCAAAATGATTTAATTTTTCTATTAATTTCTGATAGACACAATGGGAAATTGTACATAGTATTTAATTGTATTTATAAATATTCAATATAGTCATAACATAATGAGTTAATTTGCTAAATTGCAAAAAATGTTGTAAGTGAGGTTTCTGTATAGTGGCGGACTGTTTTAATTCTTTTAAAATAAATTTCAAACATCATCACATCACCTCATGAAAATTGCGTGTGGCTTTTATCATGAAATAAAATTCAATTTTACTGAAATTAGAAATGGCGTGTTCTTTATATAGTCACACCACGAGGCAATGAAATTATAACTAATTTTTTTTTCTCTGTGAAAGCCATAAGGCATTCAGTTTCTTTTCTAATTTAATTTAGCCCACGAAAGCTGAGAACGACATAACCTTTTTAGTTTTCAATATTTTGCAATTTTCAAAAGTGCAATTACTTGTATGTATACATATTTTATATACCATGATTTATTGCACACGATCTAAACGCCCAGAAACACTTGAGTCGAATTAAACTGGGTTTAAAAAATAAACCACTTAAACAAATCTGACATTTCTGAAATTGTATTCGTCCCATATGTAACTACACCACTAGACTGGCTGTCATACACGTTATTAAAGCATAGCATTTTGACACATAAGACACAAGCAATTTTTCAAAATTCACAAAGAAAAATGAATTTTTATTTTGCAAACCTTGTTCTTTTCGTCATTACTATTTCCTTCATACAGCAATTACCATGCAATCCACAACTTCAACAAAAATTTCCCATTGAACACGAACAGCGCACGTACCTTCTAGAAGATGCATTGTACCCGCTACAGGACTGTCAGTTTGTCCTCATGATTGAAAATCCTCACCAAGAATTCGGCTCCTCTCTCCTGCGAATCCTCAGTAATATTTGGCACCGTTTCAATTCAACGGTTCAAATTTACACCGATTTTAACCGTTTGAACCGATGGGGTCAGTATCTCAAGTACCATGAAGTGATTTGCTACGTGAATATTGTCATTCCATCAGTTCCACAAACACAGACCGAGACCAGATTTATAAATTCATTCCTTTTATTGGATCCATACCTAAGCCTCCCCATACTCAACAACATCCAGCCAAGCGTCGATATCGTGATAATGGTTAGGCCAAAATCCTTTGGAGTTGAAAATCACCTTTTTCACCTAAGCTTTGTTTGCAAGATGCCACTCAATTTTATTTCAATTCAACTAAATACTGAAAACCAACAGTACTTGTCAGATCCTTATATGTTTAAAATCCAGCTACAATGCGAACAGGCGCGTTTGTGTCATGTAGATCTCCTACAACAGTTTCCGAACTACAAGTCAAGTTCTTACAAAATAATTACAAAGAAACTTCAGCAGTTTCGATCAAATTTTTACCGATCATCAATATCGGTTCAATATGGCTATCCACATGACAGTCTCCGCCACATGCAGAACCGACACAAATATCTGACGGCCGTTCAAACCTATTTGTCACATAACGATGCCTTGCCAATCATTCAAATCCTGCAGATCATTGCTCATCGCTCCAATTTCACTCTCAGAGAACATCGCCAAGGCGCATCGGACACGGAAAATTGCAGGGAAGGATTTATAACGCTGTCTGCCTTGGGGTTTGCCCATAGTAAATATAGAATAGGAGAAACAGTGGGGAAAAGTTCTGTTGAAGTCTTCTACGCAACTCGTATCAGCCCACAATCAGACGAGAATGGGGAGAGCAGATCAAGCTTGTACTTTCTTGTTTTGCCATTTGATTTTCGAGTATGGATCATTTTCTGGCTGTTAGTTGGCCTGTATGTTACCCTGTTAAAAATCAGCCTGGATGGAGTAGGTCTCCCAACTGCGGTGGAACTCGCTCTCGCCCCATTCACTCTTCAAACGCAGACCCTTTTGGAGCGGCTAAATACGAGTCACATTCTTTTGTACACTTTTTGGGTCGTGGTCGCCATTCTCCTCAACGCCATATTTAGCTCGCATTGGCAAAGCTACCGACTCGTCGTCACCCCTATAACTATGAAAAAGACCTTGGAGAATTTAATTCATGAGAATTTTAGTATTCACACTTGGGACACGAGAGAACATGTGGCTGCAACTGTTCGACAATTAGAAATCCAAGCTGCGTCGTCCTCCAATTTGAAACGATTCAAGTTAATTCAATCACATCTCATATCTGTGGGCTCATGGTCAGAAGATGGGTTTCGAGAAATGTATGCAAAAGAAAAATTTGGCTTTCTGATTCAGAAAGAAGAACTTCAAGTTTATTCAGAGCTGATGTGGCATATTCATCAAAAATCCTCTTCTGTGACGAATGAAACATTCTTTGAGGCTCCTTATGCATGGCAATTCTATATGGGAAATGGAGATGTGGCTTTTCAAACCTTTGTTCGTCTTTATAATGTTGGAATTGCCAAGTTCTGGTCTGATATGCGTACTGCTTCTTCAACGTGGAGGTTTAAGCAATTTTTAAATAGCTTGTATAGCGATGTATCCAAATTCAAAAGAAATAATGATACTAATGCGGAAGACAAATCTCTTCCCCTTAGTGACTCTCTGGTTGCGTCTGCATTTTACTGTTTTCTCATTGGAGTTGTACTTGGTCTCGTTGGATTAGTTAAAGAAGTCATACAAACTTTTTGGAGTATTACTATGTTGTTCGAAGTACTGCCGACAGAGCAGCGGACGGAATTTGTCAGGGTTAAAACGAGAAGTTTTCTGTGTATCCAGCTAGATATTATCGTCTGTGAAGAACCAAAATGACCCATATCCATTTTTAGCTAAAAACAAAATTCACTATCTACAGAAAACAATAAAATAACATGTTCATGAAAACATGTAAATAGAACCTTATGAATTCTTCAAAAACATGTAAATCGAACATTTTAAAAAAACACTTAAATAGAACATTTTGCATTTTTCAAAAACATGTAAATAGAACATTTTACACTTTTAAAAAACATTTAAATAGAAAATTTTGCATTTTTCAAAAACATGTAAATAGAACATTTTACACTTTTAAAAAACATTTAAATAGAACATTTTACACTTTTCAAAAACATGTAAATAGAACATTTTACACTTTTCAAAAACATGTAAATAGAACATTTTACTTTTAAAAAACATTTAAATAGAACATTTTGCACTTTTCAAAAACTCGTAACTAACATTTTACGCATTTTTCTCATTTTGTTTTTATGACATAGCTCAATTTAATTCTAGTTTAAATTGGATATGGGTCATTTTGGTTCTTTTACAGACGATATTTACAATACATTCAATTTTTGTTTTTGACAGTTTTTAAAAGTTTTATTACAAAAATTAAATCATGAGCACATATTATACACATAAAACACACAAATATAGTTTACATAAAGTCACTTGTAATAATAATACACATGGCATTCTATCACTACGTGCAAAAGTGGCATCTGTTTTATGTGTTTCTAGTATCTCGAGTCAAAATAATAAATAACATTCAATTAAAATTTCAATTTAAACGTGATGAGCAAGTCAACCACATTTTGTGCCACAAAATCCAAGAAAAGCACAAGCAGCGTAGACATCTTTTCCCTCAAGTAAAATCCACCCACTTGGATTCCAACATTTGGGATTGACTGAATTTGGCGCTCTATTTCAAACGTAAAACAATCTTTTTGCACTATAATTCTTTTTCCCCAACGAAGTTTTCGTGAAAAAAAAATGAATGAACTGAAAATGAACTTGAAGGTGACTAAAGTTGAGACTTTCATGAGGTTGCAATAATTGGTTAACAAACTCCACGCATTTATAAAAAGCACAAATTACAGCAAACGCACATTGTAAACGCGACACCAATTTCCACGCTAAAGAGCATTGCCAAATTCGTCCTGTTTTTGTGTCAAAATCTAATGGAACAAAGCATAGCGTTGAGGCAAATTTAATTATTTTAAAATTGGCTTTGTTAAATGAACTGGCCATTTTTAATATTTCTGGTTTAACTTTTTTTATATATTTATTTTTTGATTTTATTAAGCTGGAAGTTAAAATTTAAAGAATTACAAAACTTTAAAAGAAAAACAACAAAAAATTGTCTACGTTGAAGTTTGAAAAAAAACATATAGTGAATTATGTAGCCCCTATAATAAGATTTAAACAGTTTTGTTTTTCTTTCTAAACATGTAAGAAACCACTAAAACTTCACAATATTAATAAGTCGTGAACGTATGAAAATCAATTTTTTTATAAGACCTTCACGACTAAAAATAGCTTACGTCTTGGCTTAGTCTCTTTTAAAAAATATTCATTGCATATGCGTTTATATATATTCCAGAAAATAGAACGAAGAATATCCATTAAAGTTGGTGAGGTTTCACTACCTGTACAATTTAAATGTCTATAATTTCTTTGGGGCTATTTCTACAGTTAATATTTACGGTAATTATTGAAAAACTTTTGATTTTCATAGTATGTACGTAAAAGTCTTATAAAACAGGGATTTGCTTGCTTAAAAGCATAGAACCTTAGAAGCAGTATCACTGTAGCCTATTCACAGTATGTATGTCTAGTAATCGATGCTTTACCGAGGTCTGGCGTTCAATAACATAACTCGATAACAGTTTTTGTGTTTTTAATTTAGCATAATTCTTCATAATTCAGTTCACATTCCTTCAAACTTTTATTATTCAAATTTCAGTGATTTTTTATTTTATAATAAATTACATTCATTTACCTTTTATACATAATGGCAAAAATTTTCTTTTACGAGTGTCCTTCTATAATAATTTCTCTATATTTCCGCTTATAATTATAAATTTTCTGGATTTACATAATTATTATTTTTCTTGATATTTATTTATTCTATTTATTTAATTCATACTTGCGGATTTATTTTCCTCTTTTATTTTTCTAACTATAATAATTATCATTACATAATAAGTTAGTTCTACGTCGTAGTGTTCTATTTATCATTTCTATTTAGTCCACCGTTTATATTACTGTGTGCATGACGTTCAATTATTTATGTATATATGTATAGTAATGTATGGCTACGAGGCTTCCTAGACTTACGGCTGCAGTTGAGAAACAGTAGAAGTTTTGTATTTTTAATACGTGCCCCTATACGTCTGATAGCCTTTTACATACCTACTTGCATTATACTACCTCACCCTCCTACACTCATGTAGTACAGTAGCGGCAAGCGAAAGGGAGGTCTAGCAAGGATAAATTTTCCATGCAAGTAAACCGCAGCTTCATCCTTGCCAGACCTCTTTTTCGGTTGCTGCGCCAATAGTTACATTCGACGCCATGACGCTATGTTATGTTCGGAGTTTTTGTTCTCTGCCATTGCAAATTCTGAGACTACTGCATAAATAAAATAGTTATGCAACTGGAGTAGTTAATTAGTTCAGCTGAGATGTATAGATTTCATTTATGGCATCTTGGCAGCAAGCGCAAATATCCATATTGTGTGATGATTTTGATAATGATTTGTTATATATTGATATAAAAACGAAAGCAATAATTTAAGGTCATGTGATGTTAGCACGATTGGGTTACGACTTTATTTTAATTTGTATCTGTGAGTAAATTTAGCGAGAAGGTTTCAAAAGTGTTTGTTTTGTTTTACACAGTAAATGAAAGCCTTCTAAGACAGAAGGTATAAATAACGAGAAAGGTTAGAGAGCCGGATAAAGTGTGTCATTTGATAATGAACTTAAGGAGAAGCAGCGGCAGCAGCCCTGATCCATTGGTGGTAGTGACTGACGTGAGTGTAGACACTTGGGAAGCGTCCTTGTCCACAGGGTTGCATTCCCCAGGACACAATACCGCCCAAATATTGGTTGCCGTCGGCATCCGTGCAGGTCAATGGGCCACCACTGTCACCCTGTGAACCAAAACGCAACGTACACGGTTATTAACAATTTAGAAATCCATAAATATGTATATGAATGCAGTATGAGTTTTCCAAAAATAAAAATTTAGTATACTATTCTTACATTGCAAGCCCCTTTACCACCAGCGCGATCATTGGCGCAGATCATGGTAGCGGGAACATTGTGGATGAGGAAATAGTCCAATTGGCACTCTGAGTGAGGAATCACGTCCAACTCAACGTACTGGAGGGCATCAGGGATGATGACTGGAGTGCCTCCAGTTGGGTTTGAGTTACCCCATCCAGAATTAATGCACTTGTCAGTGGCAGGCTCAACGTTGTCCACGGATGGGAGGGCAAGGGGCTGAACAAGGTCGTTTAATTCAACGGGCTCGTCCAAAGTGATCAAAGAGACGTCATTTACGATGGAAATTCTATATAAAAATAAAGGTTGTTTTAGGTTAGAGCAACAACTAGCAATTTAGTATTACACGGCGGGCTTTTTGTACTAG
This sequence comes from Dicyrtomina minuta, assembly GCA_949802685.1. Taxonomy (NCBI): domain Eukaryota; kingdom Metazoa; phylum Arthropoda; class Collembola; order Symphypleona; family Dicyrtomidae; genus Dicyrtomina; species Dicyrtomina minuta. The sequence goes on along the minus strand of OX461808.1, from coordinate 24,127,883 downwards.
TGCTATAATTTCAATAATTATTATAATAATTTCTTACTGGTTGTATTTCTCGTGGATGGTGAATTTCTTGACATTACGTCTCTGTTGAGTTTCCTCGCTTGAGTTTTGAATGTTGTGTCCACCGACGACGACTTGAAGAACAGTGGCATCTTGATCCTTGACGCAGTGAGCAGCGCAGACGACGTGGGTGGCGTCCAACAGGGTACCTCCACACATGTGGTAGCGGACTCCAGATGGGGACAAGTTTTGGAGAGATATCTGCCATGGGAACTGTCCAGGGGTGGCATCATTACCCCCGATAATCTTCAGTCCATTTCCACTCCCGCCATTGGGACTCACTGGGAGGTAGTTCAAAGTGTAGCCGGCATTGAACCCTGGTTTAGCTGTGGTCAAATTTTGTAAAAAATTAAATTATTAATTCACTTGTAATGAAAATCAATGTGTAATATATAAAATAATAATTCCAGCTACCAATGTTAAAAATACGTTAAATATTGACTGTTTTAAAGTAGAATTGAATTAATTACAAAAGTACTCACCCAAGGCAAATCCGACAAGGGACAAAATCACTAAAAATTTCATTTTGAAATTGGTTAATAATGTTTTCTGGTCTGGAGCAACTGGGAGAGTGTGGAATTATTCTATGGGCTTCGCCCTAATATTTATAATTAATTAGTCTCAATTTTCCAGGTGTTTATTACCCTTGTAAATATTTGAGATTAAATTTCTATTATCATATTTTTTATGAAGCGTCGAGTGCTTTCTATTTAAGTAATTAGCCAGATCAATTTTCAATTACATAGATATATTTAAAAATAATTATTTAATCTAAATCCGTTTTGGGAGCCAATTGGTATTTTTAATCACAAGGATGCACTTATGTGAGTTGACTGTATTGCTACACAATTACCCGACCATTCAATTAATCATTAATGCAAAGGTCATAATAATATGTCATCCGTTCGTCTCATTATAATCGAGTGGTCGGCCACTGCTTTGAAACTACTGATTATTTTTTAAAAATACTTTTTATCATCAATCATGTTTTGACTCAATTTACAGTTAATTGGGAAAGATGACATGCCACATCCACATGCCATTCGTTGGAAGTTTGGGGGAAAATGATACAAACGGAATCAATACGAACGGTCAATAATAATTGATAATGGGCAATTATGTATGTTTCCATTAGTACACAGGATGATTTCAAGGGAAGGACGAACACCTGGGTACTTGAAATTTAGCATTAGCATTTGACTTTGACTGCGTATTTCGGTATTTCCAATTGACAGTATAGCAGTAGAGGAGATTCAATACATTGGAGCTGAACTGATAAGATCTCAATTCTCAACCTCAACTTATATTATTCAAATGGGTCTGGGTATGTAAATGAGAAGTATGAATTTCAAGAAAACCCCATTTAATATATTATTATGTATGTAATATTTTCTATATTGCTGGAATCCATGAAGTAGGAAGGTTATGAACTATATTTCACAGGATTTGGGATGTCATAATTCCATTCTACAACGTGACCAGGTTTTAATGCCTCATATAATATATGTGGAAATTGAAAATTGTGAGGCTTAATAATTATATGTAAAATATTAATTTTACACTTTTGTACATATCGTCTGTGAAGAACCAAAATTGCCCATATCCATTTGTGGCTAAAAACAATATCCACTATCTACAAAAATATTCAAATATGTCTTGAAAAGTTGTAAATAGAACGTTTTGCACTTTTTGAAAACATGTAAGTAGAACGTTTATTGCACTTTTTGAAAACATGTAAATAGAACGTTTATTGCACTTTTCAAAAACATGTAAATAGAACATTTTACACTTTTCAAAAACATGTAGGTAAATAGAACATTTCACACTTTTAAAAAATGGATATGGGTAATTTTGGTTCTTCACACACGATATATAAGAGAGAGATGCTTATTATACTATTTGCAAAGTTATTGTTTTTGTTTGTAGTTTACAGTATTTTTCCATTGGTATGTCACTTTGCATTTAAATGATGGCACATACAAAATATATCCCAGAACAGTTTCTCTAATGTCTAATTTAGAGAATAACATTATTTGTAGGGGCAACTAAACTAACGTATGATGGCCAACAATACATTTGCTCTTACCCCAAAAAAATATGTCTGGATCCTAATCCTGCCCCGAATTTCTATGTATGAAGAATAATTATGTTTGAAAACCGTATGCTACAAGTATTAGTGCATTTGTAATATATGTTTATAGTTTGTATGCATTTGCTTAATTGCATAGTATGTATATAGGTAATAAAAAAATTTAGGGCTGACATTGAGATTTCTGTAATTAGTCTGTAATATTATTATCACGCTGTCACTGTTAGTATTAAGCAATAAGCTGGGTTCAAGATCCCATTCTAGTTTTAGCTGTGCTTGATGGAATTAATTATTGTAATATTATCTCTTCGAGACAATTCTGATTCTGACTGCTTCTTTAATAATGCATTTGAATAGGTGTTAGGCGCAATTCCCTAACTACTTCTACACATGCACCTCGACTAGTATAGTACTCTTTTCGGAAATGATTATTATATCGTCTGTGAAGAACCAAAATGACCCATATCCAATTTAAGTTAAAATCAAAATGAGGTATGTCATACAAACAAAATGAGAAACATGCCTAAAATGTTATATAATTAGGAGTTTTAGAAAAGTGTAAAATGTTCTATGTGCATGTTTTAAAAAAGTGTAAAATGTTTTATGTGCATGTTTTTAAAAACGTATAGAATTTTCCATGTTTGTGAATGTTTTTAAAAAGTGTAAAATGTTGTGTGTGCAAGGTTTAAAAAAGTATAAAATGCTCTATTTAAATGCTTTCGAGATAACTTTTAAAATATTTTTGTAAATACTGGATATTTTTTTTAGCTAAAAATGTATATGGTTTATTTTGGTTCTTCATAGACGATAGGCTATACATTGTGTACTTTTTATGTACATATATATGTACCGTAAAGCTCCAAAATAAATGGATCCTTGGAGGATACACATGAAACTTTACCCTGGACACGGAATCTATTATAGAAGCCGGGGATCTATTGGAGACCCGGGGTCTATATTAGAGACCACGGGATCTACTACAGACACCCCTGGGATCTATAAGTGACCCCTGAATCTATTATATTGACCACCATATATTAATGATTTATTAGAGATACCCCCGGGATCTATTAGAGGCCCGAGATCTAATATAGAACTGGGATCTATTAGTGACACCCCTGGGGTATACTGGAAACCCTGGATCTATTTGGAGCTTTACGGTACCTACCAAGTGTCTGTGTAATAGTTAACAGTACACGGGCCTGTTGTAGTATACGGATCTGGATGGTCGGAATCTGAAATAGTACACGGGTTGTAGTACTATTATCGGAAATACGATACGTAATAATTATATATTATGTACCTACCTATGTACCTACCTACAAATAATTTGACTGATAAACTTAAGAGATAATGAAACACCTTGATTAATTATGAAATACCTTATAGTTTACATGTAAGAAATAAAATCATGCAATAATAATACACAAAAGATTGAAAAATAAAACAACAAGCGAATAGTATAATTATATATCAATAATAATAATATGGTAATAAATGGTATGGAGGACGGAGGAGTTGGAGGAGATTATTCTGGTTAAATTGGTTTATTGGATAGGAAAGAGGGGCCGAGGCTCGTTGATCTCGTATTCCTTGAAAACTGCGCTAAACTTAAAATCAACTCGAGTTTACTACCCTATATAATTATGCTACAGCTACCCTCTCACTTTCACTTAAATAACTTTTTTGTCTGCTTCAGCTGCTCATAGTTTATAATCTGCAAATTCAGAAAACTAGTAATTCAAATATTATTAACCTACATCCTTTTCATCATTTTTCTCATAATATTTGAAAACTTGTGATATTTCATGGGCTGCTGACATTCTTTGCTCTCTCGTTCTTCGTTCGTGAGTCCCCCGAAATCTATGCGGCTGTTGACTAGCAACCAGCAACTAGCAACTAATAGTAACTAGCAACTGCTGGACTACTGGACTGCACTGTTTCTGCAAATGACAAACATTCAGTGAAATTGTAATTCACATTTTCACAGACTTCTTTTTATGTGGCTCCCATTCGGATAATCGGATGTCTGAAAATCCAAATTGAAACTGCAATTTCGCTCTAGGTAAGGAAATGTCATTTGATTTAATTTTAAAATTTTAGTTTTGGTGCCTCAGTAAAGTTGATATGGTTAACGTTAGCATCAGCATCAAGCATGTGTATGGGTCATATACTCTGGCGAATTATAACTTGGTTGCTCTTGCCGTTACTATTTATAGACAGGTTATTATTTAGTTGCAACGCGATTGTCTTATTGATTTATTTAATCCAGTAAAGGTGCTTTTGCTTAGCTGTCACACTGCTCCAATTTCATCCATGAATGCATTTGTGATTTGACTGCTGACTGCTAGTTTTAAAATTACAGTTGATAAACTGTGGTGTACTGTTGTAATTTGTGTACAAAGAACAATTGTTCTTTTCGTTTGTGATAGTGCTTTCACAACCACAAACACAAACTAGTAAATTGGATTGTGCACAATCACAATGTGGAACAAACACGCAGGACGACAAACAAGAACAAACCTGTTTTTGTCATTCGTCAGCACAGAACGTTTTGTGGACAAACACAATCTATCACAATAACAATCCTAGCTGAGAAAATACATTGTGAACAACGTACTTTGTGATTGTTTTGTTATTTCAGAAATAACAATCTTCCAATTTGTTTGTTCACAAATTACAACAGTACTGTGGTGCGCAAATAATGGAATAAGTGCGTATACAACTTATGATTATTTTATGTTTATTCTATTCTTAGAATCTCAAGTATGGCAAGCAACGGAATTTTCGGACCTGGAGGTCTTCTAGCTACACTTTATCAGCAGGAGCAGGACCAACTAAAAATCAATTCTGGATCCGATTCAGTTCAAGTCACCAACGATCTGACTTCTTCAAAACTCACTGCTACATCTGACTGTGAGAGTAGTGATTGTTCTCATTCTATTCCGAAAAAGCAAAAGCTCTGTGACTTGGAGGAAAGCCCGGCTGCTCCTGCTGGGTCCGATGTAGTAAATGTTAATAATGTCGAAGTTTCTACCGTTAGCGAAGCAGGTCTAAAATCCAACGATATTTCCCCCGCCGAAGTAGCGTTTTCTATTGACCATGTAAACTTATTTTTTATTGATCATTATGATAGAATATAATTTACTTAATACCGTCAATTTAATTTTCATCAAAATTTTCTGCGTATATTGATATTGTTTGTCTATTAATATAGGTGATAGGTGGCTACTTTTACTATTGTGCCTGGGTTAAAAAATATAACTTTCTTATTATTTCAGATCTTGGAGTCAATTCTCGACTACTTACCTCGACATCTAACCAAAGCTCGTCTCGTTTCTCACCGATTCAATTGTATCAGCACAAAACTACTTCAAAAATATCTCAAAATTAGTATTGACATCCCAGGAGAATTAGAAGTTTCCGTCACGCGCTACGCCCTCATCAAAGTATCCAATAATTTCGGTCTTACAAAGCAAGTACAAGTACAAGACAGCTAGGAATATTTATATGTCTGCTGTTCGTAGTGCAAAAAGGAAGTCTTGGACTGATTTTTGTAGTGGAGTGGGTAAGTTTGGAGATGCGGTTAAGTGTCTTCGTAGTCTGGAGGGTGGTGCCACTAGGACACCGGGGTCTATCATGGACACCGTGACAGGTCGTCCAACGGTGTCTATGGATGAGACCCTTGATGTTCTTTTGCGGCATCACTTTCCGGGGGATGCAAATGATCAGGCGTTCATTCCTGATCATGGGTTGCGATCCCTGGGCGCGTATGGGTGCTCAGGGATTGTCACTGAGTACAAGGTGCAGACTGCTGTATGGAGCTTCAAACCTTATACTTCTGCTGGTTCGGATGGCATACAACCTGTGCTTGTGCAAAGGTGTCTGCCGGTTATTATTGGGCGGCTGGTGGCTCTGTATCAAGCATGCTTGGCACTGGGCACTGTTCCGCTTTGTTGGAGGGTGGCTAAGGTAGTCTTTATACCTAAGCCGGGTAGGGGGGACTACTGTAAGGCCTCTGCATGGAGGCCTATTCAGCTGGCCCCAGTGTTGTTGAAGGTCCTTGAGAGATTGGTGGATGGGCACATTAGGACACCTGAGCTAGAGAGTAGGCTCAAGGCTAATCATCAGTTTGCGTACTTAAGGGGACTTTCAACTGATGCGGCTATACACAGGATGGTTGCATATGTTGAGAGGGCCCTGGAGTCCGGACAGATGGTCCTTGGTGCCTTTGCTGACATCGAGGGGGCCTTCAACAATGTTTTGTTCAGTGCCATTGGGGCGGCGCTGGACAGGTTTGGTGTATGCTCTTTGCTTAGTAGATGGATTGACTTTGGTCTTAGACACAGGCGAGCCGTGTCTGAGGTCAATGGTATTTCAAGACATCGGGATGTTGAAAGAGGATGTCCGCAGGGTGGGGTTATTTCGCCCCTCTTGTGGAATCTTGTTATGGATGGTCTGTTGACTAGGTTACGGCAGAGTGCGTCGTCTACTCTGTCGCAAGGGTATGCTGATGATACCGGTTTGCTACAAGGCGGCAAAGTTCTAAGTACACTCACACATCGGATCACTGATGGTCTTGACATCATCAGTGACTGGTGTGTGGAAGTTGGACTTAGACTGAATGCCGAGAAAACCTGGCTGGTGTTGTTCACGAGGAACACCAGGCTCTGTCCCTCCTCCATTAGGTATAGGGGTATGTGCCTGGAAGTCCGGCGCAGTGTGACTTACCTAGGTGTTGTCTTGGACAAGCATCTGACGTGGATGCCTCAACTGAAATCAGTTCTGAGCAGAGCGCAGGTGACTTTGGCCAGGTGCAAGCGCATGGTAGGGAGAAAATGGGGGCTGGCTCCAAGTGTTGCTAAGTGGACCTACACATCGCTTGTTCGACCTGTGTTTGAATATGCGATTGTTGTCTGGTCCCCGGCTCTTGAAAAAAGTTCGTATGTGAGAATGTTGAACAGGGCGCAGCACCAGGCGTGTCTCATGATTACCGGGTGTCCTAGTTCAACGCCGAGAGCGGCCATGGAATGTCTAATTGGTCTCATTCCCCTGGACATTTGTCTCAAGGCGGTGGCCATTAGATCTATGCATAGGCTGAAAACAAGGGGGTTGTGGACGGTTAATCCGTTTTTTGGTGGTTCGGGTAGTCATTCGGCTATTTGTGAGAGATGGGGCATAGGTGTCCCAATGCTCAGGATGCCTGTCGACTGGGCTTATGAGAACCTGGAATGTCGAAGGTTTACTGTGGCAATTGGGTCACGTGCTGAATGGGTGAGGGACCTGTCCCTTGAGGGTGGTGGTGTGGTGTGCTACTCAGATGGCTCACGTGATGGTGAGAATGCTGGTTGTGGGGTGCTTGTTGAGGATAGAAGCCACGGGGTGATATCCACCCTTCTGGCTGAATCCGTGTATTTAGGTGCTGATGCCTCTGTCTTTCAGTGTGAGATCTTTGGAATTTCCCTGGCGGCTCATTGGTTGCTAGAGAATGAACTCTGGGATCTCCCTGTCAGAGTCTTCAGTGATAGTCAGAGTTCTCTGCGTGCGCTATCTAGGCCTTACACTGTATCAGGTGTTGTAGGGGACTGCCACTCGTACCTCAATCGACTTGCTGACAAGGGTTGCAAGGTTGAGTTGGTTTGGGTCCCTGCTCACTCTGGGTTCAGGGGTAATGAGGAGGCGGATAGGCTTGCAAAGGCTTCGCATGATGGTAGTAGTGCTATGCAGTTTGGTCCAAGACCAATACTTCCAGTACCTATCTCCGCAGTCCATTGCGCTATTGCGGGATGGGCTAGACGTGAGCACGATAGACAATGGACTGGCTTGCGTAGTTGTTGGATGGCCAAGCTCTGGATATCGTCGCCATTGTATGGTAATGCCTCCTTGGTGCGATATCCTAGGGATCAATTAAGGTGGTTGATTGGGCTTGTTACTGGGCATGGGGCGTGGGGAAGCCATGGATGGAGGATAGGTGTATTGGAATCCCCATTGTGCGTGCACTGTGGGGATGAGGATGATACTCCTATACACTTCCTGACTTCATGCCCAGCCTTTGTTTTAGTGAGAAACCTCTACCTCGGTGGTTGTGTTATCTCGATGGATTTGCTAGGTCAGGCATCAGTGGGTCAGCTCGTGGCGTTCTCGCGTGCCACGGGCAGGCTCGCTCAGTGACCTGGTGTAATTGTGTTTTTCTATCTCTCTCTGTCTCTTTGTCTTAAGGGGGTGTCTGCGATAGGCCATTATAAATAAGGCCTCGGCGGCGTCAGTCTTCAACTGAACCCCTTCTAAATAATAATAATAATACACTTTATCAGCAGGAGCAGGACCAACTAAAAATCAATTCTGGATCCGATTCAGTTCAAGTCACCAACGATCTGACTTCTTCAAAACTCACTGCTACATCTGACTGTGAGAGTAGTGATTGTTCTCATTCTATTCCGAAAAAGCAAAAGCTCTGTGACTTGGAGGAAAGCCCGGCTGCTCCTGCTGGGTCCGATGTAGTAAATGTTAATAATGTCGAAGTTTCTACCGTTAGCGAAGCAGGTCTAAAATCCAACGATATTTCCCCCGCCGAAGTAGCGTTTTCTATTGACCATGTAAACTTATTTTTTATTGATCATTATGATAGAATATAATTTACTTAATACCGTCAATTTAATTTTCATCAAAATTTTCTGCGTATATTGATATTGTTTGTCTATTAATATAGGTGATAGGTGGCTACTTTTACTATTGTGCCTGGGTTAAAAAATATAACTTTCTTATTATTTCAGATCTTGGAGTCAATTCTCGACTACTTACCTCGACATCTAACCAAAGCTCGTCTCGTTTCTCACCGATTCAATTGTATCAGCACAAAACTACTTCAAAAATATCTCAAAATTAGTATTGACATCCCAGGAGAATTAGAAGTTTCCGTCACGCGCTACGCCCTCATCAAAGTATCCAATAATTTCGGTCTTACAAAGCGTGTCGATTCCCTCGAAAATCTAAATTTAGTTTTGAGAAATGTCACCGAAACATTTCCATGCGTCCGGTTTTTTCTTTTCACAGACAAAATTAACTTGCCACAAATTCAAAGTTTTTTAGAGGCATATGGACCGAGTATTAAAATGCTCTCAATAAATACTACCTACAACTTCAAAACGATTGCAGAGGAGAATATTCTAGCAGAATTGCAAACACTTTTGGTCAAGAAAATCCCAAATCTTCTACAATTGGTGATAAATATTTCTACTCCGACGCCGATCCCGATGCCGGCCCTTATAGCTGATCAAGACGGCAACCATAACGAAATGCAGTGCGCAATTGAAACCTATGAAGCCAAGAATAAAAATGAGCAGCTGGAAATTCAAAATCAACAGAAAAACTTTGTTCTACCATATTTAAAATCCCTCACTGTCCAGCACTGCTCATTTACAGTCTTTAAAAAAGTTTTGGATGCGTCAGTCAACCTTCGAACGTACAGGACGAGTGAACTTGCAAGTCATCCCCTAAGCAAAGATATATTAAATTATTTCATCGATGGTCCAGGGATTTCTCGACTTCATTTAGTAAAACATGTAGGATTCGATATCAGACCGGATAAAAGTAGTTTACACATGTTAGACTTAATAGCAGATTTAACTGAGAAAAATGATTCTCTCCGGATTCAATTCCTAAGAATAGGCTGTAGCTGTGTTGTAGTATCTCCTCATCTATGGCCACAAGTCTCTTCTAGCATTAATAGAATATTAAGAGGTACGGCGAAGCATGTCAAGAATCTATGTTGGGAGACTGCTCGATTTCTTCGTGGAATTAATTTCCCTGTCATGCCAAAAGTGGAAACACTCATTCTTGGAGGATCCCTTCGATTTATTCTGCTCCGTGTGAAGGAGGTTGAAAAGGGATTCTTCCCGAAAGGCTTTCACATCGCCACAGTGTTTCCTAAACTAAATGAAATTGGAATATTTTGTAGTTTGTTGGAAAAAGTTCCAGATATTTCCTTGAGTAATTTATTAGAGCTACAGGATGAAGCATACAAAGTGAAACCTGTCCAGAGCGTCCGGACCATTAATTTTGTTAATTGTGAAAGGGAAGTTTTTAAGAAGGAAAAACCTGTGTTTTCTCAAATTTTCCCTAATTCAGCGATTGTGTCGCAGTCCGTGAGTCGATGAATATCAACAACCGAACAACGTAAATCAAAAATACAAAAATTTACCATTACCATTATTATTTTTGCTTTTCATTGTACTTTTACGTTTTCGGTTCGGTACAATTACCTTGAGTAATATTACATTATTAGTAAAACACGCTAAAACCTAAATACGTACCTACCTATTTAACTTGTAGAATTACTGATAATGTATAAGCTTACTGGGCTGGGGCCAGTGTGTGTATTGTAAATGTTTATACCAAGGTCCTAGTTGTGTGTTAAATCTTGCATCAATGTAATAGTTACTTGTGATATGAGAGCTGTAAAGTTCAGTAGCAATGAATTAGCTGCCTATATATAATTTAATTATGTATATACTTATTTATCTTGATATTTTTTATCTACTGATAGAATTTAACATAATTCTCTAAAAAGCTCATATGTTCGGCTAGCATTCTTTTCGATAAAAATAATTTGACCTGTAAACTAATTTAATTTATGTTTCTGTTAATAAAATACTCCTGCTGTACTCCATTAGTAGCAATTCCGCATTTAATATTAAATTAATTAATTTAATACTTGTTTTAGTAAAACGCTAACAAATTAATGTGATTTTACGAATTACCTACAGTTTTTCCTCGTTCATACGAAGTGACTAAAAAAAGTGAGTTGCACAGATATTTCATAATGTCCGGCAGTGCCAACAATAACATGGGTTTCTGTAGTTTTAGCAAAACGTTTTGCAAGACACTGGTAATATTTTTGACTATGCTATCGTCCTCATGGTTTTTAGAAGTTTCTGCCAAGGGGCTAACATGTGAGTATAAATGGGAATGCTATGCAATTGAAAACTGTGTAAAAGGGGAGTGTGTTTATGACTTGAACAGGGTCGAACATGCAGAGTAAGTAAATTATTTAATTTGATAATTGATTATAAAATTTTCATTTTCATTAACAAAGAAAAATGAATACTGTATAAGAAAATCGTGTTTTTGTGTTCCAGACTTGGATTAATTCTTGTACTATCCATTGGGATTTCGGCACTCGTCGTCATTGGAATCGTCGCGATTTGCGTTCACCATTCTGCTTGTCCGTTCTACCATCCAAGAGATCGGCAACTTTTAATTGAATAAAATATCATTTTTTGATTTGATTTAAGTAATTATGTTAAATGCTGACCGATTTAAGTACTACAAACTTAATGATATTTATTAACTTGTAAAATAAACGTTAGTAGGTATATAATATTTTGCGTATTTCATTACTTTACATTATTAATTTGGACTCATATGTTTTAAGCAATAAAATACGTTATGATATTTTTTCGAGAATATGTAAAATTGTCTTGAGAATTTCGAAAACTTGGTTTGGTTGATCATAGTCTAATTTCAATATAGTGTGATAAAGTCGCTTGAGTAATATGATGAAGATATATTATTTTACTTCAAAATATTTAAAGTTTTTAATAACGTGTCGATTACATGCATTGACATTTGACAACTGTGGAAACTATTTTAAATTAATTTAGGTGTCGGTAGTCGGTGTCGATTGTTGATTACAAAAACAAAGACTCAATGCTTAAATTAGGAGATATACGTTGTATCTTGTATCGTGCATTAGTCATTGTAAATAGTTGGTCCGGGACAAAGATAAAATATTTTAGTCATGTAAGTAAGTCTAACTCGCTCACGATATAATCAGCATTGGTATTGCGTTTTGCGGTTGTCCTGCCTGCCATACTTACATATTCGTACATGTAAAACACAATACAAATAACCAAACCATTCTACAATTAAAACAATTTGATTTCCTGCATATCATGTAGCTCAGTAGCTGTGGAAAAATTATTGAAAATAATCAATCAGATATCGTGTGTGAAGAACCAAAATGACCCATATCCAATTGAAGCTAGAATCAAAACGAGCTATGTCATGAAAACAAAATGAGAAACATGCGTAATATGTTAATTAAGAGTTGTTGAAAAGTGTAAAATGTTTCATTTACATGTTTTCGAAAAGTGTAAAATGTTCTGTTTACGCGTTTTTGAAAAATGTAAAATATTCTATTTACATGTTTTTGAAAAATGTAAAATGTTCTGTGTTCTTGAAAAGTGTCAAATGTTCTATTTTCATGTTTTTGAAAAGTGTCAAATGTTCCAGTTACATACAGGTTTTTGAAAAGTGCAAAATGTTCTATTCAAATTATTTTAAGGCATATTTCATTATTTTTGTAGATAGTGGATATTGTTTTCAGTTACAAATGGATATGGATCCTTTTGGCTCTTTACAGACGATATGTGACATACTAGTTGTACTTGTAAGATTATTCACTTCACACCCCTTCAAATTAATTGGACTCACAGCTTAGGGATCTTCCATAAAGGATGTCACGGGTAGGGTCAATTGGTCTTCTTGAATATTGATGACATTGCATTTGCATGTTAATAATAGCCATTGCCATTTAAACAATCGTTAAGCTGATGACAGGGGTGTCAAAAGGCCATATAGGAATGGGGATATTTCGATTACATCATTTACAGACGATCTTTTAACTTCCGAAGTGTAACTATAGCAGCAGCCTACTGCCCCTTCCCCTGGTTCGTTTCTCTAATAAGGATTCATATTAGTTTTGCAAATATGTAATTTATACCCCAGTCCCTTTTATTATTAACTATTAAATGTACCAACAGCAATCAGCAAGCGAAACAGTTGCTACACTATATATATGGCTCGCACATATCCCGTGATATTAATCACGCCAAAAATTTATCAGTCACACTGTCACTGATGTCACACTGGTCACCTGTTTAAGTAATTGTGTGTTTAAGTTATCACTTTTTTATTCACCTGTTGCTCTCTGAACTCTCTGTCCACCTGCTCACCTTCTATAGCACTTGAGATAATTTTTAGTACTGTAGATTTTAATACTAAAAATATATACCTGCAACTTTCAGTCGTTCTGCAGTACGCAGTTATTTAGTCAGTCATATTTTGCTAATTGAAATACAAATTTAATACGAATTAAAGTTTCCTGTATTAGTTTCGTACCTGATTCGATTCCAATTCTATAAAAGAATAATTAATTATTCTTAACATTCGTAGTTTTGAGCTAAGAATTAATTACTCCCTTTAAAGTTTCTTGCACAATGGCAAACCTAGGAAAATCATTCGTAATTTTTAATACAGTATCAAAATGGCCCATTTTACTTTCGGCCGCAGTTTTATTTTTAACATTGGGAACGTCCTCTGCTGCTTCTAATGATGGCGACATTTGTCATTGGCACTCACAATGCGAAGGGAGTCTAATGTGCTATGCAGGGAAATGTGTCAACGGTGGGATGAGTGAAGAACGAAGTGATTATGAGCTCAAGTAAGTAATGAATTATTTTAAATAATAATAAATTATAATTAATAAATAATAATATTTTAAATTTTATTACCATTCAAAATCAATACCAATTACGGTAATTTAAGCGGGCGATATTTTGAGACTCGCGTAGCATTACAGAATATACGGTTTATAAGTATTTGATTTTTAGTAAAAACAAAATTTATAAAATCCAGGTTTTTGATTTTTTCTTTTGAACTTTAGACTGTATATAATCATTCCACTCTGCGTCTTCGTTCCATTTCTATTCTTTTTCACCATTCTCGTCTCGGCGTCAATTTGGGACACGATCCAATTACGAAAGAAATATGGACTTGTTATCAATGCTAAATCATTGGGAGGGGAGCCAGGGACGTATCTCGTAGTGACGGCGCCAGGCCCATCGGCAGGGCCATCCAGCTCATTCAACCATCTTCAAAATGGTCAAGTTAATGAGGGTAAATTTTAAAAATAAAATTATGAAGATTATGATAAAAGTTATTAATGCAATAAATTATTTTGCACGTTTTGGTTCGTTTATTATTTAATTAATTGATTGATTATTTCCTTTCAGGATTCGGTCAGCGAGTAGTTGGAAACGTGACAGTGGGCACTACGATGAATGGACAGATTCCGAACGCTTACACTTATCCCTCTCCCACTGCCCCTCCCCCTGCCTATTCAGAGAGTTATAATAATACTTACAATTACAACAATGGCTATGTTACGAGTAAGAATAATTGATTGGGTGTAATGTATCTCTTAATGTTAGAGTTTTTATATATCCGTAATAATTATAGCGTTGTGAGGGGTGTAATACCGACAAGAAGTCAGAATATTATTAAGTATTATTATTATTATCAGAATTCTTATACGCGATTTGCAATGCAAAGTTTAGCAAAGTACCAAAATTGATATATATTTATCTAATCGTAAGTAGTTAAGTATAAAGTATGGGTACATGAAGCGTATAGCATTATTATATAGCATACCGCATATCTCCTATAGTAGAACGACCGGCATTGTAATAATTAGTGACACGTAATGTTAAAGCACAGGAGACCTCCGCGTTATATTAGAGACCGGCGTTCTAGTAGAGACCCATGTAGTATTAGAAGATATACTCTAGGTATTAATTCCTATATATTTCTGTAAAGCATTAAATAGCTCCTGGTGGGAATTAGGTAATGTTCAACTTTATATTGCGTGATTTTGAAATGCTGCAAAATTTTCTAATTGCTTAATTTTAAAATGCTGCAAAATTTTCTAATTTCGTGATTTTGAAATGCTGCAAAATTTTCTAATTTCGTAATTTTGAAAAGCTGCAAAATTTTCTAATTTTGTGTTTTTGAAATGCTGCAAAATTTTATAATTTCGTGATTTTGAAATGCTGCAAAATTTTCGAATTACGGGATTTTTAAAAGCTGCAAAAATTTCTAATTTCGTAATTTTGAAATGCTGCAAAATTTTCTAATTACGTGATTTTGAAATGCTGCAAAATTTTCTAATTACGGGATTTTTAAAAGCTGTAAAAATTTCTAATTTCGTGATTTTGAAATGCTGCAAAATTTTCTAGTTTCGTGATTTTGAAATTTGAAATGCTGCAAAAATTTCTAATTACGTGATTTTGAAATGCTGCAAAATTTTCTAATTACGTGATTTTGAAATGCTGCAAAATTTTCTAATTACGGGATTTTTAAAAGCTGTAAAAATTTCTAATTTCGTGATTTTGAAATGCTGCGAAATTTTCTAGTTTCGTGATTTTGAAATGCTGCAAAAATTTCTAATTTTGTGATTTTGAAATGCTGCAAAATTTTCTAATTTCGTGATTTTGAAATGCTGCAAAAATTTCGAATTACGGGATTTTTAAAAGCTGCTAATTTGTCGAATTCCTTGATTTTCAAATACTGCAAAAAATTCTAATTACGGGATTTTGAAATGCTCCAAAATTGTCTAATTGATTGATTTTGAATTGTTGCAACCACCTGTTTTAAAAGCTGAATTTTTTTCAAATATTATTATGTTTTGATTGGATGCAAAAAATTCTAAATTATTTTGTTACAAGTTCTCGAAAAGCTGTAAAACATTTCCGTGATATCTCTTTAATATTACGTCTAATTAATTATCTAATTATGCAGTTTGTATGGTATGGTTTAATACTGATTTACCACTTTATAACGTGTACCTAAATATTTCGTAGATTAAAAAATAAAATAGTTACTGTAAATAATATTTTGACATTATTTAAACAATGTACTAAAAAATTATGTAGATAAGTAGGAAAAAGTCTGTGACGTAAGTCTTAAGTCTTAAGTTATTTTTGATTTTCAATTTTTGCTTTTATTTGACAGTATGTAAATAAAGACTGTTTTGTAACTGTAAAAAAAAACCTTTAACAACTTCAAAAATTAAACTTTTCACGATATTGACATTTGACATTTATTACATTGACATTTGTTACATTTTGCTTCTTCATTGTAAGATATTGGAAATTTCAACCAAAACCAAAGCAATCGATTAAACCATAATGTATTCGTTGTAATCATTGTTATTGTTGTTGTTTCCATTGAGAGTTTGCTTCTCCAATGGAACTCTGTGGAGGGGACTGTTATTATTGTTGTTATTGCGGGCAAATCTGTTGACAGGCAAAATCATTGGGATGACCTTTTCTGTGGTTTCTTTAGTTTTGGTCTCGTCCATTGTCTCTGTATTGATGATATTGATAAGATCACCTTCAGGGATTGGGACGGTCATAGCTTCTTTTGGGGCTTGGACCTCCATAACAATCTCTGTCTCGACTGGTACCGGTAGGGGGACCGGTGCGGGCTTGACCACGGGCTCAACAGTGGTCATTGGCTCCATCATCTTATTGTCCATCATTTTCATTTCAACGGTCCCGGCCTCGCTCAAAACTTTCTCGGTGGTAAGTCTGTTTCCGGCCATTTTAGTTGGTGGGATGATGGTCGCTCTTACTCTTGTGTCAGTCTGTCCAAATCGGAAATTTGGTACTTGGGGAAGTACAAAAGGGCGGGAGTTGTAGTTCATGTTCATACCGTTGTTGTTGTTGTTGTACATCTGCGGTTGGGGTTGCTGGGGCATCATATTTGTTGGGTAGAATTGTTGGTTTTCTTGACCTTGGAATTGACCCTGAAATTGACCTTGACCTGGCATGTTCATCATTGGGGTGGGCATTTCCATACTGTGGTAGTTCATGATGTTGTTGTACTGAGCCATGGTCATGCGCTCCAAGCGACGAAGCATTTTCATCTGGAGGCGGGTGAGCATTTGTGGGGTCATTTGTGGTCCCATTTGTGGCTCCATTTGGTGGGTCATATGTGGTCGCATTTGGTGGTGTTCCATTTGTGGTCCCATTTGGTGGGTCATTTGTGGTCCCATTTGGTGGGTCATTTGTGGTCCCATTTGTTGGGTCATTTGTGGTCCTATTTGTTGGGTCATTTGGGGTCCCATTTGTTGGTGGCCCATTTGTGGTCCCATTTGTTGGGTCATTTGTTGTCCCATTTGTGGATACATCCTGTTAAAAAATTGACCATTTTCCATTCCGTATGGAACTCGTTGTGTCTGCATTTGAATGGGCATAGACATCTCCATGGACATTTCAGTTTGACGCCCAAATTGCATCACAATGGGGAAGATGTACTTGTAGAATAGGGGTCGCTCAGCAAAGAATCGAAGGAAGACTGGATGGGTGAAGTACTGCTGGAAATATGGGCTGAGCAAGAATTGTTCAAAGGCGGGAGTGTTCAAATATTGTCTGAACAAAGGAAGGCTCAAGTATTCTTGGAAAATGGGCACAGTGTACAGTTGACGGAGGGTGAGCAGGTCTCCCATGTTCATGTCCAGGTTCATTCTCATGCTCTGGTCTTGCTTGATGCTGTTGTGGTTGCCGCCGTGGACAAAGCCATGGGCGTAAGGATGGTATTGCTGCTCTTGGGGTTGTTGTTGTTGTTGTTGTTGTTTAATGTGGTGGTTGAATTCTCCTTGTGGCATGAACTCAGACTCCATCCTTATCCTTTGGTCCATAGGCGCGTTGAATGGCATGTCGCGAGTCTCCATGTTATGAGGGCGGGGGCCGTACATTTGACCGTGAATTTCGTTGGGAATTTCATTTTGATTCTGGTAATCGAATGTATTTCTTGCTGGTCGCATGGAGTACATTTCATTCGGGGTTATTTGGCTTTGGATGTGGCGAGAGCTGAGATAGTCGAAAATATTTCGGTCTAATCCCATTCGGCCAGATCCTGGCATCATGGACAATTGCCCGCTCACGGCAGCCACGAGCAAGATAGAAATCTAAAAGCATGGATTTTAGTACATAAGTATACAATGAAAAAAATTGTGATAAATATCCTGTTTTTTTTTACATCTTAGGGAGCGTTCATAAATGACGTCCTTGGTATGGTTAGTGGGCCTTGTCGGGTATTAGTAACATCAACATGCCATGTTAAAGATAGCCGTTAAAATTATGCTAAACTGATATATAGCACGGGAGTGGGTGGGTACAATAAGGGTGATAATTTTGGTGACATTATTTATGGACCATCCCTATTATATTATATTAGCATAGTATATAGTATAATATATTTATATCGTCTATGAAGAACCAAAATGACCCATTTCCAATTTATGCTAGAATTAAAATGAGCTAGTTCAAAAAATACAGTAAATATGGCACATGCTTACAAAATGGTAATCATGAGTTTCTAAGATGAGCAAATTGTTCTATTTACACGTTTTTAAAAAGGTCAAAATGTTCTATTCAAGTGCTTTTTTCAAAAGTGCAAAATATTCTATTTAAGTGTTTTTTCAAAAGTTCAAAATATTATATTTAAGTGCTTTTAAAAATGCAAAATATTCTATTTCAGTGTTTTTTAAAAGTGCAAAATGTCCTATTTACATGTTTTTCAAAAGTGCAAAATATTCTATTTACTTGTTTTTTTAAAAATGCACAAGGTTCTATTTACATGTTTTGATAAACATGTTATTTTAATTTTTCTGTAGATATTGCATTTTATTTGAAACTAAAAATGGATATGGCTCATTTTGGTTCATCATGGACGATATCTTATTGAAAATTTGAAAGATTTGACTACTTTTAGTATTTTAAACATTAAAAAAAATACAGTTATAGTTAAACATTGTTACAACGTTGGACCATGCATTACGTACATAGAACTTAAAATTTCGTGAAATTAATTCAGTTTGCTTAATTAATTTTGCACTAAAAATCTTTAAAAACTATTCATATGGTAAAATGCTAACTTTACTACGCAGTAAATTTAAGCGTTTTAAGTGCAACCCTATACTTAATGTGGCATCTGAAATTAGGTACTACCTACTTTGAATTATCCACAAATAAATCCACACGCATGCATTTCTTAAATGCTAATATCGTAAAGCTCCAAATAACAGCTACGTGTCAAACTTGGCTTTAGACCCTGAAGTAATTAGAAGCCAGAGTATAAAAAAAATATCTATTTGATTTAATGCTAAAGATCCTGCCTGGGAGTTATTAGAGACCCGGGCATTTAAAAGATACCCGGGAATTATTCGTAGCTTTACGGTACTTAATATGATAAATCTTGCAAGACCAAAAATCAAAATCAACTTACGAAAGCCTTCATGATGATATTACGGATATATAGTGATGGAAAAATCAGGATATTTCTTGTAATTTTTATTGCTAAAGTTCAAAAAAAAGAAAGAAGAAATCTTGAAATTGAAATTTTTTTGAAAATAAGACAGACACAAACACAGTTAAAAAAATACAATTAGAGAAGTCAGTGAAGTCAGAAATCAGAAAAGCTTGCTATCCAGTTCTCTCAGCCAGTGGTCGAATAAATCCAAAGGCCTCGGTAATATTATAGTGAACAAGGCAACAAACGAAACTGTTCTCTGGTTCAAAATTTAATACCAGCTCATCTATTTATACTGTGTGAGGTATGCCCAAGAGGCATAATAATTATAATAAAAGCTAACATCAAACATTCTGGATTGGACTCTGGTCTGTTGGCTGGTTCTGGTTCCAGTAGTGCATAGGGCATATAGGTAGGTACATAATGTGCGGAATCTTCAATTTGCAATAATTATCAGCTGATCGTTGAACCAGGTAAAAAAATGTGCAAATTTGCAATATGACTTTACACTCTCCTCTGCGTCTTCTTTGAATCTGACTTGCTGCAGCCAACACCAACACCAACGCAGATGATGAAAATCTCATAAGCCATCCTTCAATTCAAGAACTCAAGAAAGACTCGACTACTTAAGGTATTAAAAGTTTAAAAGTTCCATGACAAGCAACTATAACTTTATCCATAGTTCGTAGTCGTAGGTAAGTAGGTAGTATATAGGTACTTTTACGTCACATCATCCAAATCGACATCTTCTCTGCTTGATACTTGATTCATATATGAAGAGTTGGTTGGCAAAACGGATCTATTCCATCACAAATTTTGCAGCCAATTTAGTAATTTAAAAAAAAATTGTTTTGGTTGAACTTTGACCTTTGCCATGCAGAACAGTAACGTATCTAGTTGAGTAGTACACGTTATGCATAGGGCCGAACGAAGGAATTGTTTTTAGGCAGCAATTTGTTTCCATACAAAAACCACCATTTTGATTTTTATTAAGGATTTTCTTCGGTAAACCAAATCGTGGTTGTAATTTACATGTTTTAAAAAAGTTTCAAATGTTCTTTTTACATGCTTTTTGAAATGTGTAAAATATTTTATTTGCATTTTTTTGAAAAGTGTAAAAAATTTTATTTGCATGTTTTTGAAAAGTGTAAAATATTTTATTTGCATTTTTTTGAAAAGTGTAAAATATTTTATTTGCATGTTGTTTAAATGTACAAAAAATTTTATTTGCATGTTTTTAAAATGTCAAAATATTCTATTTACATGTTTTTGAAAATTCAGGCAGCGGGGGTTGTCTGCACTGGCCGGCCTGGCCGCATTAATTTGACCTGACCGATATAATCTAATTTTGAAAAAAATTAGCTTGACCCGTTTTGCCAAACAACTCTTTACATTATGTCGTATGTAGGCTGTAGGTATGAGTTTACGTGTTAAGCATGTATGCTCGTAGCACTGAGCTGGCAACAGAAACAGAAACTTGATTGTTAACAATTGCTAACAATAGAAAATGCTCGAGGAAAAAGATGCTGCAAAAGGACTAAAAGGTAGGTCACCCCTACGAAGTCTCAAGAAGAAAACACGAACAATCAAAATCAACGCTGTGGACTGGATGCTGGAGACTACATTTTGCTGTTTCATTATTCGACATCGCATAACATTTACTTGCCTGACATTGACATTGATTGTGTACCGGCATATACACGGTCGGCCGATGTTGTATTGTCAGAATTAGAAAGACAGCGTAGATATTTGCAGATATAGCGCTTATTTGCAGGGATAAAATGATATAAATGCACTTATGTAATGGCATGCTACAGTCCCAGTTCACAGTATTTGATTAACATTACCAATGCAATGTATTGTAGTTCCTTTAGTAATAAAATTCTGCTTTATGCTATACAGTATATAATTACATATCTACGTATAATTTTTTTTCTTACATTTTTTACATTTAAGTAGCTTCGTCCTGGAAACGACCTTTATACATATTCTTGCATTTCTCGTTTAACTTTGTGTTTATGTGTATGTTCAATTTTTTGCTTGGTGAGATTTAGCATAGTAACCGTATAGTCTCGTTCACGTAGGAATAGGAAAGTCAAGTAGATGCAATCTGCAATGTAATTGTAATAGATTGAAGAATGAAAATGAAAGCCACTTTCTGAGCAGATTGCCAGTTCTGATTTTATTATGTATCTACCTAATTTATAGGTAGGTCTGTAGGTAGTTTAGTTTTTTGGTTTTTTCCAGTTATTATTATTGTTAATATTCTCTTGATTTTTTGGTGGAAGCAAATTATGCAATGATAGTAATTATTTTGTTATGAATTTATTGTGGGAGAGGTAATTGTAATTACTTTGTAGTAAGTAGATGTGAACACCTACCAATGCCAATGTTTAAAATGCATTAAGGTACAGTCAGTGTGTAGCCCTTTGCTCATCGTAGTCGTAGTAGTGTGTACTGCAGTGCAATGTTTGACTATACGGCTACATATGTTAATCTTTACATAATTGGTCCTAATTGGAATTTTTGCTAAAGATACTGTTCAATTTAGAATCAGAATCAGACTTACTCTTTTAGTTCGTGTTAATTTAGGTATAATTATGTTAATAAAAACGAAAAGTGTAATAACTGCATTCTGCAATGACAGTCCAGATCCGGGTGACGCGCAGAAAACAAAATAATAAAGCAGTAATTTCCATAGTAATTATTTTACAAGAATTTTTTTCCAAGGAAATTTGAATGTCTGATTATCAAATGGAAATTGGCACTATGTTGCCTGTAAGTTGTAAGGTTGTAGTAAGCACAATGCTATAATTACATTTTAAATGTGACAATTTATTGTTCTATGTGACTGTAGATAACAGTAGTAAGCTTATCGTAGCAGTAAAAGAAGTTTCAAGAATTTTAATAACGTAAGCAATAAAGCAATTGGGTTTTCCCGAAGGAGGCCGGGGGTAAACAATAATTTATTCGCTTAGTTTTAAATTAGAAATGGGGATATTTTCATGTTTTTTTTAAGATTGCAAATTGCTGTATTAGCATGAATTCTAAATGTGCAAAATGTTCTGTAAGCATTCTTTCAAGGTACGAAATGCTCTATTAGCATGTTTCTTAAGGATGTAAAATGTTGTATTATTACCATGTTTTTTAAGAGTGTAAAATGTTCTATTAGCACTTTTTCAAAGTGTGCAAAATGTTCAATTAGCACGATTTCAAAGTATGCAAAATGTTCAATTAGCACGATTTCAAAGTATGCAAAATGTTCTACTACCACTTTTTCAAAGCATGCAAAATGTTCTACTACCACTTTTTCAAAGTAAGCAAAATGTTCTATTAGCATTTTTTCAAAGTATGCAATATGCTCTATCTCAAATTTTTAAAAGATTTAAGCAAATCTTTCAAAAATTTGCAAAAACCCGATAGGGATGAAAATGCCAGCACTTTTAAAGCGAACCCTGGACTCCCTCAAAATATAGCTACACAAAACCTCTATTTACCATAATATGTTACATTTTTTGCAATGTTTTTTTTTATTTCTCCTGTCCTTTAACATCCTATATAATATATTATTATGCAATAAAAATAAAAGATTGTGTGCACTGTAGCATGTATTGTGTGTACTCTTGCATAAAGCAAAAAGTAAGCCGCAGCGAAGACGTGAAGGCGTACAACAGACACACTATACAGTACACAGAAGCAGAGCAGAAGTTTTTTGTGTAATAAGATTTACACGCTTTTATGCATTTAACAACTTTACTTTTACATCACATTACGCTCATGCAGCATGCACAATTTCGTGATAAAATTATACATATTCCCTCCCATACTACTTGTCTTATATTATGCAATAATTGCAAGTCTGGATAATTTTGTGAGCGATATTTTGCGAGATTAATAATGTTGGCAAAGGAAGCCTGCATATCACAATATTTTTAGGTATCTCGCAAAATGCCATGTGTAATATTAAAAGCAATCTTAAAGTTACATATCGTCTGTGAAGGACCAAAATGACCCATATCCATTTGTTTTGTACCTAAAAACAATATCCAGTATCTACAAAAATAATGAAATATGTCTTGTAAGCATTTAAATAGAACATTTTGCCCTTTTCAAAACTATGTAAATCGAACATTTTACACTTTTCAAAAACATGTAAATAGAACATTTTACACTTCAAAAACATGTAAATCGTAGATTTTGCAATTTTTAAAAATTTGTAAAAAGAACATTTTACGCTTTTCAAAAACATGTAAATAGAACATTTTACACTTTTCAAAAACATGTAAATCGAAGATTTTCCAATTTTAAAAAATGTGTAAATAGAACATTTTACGCTTTTCAAAAACATGTAAATAGAACATTTTACACTTTTCAATAACACGCAAATAGAATATTTTATACTTTTCAAAAACTCGTAATTAACATTGCACGCCTGTTTCTTATTTTGTTGTTATGGCATAGCTCATTTTGATTCCATGGGTTATTTTGGTTCTTCACGGACGATATATCACACGATGCTGACGACGATGCCGATGCAAAACAGGAACTAGGCACTTACATCCTTATCCAAAGTTTTTAAGTACAATACTGCAGTAGATATGTACGATCTTAATCGTAATCACAATGAAACGTTTAAAACACACACAATATATTCTTATTTACTACAAGTACAAGTAACAACCAGTTAAGCAATAGCATGCCTATTACTGCCTACATCTAAAAGAGTAATTATGTACTGCACACAGGTTTTTATACATTACTTTCATACATTCTTACTTAGGTCCTGTTTTTATTTTTTGCTTGCACGTACTTATGACTTTGAAAATGGCATGGTAAACAAAGGCAGAGAGTTGAGATATAAATAATTCCGTCTGTGTGATCTTCACTACTATCAGCCAGTGGGCTCATGATTCGGATTAAAAAATTAGCGAACTGCTACATATATAAACTGCCTCTGCATGTTGGGCTGCTACGCTACGGTGTCTTCCAAGAATTTATAATCTATTTCTGTTCAGTGTAGCTGCTAATCCCAATAGTAATACCATGTAGTGGCCAGGGAATATTCTGGATTAAATTCAGATGCTAAATACTGCATCGTTAGTGACATAACAGACGTACATTTAAATGAATAAAAAAATTGTTTGTTTTGTCTGAATACAAATCATTCTATTTTTGAGGTAGGTCTGTATCAACAAGACTTTTAAATACGCCATACCTATAAATTTAATAATTTGCGTTTTAATTCAGTAATTTTAATAAACATGGCTTTTTTAGTCTTTTGGAATTTTGCATGTATTTTAAAAAAATTCAAAGTAGAAAATATATTGTGTGGAAATCGAACATTTTTTCCTAGTTTAAAAGAAGGCCTACGAAATTCTAAATTAACATGTAAACGTCAATTTTTGTAAGAAATTCAGATACAGCCTATGTAAATTATTAGTTGATAACTGCCACACTTAAAGCATTATTATACTTCGTATTGCGTGTCTTAAAACCATGGGATGGCTGCTATCAACCAGGAATGTGTTGTAAACACGAAATGATTTAAATAGTTGAAGGATAAATAAAATATCAAGCTGAATTTACCTACAAAAAATTTACAATTTATTCAAACTAAAAATTTGTAGCTTCCCAAAAGAAAGTATACTAAACTGCTTCCCCGGGGCTGGGTCCGGGTTTGTACACAACCAAGTAACAAAAACAGATAGAATATTTTATCAATCACAGTATTACAAATAACATACCTACATGTACAAAATAATGCAGTTCTTAATCATTATTATTTATTTTATGCACAGAACGTACAGTTTACAGTGGTAATTATATTCGTATTTATTAACAAAGTAAGCAGGTAGGTTCTATGTATTGCATGTCGAAAATACAAACTTTTAGTATATTTTTATCGTCAATTACTTTAAACTGTAAGTATTTATCCTCATCACTCATCAATGAATTTTCAGCAGCATAGGTAACTATACTCACTACTCATAAGCGGTTTGAAAATTAATGCGATCGCCAGCAGTCAACAGTACTATTAGTTTCACAAATAGTTGACTATTCAGAAATTTAATGAAAAATTCTAATAAGGAAGCCAATTACCAATAGATCAACGTCATACAATAAGGTGGATAAGGAAAACTATAAATAAGTATTGTATTTACTGTGCAATTAAAAATTAAAATAATTAAAATATAAAATTAACCATTATGAGGTTCTAAAATTCTATTATTATTTAAATAATATTCTAGGTACATCATTAACTTACTACGCAGTAGGGTATACATGTTCAAGGAATACTGATCTGACACTCACTTCACATGTGGTAGTCTCAATTTTGGCATTTGTTTTTCAGCGAACTGCAAGACGTTTTTACTTCTTCTCAAAAGAATGCTCAAAAATTATTTTCAGCCGACTTCCAGCGTTGTTAAAAATAATATACGAATTGAAACAGAGTAAAATGTTTGGTAAGATTTAAGTTAAGGCGTAATCCTAACTCTACTAAACAAAATATATAAGCATGTACAAATTTCGAAATCAGTACAAAAAGTTAAGCCTATTTCACTTCTCCATATCGTCTGTGTAGGATGAAAATTTCCCATATCCATTTTACGCTAGAATTAAAATGAGCTACGTAATAAAAAACACTATATTAATTGAATGCGCAAAATGTAAATTACACGTTTTTGAAAAGTGTACAGTGTTTTAACTACACATTTTTGAAAAGTGTAAAATGTTTTAATTAAACGTTTTTGAAAAGTGTAAAATGTTCTAATTACACGTTTTTGAAATGTACAAAATGTTCTATTTATATACCTTATGTATTTTTTGTAGATAGGACATTTCGTATTTAGTTAAAAATGGATATGGGTCATTTTGATTCTTCACAAGCGATATTATATTACCTACGTAGTTATTAGTTTCATACTATTAAAAAAATGCCTTAAGTTTTCGTTAAAATGTTAAAAATAAAAATAATATCAGGTGAAATCTAAATTATTTTACTTGTGGTGTGGAAACAGCACAGCGCACAGGTTTAAATAATTATTTTTTAGCTTCAGAAAACATTCCATGTAGAGCTTGAGGAACATGAGACGAGAAAGTAGCTCGTCCGATTTCTTCCCATGACTTTGCATCAATAAAGACGAGAAAGTCTCTCTCACTACTCACATCAGTCACGGGACTAATCACCACACCATCATCTTCAGACTGTCCATTCGGATTTGCAATAAACACAGGCTCACCAGGATACATGAATTCACTTCGACGCCAAAAACTTGTGGCCTTCGAGTCTAAATCAATTTTACAAATAGTGTTTGTAAACTGATTCTCACACACAGTCCCAGTCGCGTAGAAGTACTTGGCCTTCTTTCCTAGGAGGGATTTATTAATGGCAGGGAGTTCAAGGCCATGCTCTGTGAGGGTTTCAGGGTCAAGGGTTATAATACTTCCAGTTTTGATTGCGGTCGCTCCTCCGGTACCGGTGGAGCTCTGAATTAGATTCACACCTTCTTGGATAGCGTGGGTTTTCGGATCAGCTGTGAGTGCGATTGGTAACCTGTAGCGCTGAGCACAAGGAGGATCCACTTGAGCAATGTTATTATTTCTTAGATCCTTGAGGTACATGTTGTCAAGGAATTTGGGGCTCTTGTACGCATTTATATCAACGACTATCTGTAACAGATGGACAAAATTTCTTTAGGACTTTGATATACGTCATGCAAAAGTGTTGTATAGCAATATGAATGCTTTAATAGTCCTGCTAAAAGCAGTTTAAAAAAAATCAAAAACAATTTGCTATTATTTCATAACTAAAGGCTGCTAATTTCTGCTAACAGGAGTTTTAAACAATTCTGGAGTAATTTTTAAGACCGTTTTTTTAAAATTTTAAATAAAGAATGTTGAGAAAAATTGACTCTTCTTGAAAAGGAATACATATTTTGTCTGTGAATCTGTGAAGCATCAAAATAGCACATATACATTTTTAGCTCAAAACAAAATGCACAACTATTTATAAAAAACAAACCTCATGATACTGGAAACATGAAAATCCAGCATTTTGAGCTTTTCAAAAATGTGTAAACAGAACTATTTGCACTTTTCAAAAAATAGGTAAATAGAACATTTTGCACTTTTCAAAAAATAGGTAAATAGACTATTTTGCAACTTTTAAAAAATATGTACATAGAATATTTCGCACGTTTTAAAAAACAGGTAAATAGTACATTTTGCATTTTTCAAAAATATTTAAATAGGATATTTAGCACCTTTCAAAAAACATACAAACAGAGCATTTTGGACTTTTCAGAAACACGAAACACGTATTTAACATTTCACATATTTAATTCATCTAGACTTTAATGGATTGTTAGATCATTTTAATTATAGTTTAGACTCGAAATGGGTCATTTTGGTTCTTCACAGACATCAACATTAACACTGAATTAAAATATTTTAATTGGAAACTTGTTTTTCAATAGTATTGTGTTTAAAATACTGCAAAAAGTATACACACAATAGTTTTTAATGTATTAGTTACTACTTAGTAATTACAATTTATTTTGATTAGAATTTAATAAAAGTGGTATTTACCTCTCCATTCTCTTCATAGCAGTTAATAAAATGTAGGAAAAAGAAGGATTCACTAGAAAAGAATTCTGTCTTATGAATTTTCCCGCTATTTTTATCAACAACAACGAAACGATTCTTTTCATCTTCTCTCCACTCCAACCAGTCCTTAAATGCTGTCCCACCCTTGACCACAGAACCAGCCAATTTGGAAAAGCTAACAATGTAGGGTTGCTCAATAAAAATGAGATAATTTTCGGTTAAGCCAAAACTATGATTGTACGATATTCCTGTTGACCAGCGACTTGGAATAGATGCAATAATCTTGGCATTTTTAATCATTTCCTTTGAGCTGAAACCCTTTCCGGGGATTTTCACAATATTAAATTTGAGACCGGTCATGCAAGAAAAGCCCATGTTGTACACAGTTCCATCTTCTTCACGGAGAGGATGAGCGCTCGCACCGTTCAATCCAATCCATTTATTTGTGTCGTATTTTTCACAGGTTTCTAGATCAGGGGTAATTCGTCGCATGTAGTTTGTATCTGAAGTAGAAAAAAGATCCGGGCCGATTTGAAAGATTGAGACGCAGCCATTGTCAGTCATGTCAACGGGAAGCTGATAAAACAATTAAAAATTAAATTCAACAGTAACTGTAAATTTAATCAATTTATGAAAACTGTTACTGTGAGTATTAAAATAATGAAACATTCACTACACGTCTAGTTTAACACAACAAGATTTTTTTTTTAAATTCGTTTTTTAAAACAAGATTCTTAGCTGTGACACTTTTAGTCTCACAGGAAATCCCTTGTTTTTTTTAATGATGGAAACACTCTTCGGAAAAAAACGGATATTAAAAATTTGTAATTTACAACTTACAACGGAAGCGACAAGCCTGGAAAATATATTTTTCTTTGGATCAGGTGACCCCTTCGTTCCGAATTCGGTCAAAATCGGTTTTCCTGCCAATAGTGCCTTTTCAAGTGCGTCCGATTTTAGAAAAGTTTTATGAAATTTCACTGTTGAATTTTTTATTTCAAACTTTGACAGGAGTGCATAGCCATCTAGCCAATGACTCAATGTGACGTTTCCAATGTCAAATTTAGCGGGACCGGTACGAAACAGAGTTCCATTTATCCAGTCTGGAATCTCCCCTGAAAATAAAATAAATAATACCAAAGCGGACTTTCGGTTAAACACAGTGCTGGCAAACAGTAGAAAATATCTATTGCTGATTGATATTGATATAGAGTACATGTTGAGTTTTTATGACGTGCTAATTAATTATATATTATTTATTAAGCACCCATACAAAGTAAAGCAAAATTATATCATTAGTGACAATCCAGTAAGATGAAGTACAAAAATATCTGAGGATTGCATAATACCATAATGTCACAGCAAAACTAAGGAGGTAGTGTCTTACCTTCAATAATTCCAGTTTCAGGCTCCTCCAATTCTTCCGTCGAACGGAATAAGCTTGAAATATCTTTGCCATTTTCGTTTCCCGGGTATGCTGGCATCGCTTATCCGCTAATTTTAGCAGTTACTAGTTGCAATGATGAATGGGCAGTTGACAACACTTTTTAATCGACTTCCCCCACTAGTCAGTCAGATCTTTCCTATTAGAAAGTGATTCAAATTGCTCTCGTTTTCCTCCTTGTATCCGATACCTATGTGCACAATTGAGAAAATGGTTAACAACAGTCAGTCAGTTAAAATTCGAACTTTTTAATTACCCACAGTTTTTAACTTTAACTGTACGCTGTGTAGTTTTTCAATCCTCACGTTATTTTATGAATCAGACTAAATCAAATATCTGTTTAGTTGTCTTACAAATATTTTTGCCCATACGATGTACTACTACTTACAGTACTTACACCATTTACTATAGCTAGTTTTAAATTTAAAAAAAGCAGCTGACAGGTTAGAAGTTGACAGTGGAGTTTTTTTGCAGCAGTGTCGTGTAAATTAAATACCTAATAAACCAATTTTAACTTTAACTCTAAAACTTGATTGTAAGTGCCAATTTTGGAATTGTTGAAAGTCACTAACAACAACAGCAGCAACTACCAACTATACAACAGGTAAAACTAATGACTAATAACTAAAGAAAGTGGAAATTCATGTTTCGAACTCGTTCCTCTTACTTACCGTGTCCGTCCGTAGCTTTGACGTTAAAAACTCTGGCTCTATATAACAACAATGAATAACACAGAACAGAGAAGATGCAAACAATACAATCCTCGTTCTTATTAATTCTTCTTTAGATTTTCTTGTTACGATTTCTACAGGTAAGTAACTGAAAACTGAAACTGGTAAGCTGAAGGAGTCAACGATGAACAAAGCAGTCTTATTTTCTCACTGAATACTGCTCAAACCAAAACCAACCCACTTCTTGTTCTTCACGTATAAAAAAACAACAATGCAAAAGCAGAAACAGAAACAGCTGCGACAACTTCCAAGTTGACTTCACGTCTTTTCCACTTCCTCAGGCGAACTGACATGCGAAAGGAAGAAACAGAAAAAAAACGGAATGTAGCACAAGACAGGAAGACGAAGACTGCTTTAAGAGCACTAGTGCCAGTGCGAATAGTGTATGTTGAATGTTTATGTTAGTCAGTCAGTACGAACATCCAAACTAAAAGACATTTACGAGAGAGTCAAGAAAGAGTGCATACCTATAGGTAAGTAAGTAGTGAACGTGAAGACCAAGACGTCAAGAGTCTTGGATGTTGTTGGATGTAGAACGTCGTCTCATTTCTTATTCTTTATCTTGTAATGTCCTTTTCACATTAGTTGCGTTAGTTAGTGTAGGTATTTCATTCATGCCAAAGTCAATTGGCAATAACTTAATAATTTCTGACCACGAATATCAACTATATACACCTATAGTATCAACTATCTAGTAAGTACAGAACGATGAACGAGAGGACCAGAACCAGAACCAGGTATAGTTTGTCAAGTTAATATAATTTTAATGTGTAATGTCTGTTTTACACACTAACTGATGGCTATATAGATAATAAGATGCCGCAGTTGATAGCGTTCGCAGTTAGTTCAGTATTACTGTTATGTCAATAAAGGTATGAGCGCAGGTTAAAAAAAATACTTAAGTAAGTCATAATAAGTAGGTGGTTTAACGAAATACAATATTGCAGTACTGGTCACTGGTCTGGTACACTGGCACTAGTAAGAATATATGTCTATGTGCAATGCGGTTATACTGCAGTCAGTCATAGTGCATTGATTACTGAGCATGTCGATGTCAGCATATCGTCTATGAAGTACCAAAATGACCCATATCCATGTTTATCTAAAAACAATATCAACTATCTCTATAAAAATATTCAAATATGTCTTGAGAGCATTTAAATAGAACATTTTGCACTTTCCAAACACATGGAATTAGAACATTTTGCACCTTTTCAAAAACATGGAATTAGAACATTTTGCACCTTTTCAAAAACATGGAATTAGAACATTTTGCACCTTTTCAAAAACACGCGAATAGAACATTTTACACTTTTCAAAAACGTGTAAACAGAACATTTTGCACCTTTTCAAAAACATGTAAATAGGACATTTTACATTGTTGAAAAACATGAAAATAGAGCATCTTACGTTTTTCAAAAACTCATAATTAACAATTAACGTATGTTTCTCATTTTGTTTTTATGACATAGCTCATTTTGATTTTAGCTTAAATTGGATATGGGTCATTTTGGTTCTTCACAAACGATTTATCATATGTCTTTAATTTTCTTTCAATTTGATATGCATCGTAGGTTTATATTTCGAAGTCGGTCGAAGTCGAAGTGAAATGAAATGAAATGGAATTCTGTTACTACTCACGTACTGGTTAGTTTTTAGGAGTTGGCGATCAAGATTCGAAACATATGTGTGTATACCGCACCGATGCTGATTCTGAGACCTACGTGCGAGAGACCGATACCGATACCGATGCGATGCGCGATGTTAAGATACACCATGCAATGCACCCAGGATCAGGAAATTATTACATGTAACCATACAATTTATTATAACAACTATTATAGTGATGCATGCCTTAATAATGCCTATAAAATTAATTTCTTGAAGAGTTTCTTGTAGTAGATACATATTGCAATTTGCAAGCACATGTGTCAAAACAACCAAAACCAAAGCTCTATTCAAAGGGTGTTCGAAGGCTTCAGGGCGTTCAGGGAAAACCTTGCATTCAGAGCCGACGTGATGGTGATGGGATGTGACCAGCGAAGCGTCCTACAAAAGCAAAACAAAAACAAACCACATCGTGTACATCGGAACTTCATACAGTCAGTAAAACTACGTTTGTCAGTAAGTACCTATCTACCCACAAACATATGTAATATATAGGATGCATGCTCGGCATGTGCTGTGACTTTAAATCTGTAATAAAACTAACTAACGATAAGTACTAATATTACTCTCGTATAGTAAGTCCAACAAGTACTTAGGTAGAACACGTCGAAGGAAAAAGTATGTGAGACGTGAGAACGTAACTATCCACCTAGGTATGTACGTTTTCAAAATCATGAGTGATCCTAAAGTAAGATTCTTATGCTATTGTGATTTCTTATTAGGGAATTTTAAATTGCAAGAGACGATGACTATCTGTTCTATAGACTGGACTAAAGTTAAATTAGAAGTTGTTAGTGAATTGCATCTTGCATTATTCATCTTTGTTGTCACTTTGTAGAGTGCTATTGTAGGACCAGGAGGAGAATAGCGATCAAGCCCACGTTAATATTTGTAGAATGAATTAAAATTCTTAAGCGTGAAGCATAAATAATGTATATCAGGAGCGATAAGGATGGAATGACGAGTGTATACTGTATACGACCAAGTGTTTTTGGTCATAATATTAGTCGCTATTCATTTTCGTGATTGTGTTATCGTCATCGTTTATAAAGTTCAAAGGTACCATCTCCCACCATCACTAGTGTAAAGTAAAATAAGACTGAAACTCTAATTCTATATAGGCACTTGTTGTTAAAAACAACATGTTTACGAAAAATTATAGCCATTGTGTAAATAGGAGCAAAAACTTGGGACTTGGTAAATACAATTTAAAAATAACTTTTTAAATAGTCTTTTTTGTTGTTCTTGTTCTTGCTTCACTACAGGACTACAGATTAAGCTTTCAGAGAAGATTGAACAACGGGCCCCTATGCTATGGACTATAGAGCCGTCGCCGTCACTACCTGCCCCCAAAATTTGACATCATGGTTTGTTTTGTTGTGCGTGCGTGTGTGTGACATTGACTTCACTTGTTTTTATGTGATTTTATACTATATCTGTATACTTGAATGACGGAATACCTAAAACCCAAAACGAACCTGACGAAATATATAGCAACATTAATTATATGGGAAATACACAGAGTATTTCTTGTAGGATGCAATAATGTGCTTGTACCTATAATAATTGCTATTGCTATGCACTATGCAATGCGTTTAAAAATAGATAGGTTACTTCATATGTTATGTTGTTTGAATTTGAAACATTATTCATTGGAGAATTCGAGTCTATTCACTGCTTCCATGAATTTGACGTCAAAAGCAATGCTTTGAATGAAATAAAATGAGATAAAATTAGATTTTATCAGATCGCACGGAAATACCAGTGCTTTATCTATAGCATAATGAACTATATAATAATAATATTATGCATGTGTACTAATATTGCAACTACTACATGATTAAATTCTGCGTGGGTTATTTTTTTATTGTTTAGAAACATTAATATTATTATATGCTTGATGCGTTTCTGCACTATTGTACTACAAATATGGTACAGCTATATAGGTTCAAATTAAATATGTGGTAATCTTTAATACACTGTGATGTAGCTGAACAGTGAGAAAAAAGTTTGCAAAAAGTGCAATGCTGCAGCAATGATAATCAAGGCCGGACGAAGGAATTACTTTCGGGCAGCAATTTGTTTCCATACAAAAACCACCATTGTTTAAGATGTTCTTTTTACTTGACTCAGATAAGTGCAAAATGTTCTATTTACATGATTTGAGAAAAGTGTTAAATGGTTTATTTCCATGTTTTAAAAATGTACAAAATGATCTTTTTACTTGATTAAGAAAAGTCCAAAATGTTCGATTTACATGTTTTATGAAAAGTTGTAAATGTTTTATTTGCATGTTTTTGAAATGTAGAAACAAATTTATTTTGCATGTTTTTAAAAGGTCAAAATATTTTTTTTACATATTTTTGAAAACTGCAAAATGTTCCATTTACATGTTTTTTGAAAATTCAAGCAGCGAGGGCTGCCTGCGCTGGCCGCATTCTCCGGCCCTGATGATAATGATTTAAGTAGGTACTTGTGCTTTCTTTCACACAGAGTTTTTCTTTTAAAACCAAAACCGCATAAAGAGTATTACTCTAATGGTATCTACTACAATAAAATAATGGTTTAAGAAAAAATAGCCGGATTCACTTTAGCTTAAATACAATATGATTATTGGCACATCATCGTTGAATTATGTTCCTGAAAGTAACAATAATTATTATTATCCGCATACCATCAATTGCATAATTTTTCTATTCTATCTCACTTCTCCCTCAGAGTTTCTCGCCGAGTCATTTATCCTCCGTCCCGTTTCTGTCCCTAGTACTGTTTCTGCTTAAAAATTTCAAAATATTAAAATCTTAATGCCCTTTTGATGTCATAAATTAGTTAATTAGTTAAGTCAGTTAGGGGAAGAATCGGAACTGAGGAGAAATGGTCCAGGGAGAAACAATGGGGAAGGAGTCGACTGATAACTTCTAATTATATTTAATTTTAATTCGCAATCTTACCATGCAAGTATGTATACTGTATTTAATTTGGGCATTAATTTTAACTTTTAGATACTCCTAAAGAACTCTGACGCCGGCTCGAACCTTTTACGTACGGAAACGATATTAAACAATTGCACAATGCTAATTTTGTTTAACTTGTAACTTTGAATGTTTTAATTGAGCTATTTAATTTTCTAGATTTTTAAACGCGTCACAATACTTTTAATTAGAATTGAGGTTATATGACAATATTCAAATACGTTGAAGTAAATTGGAGATTAAACCAGTAATCTGCGTAGGAATTACATCATTATAAATAATATACAATTTTAGGTGCTTTAGTCATTAGCATCCGGATCTAAAATTTGTACGTACAACTTATGACAGTGACTGACGACGATGACGACGACCCCTCATCGTCGTGTCATGCTGTGCGGTTTAATCGTAATAATTTTAAAATATCTGTCAGTATAGATATATTTAACTTTTCTTTTACCTACCATCTGAAAGTAATATCGCCTGTGAAGAACCAAAATGTCCCATATCCAATTTAAGCTGCAATCAAAATGAGCTATGTCATAAAAGGAAAATGATAAACATGCGTAAAATGTTAATTAGAAGTTTTTGAAAAACGTAAAATGTCCTATTTACGTATTTTTGAAAAGGTGCAAGAAGTTCTAATTCCATATTTTTGAAAAGGTGCAAAAATGTCTAACTCAATATTTTTGAAAAGGTGCAAAATGTTCTAATTCCATGTTTTCGAAAAGGTGCAAAATGTTCTAATTCCATGTTTTTGAAAAGGTTCAAAAATGTCTAATTCCATGGTTTTGAACAGGTGCAAAATGTTCTAATTCAATGTTTTTGAAAAGGTGCAAAAAGTTCTAATTCCATGTTTTTG
Source organism: Dicyrtomina minuta (assembly GCA_949802685.1). Classification (NCBI taxonomy): domain Eukaryota; kingdom Metazoa; phylum Arthropoda; class Collembola; order Symphypleona; family Dicyrtomidae; genus Dicyrtomina; species Dicyrtomina minuta. The sequence goes on along the minus strand of OX461808.1, from coordinate 24,092,302 downwards.
AAAATGTGCAAAATGTTCTAATTCCTTGTTTTTAAAAATGTGCAAAAATTTTTATTTAAATGCTCTCAAGATATATTGCAATATTTTTGTAGATAGTTGATATTGTTTTTATCTAAAAATGGATATGGGTCATTTTGGTTCTTCACAGACGATATGTAAAGTTCCTAATATTATATAAATATGTTTGAGTGCGATTCGAAAGGCGATGTTGGATTGCTTTGATGTTTTGAATATTTGAATTGTACATTTTATTGCGTGTGTCATTCCGCAGGAAGTTTGAATGAAGCACTTTTGATTTTGAAGATCTTCTAAAACAGTAAGCTACAGTACGTGATGTTAAATGACAAGTGAGATGCTGTCGTTGTCATTGTTGTGCATTTCTGCATGGTTCTTGAATCTTGAGTCTGCCCAACTACTGAAACTGACTCGTAAGTTCTCAGGTAGATGTACGAGATGATTATAATATTTAAGATGATGATGATGACTATGTGATTACGATTACGATTACGACTACGAATTGTGAATAAATAATAGTCCCGCCATCAGTATTGTGATTTAGTCTATACATGTTAACACTATATACCTACTACCATCTGTATTCTCTTTTCTTCAGAACTGCCCACATTTTTAAATATAATAATTATACGAATTATATTACATTTACGGGTGTAGAAATACATAATATATACAACTCGTATTAAAAGAAACATCGAAACATGCAATAACTTTCTCTCAAGTCTTCCGTCTGTGATTGAATGGTAAAACCACATCCAAACGGAAAGCGAACTTCTATACATTACAAGCTCGTTAAAACTTACAACTACTTTACTATTGGTGAGTATTACGTACATACTAAAAATAGGTAGTAATCGTTTACTACGTAACTTCTGTTTTCCGATGCAATGTACTAGAAATTAAGACCCTCCCACAGGCAGGCATATCGTCTGTGAAGAACCAAAATGTCCCATTTCCATTTCTAGCCAAAAACAATATCCACTATCTACAAAAATGTTGAAGCATGTCTTGAAAGCATTTACATAGAGCATTGTACACTTTTCAAAAACATGTAAATAGAACATTTTAACACTTTTAAAAAACGTGTAAATAGAAAATTTTGCACCTTTTTGAAAACATGAAATCAGAATATTTTGCATCTTTTCAAAAACATGCAAATAGGGCATTTTTCACCTTTTCAAAAACATGAAATTATAAAATTTTGCACCTTTGTAAGAACATGTAAATAGAACATTTTACACTTATTTCAAAAACTCTTAGTTAGCATATGTTAAATAAACATGCGTACCAAATGGTACGCGCATGTTTCTCAATTTGTTTTTATCACGTAGCTCATTTTAATTCTAGCTTAAATTGGATATGGGTCATTTTGGTTCTTCGCAGACAAAATGTTCTTCATGTTCATTCAATTCTCCCTAATGCCATTCTCCCAATTTTGGCACTATTTGCACCGTCGTACGTCTATTGTTTTGGAAGTTATCACCACTTACACTTTTCTTTGTTACATAGATATCTATAGTTTATATAGTTTTCCGAATATAATATGTGCTACATACCTACCTAATTTATTACAACCACAACCAAGTACGTGCCAGAGCGGAGCGCATTATAAGAATATAGGCTATTAGGCATCCTATATTATCGACATTATTTCTTCAGAATTTAAGCTACGAGTTTCCGGATCCTGTATTATTATTTATTTTCAAATAAGTTTTGCACACATGCATAAACTGCATAATATGGCGTGTGGTACTTGTGATACTGACATACAGGTAAATTGATGTTGGTAGGTACATTGATTGGTTGTACACAGCAGGCAGACCACTAACTTTAAATGAAAATTTAACATGGGACAATTTTCCGCGTTATACGTGACGTAGACGTAGAACAGTAGGTAGAATTTAAACGATATTTACATTAAACACGCATGTGGCTAACCCAAAGTTCTTCGTTTTGTAGGTAAAAAATGTGTTACATAAGTACAGTCAGTTTTGCCTGATGTGAGTTCCATTTTGATGGTCATAACTTCCAGCAGTTTAATTTTTTTCGAAGCAGTAACGAAACTTTTCACGTAATTTTAAGTAAATTATTACATATTTTAAGCCTGTGAAAAATGATTAAATTTTAAAGAAAATTCATGTAGCTTATAATGTTGAGTCCTATCAAATGTGGACAGATTTACAGTAGATCGTGACGCTAGGCTACAGTTGTAGCGTATGGTGGTACCGGTACCGGTACTACTGGCACCGGTGTGATATTTTTTAGTCGTCTATCTGGAGTTGGCTTATGTGTCATTTCACAACCGAAACTGACGTAACGCTCGACAATTACGAACCAGAACGAACTGACTGGTGGTCTCTGTTTCATGTCACGGATATTGCAGTCATTTTGAGTCGACGTCAACATTGTATCACGCAATTTTCATTTTATCAACTTGAATTTAATATTTAATGCTTTTCTATATCGCCCTGACGTGAGTGAGTCTCAAGATCGTGTTACTTATCTACCATCTATTTACCTATGTACATGCATCTTTCGTAGTAACCGTGTGTAGTAGATTGTAGATTACACGGATGTTTCAGATTACATGTGTAAAAGTGACTCTTCAGTGATAGTATAGTAAGATTAAGCTTTAATTTAATTATAACTTGCAATAGTAAAACTATAAACCGTGTATCCGACACACAGACAGACACACAGATCTTCATGTTGCACTGTACTTACATACATACAACTACCGAAGATACTAAAGTTAAAATTAAGATGCGCCCTATAATTAAAAATTAAATGGTACTTGTTGCCTGAAACAAATCCAAACCAGTAACAGAACTGAAGACTCTTGCTTTTGCTTTATCTTCTTGTTTTTTGTTTCTTCAGTTGATTTTGATCATTAAAAGTCCTTCGTCAAGCTTACTGTATTACCTTGTATAGATGATGGATAAGAAAATTAGATGCGCGATAATGGCAAATGAATAATGATATGATACATACACACGAGGTAAATACATTATTAGTAGACCACTGGGCCATTTTTAATTTAGCTTACAAATAATTATTATTTTATTATATTGGGACTATTGGACTGTATAAATTGTGCTTTTTATTCAAATCTGGGATACTTTTTAAAAGAATGATAAACTTGTTACGCACAACACGTTAGATAATCCAATTATCAATTGTTTGGTTAGTTCTTTTCAGGAAAGTCAATTTATTAATTGCCATTGCTATTACAATTTCAAAAACAGAATATATTTTGCTACTACTACATCAACCAACTAAAATAAAAATGAAAATCCAAGTTTTGAAGATACTTTCTTACTTTAGGTCTACGATAAACGCACAGCGGCAGCTGCCGTCAGTTGGAAAAGCTGAAAGTCCCAACATGACCTGCAAGGTGGAACTCGTGGCATGTCTACTGTTGCTGAGATGCGAACACAATTTTATCAGTCATTTCACTACTGACGACGACGAGGACGACGATTTTGTAAAATTTTATAAATATAATTTTTTTCATAGATAATGCTACAAAAATAAATTATGTACTGTGTGGCAGGTATAATGTTTTTGCAAATGAACGGTCTCGGCGTGAATACAGTATAACATTGCTAGGCGAATATTTTTTTAGTTGTTGAGTGCGGTGGTCAGTTTGATTAATTATTACAAATTACAAGACTAGTAAATAAATTATAAATTATGCCTTGCTAAACACGTTAGTGATGCATAAATTACACATTAACGCGTATAATAATTTAAAATGAAAGCGGATGTGGTGAATGTTCTCTTGTTAGAGGACAAATAAATAAGTGCGTACAAAGCCCATGCACAATTGCACAGTTTGACATTTTGTTAAGTTAAAAATGCATCTTGACATGCCCTCACACACCATTTAGGTAACACATATTGTAACTCAAATTGTAAAGTTGAAACTGAAACAGCTGATAATCTCATATACTGATACTGAATGTGAGTAAAACATGCTGTGTTTGTATGTCTTAGTCTCGTCTGGTCGTTGCCATTCAAATTTCAAATCGAAATCGAGGTCATGTCCTGAATTTAGAATTTCGATTTGGACTTTTGTATTATAGATCGAGTGGTCTTTTAATTTGCATGTAATTATAATCTTGTACAGTATGTATATTATATAGGTATGTACTTTTATATGCAGATATTTTTTTTACTTTTTAAATGCACTGCCCACCAATTAGTGTCTGTCCCAACGCGAACCCCGCACTAATTACTTGCACGTACAATTTTTTTTTAATATGTACCACGTAACATTTTTAATAATAATTTCTAATTAATTAAATTTTTCGTTGATGTCGAAGAAAACCTGCGTGGCCTATAGGCCTATCAGTGCAGTGGCATCTGGCATCTCACAAAGTATCATACTGTGGGGGATCCCTTTAAATACAAACCCGCATATGGTTTTCCCAAAAGGTCTAAAAGCAAAACCTTCTCTCTCCTTAGTAATTTCAATGGGAAGACGCGGTTTTGCTTTTTTAGTATTTTCTGTAAAGATACATATATGGATTTGTTTCTACACCTACAGCGACGATATGAAGGCCATAATGAAGACTAAAAATGACCCATTTCCATTTTTTACAAAAAATAAAATACACTATCTACAATAAAATATCTTGATCCCAAAAACATGTCACAAAACTACTTTGCAATTTTCAAAAACATGCAAATAGAATACTTTTAATTTTAATAAAACATGTAAATAAAACATTCTGCTTTTTTCAAAAACATGTACATAGAATATTTTTAAAATTAATAAAACATGTAAATAAAACATTCTGCACTTTTCAAAAACATGTACCTACATAGAATATTTTTAAAATTAATAAAACATGTAAATAAAACATTCTGCACCTTTCAAAAACATGTAAATAGAATATTTTTAACATTAATAAAACATTTAAATAAAACATTCTGCACTTTTCAAAAACATGTACCTAAATAGAATATTTTTAACTTTAATAAAACATGTAAATAAAACATTCTGCAATTTTCAAAAACATGTACCTAAATAGAATATTTTTAACTTTAATAAAACATGTAAATAAAACATTCTGCTTTTTCAAAAAACATGTAAGTAAAACATTCTCCACTTTTCAAAACCTAGTAATTAACATTTTACTCATTTATCCAATTTAATCCGTTCCTTGATATGGAACATTTTGTTTCTGGCTTAAATTGGAAATGGGCCATTTTTGATTATGTAGAATAATAAAGTAAGAGCTTCTTTTTAGTAGTACATATGGAATTTTCTTGCTTGAAACTTGAAGGTAATAAAAAAATTAGCGTTAAGATGGGATACAGTTTTGTTGGTCACGTTTGTATCTGAAAACGCTGCTGATTTTGATTGAATAGCAATATACTGGTAATAACACTACACGCATTTAAAATGTCTCAAAAATTGTCAAATTTGTTAAAATTTGTATGGATGCAGAATGACACATGCTTTGAAAAGTTTTATTTGGGGGAGTCTTTATGAATATACCTCAGTACTGCCTGGGTGGCATGTGGAATTTACCTGCCGCTGTGTCTGTACTTTCTGAAGGTGTTGAAAAAATGTTAGCGATTTTGATTGACACCTACACTTGTTTGAAAGAACCAGAACCATGTATCTACAGAATTGTTAAATGCTATACTGTACTAGTAAACAATCAAAATCAGTAGTGTAGTAATATATAGTAATATAATTCTTTGTAAACATCTGAATATAACGTATACGTATACATAGTAGACGAATGCTCAATTATAATCCAAGGCTGAGCTAACAACAATAGTAAAGAATGACTGATTGGTTGTAAAAAAAAGTTAGTATTACTTGTAAAACACGTATAATTTATTACACAGGTAAATTCATATAGGTGAACCTGGAGTCGATAGTCAATTTAACACCCACAGTTTACAGTGCAATAAATGAAACGCTGACAGGCTATTATTAAAACATGTCGTCTGTGAAGAACCGAAATGACCCATATCTAATTTAAGCTACAATCAAAATGAGCCATGATATAAAAACACAATGAAAAACACGTGTAAAATGTTAATTAGGAGTTTTTGAAAAACGTAAAATGTTCTATTTTTATGTTTTTCAACAACGTAAAATGTACTATTTTCATGTTTTTGAAAAGGTGCAAAATGTTCCAATTCCATGTATTTGAAAAGTGTAAAATGTTGTATTTGAATATTTTTGAAAAGTGCAAAATGTTCTATTTAAATGCTTTCAAGACATATTTAAATATTTTTGTAGATAGTTGATATTGTTTTTAGCTTAACATGGATATGGGTCATTTTGGTGCTTCACAGACGATATGAACTTTTAGTTATGTTCATATTGTATCAGTACAGGAATGTAATACTCCCAGTTTATCAATGTATGTATGTATGTACTTAGGTAGTTACAAAAATTAAATCAGAGTCAGTATCAATCTTTAATGTACGGTTTTAATTTTTATTTATTTGTGACGCCATTAATCTCGTAATCGAACTACACATTTTATTTCTTAAAAATCTCAAAAACCAAGAACAAACAATCCTATACATAATTACGTAATATATAGTGAATTAAGTGAATAGCGAATCCGAATATCTACACGCATTTGTATTGTACATTAATGTATTAACTATACAAATCTATATATTATTTACTTTTTAATTCAAAAAATACATATCAAGCCAAACCAATATCCAACCGAGGAAGTACCTATGTATGGGAATTGTACACTATTAATTGCTTACTGATTTAAAAACAAATATTTACACAATTTTTTAACACACCGCATTTGTCATCCAAGTTTTTAAACGTACTACATACAACATACATACATAGTTTCCTACTACTAATTACTATAATATCAAAAAATGTACACAACGTCGGTGAAGAACCATACAATTTTGTCATAAGGCCATTCGATTTATGTTGGATGACTTACCACAGGAAAAATTGATCTTTCATCGACGATACATACTTAATTAAAATTGGCAATGCTTTTTACATCTTTTGTTTTGAAAATATTTACAATGATAAAGACATAATCGCTAACTGCTGCCATTAAAAACTATAAGACAACCTATTTCGGATTTTTGTAAACTCTACGAAAGCGGTTATACGCTTTCCGAAAACAAATTCTTCATACATGCATAGTCTATATATGTAGTTGTAATTAAATTTAGATAGGTACATATGTGCGTCCATACAATACAAAGGAACTAGCGATAAGTATAATTATTTAGGCACTAATTGTAAATTGTTGTAAATACAAAACAATTATTGACACGAGTAATACAAAAACGTTGACACTAAATATATATATAGTACACTGTACATACATGAAAAAAGTCCCTGTCAAACACAGGCAGACGGAGACAAAGTTGTAGCTTTAAGTAAATATTGATTTTTAGTTTTTAGTGGACGGATATAATCATTAAAATTAGGTAGGTTGGTAGGTATTTGATTGACGCAGGAAGAGTTAACAAGAAATCCTTGAATTTCATGTAAGAAACTAATCCATAAATATACGTAATGACCAAATTTGGAAATACCAAATTTCCATAGTTACGTAGGTATACAATTTTATTTAGGAGGACAGGTGGCCGGTGCCGTTGTAGAAGAGACAATTTTAACTGCAATCAGAGACAATTTTTCAAAGTAGCTCATTATTTGCTTGATAACGCCTTTTAAAAACACATATTTGGATAACTAAACTTTTTAAACGCTCATTTTTAGTCTAACACAACTTTTTTAAAATGAACGAGTATAAATCGAATTTTTAGATAAACATTTTAAGCCCAGATCGCCTTTCAAAAAACTGTGTATTACTACAAAACGTCTTTTCAAAAAACGGTGTATTACTACAAAACGTCTTTTCAAAAAACAGTGCATTACAACAAAACGTCTTTTCAAAAAACAGTGTATTACTACAAACGTCTTTTCAAAAAAATGTGTATTACTAAAAAAAAGCCTTTTAAAAAACCCTAGATTAAAAAACAAACATTTCTGTAAAATCTGCCTAATATGACAGGCTCTGCTAACAATTAAAACAGTCTCTCCGTTAAGAACAAAAAATAGAAGAAAAAGAACAACAACTTATATACAATTTGAACTATTACAAATTAACCCTACAATAAATACACACGACTCAAAAAAATATAAGAACTACTCATATAATTAATTAAATTGTAATTTAATCACAAATGAGTATAATTCTATACTCAAAAACTTATAGCTACTAATCTAAAGTTGATTCTAGGAACTTCCTAAAAACAGTCCATGGATGGAGGGTGGGACTCTGACTCTAAATTTGGCTCTCCCAATCTCCTCCATACTCATGGCATCAAAGAAAAATAGCGAGTCTGGGCAGTCATCTCGAGTGTCAGTCATACAAACCATAAGGATCCCATCATCTTCCTCCACAGCCCCTGGCCTTGGAATAAAAACGGGCTCTCCAAAAATATGGTAATCCTCCCGCCATAATTTCGTTTCCTTCGTCTCGATGTCCACTTTGCAGATACAATTCCTAAATTGAATCTCAGACGTGAGCCCTGTTGCCCAGTAGTATCGATTTTTCTTTCGTCTAAATTCCTTATTGATAATCGGGAGCTCGAGCCCTTTCCCTGTGATTTCTTCAGGTGTTAGGGTAATTGCTTTCCCAGACTTGACAGCGGAGGCAGTTGTATCTTTTAAAGTTACAAAATTAGTTCCGTCGCTGGCAGAATCGTTGTAATTCATATTATTATTTAAATTATTGATGGGGATGACGTATTGGGTGCCATAGGCGCGGATGTTATCGTCCTCCATTGAGCCACCGCGGAGACGCTCCAAATATTGTGAGAAAAGTACTTCAGGTGAATCAAAAACACTCAGATTTAAAACAATGTGGCCATCCTCTTCATAGCAGTTGATGTAGTGGAGAAAGAAAAATGGGGATTCGGATAAATATTCTGTTTTGAGAACTTTTCCTGTTTCTTTTTCGACAATGTAGAAACGATTCCCAAGTTCCGGTTTCCACTCACACCAGTCTGAGAAGCACTGATTCTGACCCGTTCCCCGACCAAGGCCGAAGCTCAGGAGTTTAGTAGCGTTGAGGACGAACGGCTGCTCGATGAGGATGATGTAATTCTCGGTCATTCCGAAACTGTGATTGTAGCTGAAGAGCGTGTTCCACCTGGACGGGATGGTCGTCATGAGTTTTGCTTTTTTGAGGGAGTCTTTGGAGGGGCCGGTGATGGGCGGGATCCGGATGATGTGGTACTTAAGACCCGTGAGGACGGTCGTCCCGATGTTGTAGGTGGTCCCGTCCGTGTCCGTGATGGGGTGGGCACTTGCGACGTTGAGGCCAAAGTACTTGTGACTGTCGTGCTTCTCGGTTGTGATGAGTTTCTCGGGGGAGAGGGAGCGGAAGAAGCACGTTTCTCCGGTCACGAACACTTCCTTGCCCAGCTTGAAAAGGTTGATGTTCGCGTTGTCGGACATTTCGGGGATCTGCAATAATTGAGCAAAAGAATTGTCAATTAATTCGAATGAAATACAAAGATAAGTTTACTAATTAATATTTGTTTATTAGTTTATTATTCTAGAACAAAATTATTTCGCCCCAAGTTTTTTGAAATCGTAGCAGTAAGAGAAAAAATATTCATAAATTATTTAATATTCAAATTAACGATTTAACTTGCCCTGTACATTTTCCTTATTAAAGTTAAGTACATTTATTTTATCTACTTATAGGCACCAAACCTATTTTTTATATGTACCACTATAAGTATTAACGATAATAAATTAACCCACACAGTTGGTAGGTACATCTGGATCTGACATACGCATTAATGTACATACTTAAAAATATTGCTACTTTCTTTAAAAAATTTATGATTGGGATGAGCGATTACTCCTGCTGCAATAATATTCACTATTTTTTTAAGGTAATAAAATAAATAATAAATAATTTAAAAAACAATACGGTCAGTACAGGGACATTTTGTTTGATTAAAGTCAAATGTCAATGCCATTGATAAAAGTCTATGTATAATTATAATGTTATTTACAAGGCTAAGTTAACGTGCGATTACATAAGTACATAAATACCAACGTATTGCAAACCAATACTAAACTATTAGATATCAAGGTTAAAACGACTATTGAAAGTTTAATGACAGAATATAATTTGAGATCAGGTTTTTTCAGGACAAAAATCTGTCAATTAAGATTACAGACAACAGGTGGAAGGGAACATATGTAAATTATGTGATTTTTTTTTCAGCTTTGATATGTCTCTGTCATTGACAATGAAAGCAAATGATCGTAAAAATAACGTCCATTTCCCTTGCATGTTGTGTACATGTCTATTTATGTATTATCAGCAGAGCCACCGATCGGCGATCCGGTTTCTGTAATAACTCCCAACATTTTGAATCTGCTACTTTTAAGACAAGATTACTGAAAAGCCGTCAAGAATTTCTTGTAAGATCGTAATATCAGTGAAGATATATGGTAAGTACAGTATTTTCTGAAACTGTGATAATTTTGAAATCACAAAAATGATATTTACGCTTGTCATTAGATAGTAAATTCACTGGTGTTTAACATTGCAAAACATGCTAAGTTGTTTGAAATATATACGCAGATATCTCATTTTTGCAAGCTCGTAGAGACGTCAAAATTTGACGCGTTGCTATTTAATCTAAAAATCGCTTTTAACTAATCGACCTTGCTAAAATAGTATAGAAACTGCTTAGATAAAATATCATAATGATTAACTAATTAGTAAGTGTCAAAAGTGTACTTACAATACTAGAAACAATTCTTGAAATAAAGCTCCGTCCTGGCTCGGAATGCGCCTTAGTTCCAAATTCACAAACGACTGGTTTCTTGGCCGCAATTGCCCTTTGATAAGCATCCGATTCCAAAAATTTCGTCGTGAGTGACACTTTTCCATTTTCAATCTCAAATTTTGAAATAATGGCATAGCCATCAAACCAATGATTCATTGTAAAATCATTTCCAAAATCAAATTTTCCCGGGCCGACGCGAAGGTAAGTTCCCTGGACCCACGTGGGCACAGGGCCAACTATATTTGCTGATGCAGGGATCTTCTGCTCTTCAGCAGTTGACCACATTTTTGAAGTTCCTTTTTCAGGCATTTTGAATTCTTTTTTTTCTTTGTTAATTTGTGACTTGCAATCAATCAAATAAAATATTTCCTTGAACTCAATATACTATACGAGCAATATTACAGATGCAAGGCAACAATTATTATTTGCAAGTTTTGCAACAAGTCAAAGTATGTCAAATGTTAAATGTCAGTGTCAATAGCAAGCCACGACCACGGCCACACGTCAAAGCCAGTTTTGTTGTTTTTTTTGTTTTTGCACACACTTGCCAGTAACCACCAAAGTAAAAGAAATTCCAATGGGTACGGGACTGACTTGCTTATATATGGGTAATTATTATACGGCTTCTGTTATGTATGCTTTGGCTTTGACTTTGGCTTTGGGCTAGCGCTAGCGTCCTTTTATCCGTTTTGGTTTCTTGGCCTCTCTGTTAGATCTTGTAGACAGATTGTGGATTGATTCTTGAGCTTCTTCTGCTAATGCTGCTGCTGCTGTTCTTCTTTCTTTTGTTGTTAATCTTTGTTGACTGTTGGCTGTTGACTGTATAGAATGTTGAATGTAGAACTGTGTTGATGCCTTGGTGCTTAGTTAGGACTGCAACTTTGTCAGTGAAGTAATGAACTTTGTTGTATTCAATGAACGTAAAGGGCAATTTGCTGCATCTCAATCCCAACCTCAACAAATATGTCCAAACCTGAAAATCTGCAAAAATAATACAAAAAAAAATACAGATAAAAAAAATTAATTAAAATTGAACGAATACGGTATACTTTTCCCTTTTTTAAATCATATATATGTAGGCTGGGGCGTAATGTAACTATGTCACTTGTAAACAAATCGCACCTTTTGCAGTCAGAATTACGCTGATACTGAAACAGTGCACTGATGATACTAAATACTGTACATGCAATTCACAATATTTACATTTTTCGTATTATTTTTTAATAACCTGTTGTACTGATAATTTTTCACAAGCAAATATTGACCATTTATACTGTACAGTTTACACTCTGCTAAATGGACACAGTGAATTAAATTAAAGATACGTACATTTTTTCTAAATATTTCTATTAATTTAGTTGTAACGTGTAATTAAAACTTTTGAAATTTCTAAAAGAAAAAATAAATTAAAATTCTTCCGTACACTTAACACCTGAGCTGTACTATTAAAAAGAAATCCTATTTATTTAGGCAAAAATGCAAGTAAAGGTCTAAATAATTCTACGTTAAAACTTGAATGTTTCAAATTTTCAGATTTTTTATCTTATCTAATTCAATTTCGAAAATTAATTTTAGAACAAACACTCAAAATCACGCTTTAATTACCTTCACATTCAAATCGAATCACACCTCCCGTTTTCAACTCACTAATAATTTACAATCTTTGAAATCTTCCAAATTTTCCAAATTTTCAAAAACCAATTCTCACAATAAATTCTCAAATTATCGATAAAATATTTAGAACTAAAAAGTGAAAATACAATAATAATTAAAAGTAATTAATATATTATTGGCTATAGAAAAGGAAACTGTATAAGACAAAAGATGGGAGACTGAAGAGGTGAGATGACTTTTGGTTTGGACTTGCTAATGGATTGGAAATAGTAATGCTCTCCTCCTCGATCGTCAGACCGCATCTGTCGTGTGAGGCTCTGAGGATGTGAGACTCAACTATTTAAATTCAAACTACCTACCTCTCAATTCTCAATTCATAAGCCCTATCACATCTACTAACTATAGTAAAAGATAATACACCATTTCAATTCTATTTTCAAACGATGCAAGTTTCACACTATAAAGACCCATAATATGCTATATACCAGTTCCTATTATTGTACCTAACCTACACCTTTAGCAGAACGTTGAACGTTCAACGTACCTGTCCAAATATTATACCTCCATGTAAATAGCCATGTGTAATATCCGCATTGGTATTGGTTAGTGGTACTTTGGTGAGGTATCCTATCGTCTTTAATTCGTCGTATTATGTATGCAGGTAGTCTACGTGTGTAAGCTGTAATATATTAGTGCACGTACCTTCTCCGTCTGTATTGTTAAATGGGCAGCTTTATTACTCATAGAAGATGTTGATCTGCATGGATATAGGGTCCTTATGGCTGAATAGAAAGGCTATCTACATAATACTATGCTAAACTGCAGAGATATCAGTAAGAACAGAGAAGACACATAAGACACTCACTCGCACACCTGACTGACTGACTGAATGAACCGATGCGGATGCCGAAGCCAAAGTCGAAGTGGACTTTTGGACACTTAGTCGTCGCACTATCTCACACTGCTGAATTAATAAACACTGAATGTTTCCAAAAGCACCTTTCTGTGCGAGTGATCGTCTCGTTTGTCCCCACAACATCAACAGCAACAGCAGATCTCGTCAGTACAGCAGAACAATAACAACGAGAGGCAAATATTTTTCGAGATTTCAGATATATAGGAAATTCGATATACTGCTCGTATATACGTATACTGCCTCCAGTCAAATAAGTGTATTATAGCCAGTCCCAAATATTCAATGCTGCAGATTCCCCTACAGTATAGTCACTTCACACTTCAGTATAGTGTGTGGGTTTCGTTTTCGTATTTCGTCTTTCGCCTTTCGTCAATATGTACATTTCGTATGCGTTTGCATCCTTTCAAAATATTCTCAATGTGAAGTTCAGATTGAGACAGACTTTTAGACACTATGAGGGACACTCACAATTATCTGCTGCATGTGCTGATTGACGTTGTACTTTGTACTGGTTGTTGTACGTCAATGATATGGTTTAACACGGTGGATATGTTCCGTGTTTCCAATCTTTCCAAACGTAGTATTATTGTGATTGTGATATTGCGAATTTGTGAACGTATTTCGCTAAAATAGTCAGAGGGCTTGGGACTGTTAATGAATTTAAGTAACAATTAAATACGTTAACATAATGCTATATAGTCTGTGATGAACCAAAATGACCCAAATCTAGTTTAAGTTCTTTAGAATCAAAATGAGCTATGTCATAAAAACAAAATGTGAAACATGCGTAATATCATTTTAATTAAGAATGTATAAAAAGCTTAAAATATTCTATTTACATGTTTTTGAAAAGTTGCAAAATGTTCTAATTCCATGTTTTTGAAAAGTCACAAAATGTTTTTTTTCCCTGTTTTTCAAAAGTGCAAAATGTTCTTTTTACATGTTTTTGAAAAGTGCAAAATGTTCAATTTACATGTTTTTGAAAAGTGTAAAATGTTCTATTTACATATTTTTGAAACGTGCGAAATGTCCTATTTAAAGCTTGCAAGACATGTTTCAATATTTTTGTAGATAGTGGTTATTGTTTTTAGTGGAAAATGGAAATGGGTAATTTTGGTTCTTCACATTCGATATGATAGAAGATACTGCTGCTGCTTAATAGTGCTTAATATTTTAGAATGTAGAAGCACTGACTGGGATGAAGGGTGAGTGATGACGTGAACGGTTTTAAGTAATTATTTCGTATGCATTTTATGTTACAGGATTTGTGACTTGTGACTTTGACTAGATTGTAATTACAGTGCAAGTTCAATAGGTTAATTTCCCAATAGATTTTCTCAGCTCACAAGGATTTGCAGATATGGGTTTATAACTAATTATGTAATTATGATTAGTTCAGATTTCAGATGTCACGATTTTTGCCGGGAATTTTGCGAAATTCTGAGCTTATTCCGTCAACATCTTTCACTTGGTTGTAAACGTAATCCTATAGCGTAATCATCATTTCTAATTATAATTGTCAACCGTAATCGTAACCGTAGCCGTAGCAGTAACCTTACCCCGTGTAGCCGTAGTGTAGCCGTAACCGTAGCGTATTGTAAAAGGTGAGAAGTAATTATACTGTACGTACAATAATGTATGCGCTTTAATGTGTAATCTGTAATAAAGCAATTCGTAGGCCGTAAGTAGTTCTGTTTATTTTTGTAATCTGTGAAGAAATCAACTAATAAAAATAAAGTAAATCAACACAATACAGACTGCAGTATGTATATAGTCTGTAAAAACGAAAGAGGATGGGGAACTATAACTATTACGTAAACTGACTGCGTTTCAGAAATAGATATGAAACATTACATTAATTCTGATATACAGCTATAGGTACTCACATGCTTAGTAATAAATTTACTCACGAAATGCTACATCCCTAATTAATTATCTGTAGTGATGTAATAGATGCTTTTGTTTATCATACATTATCTGTATTATTATTTATTTTATTTTTAACTGTCAAGACCATTTTTTTTTATTATGCATTCGAATAGTTTACTGTTACTAAGCAATGCCATGGGAAATGGAAAATGGCGATATGCCGATATATGGGAATTTAAAGTACAGCGGAAACGTAACAAAAATAAAATTGTAGTCTGTGCTGAACTACAATGCTGAATGTACTGTCATGCCTAACGATGTTTGTGTATGTATACTGTTACGGCTGATTTAGCTTGCGTAAAAATTCTGTGTTTAAAACATTGTATACATATATGTGGGGAAAAGCAAAGCAAAGGCTGCAAAAATGCTAATTAGGTAAAAAAAATCTCATAATTAATACAACTAACGACATCGACTAAATACAAGATGAAACAGCGTCGTTCAGAATCCAGAATTTCCTACTTACGACACAATAACTGTATGCATGTGCAAACCTTATTTTTATTGTATGTGAATGTGTGGTTATAGGCTATGTGATATAAATAAATAAGGACTGAAGTATAATAAAGCAGACAAGATCCACGCGTATTGTTGCAAAGTTGTAGGCAGATAGTACTCGCAATTTATGCTCGTTTTATTTAAACCATTCGGCATTCTAAAAATTAGTATTCAATTCCACCAAAACTTTTTATGTAAACGAAGCACACCTTCCTATTTTTTTTCGAGTAATTTATTTTTTTAACGTTGGTTTACAAATTGTAAGTGTTGTCATTGGTTGTGCTTGAATACACAGTCAAAATGAGCTATCCACAATTCATAATTAAAAATCTGCGCAGCATCAGCATCTATATAGGCCTGGTCCTAGGCCCCATTCGCCCCATGTAAAAAATAACTATGTATATATGCCTTTGTTTTTACTATATCTGAAGAATCAAAACCACCCATCTCCAGAGCTAGAATTGAAATGAGCTGTCAAAAACACTTGGATGTATGTATGTATGTATGTATGTATCTATGTATGTATGTATAGATTTATTGCATATACGGGCCATGGCCCACACACAAATCAGATTAAATGAGGTTACAGAGTTTTTGATAAACAGATAATAATATATGATACCACCTCTTAGAACTTGATTTCACTAGAAAAGTTAACAATTGTTAGTCTTAAGAAACACGCTTTCAGATTTAACAATGGTTAAATCTGAAAGCGGAATCCTTAAGGCTAACAATTGTTAACTTTTGTAGTGAAATCAAGGTCTTACCCAAGTGTCAAAAACACTTAATGAGATAGACGCGTTAAATGTTAATTACGAGTTTTTGAAATGTGCAAGATGTTCGATTTAGACGATTCTGAAATGTGGAAAATGTTCTATTTACACGTTTTTTGACCACTTTGAAATTTTCCAGTTTTATGTTTTTTGAAATGTGCAAAAAATTCCGTTCAAGTATTGTTGAAAAGTGGAAAATGTGTTGTATTTACATGTTTTCGAAAATGGCAAAATATTCCATTAACATGTTTTTTTTTAAATGTGGAAAATTTTCTATTTAAATGCTTGCAAAGGATCAGTATATTTTAATGTTATTGCATTTTGTGCTTAGCTAAAAATAAATTTATGGTCCAAATTTTGAGTCCCCACTGGCGATATATCCTATTTTGCAGGTATGTATAAACACGTGGATCCCTATAGAGTTAGACTTTTTCTACCCTGAAACTCAATCGTTTGACATTTTGATTCCACAATTTATGTGTGCTAACTTACGAGGTTGAGCGTGTAATTTACTTTCTGCTGTAATTTTCTGTAGCAATAATGCTTGTATTTTTATAATTTAATTTGTAATATAACTCCACGTACGTCGTACGTGGGTTTACGCGATGACCTGTATAATTAAATCAGTTTTTGTAAGGTGTACGTAAAAAGTAAAAATGAAGCTTTCTGAATTATACATAATTAATTTATATTCTGTAAATGCCTTATATTTTATATTTTTGAATTATTGCATAATGTAATATACGAAATTCAATTTAGATACGTAAATAGCGTGTGAGCAGTGGGCGCACCTTCAAAAGTCTAAAACATTAAAAATAATAAATATCGTCATTTTTGAAATACCTATGTAAACTGATATAATTATTATTATAGCGCAAGAAATATATGTATTCGTCAGACTTCCAAAATATTATTAGTGCCCTAAAACCCAGTGACTAATCATGTTTGAG
Source organism: Dicyrtomina minuta (assembly GCA_949802685.1). NCBI lineage: Eukaryota > Metazoa > Arthropoda > Collembola > Symphypleona > Dicyrtomidae > Dicyrtomina > Dicyrtomina minuta. The sequence goes on along the minus strand of OX461808.1, from coordinate 24,074,765 downwards.
TTTAAAATACTTTTGCTTGCATGAAAAACGTATGTAATGCAATAGCCATTTAATATGCAGGAAGTACTTTACCACGTTTATTGTAATTGAAAATACTATATTCACGTCTCAACGACTCAAAGACCAATTAACACTCAGATTTACTTACAGAACTTAATAAGTCAAGACGCGTGTTCCTAATAATTAGCTGTGGGCGATTACTACAGGATAGTGTTGCCATTTTCATAATTATTTTGAAATAATTATTGTAATAAAATTAGCAAATTTTATTTGTTGCCTTAAACGCGCTCAACATATTATTTAATATTTTTACGATTTTATGGTTAGAATTATAAAACTCTGAATTTTTTACGTAGGGATTTACTTTCCCCTCTCACTCCAAACTTTAATTCACATTTAACCTTATGGCTTTACATAATTATATACTCTGAAGATGTGCCTTTTAAAATTTTTCATTCCGATTTGGTGGAATTTTCATAATTGTTTATTGGTAAGTTTTCAAATGCCTTTAGAGGGGTCATGCATGAACGATGTCATAACCATTTAATATCCCCATTTCTAAAAGACCATATTATACACATATATAATCCGCTCGTCACCACCTTTAAAATTTTTGAGTGTATATGTCTATCTTGAACATAGGATGGCATGAATACCCAAGTAGACCCATTGACCCTATACATGTGACGTTATTTATGGACGACACTAGAAGGATTTCAAATCAAGTACTTGCTCAACAATATCTACTCTTTTAGGGATCAGTCAGCGTGGGCAGGTATGTTTTTAATATAGGCAAGGAATTAGCGGAATTAAAGGTACAGAAGGTGTGTGGTTAGTTGGTTGCAATTTGTATGTACTTGCCATAGTAATAATTTAATTTACAATGATTTAAATTCCATACAGAAAATGACTATAGGTTAATTTAGTCAAGGAATTAAAATTACGTGGAGAAATACAGATGTGTAATAGAGATACGTAGCTTGCATATTGTCTACTAAACAACGTTTTTATCCACAACAAGTTATTAAAACCTTCATTAGCAATTCCTGTAACCAAAACCAATGATACCCATTCCAAAAACTCGAGTACCCCAGTAAACCAAAAAGCATTGAACACCTTTTGTTAACCTGAGAATATTAAATGTTTTAATGCTCAAAATCATCACAGTCGAACGAGACAACAAAGGCAAATTCAAGACGCAAAAAGAAGAAGACAAAACAATACAAAATGTTTGAAGACGAAATTAATTTTTATTTTTACTGCCGCTCTACTATAGCTGTAGCCATATATCATGTACCTACTTACATATATATATAGCAAAAATTAAAAATCTCACAAAGTTACAATGAACCAGTTTTTATACGCACCACCGCACTTACGTTAGAACAATTAATACAAAAATGAAATATTTTATCCTGTCAATTTAAGTCGTTTTACATGCTATAAGAATAGGCCAGACATTGAGACTCATCCTGTTTTCTGCTCCCTAATAACTAAATTACTTGTTATGTTTTTTAATAAGAATGTTTTTCACGCATAAAAAAGCTTTACATATTTTTCAACTGCAAAGTTAAAACTCAAAGTTGAATTTATAATTTGTCCCTATTCAGTATTTAGAAGTCTGTACTTATGTAATGTATATCGACATAGAGACGGGATGGTGGTACCTAATTCTTATATATGCAAATAAGGTCAGAGATATGTAAGTACATAGGTAATTCCTTCATGTACATCATCTGTATTAAAATATTACACTTGGGCATTATATTTTTGAATGTTAAAAGTTTTATGCTAAAAAGAAAGGTAATTCTTTTTTATGACTTATTAGCCACACTATGCAGAATTTATTATACAATTGCAATTAGTATATGACAATACAATGCAAAATCCCCCATACTAGGTGAGTACAGAGTTGTGAGGATTTGAGGATGTGGATGTAATTGTAATTAGGTATTGCGCAATTTTAATCCCATCAGTGTCATCTTTTGTCCTTCGGCAACTGGCAATGGCACCTATGAATGTAGTAGTACTATTAATTATGCAGTACCGAGACCGAGATGCACTTTTGATTTTGTAACAGTTTTATAATCTTCCATTGTTCTGTTGCAACTTTTTTAATAGCTATTGTAACAAGTTTCTAATACAATCTTACAATATTGTACACGTAAAAACAGCCATGCTGATATATTATGATGCTGATCAAGAAATCACGACAGTATAAGTTAAAAAAAAACAGGGAATAAAATCGGGCTGGAGGCTGGACTGACTCAGACAACTCAGAGTTAAGAAAAAACTAGAAATATTCTATGATTATATTACATATGTAGGAAACTTTTATTAAATTCGTAATTCGTGATCGTGATCGTAAAAATTGGTAAAAGACATTACAACTGGGAAAGTGCATTGCTTTTGGGAGTTTGACTTTCAATTGACTTACAAGGAAAGTAGGAAAGTAATAAAGAAGATTTTTAATTTAATCCAGGACCCCGGAGGCCCAAGGAACTATAATTACTACAAAGAAGAAAAGAATTACAAAGAATGGGCCTTTCCACAAGTAGCTTCTATGGGCAATTTCAAACTTTTTTAAAAAATCGAGAGATGAAATCAAAAGTCCAAAATAATAGTGGGTTGTATTGTAATTGACAATGATCACTATAAACTATCACTAATGATTGAAAACAACATATCTAGTATCCATTTCATTGGCTTTGGCATTGGTAAATTTTAAAGTTTGTCGGGTTTGTCCTGTTATATGTAGTCACAGCTAACAGCTATGCTGCTACTGCAATAAAGCGGCATTTTCTGCACTGTCAAATATTTTTTTGCATTATTACTGACTACTGATATCTTACGGAAAAACCCCCACTTAAAAAAACTCAATATTTCTTTCGCATTTTTTTCGTGTCTTTTACTTCGTCGAATTAGTCTTTCTTTACAGTCGCCAAAGTCAGGGCAATGAATTTTGAGTTTGAACACTTTTTTTCCTTAAACAGTGCTTTGCTCTGTAGACTATATTATGGAGTTCAAAGCACCTTCAGTATGCACCAATATTAACGAGTGCAAAAACAAAAGTTTCCTGCAACTGCAATCAAGGATTTTTTAAGCTGATCTTGAAACTCTTGTGAATTGCACTGTAATATTGCGAATTCCGAATGAATCATCTCTGCAATCCATTTAGTTATCTATTCGCTATTTTAATAAATATTGCGAATAAGGGACCATCCATAAATGACGTCATCCAAATATCTCCATTTCTAAGCTACTCTATGACTTCCCTGTCACTGTCATCAGCTTAACAATTGCGTAAATCGCTATCTTTAACATGGAATTTCCCCAATATCATTGTAGACCCATTGACCCTACACGCTACGTCATTTATGAACGATCCCTAATTTATATTACACAATAGTTTAATAATCCCAAACCAGATGCTTCCAACAACTTATATAGTAAAATACCCATAAGCGTTACTACACTGGAAAGCGTGTTCATATAGGAAAAACTGGAGACCAGTAATAAGAAATTAAAACGGGAAAATTTACTACAATGATTAAAATACGTCAAATTCAAGTTGGATATTTTACATAGAAAAGCCGATAAAAGTTCTAAGAAATTAAGAAAAGTCTTCAGAGGGAATTCCCCAACTGAATCACTGCTCCTGCTAAATCTTACGATTAGAATCTAGAATAATTCTAGTCTACAATAAGGAACAAAGCAACAACCGGATTTTGCACCTTCATTAGGGATCGTCCATAAATGATGTCACAGAAACTTCCCCACTTTTAGGACCCGATAGCTTAAAAGCAGTGCATAAATGGCTATCTTTAACATAGGATGTCATCACTATCCAAATAGACCCATTGACCCTAAGTATGACGTCATTTGTGAACAACCCATTGCCATAATAATATGCAGTGAAAAAACAAAGAGTTAAAAGACCTGAATGCAAGAACCTTTTTTGGATTTTTTTTGCGCGTAATAAGTCTACTAGTAATCCAGTTCTTTCCCCTCTTGTTGTTGTTTTCAAGACCAAGTCCGAGATCATCAGAGTTTTACTACGAATACTAATGGTTTTCTAACCACATCTTTGATGGGATTGCATAATACATAATAATAACAGGTAATGTGTGTAGCAAGTTGGTTTATTCGTCGAAGAAATGAGATCATCAACAATTATTACAGATAATTGTCATAATTCTACCTACAGCCGGCATGCAACACGGGCTACCACGTAGATTTACAATATTTTTTATAAAGTATGTAGCTATATGGAAAATGTTGGAGGCGGATCCCGTACCCTGTACTGCGGTATTTATTTGCATAATGTTTCGAGAATAATTGTACGTATTAACTAATCGCTGCAGAACGCGATTAGAATTCCAGGCAGACGAGGCGGAGGTATAGTGTCATAATGCAAATGGTAAATGCGGAAGAATGCATACACTAAAATGTTTACTAAATTAACACTTGGGAAGCCTATACTAATACAAATAAATGACGCATCTAATTAACTAGTTCCTTAATTATGCGTAGTTTTAATTCAAAATCTGAGTCACTATGTATACTGTCAATATTACCCCTGACATTCTTTCCTATTGGAGTCTGCATAAGAGATACGTGTTATAATGAGAAAACAAAAGTTACACAAATTAGCCAACTCATTAACACTAACACATAACACACGTCACAGGTGGAGAATAACTTACGGAAGGCTAATTAATTACTATTATTGTGCTTAGGGGACGTCTTATATGGAAATAACAGGTATGAATTATTACACTATACATATTATGTATTGCTTCCTTGAAATTTACAATGTAATTTAGCCGGATTATTTTTCATAAAATAAGAATAAAAATAAAACTTTAAGGTAGTACCTTAGAAAACATAATGTAAAATATAATAGTAAGTAATAACAAGTATAGGTATAGGGATATGCTTACAAAGTATAGTTATATTGTCGGAAATATTGGATGCATTTTGCATTGACCATTCACAATAGAAATTAGATTGAGGAAAAACGTATATTATGAAAGGCAATGAGTTTTGTTTTTGTTTGTGAGTATTGTGAGATGGAATAAAAGGGATAGGGAATGGGAATGGGCCATTCAAAAATTCAAGTCCAATGTCTACGACGACCTTTGTCAAAGCCAGAGCCAGATGAGAGATGAGACAGGGGACAGACAGACAGCCTCATATGTAGAAGATGCCTTTAAATTGCTTGTTGTCCTGTCGTTTTCGTTTGTCGTTGTCGGTGTTGCTGTTTGTTGTGTTGTTAATTTTGCTGTTGTTTGTGTGGCTTTACAATACTATGCTTATTTTAGAATGTACATTTAGGTACCTAGTATATTGTAGCATGCATATTATTATATGGTCTGTGAAGAATCAAAATTAAATATTTACAATTTTAGATAAGAAAAATAAATGTACCTATATTCTATAATAGGGCGCGGGTCTGTAATAGTGCGCGGGTTTAAGAGGTGCCAGTTTGAATAGTACGCGGTTCTATTTACCACAGTATTAAATGGCAGTAAGCGGGTCTGGAATACTACGCGGGTCTATTTAACACAGTATTAAATGGCAGTACGCGGGTCCGTAATAGTACGCGGGCCTGAGAGGTCCAAATTTGGTCCAAATATACGGTAAGTGATGTCAAAAAAACGCTAAATGAGATAGGTACGTAGAATGTTAAAATAATTACGACTTTTTTAAAAGTGTAAAAAGTTTTATTTGCATGTTTTTCAAAGGCGTAAAATTTTTAATTTGATTGTTTTTCAAAAGTGTAAATTTTTCTTACAAATTTACATGATTTTAAACAGTGTACAATTTTCCATGTGCATGATTTTGAAAAAAACGTAAAATCTTGTAAACACGATTTTTTAAAGAGTAAAATATTCTATTTACATTTTATTTTGAAAATTGTAAAATACTCCATTTACGTGTTTTTAAAAGTGCAAATAGTTCTATTTTTACATGTTTTTAAATTGTGCAAAATATTCCATTTAGGTACATGCTTTCAGATGAGTCATGATGTTTTAATTGTTTTGTAGATAGTGAATTTTGTATTTAGCAAAATTTGGAAATGGGTCATTTTGATTCTTCACTCACGATATTCAAACTTATCGTTAGTGTATAGTAAGTGCCTCTGTGTCTCTGTCTCAAAAAGAGCGTGCGTTAATAGGAATGAGACACTCAAGGACGTTGGTCAACACCGACGTCGACTGACGATTCACGTCGGCCCAAAAGTTGCATCTTAATCTTTTCTTTTACGTTCCCTTTCTTTATTCCTACGCTTCTGTTTCTGGTACTGGTACCTATGTGTCTAAAGCAGATACCACCTTAAGCAGATACATACACTTTTGAATGCCTATACCCGTAAGTATATCGTAAAATTAGACCCAGATACTTTAGGTATAGTTAGAGGCGCATTTTAAATTAGTGGACGTAAACGTGTAGTTCGACTTTTCGAGTCGTGGGAGTTTTATTTACGGCATCTGAATGTTCTTGTAACTTGTGGCTCTTGTTATTGACTGTGGACCGTCCCATATTATGTGTTAGCATAAATCACCATATATTTGGAGAAAACGAAAATGCAAATAGGCACCTGCCTACCTGTAAAACTGGACTAATCTGCCCTTTTATTTCTGTTTACTTCTTATTCAATAACAATAACAACGTAAGTTAGGTACATGTAGGAAAACTATATACTTACATTTCTGGATAATGTATTTCCGTGTACCCGTTGAAATTTCCTATACAGTCACCCTATTATGTTTTGATCTTTTTGGTAAACGTATTTATTTATGGAAATTTTTATTAGGGAAATGCAGCAATTCAAAATTAACGTACAAATAGGTAAAAGAAAAAATTGGGAAAAAAAAATTACTGCAATGTCATATAGGTAATTATACAGGTAGGTAATTCCGTAAACCTAAAAAATATTTAGTACGTCAGTGACAATGCAAATTTGTAGATGTATAGAGGTAAGTACTACACGTTATGCTGTGTTATGTATATGTAATATTACTTAGGAATTTGGTAATTGATTTTGAATTTACATATGTTATGCGATGTGATATGTGTGTTGAAACGTTGTCAAAGTAAATACCGATTTAATTACACACTTTTAAAATTGCAGAGTGCAAGTGACACACCAGGCGTGTGTCATTCTGTCTACTGTCTATACAGTCATTACGAGCAATTATTCAAAACTCAATTTACAAGTTTAAATTATATTATAGGCTTTGTGATAATACCCTGCAGGATATCCCTATACTGCAGATATAACAATAAAGTATGCATAACTGAAACAAACCAACAAAAGAAAATGCTAAATACAAACAAAAATCAGAACCAGGAAAGAAATTTAAAGTATCAATATCAGCAGCCAGCACAGGTAGTATGAGTAATGAGTGTAATAGGCTTGTCGTTATTTTTTTGTTATAATTTTAGTTCTTCTAATTACATTGTATGCATACATAATCGTATTTATGAATATTCATAGAATTCATATTTAGACAGATTATTTGTACAGCACAGGTATGTAATGTGTTATGTACTGCGGATATGGTTGATGTTGATAGTGATGATGATACCATATGGTGATTACTGTTTACCATGATCTTCAAATAAACTTCACTGGTTTTGCCAGTGTCAATTTCAACGAAGAAAATGCAAAATATCGTGTCTCGTGTCTACAAAATAAATATAATTATAATAAAACTTACGCGCTGTTTTAGTTGCAGGCACCAGACTGAATACCGGCAATACGCACTGAATTTAAAATAATTTGATAATAAAAAACCTGATTTGTATTTTCCATAATTTTATAATTTTAGTAATAACAATATCGTGTATTATTTTATCTCCATGTTTAATCGAAATTGATAGTAGTACTGAAGTTAAAGCTTAAATTCCAAACAAAAACATAGTTAAAAAATGTAAAAATTTGCCCTATTATTATCCTTGTTACTGCATTCACGCGTAAATAAGCAATTTTCAAAATGAGGCACAAAATACTAATAGTGAATAGGGAAATTAAAATGTATTGAAATAAAAAAATTGAAGAAACAGGATTTTTTAGCCTCAGTATAAAACACGCTACGCGTTTATTCTGATAATGAGAGGTTATTAATTAAATTAATCTGCCATTTTAGCTTAGAGCATCATTTGATTTCCTAGACCTGGTCCTGCAGTTTTGGCGATTTTAAAGGAAAAACAAAAACATTTCGTGATCAATAGAATCAATAGTAGTCGATATGTATGTATCTTCACAGACAAAAAAATACTGGATGCTATACGCACGCACGCCAACGGGCTCTAATTTAGTTTGGGTTGTTTGGATGTTTAGGTAAAAATTGTAAGTCAATACAAAATTTAAGCACGAATTTATTTGTGTTGTACAATTCTTAGTATTATGCCTTTCTTTATATCCGTAGGTGTTCTTTTAACGCTTTTGAAGATTGACCTTGAAATTAAAAAGGAAAAATTCACTTTACCTGTGTGAATGACTGCGAATATCTGTAGCAGATGGAAAGCCAAAAGAGTACATCAGATAATAGACACGAAACTTGCGGTTGCGGTGGATCGGTGGATCGTGCAATTTTCAACAACAGTCGCGGTAGTCCACGTCGACAAGTTACACAATAAAATAATAGTAACAAAGGACAACTAAAGCAAAATCCAAATTGCACACACAATAATTTTTTTCTTCACTTTATTTTCAGGAATTTTGACTCAAGATCCTTAAGAATATAGCAAAACGTTTCGAAATGGTGGTTTGATAGATCGTAGAGATTTAATTGTGTGATCTTCGCGTCGTAGTTACAAACCTGCTATAGCAGACAATAGAAATTAATTCGAAAAAAATAGAGATTGAAAGTTGAAAGGCTCAAAAGATGAAAACTATGTTTTAATCTGTAGCAAGTAAATTGTTAAAAAGGAGTATAGAATCTGTGAAACTATAGTATGCTACTGGCTATGGCTGACCAAGGTCATTCCTTTAAAGTTTTCAGGTCTTTTGCAATAGCTGTAAGCAATTATCATGAACTTTTATGATTTACCTCGACAGGTCTGTACTGAACTAAACTCAACTAACTGACTAAGCCGTGTCAGGCTCGTTTTTTTATATTTATGAGTTTGGAAGTGTGTGACTTTGACAGAGATTTTCTACACTGCAGTTGGACTATGTATATATGACACTGACCACTGTGACTTTGTAATTTGTCACTCTTACTTATCTGTATTAACTATGTAATTTACACGTGTACTTCAGTAGAGTGATTTATGTTTTTTTTATTGTTGCCACCGCCACCATCACCATTGTTGTTGCTAGTCTTTTGTCTCCCACTATATTTTAAGAGATTAACATACTGAATGCCTCTGAAACTGAAAACGAAAACTGACAGAAGAATATTGTATTGTGTATTTGTACATATATAACAATCGTAGGAGTACGCTTGATGGTACGAAGTACAGACTAATTACAAAATGGTACACTCTTATGCTATGGATATAAATACAAGCTGCACATTATAAAATAGATGGATAAAAACAATAAACTTTTGTAACAAAACCAAAAGCCAGAGATCATGATCATAATGGAAAAACCATCAGAGTAAACGAAAAGGATCGAAAACAAATATGTATGTATACCAAGTATAATTAATTGAGAAAAATCTTTAAAAAGCGTATTGTTTTAATTCCTAACAATTAATTCCACAGTCAACGGGGCGGTACAGATAATGCAAGTGTCAAACCATGACTTTATTAAAAACAATAACTACACTTTCTTCGTATAGAATTGCCATAAGCCAAGAAACAAGATTGTTCACTGCCTTAAATTATGGCACTGCTTCAAAAATAAGCGAAATAAAAATTAATAAACTTAAGGAAAACGGAAATGTAAATACAGGTAACTTCGTTTTCCTTGATGTTTCCTGCAAATCTATAGCTAGACTGCCAATTGTTATATTTTTGTTTTAGATTGTGTATTGTATAAATTGTTGTATTTTTTGAATTTTTGGATTCATTCCAAATTAGTATGTACTTACACACCACTAGATAGATACTTAATTAAAGAGCGTGTACGTCTTTATACACTTTAAGTAAAGATAGAGTTGCCTGAGGTTATGGTTGAAAGTTGTATTTTTGTACACATTTTGTATAAGAATAATGATGATATATTGGTCATAAAAATTTAAGTGTATCCAATATTGTATGTAATATTTATTCTGGATTCTGGCTCTGTACTTAAAACTGAATGCAATAAAATAATAAAATGTTCACAAAATTAGACATTTAATGTCTTTGAAGCTTTTGCAAAATTAAATTAAGTTACACAGTCCAATGGTGGGCATTTAATTTGCCTACCTAGTTTTTCCCTATTTCCTACACGTGATTTTTCCCCTTCCTAAATCCTTCCTATGGTACTTTTGCCTGCCTATTTCCTACCTAGTTTTTTAACACAAATATGACCCTTCCTATATCCTACATTTTTTTGCTTACACAGCCTAAATCCTGCCTATTTTCCTAAAAGCTACACATGATTTTGAAAGTGGCAAATACAAGTGTATTTTTAGTTGTGTTTTTTTAGTAGTTGAATTTTATGAGCCACTGCCTGTTTCATGTCAAATACAAAAAAATAAATCTTTAAAACTACAGGTATTAAAATTCTGTTTGTTTAGGATTTAACTAAGTTCACAATGTAATACATAAAAATAAAATATGAAATCATACTAGATGAGTAACATGAGAATTCCACCCTTGTCTTCCATCAAATACTCGAAGTTTTTCTTCGCAAAACCATTCTGAAGACACTTAAGTTTTTTTGTTCCGTCTTTTTCAACAAAGGCAAAATACTTCTTTAAATCATCACGAACTTTGACGGCTTTTGTAGTGGGAGGCATATTCACGTAAAGAAAGCTAAGTTACTAAATCTAAGTTTTTTGACAATCTAGATTGTCACTATTTAAGCAAATACAACACGTGCATAAAAATTTAGTCAGAAAAAATTTAAAGTCGTTACTTCTTAAAAGTCGGAACCCTTCTCGTATAATTCATATGCCTTGAGTTACCCGGTGGGCTTCGGATGTTGTATTTGTATATAAGCATGCTGCTATTTTCATTCATTGGAAATCATCAAGTAATCACTGAATACTATATGCAGTTAGTTTGTCACTAGCTAAGGACGAAGACTGATTTTAAATTATGGCGGACATAAATTTTCAACTGTAACCTTGAGATGGCAGAATTGACGATGTTGAATTGTCAGTGCCATTTTAATTATATTATCATATATTCATATATATGTATATTAACATTCTAAAACGTGAATTCAGTAGTTTTGTATTGCCCCAGTTAAGTAACTTCTGAGCAATTTCAAACAATTCAGTTTCTCCTTCCTATAAATTTATAGGATATTTTTGCCTATCCTTAATTCCTAGCAGTAATATTTGCCTTCCTATTTGCCTTCCTATTTATTAGCCAAAATAGGCAAAAAACCTTGCCTTCCTATTTTGCCTTCCTATAATCTTTAAAATTTTCGTCCTTCCTACATCCTAGCCTATTTTTTAGGCCTTTTTTGTAGGAAGGCGCCCACCATTGGAGACATCACTTGTGGACTATTCCTAAGCAGAAAATTTTATAGGATGTTTTTTTACCATATTTAAGTGCAGGTTAAAAGCTTAAAACGAATGTGTGTGTGCGGCTGCTGAGCTGAGGAGCGTTTTTGACGACAGTCAACAGTAGTAAGCAGTTAAGCAGTAGAGCTACAGCATTTTTGCAGCTATTTAGTGGAGCGCGGAATTTTAAGACTGCTGCCTTACTAGGTTTTTGATTTAATCTTAATAATGCGATGATTTTGATTTTTGATTCTTTCTTAATTCTATGTTATTATAAAATTAATAGTTTTAATTTAACTGCACGCAAAGACAAAAATAATGTTACTTTTAGTGTGTGACTGCCAGCTGGCTGTGGTTTCTTTCTGGGATTGATATTTCTGTAATTGTGTAAACACTTAATTTTGGGTGCTTACGTATACGTATTGCTAATTTGTGCTATATTCTTAACCAGTTACAATGTTACTTAATGCTAGTTCATTGGTGGACTGGTTGCTGGTCCTTGTCACCTGTCACACGTACACTTGAGCATTATTTGAGTGACAAGGCTTTTGTGACTTTGGCAGTTGAACGGAGGTATAAGGATGGAAACGGAAACTATAAAACGGGTTAACGCTGTTTTAGTGTTTTAGCATTATTTTTTCTGAAAGTCTGACAGTTTTTAGCGGAACAAATAGAAACATTGGTCACTGTCAGCTGGTCTCATTTTGTCACATTTTGCATATAGTCATTGCTGGTTACTGAAAAAATTAATGCCAACAGCAGATTGCTTAAGCAGTAATGAAAATGAATTGTGTGTTGTGCATGTATGCTCACTAATCACTATCAACTATACTCAGTTGTCAGCCTGTTTAAGAATTGAAATATTATTACAGCCTGGAGGAATTTTGAGATGAAATTTTAAGCTGTAATTATATAAGAGTTTAGATTTTACCGTTTGTTTGTGTACCTTAATTACATTGTGAATTGAAGCATAGGTATGTGCATTCTGGACCTTCCTCTACTGGCATGATCACTGATTACAAGTAGGATTGCATGCTCACCCTCCAACGCTTAATTTAATTAACCGTATGTATAAGTATGGAAGATTGATTATGCTTCCTCAATATCAACTAAGTGACTATCAACTATCAATAGATACACTAATTCTATTAGCTATTAACAGCATTATGCGATTTAAAATACATCTGTAGCTATTTTTCAGTATTTCTAATGTAATTTATCATAGTTAATGATGATGGCTAGCAATATTTATTTATTTATTTATTTATTTATTTATAATAGATATTTCAGTTTGTTTATGTTCGTTATGTTACATGTTATTTTTAATATGACAAATACCTGTTAGTACTGTACTTTTATCATTAGTCGTAATTTCATTCACGCACAAATCATCAGTGATAAGAATTAATGAATAATGGTTTTTAAATGACGCATTAATGTCGATGAGCATGTTAACATCACAACAGTAACATCGAGTGATCCGTGTGGCAGTGCACGCGATAGAAAATTACTCTTAATTGTCAACTGTTATTAGTGAATAAAAATGTGTAAAACATTAATCATTTATTTTCTTCTTCATTTTCAGGCTTGCAGACCCAGGTTCAAATTGAAGACATTCTAAACTCTTGGTGATGTTGACGTTAATATAGCAATATCAATATTGTAAAGCATTCTGTCGCATATTCGTTAATACCGGGTCCAATTCCGATATGCATTTGTGTGAGCAGTTTGAGACTAAATCCAATCTTATTGATTTTAGTGGGAGGTATTATAGCACAGGCTGCAGCCAGCAATAATTGTTTTGCTCTAGACTCTGGACCTCCTTCCTGGATTATGAAAAATGAAATCCAATGTCAAACATTTTCAATCGCGAAAGATTTATTTCCAAGTTCATTTTATTATTATTTAATCCATACGTGTTTGAAATGATAAACTGGTCGAATAAAAAGAAGTTATTCTCAGCTTTCAAGAATTTTATGATCGCAAAATCAATGTCCACATCTAAACAACAACAACAACAAATATGCTGCTGCTACTCGAAGCCTTTTCCGGGTCCAGAGCCTCCTACTTTTATTGTCATTTTTCATTGCCACGATTTTACATTGAAAATTGAAAAGGAAAACTCCTGGATAAGGAAAAGGAAGTGTGGGTCTGCAGATTATCTGGAAGTGTCTTCATTGGTGGTACCTATTTATTTGTTACTTTACTGCTTTGTATTGTCTATTAAGATCGTGTTGGTACATATAGTTATTAACCTTTCTCTATTCATACCTTGAATTGTCTAAACTGATATATGTGTATTATGTCTGTAGTTTTCAGTTTGCTAGATAATCGTCATATGAACTTTCACTTTCAGCCCCACCATTCCCTTCGAATTGTTCCCTTCGATGAGGATGACTTGCCTCGACAACAACAACAATTGCTGGGGTACTGAAATAGCTTAGTGCTTATGTACTTATGCTGGAACAAGGGCTGAATACGGGAAGCAGGAAGCCCTTGGATTGTGTACAACTGATCGGATATACAAGGCTAGTTGTATATTGCTGGACCTTGTAAGCATAAATGAAGGAAATTTAGGAAATTCAAGCAAACAGCTTTACTTTCGTGTACCTTCTGCCAGTCAGCCCACCTTTAACCAGTCCAATCTTAAACTGGAGTGGGGTCATCGTAACCGTGACATTAATGAACAGAATATCAATACAGGTAACTCGAGAGCCTCTTTTACTAAAATGAAATTAATTAATACAAGCTTAGTGCGTACTCATAGGCATAGGTGTGTAATTAGTAATTAATACCAAGATCATGTTATGTGTTTTTTCTAGTATATTGGTAATTTTTCGGTGCTATCTACTTTAAGTCTTCAAGAGTGGACTTTGGTCTTATGATATAAAATATAGTTGTCAGTTGTCAGCATTACAATAAGAACAAACTTAATGATATAAAATGTAAATATCCAATAAATATTTGTTATTATTTAGTAATGCAGAATATTGCAGATAGCAAATAGCTACAATCTACAATATAGTTAATGTTTCCGTACACTAGCTTTTAACCTGAAACTGCCCCATCGCGTTTATTTTCTGTTTTTCCTCTGATTGTATTTGAATGATTTGTGGGCAATATTTCCGGAAACATTTCTAATTCCAATTTGAGACATTTCAATCTTAATCATTTGAGTTGCACAAAAATAGTTAGGCCACAAGCCACAGACTACGCACAAATTGTATTGCTCACTGCTGGTCCAATCTCGAAAATGTTTGGTATAGTTTTTTCTGATTAGAAAATTAGAATGCAACTAGTAAATTAAATATTTTAATTATTTCTGACTTCTGATAATAATGGAATAGAAAATAATGAATATTATTTGCCGCTATTATTCAATAGACACACTACACAGGTTAAATAAGAGTCATTCTTTATAATATAGCATCTTATCTTATCTGTATTCTGAATGAGCATTTATAGTCAAACTTCGAACAAGCGTATTATGATAATAATGGCGAGAAATAAATAATAATGCCATTTAATATTTTTCACAAACACATATAGCACTAGACTTACACTAGACAAAAATGAAAGACGGAGCAACACGTGTGATGCTGTGCATATTTATTTTTAACCTGTCATGCAATAGTGCTATCAAATAAATGCTAAGTAGTGTTTTACAAACAATTATTTCCTGTATGTTCCATTGTAGCCTAGTAAATATTTAACTCTACACACGTCATACACAGAAAGACAGATAGTGAGGCGGCGAGGAAAATATGAGTGCATCTATTGCCTTGTATAAGAATTCGTGACCATGAGCCATTTTTTAGTCCAGTCAGCTCTAACCAAGCTCCAGCACTATTACTATTGTATATTCAGAACTATTGTCAGTTTGCGCATCATCTTTATCGATATAGGTATTTCTTAGTATATATAGCATAGCTCGAGCTGACATAATATAGCTTTAGATAGTTATGGCGTGGCCAAAAAACAAAAATCAACGTTAAAGATGTACTAGGATATGCACGCCTACTATAGTATAGCTCTTTTATACACTATTATAGTTTACATAAACAAAACAACCACCACCACACTAACCACTGCCAATTTACAATTTACAGACCATCAACCTCAGTTCAAAGGAAGGCACATATGCCTATAACACGACTACGTGAATATAAATGTCTATGTAATTATTATGAAGCATACAATTACATCTACCTACATTAGAAACGTGGTATTACCATTGACCATTTCATCATTATATGCTAACCAATATCAACGGCAAAGTTATTTCAATGTCATGGGACATAATTACTCAAACAATAATTCAAATTGAAAGCGTATCAGTATTACCTTATATGTATATGTTTAATATGCATTCACAGGTATATGCTGTATATTGGCAGTGTTAGATTCAATAGAAGCTTCTAATTTTCATTTTTTATATTCTCATGGTCACAATAGAATAAAATGCCTTGGATTTCCATGAAAATATTGTTTTCTCTCCAGCCCAGTGATGAACTGGCCTCCCAAATTACAAAAATTGCCAAATTGGACTTTACAACTGAAGACTAGAGTCACTTCTGTTTTAGTGTTTTGCATTTACGCCACACTATTTTTCCACACAGGAGAACAGCGAACTGCAATTACAATTACATAACATAAGTTAGTAAAGCGAAATATTTAAGGATGTAAATTTTTCCAGTATTTTGAAAATTTAAATTTATAAGACTTATACAAAAATTAAATTTACAGAATTCGAATTGTATATATATACATTTCGTTAGTGTCATTTACGGGTTATAAGAATATGTCGACTGTGTATCGGCATTGGTAAAATCTAAATTATTTAACCTGGATAAGCGATTTCTAGTGTATGACAGCTATACTATTTTTGTAGATACGAAACGAAATTGTTATTATACTATTTCAGTTTATGTGTTTTAAAATATTTTGGTTGCTAAATTATAGCTATAAATTGACACTACTGGAAGCCGAGCTACCGACTAGTGTAGTATTCTTAGTCTTTGATAAATATATGTATCTCGTTATCTGTGGGATTAGGAAATAAGCATTGATTTTGTTTACATATGTTTGAAGTTTTGAAGTGATAATCTCTATATTAGTCAGTGGTCACATTTTCCTGTCTCCACAGTTGACAGTCACTGTCACATGCCTTTTAGTAACTCCGAAAAGTAAATAAATAATCATTATTTGACTGTAATATTTTTTAAAGTCGCGTGAGTTGATGACTCACAGCTTCGCTTCTTCTGAATAAAAGGTACGAACACTGCAGGTCGCCAGTCAGTGTCAATTTTCGGATGCCATATAGATTGTGAGTTAACTAGTATAACCTGGCCGGACGGATGTAAAAAATAAAAACCCTGTAGTCTTAATACTACTTTAATATATGCTACTTGGCTCGTGTACAATTAAGTGTGACCACTTTACAAAAGTCTCTAATTTTGTAATTTGGCTAAAGAACTTGGAAGTTTTGTTGTAGTATTTTTAAAAAATTTAGCGTCCCTACTTGTCATTTTAGGAGGCAAATTATTGCAAGATACAGAACACTTTTAGACTTAGAACAGGAACAGAACAAAAATGGTCGCCACAGAAATTCTAATACTGTCCATAACGTTCCTCGCTTTGTCATTTTATCTCTTTTTTAAAAGGCCAAGAAATTTCCCACCAGGTGAGCAAACGTTCTTTGTCGTGATCGAATTATTTTTTATGTGGTACAGGGTAATAGTTTTATTATGTTGTCAGTCAATAATTTCAGTATTAATTATTGTTAGATGTTATTATTTTTAATGGCTAAATTAGTGCTAACTACTTTTTGATTTTTTTGAATAGGCCCTCGTGCATGGCCGATGATTGGGAATATATTTCAGTTTGGTCCGAAGCGCTATCTCACATTTTTAGAATGGGGAGAGAAATATGGAGATATTCTGGGAGTTTATTTTGGTCCACAACAGTAAGTTTTAGATCGTGATGATCGCCGTTTATGGTTCAATTATTTGTTGTTTGTATTTTGTCATTAGGTTTATATCTGCGTCATTTAAACTTTAAATTGTTGACGATTTTAAATGAAGTTGTGAATTAAAGTTGTGATTTTATGTGTTTTATTTTGCAGAGCCATAGTATTAAATAATTACAAGCACATCAAAGAAGCATTTGCAGAAAATGTTTTCTCTGGAAGGACTGTGTCGAAATTGTTGTTGGAGCGGAATTTAGGTCATAGGTGGCAATAGAGGTACACATACCCAAATTAGCATTCAATCGTTAACGTAGTCAGCAGTTAAATCATTATCTCGTAATTAAGTTTTTTTTTTAAATTTTAAATAGGTCTTATATTTAGCGAAGGACAAAATTGGGTTGACCAACGTCGCTTCTGTTTAAAAAATCTTCGTGATTTCGGCTTCGGGAAGAAGTCAATGGAAGGAGCTGTGATGGAAGAGGTCAATGAGCTCATAGCATCATTTAGAAAAGAAGCGGGTCAGCCTGTCACGACCCAAAATAGATTCAACATTGCCGTTCTCAATGCACTTTGGTCCATTTTAACCAGTGAGAGGTTCAATCACGATGACCCCCGCTTAAATAGTTTAATTAAGGCTTTGACAAGGTACGTAAAATATATATATCACTAAACCGTAAAGTTATTGCGCAACTAATTTTGTAGAAATATAATATTCAGTTTATGTACATAAAAGGTTAATTTAGTATATTAAATTTTGTTCGTTTTGACAGTGTTATAACAAAACGGCCACTGAGCTCAGTGCTTGCAGAACTTTTCCCTGTGGTGAACTGGGCTAGGAAAACATTCCCATATTTCTTCGAGCAAACTGGGAGACAATTTCAATTTGATGTTATAAAATTGATCAAGGAAACAGTTAACAATCACCAAGAGACATTACAAGAAGATTCACCAAGGGATTTCATTGATTGATACTTAACCGAAGCAAAAAATACTACTGACCCAGGGTCAAGTTTCTACAAGAAAGATGGTGGTAAGAAGTAAAAATAAATTGTAACAAAAATCAATATGTATGATATTTGGCAGCAGCAAGAGGTACTTTTTTTATTGTTGCGTTTAATTTAATACTTATTTTAATTTCATATATTTTAGAACTGGGTCTTCTAATCGTTTTACTTGATCTTTTCGTTGCGGGAGCTGAGACAACGAGTACATCGTTAACATGGACCTTTTTAATTCTGGCTCTGTACCCGGAAGAGCAGGAGAAAATGTTTCAAGAAATCAAAAAAGTGGTTGGACTTTCCCGTCATGTCTCACTAACTGACAGACCACAGTACGTAACATATGTGTTTTTAAATTTTTTTAAAGTAAAAGTTTTATAGATATCGTATGTGAAGAACCAAAATGACACATATCCAATTTAAGCTAGAATCAAAATGAGCTGTCATAAAAACAAAATGAGAAACATCCGTAAAATGTTAATTAAGAGTTTTTGAAAAGTGTAAAATGTTCTATTTACATGTTTTTGAAAAGCGTAAAATGTTCTATTTACACATTTTTTAAAAATGCAAAATATTCTATTTATATGATTTCAAGACATGTTTCAATATTTTTGTATAGATAGTGGATATTGTATTTAGCTACAAATGGGTATGGATCATTTTGGTTCTTCACAGACGAAATATGGAATTAATTGCAGAATTTTATTTTTGATTATTGTGGTTTCACTTTTACTACAGATTAATTTACTTGGAAGCTATAACAATGGAAATAATGCGATTTTCCTTAATTGTCCCAACTGGGGTTCCACATAAAACAATGGAAGATGTGGAATTCCATGGTTTTCACCTTCCAAAAGGGACGATGATAATGCCGAATTTGTACAGTGCTTCTCGAGATAAAGGTGCATGGGGTGACCCAGAGAACTTCCGTCCTGAAAGATTTATTTCCCCGGATGGGACTTCCCTCGTTCGTAATGAAGCCTGGCTTCCATTCTCGACTGGGAAACGAGTCTGCCTCGGAGAATCACTAGCAAAAGACGAATTATTTCTCTTCATGGGAAATCTATTTCAAACGTTTGAAATTAAAACCGTTCCGGGAGAACCTTCTCCTTCTTTAGATCCAAATGGAACAGCCGTTTTAGTTCCAAAGCCTCATAATCTCATTGTCATTGATAGATCCGCAAAGTAGATTAATATGATATACATTTGACTTTTATTGGTGGTGGTAGTAACGTGCCTAATACGATGATCGGCTTTATATCGAACTTTAAAAATGTATTACATCTTCAAGCAAAAGTGTTATTCAGTACAGCAGTACAAAAATGTTTTTTTTTCGTGTTGTGATTATTGGTGTTGATATCGGTATGATACACAGTCAAGGATAATAAATACAATAAACCAAAATTAACTAAAAAAAAGCATCGCTATTATGGCCTATGAATATTTTTAGTCATATATGGCGACCATATCTATGCGTGCGATATGCCTGCATAATAACAAATGCACACAGGCTCTAAAGATAAAAATGTTTTTTGCTGTTAAAGTTTGCACAGCACAATGGATGCTCAACACATTAAATGAAAAAATAAAGCACGTGACGATGGCGATGGCATCAAAGGTCGGCGCCTATCCTATAATATAGGCTAAAATATAGGCGATAGGCAGGCAGGCAGACAATTTTAAGAAAATTTTTATAGGCAATAGGCAGGCAAATTAAAAAGATAAAAAATAGGATAGGCTAGGTAGGCAACAAAGAAATTCTGCCTGGTAGGCAAAATAGTTATGATGTGCATTTTTGGCCCGCATTTTGGCAAAAATAATTATTTTTATCGCATCTAGATAGTAACTTAGGATGAAGGCTCATTTATAAAAAATAGGCTTTTAATAGGCTGATTTATGAAATAGGCAGTAGGCAGGCAAATCAGTAAAAATAGGCAATAGGTAGGCTTCAAAAAAATCGTGGAAATAGGATAGGCTATAGGTAGGCTAATTCAAACGCCTACCTTTGGATGGCATAGTAACTGTGTTGGGCAGAGTTAAACTGCATAATATAGTAGGTCTAGGTAGCATAACATAATATAACATGTTTCTTACAGCTCTTTTTCATTAGTAGATAAGCGTATTCTGTACTATATAGTCAGCAGTGAAGTTCAGTATATGTAGTATACACTTAAAGTTAAACAGTATTATTCATAATATGTATTCAAGTATCTCTTATCTGTTGTCTTTATGTATCTAAATATTACAACGTTCCGCGTTCTGAGCATGGACACAATCACCTAAGTACCTATAAACTATCGTGTAAAAGTAAAATAACGAAGTGGGATGGAATAGTTCTTGGATTTGTTTCACGTCTCGCCAATTTCAATGTTTGGTGTTATATAATAATTCATTTATTAATTGATAATACATAACCGCTGCGAATAAGGCTGCAGTAGGACAGTTTTAGAATTTAATACATTGTAGCTACGAAATAGTAAGCAGAGGTAGGTATAGTTTACTAATATAAAAGTATTACTAAGGCATGAATTATTTCTATTCCAATCAATACACAAATTGAACTGGTTTCGCATTTACTTTGAATTTAATGTTACAGTTGAAATTTTTAATATTAGGTAATGTTTTGAAATATCATCATTAATTAAATGCGTATATCGTCATCATTTAAAAAAGAGCAGTTACAATTAATATACACCACATCGGATACTTATCAACAATGTACACTACAGAACTTCTAATATTATTCGCAACAATTGTTGCTGTTTCTCTCTACCGCTTTTTGAAAAGGCCAAATAATTTTCCACCTGGTAAGCAAATAAACTATTTTTTAAATAAGTAAAATACTTTAGAATTGGATAAAAAATCGAAATTTGAATCAGAATGCTAAGAATTACACATAACTGCTATATGTACCGTATATTTTTTCTCTTATTAAACAGGTCCTCTTGGATGGCCGGTAGTTGGAAATGTTTTTCAGTTTGGCCCAAAACGTCATTTGAAATACATTGAGTGGGGCGAGAAGTATGGGGATATTTTTGGCGTTTATTTTGGTCGCATGCCGTAAGTTAAGTATTGAAACAAGCATTTAAAATATGTCAGAATTAATTAAAAGCATTAATATATATAGAAGATGGTGTATCATCTGAACACAGTAGAGTTTGCTTTCTTTAATATTTTTTGGTTTGCTATTTAATGCAATTAAAGATTACAGTTAATAGTGTGCCTATATATACAGATTTTCAATTTTGGAATTTCAGAGTGGTAATTTTAAATAATTACAAACATATCAAAGAAGCCTTTTCGGAAAATGTTAATTCTGGAAGAGTTATGTCAAGTTTTGTGATGGAGAGGAATTTGGATGGAAATAGAGGTAAACATTAATATAAAAAGTCAACAATATTAATTTACAATATAGTCCAAAGTATTAAATAATTTACCTAATAACACATTTCATCTGTATGTATTTTTTTAAAGGAATAATATTTAGCGAAGGACGAAATTGGATGGAGCAACGTCGCTTCTGTTTGAAAAACTTGCGTGATTTTGGTTTCGGCAAGAAGTCAATGGAAGGAGCTGTAATGGAAGAGGTGAATGAGCTCATTGCTTCATTTAGAAAGGAAGCGGGTCAGCCCATCACGACCCAAAATCGATTTAACATTGCTGTTCTCAATGCACTTTGGTCCATTTTAACGAGTGAGCGGTTCAATCATGATGACCCCCGCTTAAGGAAGTTGATCAAGACGTTATCAAAGTATGAAAACAAATTATCATTTTTTTTAAACCCAAAAGAAAGTTTTTGCCTATTACAAAAGCTCATTAAACACAGAATCTAATAATTATTAAATGTTTATTGTAACTTTTAAAGTCTTGTAGCAACGAGGCCTCTTTCTTCCCTCCTTGGTGAAAACTTTCCTATTGTTAACTGGGCAAGAAAAACATTTCCATCTTACTTCTCACAAACGTTACAAGATTTTCTAAACGAGTTATTCGGAATGTTTAAAGAAACCATCAAACATCACGAAGATACATTACAAGAAGATGCACCAAGAGATTTTATTGATTGCTACTTGACCGAAGCGAAGAAGACTACTGACTCAGCATCAAGTTTCTACAAAAATGAGGGAGAGCTGAGTCTTTTAATTGTTATACTTGATCTTTTCGTGGCGGGAGCGGAGACAACTAGTACAACGTTGACATGGGCCTTTTTAATTCTAGCAAACTACCCCAAAAAACAAGAGAAAATGTTTCAAGAAATCAAAAAAGTTGTTGGACTTTCCCGTCATGTCTCGCTAACGGACAGACCGCAGTACGTTCATATCATTAATTATGATTTTTTTTAATAATAATATTCTCTGCTTAAATCATATAACATGTAAAAGATTAAATCCATTACTATATTCGTCACGATTAAAATCATGCAAAACTATAATAACTACTGGCAATTTGTTTAACATGTTTGGTATGGTTTGTCTTTTTCACTTTCAGATTAGTTTATTTGGAAGCTACCATAATGGAAATAATGCGATTGTCCATTATTGTGCCCAGCGGTGTTCCACATAAAGCGATGGAAGAGGTTCAATTTCATGGATTTACTATTCCAAAGGGAACGATGCTAATGTCGAATTTGTACAGTGCCTCTCGAGATAAAGGTGCGTGGGGTGACCCAGAGAATTTCCGTCCTGAAAGATTTATTTCCCCGGATGGGACTTCCCTCGTTCGAAATGAAGCCTGGATGCCATTCTCCGTCGGGAAGCGAGTTTGTCTTGGTGAATCACTCGCAAAAGACGAATTGTTTCTTTTCATGGGAAATCTTTTCCAAACTTTTCAAATCACAACTGTACCAGGGGAGCCAACACCTTCTTTGGAACCAATAATCGGAAAATTCATTTTACTTCCACAGCCACATAATCTCGTTGTCATCGATAGATCAACAAAGTGAAAGAACCACACAGTTCTAATGATCTACACACTGAATATTTTAGCTTACATACTTATGTATTTGTAAAATTATTCAATTAAAATTTAATGTGTATTGAATTTCAAATTGTATTTGTGTACGTATCGTTATTATAAGTATTAAATTCAGAATTGTAATATTTATTATACCGTATTTCTTGTATCTATTTTTTCCAACAATTATTCATGTTTAAGCAACTGCCAAAAATAGTCATAAGTGTGACTGCTCCTCAAAATAGCTACAAGACGATATCAATACAACAGATTTTACAACAAATGCAAACGGTGCATATACATCCTACAAATTGACATTCATCAAAGGCAAAACCAGTTAATTGATTACTGATCGAGGAGATAACACAGTCGGTAGAGATATTGAAATTGATAGCTATTAAGTTATATATCGTCTGTGAAGAATCAAAATGACCCATTTCCAATTTAAGCTACAATCAAAATCACCCATATCCAATTTAAGCTACAATCAAAATGAGCTATGTCATAAACACAAAATGAGAAACATGCGTACTAAGTATGTTAATTAGGAGTTTTTGAAAAACGTAAAATGTTCTATTTTCATGTTTTTTAACAATGTAAAATGTCCTATTTACATTTTTTTGAAAAGGTGCAAAAATTTATAATTCAATGTTTTCGAAAAGGTGCAAAATGTTCTAATTCAATGTGTTTGAAAAGTGTAAAATGTTCTATTTACATATTTTTGAAAAGTGCAAAGTATTCTATTTAAATGCTTTCAAGGCATGTTTCAATATTTTTGTAGATAGTTGATATCGTTTTTAGCTAAAAATGGATACGGGTCATTTTGGTTCTTCACAGACGATATGTAGAAAAAACATCATCAATTTCATAAATAACTATCTATATGTGAGCTATATGTAGCGACTGCCGCCGCCTTCGCCGTCTACTCTAATCTTCCCGTGACAGTTTGTGCACTTCAAGAATATAACATTATGGGCATAATGAATAATGAATACAATATGTAGTAACTATCAGTGAAAGCAGTTATATAAAGATTAATTTGTAGACATGCACGACAACTACTGACAACGATAACGATTGTGTACAAACATACCATGCCTACAGCCTACGTAATCAATAACGCACATGATGAATGATGTGCTTCATAAGTAAGTACAAATGTTTTTGCGGGTTAAGTGTTATTATTATTATTATTTAACGTACTGATTAAATGAAATAAGAAAAGCACATGACGATGACAGTGAAGCTAGTACACTACATACAGTGTATTATTCACACTTATTTACCTGTTTTATCTGTAATAATTTGTAAATTATCTAAATCCGTCGTCCATCATGTCCCGTGCCTGTGCCTCTACAACCACCTGAATCACCGTCACATGTCTTGTAAAAAATAAAAAAGTCATTCTATTTTTCATGTTTTTCAAAGTCCCGTGACTTGACTGTTTTCTGTATATAATACACAACCGATGTGAGTTAGTGGTTAGTAAGAGACTTTTATCAGAGGGCTGATGAGGGCAGTTTTAGAATTTACTGCTTTTCTAACTAACTATAAAATAAAGAAATACCGTAAATATATAAAAAAAAAAGTACAATTCAAAAAATTTAAAGCAATTGAAAACTGGAGTTTTATGAATAGGCCATATTTGTAAATTTCGAATAACAATAAATTAGAATTTAAAAGGTGAAGGTAGTAGCAACATTTAAGAACAATAGCCATAGTTACTTCATAAGAGGGGAAGTTTTTACTATACTTATACCGTGTAAAATCAGAACAGAAACTGCTCTACCATGTACGCTACAGAGCTCCTTATACTATTTACAACAATTCTTGCGGCTTCTGTCTACCTCCTTTTTAAAAGGCCAAAGAATTTCCCGCCTGGTGAGCAAAACTGTGTCAAGCACAATATTCGTTTTTTTGATTTATTAGTAATTTGGATTTTAAATTTAATCTTTCGCAAATATTAATGTCCCTGATTCAGGGCCGGACGAAGAAATTGATTTTAGGCAGGAATTTGTTTCTATACAAAAACCATCATGTTGATTTTATTGATGGTTTTCTTTAGTAAAGCAAAATGTTCTATTTACATGTTTTTCCAATAGTGTAAAACTTACTATCTACATGTTTTTTGAAAAGTGTTAAATTTACATTTACATGGTTTTTGAAAAGTGTAAAATGTTCTATTTACATGTTTTTCCAATAGTGTAAAATGTTTTATTTTCATATGTTTGAAATGTACAAAAAATTTTACTTTCATTTTATTTAAAAGCGAAAATATTTTTTTAAACATATTTTTGAAAACTGCAAAAAGTTCCATTTACATGTTTTTTGAACATTCAAGCTCAGCAGGGGATGCCTACGCGTTGGCCACTTTATCCGGCCCTGGGCCCTGATTATTACGAAGTCTGCTAATAGTTTTAACTTGGCTATTGTCATCTGAACATAAAATACGTCTTGGCAGTTAATTTTTTTCTTGTTACATTTATTAAATTGTATTTTTTTTATTGAACAGGTCCTCTGGGATGGCCGATGATTGGGAATGTATTTCAAATCGGCCGACAGCGTCACAAGAAATTTATTGAATGGGGAGAGACGTATGGAGATATTTTAGGCGTTTATTTTGGTCGTGTCCCGTAAGTTTTATTTTTATTGTGTATGTTTTTGAAAGTAATTATGCGAATTCAAGACTTTGTGAAATTTGAATGCAGTAAGAAGTTATAATGTTTTGTTATACTACAAAATTGTCAATTTATTTTTTTTTTTAAATTTTAGAGGGGTAGTTTTAAATAATTACAAGCATATCAAAGAAGCCTTCTCAGAAAATGGGAATTCTGGAAGAACCATTACCAAATTAATACTGCAAAGGAATTTGGGTGGAAACAGAGGTTGGCATTATAAAAATAAAATATCCACATTATTAAACTCGGCTAAAAATATAGTAAATAATGTTCAACTGTTTCTAGCATGAAATTAATTTCTACAATAATTAAAACTAATTAATTATAGGCTTTGATTTAATACTTGTCGTTTTCTTCCATGTTTTTAGGTCTGTTGTTTAGCGAAGGTCGAAATTGGACGGAGCAACGTCGTTTCTGTTTAAAAAATCTTCGAGATTTTGGTTTCGGGAAGAAGTCAATGGAAGGGGCTGTGATGGACGAGGTGAATGAGCTCGTTGCTTCATTTAGAAAGGAAGCGGGTCAACCAATCACAACAACAAACAGATTTAATATTGCCGTTCTTAATGCACTTTGGGCCATTTTAACGAGTGAGCGGTTCAGTCACGATGATCCTCGTTTAAATAATTTAATTAAAGCTTTGACAACGTAAGTACGAAAAACTAAACATTTTATATTATGTTTAAAATGCAATGTTTTAATTTTATTGATTGAATTTTTTAGCATTTAATTTTATAGCGTATACTATATTGCTCACCAAATAATTATTGTAATATGTACTTATTTGGTAACGTTTTCAGTGTTGTAACACAGCGGCCGCTCAGCTCCGTCCTTGCAGAACTTTTTCCTGTAGTTAATTGGGCACGAAAAACATTCCCATCCTTCTTTGTACAAACTGGAAAGAATTTTCAAAACGATGTACTTGCCATGATTAAGGAAACCATCAAACATCACGAAGATACATTACAGGAAGATACACCCAGGGATTTTATTGACTGTTATTTGACTGAAGCGAAGAAGACTAGTGACTCAGAATCGAGCTTTTATAAAAATGAAGGAGGTATTTGAATTTTATTTGACTAAACTAAAAATTAGTTAAAATAAAATATGTAATCGTTAGCCGCATATAAAAGCGCTTTTCTAATACTGTAATGGTTTAGGTTTCAAGATTTTCTTTTTTAAGTTTCCGTTTTTTAGATTTTTATTTTTTATAATGTTTAAAAAATATTTTAATTAGGTAAAAAAACTAAAGAGAGGTGTTAAAAATTAGTTGTAATTATTACGAGTATTTAAAAGTATAAAATATTTCGATTTGCTTGATTTTGAACAGTGCAAAATATGTTACTTACAAGTTTTTGAAAGTGCCAAATTTCATATTTACACGATTTTGAAAAGGGCTAAATATTATATATGTTTTTTGAAAAGTTCAATATATTTCATTTACATGTATTCAGAATCACACTATATTTTTTTGCGGATAGTGCGTTTTGATTTTTTTTTAGAATAATAAATTTGTAATTTTTAGCAATAATAGATACTTTTTTAATGTGCTTAAATATTGTAATAATTTACATTTTAAGGCATGTTTTACGCATTACGACGTATTTATTTCATTTACCATTTCGTTTTTCTTTATTTCAGAACTGGGCCTATTAATAGTTTTACTTGACCTTTTCGTTGCGGGAGCGGAGACAACGAGTACAACATTGACATGGGCCTTTTTACTTATGGCGGCATACCCGGAAGACCAAGAAAAAATGTTTCAAGAAATCAAAAAAGTTGTTGGGCTTTCCCGTCATGTCTCACTAACTGACAGACCACAGTACGTACCTATACATTTATTAATTAATTTCTTGATACAAATATAAAAATCGTACACACTTATGAATTTGTTCATATTTAGGCTGCGGCCCATAAAAATATATAACTTTCTACTTAAATTGTTAGTACTTAAAATTCGCACGTAACTATAATTAATATGATTGATGTTGTTATTTCCAGATTAATTTACACAGAAGCCACAATAATGGAAATAATGCGATTTTCCTCAATCGTTGCAACTGGTGTACCACATAAAGCGATGGAAGATGTTGAATTTCATGGATTTACTATTCCGAAGGGAACGACAATAATGGCGAATTTGTACAGTGCCTCTCGAGATAAAGGTGCATGGGGTGACCCAGAGAATTTCCGTCCTGAAAGATTTATTTCCCCTGATGGGACTTCCCTCGTTCGACATGAAGCCTGGATTCCATTCTCGATCGGGAAGCGTGTTTGTCTCGGGGAATCACTTGCAAAAGACGAATTGTTTCTTTTCATGGGAAATCTTTTCCAAACTTTTCAAATCACAACTGTACCAGGGGAACCATCGCCTTCTTTGGAACCAAATGGAGGTGTTGTTCTATTTCCAAAGCCACATAATCTCCTTGTTATTGATAGATCAACCAAATAGTAAAATAATGTAGTGTTGAATATGCGCAGAAGTATAATTTATTATGATACAAATTATATGTAAATAGGTGTAGAAATAAATTATTTTATTAGCAAGTGGCAATGGCCACAGCTTTGCCCGCCTTTTAAGATATAGTGATTTAAATTAACGAAATTTTTAACCTCTTTTTATTTTGTAAATTTTGAAGGTCAAGTTTTTTATTGTATTTCATTCTGAAATTTATTTAACACCAATAATACGAAATTGACCATAATACCAAATTTGCAAAGTTTCAAGTGGGTTGACACGAGGTTGTCCGATTGGATGCCCGATACTCTTTAGCATCGTATCGCTGAGCCCCTCAATGATTTCGTCGTGCCGCTCTGCAGGGATGTTTCGCGGAATGTAGCGCTTCCAAAAATGGAAGTAGTCTCGGTGCTCTCGAAACTTTTCATGCGACCCACTGTCCCACTCTTTCTCAAAATATTCAACATTCAAAGAAGATAGGCCAATCCCTGAGAAATACTGGGTCCACAATTTATACTGTTCGGCTTTACTTGGGACCTTCAACAGTTTTTCATTCTGGGCCCTTACCTCCGGAGCCACAGACGGGGGCCAAGGGTCATTTGTAAACGTTGTGTTGATGTAGAGACGTCCTCCTGGGCGAAGCAACCGGACAATATTGTGAGCGGCACGCTGACGGAGCTCATCCGGAACCCAGTGAAGAACCCGGTTGGACCAAACAAGGTCAACTTTCCCTTCCAGCTCGTGAAGTGTTTTGTGAAGACTGCCCCATGGTGCACCGATGTCTTGGAGGAAGAACTGAATTTTTTCGAGATTGTTCTCGTTCAGTTTTTTGGAGTGGGCCACCATCTTTGGATCAATGTCAAAGCAGTACATTTTCTCGTGTGGGATGCACTCGGACACGAGCTTCGTCACGTTCCCGCTTCCGCAGCCGACGTCTAGCAGGATTTTAATGCTGAAAAATTAGTTTTTATGTAAATAGTAAAGATTCGTGGTCATTTGGAAATGGCTATCTTTAACATATCTATATTCAAATTAATATAGGCCCGTTGATCGTACCCTTGACATTATTTATGGACGATCCCTAATTCTATATGTAATGGTAATTCATTACTGTATGTACCTACCTTTCCTATTTTCCTATGTATAAATGATGAAAAATTTTGATTCTTACTCGTCCACTCCATCTTTCAAAATTCGGTCAATAACTTCTTTCGCATCTTTAATTTGGGCTCCGTTTCGTTCATTGTACGTGACCACGTTAACATTCATCTTCACCTTTCGCTATTAGTTTGGTATTAAAAACTAAAAGATATATGTAATTTAAATAGTATAAAATTTTAAAGGTGATTAAATCAAACAGTAGCGGTCGAATTGAAAAAGAATGTGGATTTTAAAGCAAAAACGAACCCATTAACAAAGTCACACGAGTTTTGTGAATAATGTAGTCGAAGCAGCTGAACTTGTTTCTGTCAATGTGTAAAAGTGCTGATCGCGTGAGGGGAAGGTATGCATATGGTTTGACGTTGGGTTGACTCAAGTTTGGATGAATCGATGACTAAAAAGTGTTATGTACCGTTAACCTCAACACTATAAGTACTTGTTTATGATACGATTATCTGTAAACGAATTATCTGGCCATGAACTTTACAAGTATATTTGAGATAACGCAATAATAATTATAGTGCCATATCGTTATCAGAATATTCTGACTAGTGAGCTAACCAATAAAAACTCTAATAAACCCTAAACTTCTGTCCCATCAAACTCACAGGGACAGGAAGCATATAGATTGAGTATTTAATGCTTGCTAATTCGCACTATTAATTACATAATTAGGTATGTAGGCAAGAAATTCATTAAGCTCGGATGTTATAGGGCTCGTCCATAAATGATGTCATCGGCATATCGTAGGTGCATGGTTCTAGGCGGGAATTGATGACATGCCATATCGTCTGTGAAGAACCAAAATGACCCATATCCAATTTAAGCTAGAATCAAAACGAGCTACTTAATAAAAATAACTATTTACTTGGATGAGTTGGATGTGTAAAATGTTGATTATCCATTTTAAAAAAGTACAATAAGTTGTATTTACACGTTTTTGAAAAGTGTAAAATGTTCTAATTACACGTTTAAAAAAGTGTAAAATGTTGGGATTACACGTTTAAAAAAGCGCAAAATGTTCTAATTACACGTTTGAAGAAAGTGTAAAATTCTGTAATTACACGTTTAAAAAAATGTAAAATGTTCTAATTACACGTTTGAAGAAAGTGTAAAATTCTGTAATTTACACGTTTAAAAAAATGTAAAATGTTCTAATTACACGTTTCTGAAAGGTTCCATATGTTCTCTTTACATGTCTTAAGGATTAGACGATATTCATATATTGCTTGTAGAT
The DNA here is from genome assembly GCA_949802685.1 of Dicyrtomina minuta. Classification (NCBI taxonomy): domain Eukaryota; kingdom Metazoa; phylum Arthropoda; class Collembola; order Symphypleona; family Dicyrtomidae; genus Dicyrtomina; species Dicyrtomina minuta. The sequence continues at coordinate 24,043,697 of OX461808.1, read as the reverse complement.
AGTATATTTCGTATTTAGTTAAAAATGGAGATGGGTCATTTTGATTCTTCTCAGGCGATATGTCACAGTTACAGATATAGCCGCTTATAAAGCGACATCCCACGTTGAAGATGGACGTTTACACAATGGTTAAGCTGATGACCCAGGGGGGTTCTAAAAATAGGGATAATTCGATGACGTCATTTATGGACGATCCTTAATGATATTTTCAATGTAATAAATTGAATTGGCAATTTTTGATTGTGTTTTATACATTGGTTTTATATTTAATTCAAGAAGCACACACAGAAAGTAAGTAAATCTTGACATTTATTTGACACCAATAATTCGAAACTGGCCATAGTACCATATTGTGAGTGTCTCGAGTGGGTTGAGGAGAGCAGGCTGTTCAATTGGATGTCCAAAGGTGATCAAAAAATCGTTGCTCAGTTTTTTAAGGATTTCATCATGTTGTTCTACAGGGATGTCTGCAGGAATGTAGCGCTTCCAAAAGTGGAGAAAGTCCAAATACCACCGGAAGATTTCATGGGATCCAGAGTCAAATTCTTTTTCGTAAAAGTCCACGTTCAAGGATGAAAGGCCCGCTTGTGAGAAATACTGGCGCCACCATTCGTGCTGCGTGTCCTTACTTGGGACCTTCATCAGTTTTTCATACTCAGCCCTGACCTCAGGAGTCAAGGAGGCGTGGAGGGGGTCAATGGTCAATGTTGTGTTGATGTAGAGACGCCCTCCTTTACGAAGGAATCGAACAATGTTTTGAGCTGCACGGGAACGGAGGTCATCGGGGATCCAGTGAAGGACCCTGTTTGACCAAACTAGGTCAACTTTCCCTTCCAGATCGCGAAGCGTTTGGTTCAGAGCTTCCCATGGGACAGCGATGTCTTGGACGAAGAACTCAATGTCCTTCAGATTATTTTCGTTCAGTTTTTGAGAGTGTTCCACCATGTCTGGGTCGATGTCGAACGAGTATATTTTCTCATGTGGGATTGTTTCTGAAAGGAGTTTAGTCACGTTTCCGCTCCCACAGCCAATGTCCAGTATAATTTTGATGCTAAAATATTTGAAAGGGTCTTAAAATTGTCACGAAAAAAAATTTACTATGTGCGTAATACCAGTAATCACTCCCGCAAAAATTTGGGGATAATTATTACTAAACAGAAATATAGGTATAGAAACAAATTGATATTTTTTACTTACTCTTCAACGCCATCCTTGAAGATTTGCTCAAAAACTTCATTCGCATTCAGAATTTGTGGCTGGTTTTGGGCATTGTACTTCTCCACGTTTACATTCATCTTTAAAGGCTGAGTATGGACCTTCCAAAAATTCACTAACAACGGATAAAAAACAAAAGAATATGAAGAAATTAAAAAACAAATTGTGAGAAATAATTATTAAGACACGCTGTGAATGCACTTTACAAATTGAACAATTTTATGATACTATATACTATACCAATTAAGCAGCGAGAGATTCAGCACTAGCAGTGTAGCAGACACAGCAGCAGCAGTGATGGTAGTGCAGTGGGGGAGTGTTGAATTTGATATTGAAACGACAGATTAATTGGTTTTAGAATGTGTGCTCAGCTGTGTGCTATTAATAGTAATTTAGAATATATAATATTCTTTACAAATTATATGATGAATTTACTTTAATTGATTTATCTTTTATTTGAATTCCCATGAACCTTCTAACCTTACTAATGAATGGGAGTGAAGATAATTCGCAATTTTAGCCTTCTAGAACTTTACATTATTAATTAAAATTAACATATTTGTAGACGTAGACATTTTTGAAATTAAAATTAGCGCTACACCCATAGAGCTATAGCTACTGGTTAGACATGCAGTTATAAATACATTTAATAGAGTATCTAAAAGTTAAGTAATTATTGAGTCATACAGATTTCTGTGAGAAATGCAAATGCACCATTAAATGATTAAATTGAAATGATGTGTGATCGAGTAATATGAAGACTCAAAATTTCCATCTTTAGCTAAAAAAATGTACCATCTACAAAAAGTTAAAATATATTGAGCCTAAAACCATGTAAAAAGAATATTTTGCACATTTCGAAAAACATGTAAATAGAATATTTTGCACTTTTCATAAAACATGTAAATAGAATATTTTGCATTTTCCAAAAACATGTAAACAGCCCAATGTACACTTTTAAAACATGAAAATAAAACATTTTGGACTTTTCAGAAACTTGTTCAACATTAAATTTTTACGCATTATTTTTTAACTCATTGAGCGTTTTTTTACATTATTATGGCGGCTCATTTTAACTCTAGCTTGAATTATTGGACATAGGACATTTTGATTCTTCACTCACGATATATGTGCCTAATATATTTTAAAGCACTTGACATTGACTGTGACCGTGTATAAAACCAACATTATGTGATTCATTATGACATTTATGACTTTTCTCTTTCAGGGGCCGACTGGTTACTTTTAGGGCCCGGGAATTTTTAATGACAAGGTCTGTCCACCAGGGGGCCCACACTGAGCCGAGGGGCCCAAGGCTCCCGTTTACATAATGCATAAGGAATTGGGGGCCCATCGGGAATTTCCCGAAATTGCTTATGGCCCGTCCGCAGGCCCGGCGGGACGGATGGTTCAAAGTGGATCAGAAAACCAGGGCCGGGCTCTGTTAGGGGCCGGGCTCGGCCTCAATGTTAAATTTTTATAAAAAGTACTGCTTATTTTTATATCTAAACATCTAGCTACATTAAAAAACTTCTAGTAATTCCGTAATTTAAACGATGCACATCGAGACCAGTGCGTTTTAGATTTTAACTCTCGAAATTTTGCACTTTAATCTGAAACGAAACTCAAATTTTTGGCGTTTGTAATCTTTTTGCCAAGTTTTTTACTGAGGATTTTATTTTAGTGTAAAAGCGACGCCTAGCAAAACAAGGCCTTTTATAAAACAAAATGGCGGCTTAAAAACTAAAAAAGTAGAAGGCCCGAAAAAATCAACATGAACCAGGGCCGGGCTACGTGTCGCGCCGGGCCTGCCCGTCCGCCCCTGATCTCTTTCAAATTGCGTGTCTATTGATTGCTATATACTTATGTAATTAGTTATTGCAGTGAAATGTCAAATTCTCAATCTGGTTCAATCTGGTTCTGCTTGATTTGCATGTTGCTGCAGTGGCCTAGGTGATAATAAAATAAAATTTAATTCATTCATTCTAACTATGGTTGTGGTAATAACTTGTGTAGTGCAGTCGCAGTGCAGTGCATTATACAGTGCCTTCGCGTTCAACAATAACGTAGACGTACATAGATGACGTAAATGTAACGTATAATTACAACTATGAGTTTATTTCTACCTATTTACATAATTTGGAACCTTTAGAAATACTGGGCCGATTTGGACGACTGATAGCTTATTTTAAAGCCCTTGAAAAAATAGAAACATAAGGGGATTCATTTCTAACTTTAGGCCCATACAACACTTTTTAGAGGGAATTTTCAAAAATTCGCCCAAATTTTCGAAAAAAAACTGGTGTTTAGATGCTGAGCTTTAGCTCATAGAGCATCTAATAAAATGGTTTTGTCCGTCCGTCCCCCTTTCTTTCTGCACGTCGTTCATTCCGTTGTTGTACGCCACAGGTCACATTTTCGAACCAATTCGATTCAAATAATTTTTAAAATCTCAGAAATGCGATGCAGATGAGCTGTATAGTTTTTGGTTATGATCTACCTATTAAATGTTTTGGAATTAGCAGTTAAACGGACCAACTCTCAAAAATTTACACACTTGAATTTTTTTCGGGACAAAAACCAGGTCTCAGCTCGCTTTAAGTTACATTCACGTACATCTGGGATCTTCCATAAATGACGTCATCTAAATATCACTATTAGGGTTCCGCTCTGCATTTGTTCAAAAATTAGGCAAAAAGATACTTTGAACGCAGGGGTGTTACAAGAATACATACACGGATCGTTCATAAATGACTGTATTTAAGTATTATTATTTGAATAATCCCCCAGTTATTTGTTGCGACTTTATTAAATTAGAAATTCAAGTTGAAGCTAAAATGGAGTTAGGCGCTGTCGTAGTTTAAGCGTTGCCACAATAGGGTTTTACTCCTTTATTAAAGCAATTATTCGCTGTAAGCTCAGCATCTACTTCGAGCCCCCGGTCGACAAATCCGGCGCGAAGCGCTTGATTTTTTATTGAAATTTCTGAAACTGTTAAAATATCTCGCTGAACTCGAATGCAGTTTTATTCTACTAGTCATTGCCGTTCGAAGGACGTATTATTTGAACCCATTTTCTGTGAGTCACCGGTCTAAAAACCGAATTTTCAGTTTCGACATGATTTTAGCGGGAACTTTAAATTGTCTCCTATCACTGTTATCTCATGGGACCGTACACAAATAACTCCATCCATGTAGAGGGTATGTCGCATTGAAAAAAAAAACTGCATGCTAGACATAGCTGTCTAAGCATTGCTTACGAGGGTGACAAGGAGTGTGGGTCGAAAATTTCGTAAAGAGTGGCACCATTAGTGTTTGGTCCCAGATGGGTCTATGATGTAGGCTGACTGCATTTAACGCTGAGGTTCACCTATCAGTTTAGGAAATTAGAAGGGAGGTGCGTCGATTTATTGTGTCAGGCATTTTCATGACATACTAATAATTTTTTTTTTGAAATACTTTGGAAAACTGTATGTGCCAGTGCCACATGTAATAAAGCTCGAAGTCATGCGCTTGAGTTATTCATCATTAAATTTTTTCCTGAGTTATTTGAATTCTCTATATTCTAATATTTAAGAAGTCATAAATGTATTCTAGCTAAACGTTACATTACGTTTCAATAACGTTGGTAAAATATTCCGATTATGTTAACAGTATGAATATTTATTCTTCAATAATGCTCAAAACGTCGAGCCTTCACGAGTAGTCTATAGAAATTAAAATTATTTTTATCTTTTTCCGCATTCCACAAATACCTTGGGCAGGAGCTCTATTTCCTGCCTTTATTAAATTCGACTGACCGAACCTTTCTAATCTAATTATGGTAATTTCGGCGTCTCGCTACTATTAAGTGTCATCACGTATCTGCGTATGTATGTAGATTCTTAAATACCTGAAATATTTATGTCTATCCATAATTTTCAGGTACAGACGAGTTTAAGTCTTTTAGTAGTACAGCATTCTGCATCGTCCCTTTCTAACTTTAAACTTAGGAGTATAATATGTAGGAGCACACACAAAAGTCAGTTTCAGTTTCCGAGACTTCATTTCCATTTAGGGACGGTGCGGTGTGGTCAGATCATCTTTCTCAAGCACTTCCACTCACAATTCAGATTCCTTTGAGTTAACTGTCGGTTGCAAGTTGGAATTACTGTAGAATTTTCTTATATACGAACTAGGAGCAGAAGTAGCATTAACAAATTGAGGGGAGCTCAAGTTGGCGAATTTATTTTTGAAAAAGCCGCATCTCACTTGGAATTTCAAGAATTTCGTAAGTTACCACATTGTTTCTCTATACTTGTTCATGCATGCTAAAATTGCTATTGCTAACGAGTAAACGAGTAACGAGTCTGTTCTGTATTACAATTTTTGTAAAGCTTTAAACGCAATATGACGAATTTTACAAGTACTTACAGACCTTCTGGGGTACTTTAAAATGCGTTATTACCTCGTCTCACTTCCTACTTACTGTTTTTTATTTGCAGAATTTGTAGGCAGAATCTTTATAATCTGCAATGGACGCCACACTAATGGCGATTTCTAAAGACCAGCTGGAGAATTTCAAGGACTTTCGTCAGAAAGGGGAGGAAGTTGCCCATACAATCTTGGAAAGACTCAAAACCAGCAAAACGTTTGGAGTTTCTCGCGTCAAAGTTGCGGGGAGCATTGGGAAAAGAACTGCCCTGGGACTGGGAGCTAAAACTCAACCGGACTTCGATTTGGTGGTTTTTGTGAATGGTGAGAAGCCTCCATTTGAAGTCATTCTCAGAAGCTTTCAAAGAATTCTTTTTCCCCACACCCCTTACGGTCAGAACAATGTCACAACCCCAACAAGCAATGACTTTGTTCTAATAGAAGCAACCCCTTATTCTTTGAAAGTACTGGCAAAAAGTGAAGATGGAAGTTCCTACTCATTTGATGTACACCCAGCTGCTAATCTCCTCTCTCCTGAACATCACAATATCTCTGGTAGTGAGCGAGAGAAGATCCAAATTGAGAGGGTTCTCAACACAATTTCCCGACTTCACAATCCAGCGACAGCCTCACGCTTTTACGGGAGCAGCCTCGCTGAGAAGACCATCGAGTTTGTAGAGAAACAAAGTACATTTGTCCAGGATGTCATCCGCCTGGGGAAATTGTGGAACAGGAAGGTGAGTCTTCCCTACTTGTCCGGAAGGTCCACGATGATAGAACTTGTGGCGTTGTGGGTTGGAGCGAAGGAGGAAGGCTCTGGCAGAGCCCCAAGCATCTCGTCAGCATTTCAATCATTTTTGGAGAAGTTGATTAACTTTGATGAAATGGACATTATCTTTGACTACCCAGTCAATCCGAATATGAGTGATGTTCATCAGGTAGACTACCATAATATGTTTCTAAAATTAAAAATACCGATTCCGCGATATTTGTAAATAAATATTATACTCAAGTATATGATAACGGCTCAGTTGGTTGTACTTACTTAATGGAATTTACTTTAATTTTATTGCAGAAATATTTGGAGCAGACGAAGGTGAGACCAGTCATTCTGGACCCTTTGAACCCATACACTAATTTCGCGGAAAAAGTCACGACTGAAATGAAGTCAGTTTTGAGTAGCGACGCGGCTGAAGGCTTAAAGCACATCCTAAGTGACAACATCGAGGCTGTGAAGCACTTCTTTGAAACTGAAAGTTAGTTCCTACGCTGTGTAAGTCATTCAGGTTGAAGTGGAATATTAAAATTAAATTGTCAAGTAACTATTGATTTTTTATTCTGAGTGTAATAAATATTTGAATCTCGAAAAGATTCAAAATGATGATGCAGTATTTTTGAATTTTCCTGACTGACTTAAATTGCATATGCAACCAATGAACCAATAACAAAATAAAAATGAAGGTGTCTACATACACAACTACCCAACTAACTAGTAAGTTCCCCTGTATCGCATATTATAGTCTCAGGTAGTACTGTAAATAAATAGACGACACGATATATGTAATATACAGAGTTTTTTATTTTCATAGTTTATTTACATCATAGTTCTATGTTTTCTTTAATTCACAACAAATTATGGGAATAATAAACTTTTATATTGTAAAACGAATCTATAGTTATTTAACCCCAATGATTCGAAATTGGCCATAGTACAATACGGTGAGGGACTCCAGAGGGTTAAGAGCAGGTTGTCCTAGAGGATGACCGAGACTTATCAACATCGTGTCGCCTAATTTTTGAATTATTTCATCGTGCTGCTCCACTGGGACGTCTTCAGGAATGTAGCGCTTCCAAAATTGGAAAAAGTCTAAAAGCTCTCTAAAAATTTGATTTGATCCTTGATTCCATTTTCTTTCTAAGAATTCCACTTTCAGCGATGACAAGCCGGCCGAAGAAAAATACTGACGCCACCGCTCGTGCTGCGTTTTTGTACTTGGGACCTTCATTAGTTGTTGGAACTGAGCCCGTACCTCGGGAGATAAGGAAGCGTGGAGAGGGTCAGCTGTGAGGGTGGTATTAATGTAGAGACATCCTCCTTTACGAAGCAATCGAACAATATTTTGAGCTGCACGGGCGCGGAGGTCATCGGGGACCCGGTGAAGAATTCTATTTGACCAAATTAGATCCACTTTTCCCTCGAGATCGTGAAGTGATTCGTGAAGGGCTTCCCATGGGGCACTGATGTCTTGGACGAAAAAAAGGATTTCTTTTGGATTATTTGCGTTCAACTTTATGGCGTGTTCCACCATTTCTTGGTCGATATCACAAGAGTACAGTTTCTCATGACGGATTGTTTCGGAAACTAACTTTGTCACGTATCCACTTCCACAACCGATTTCAAGCAGAATTTTGACACTGCAAAAGTAAACATAATTATATCTGGTTACACGAAGAAAATTGTTTTTTTGAAATTTTCTCAAAGGGATAAAATAAAGCTAAAATAAAGAAATTAAATTAAATATAGTTACTAATTTAATGTTTCCGTACTCGTCCACTCCATCTTTAAATATTTCGTCAAAAATATCCTTTGCGTCCAGAAATTGAGCTCCGCTTCTTTCATTGATCGTCTCCACGTTTACGCTCATTTTGGATGGTTAACTTTCACAAAAACAATGCAAATCAGCAGTACTAGTACGTAGTAACACTAATTTTACAATTAAAAATCTAATAATGAAATCACAGAATAAAATACAATTTTATTAAAATATTAAATTAAACTATAAAAGTCTTAAGCCAAATTGAATTGAAATATAACGTACCTACTAAAGAAATAATAGAAAATAGGAACCCTAGACTAGGAAAAGAACTATCCAGCTAATAGTTGATCAGAAATCAAAATCAGCATAATCGAAATAATATGCAATGCCGTGTTTTCTTTTTCTGCAAAAGTCAAAAGTAGTAGTATCAAGGTCGAGACGGGTGGGGTAAAAAGTGTTCGATTGTATAACAGCAGTAAGCGTAATCTACAAATATTTTTAGTCCATGACCTACAACGTCAACGTCACAAGCTGAATAACTTGTTTTGTCCGTTTAAAAACCTGCGCTAGCAAAACTTTATTAGCTCATGGATCGTAAGGGATCGTCCAAACATAACGTAATCGAGAAATGTCCATTTTTAGGACCTTATGACCCCCCTGTCATTAGCTTAATTATTCGTAAATGGCTATCTTTAGCATGGGGTGTCATCAGTGGCTAAGTGGACCCATTACCCTGCCAATGACGTCATTTGTGGACGATCCCTAATCGTATCAATAAATACATGTGCATGTGGCATATAATTACCTACTACTATCAGCATAAAATCCTATACATTTAAACCTGACTAGTCTGAGAATAAAATTACAATATTGCATAAAAATATCAATGGTATTTAGATGTATGTATACAAAACAAAGGCAAAATTAGAGAAAAGCGAAGAACCTGCAGAATGTCTCCTAGACGACAGTGGCGTACGCAGGATTTTTTTGCGTGTAGGCCAGATGTTTTAAGCCCCACCCCCCCCCCCCCCTTCCTATTGCGAATTTTAAAAAATCACATCTAAGGCTCTTTGAAGTGCTAAATGTTTCTATACTTGTTTTAGTATATATATTTAATAAAACTAAAAATTAATGATAAGGGTCATGATCGTATATCGCACGAATAATAATCAATTTAAAGGTTAATATATGAATACACATAATTAGTAACATTTTATACACGCATGTTGAAAGTCCGAATTTGAAAATCTTTTTTTAAGTTCTCAAAATACCGTGAAAGAAAAATCTGAATCGCTTTATTTGGAAATTTGAATCGGGGGGAAATAAAAAGCAGGTCATTGGGGGTTAATTGTCCCTGTTTTTGAGTACGAAGGACTTGTAGAGCCTTGAGTACCAAATAATAAAAAAACTTTCGTACTAGAATAACGATAAGATACTTGGGCAAAAAACAATTCTTCGATTTTTGGCAAGTCTTGGGGTTTGAATTTATCGAGAATATTTAAGATCTTGTGTTGACAAATTTCCTGCTTTTCCATGTTGCTGGTGTAAGATTTAATTAATGTAAAATTCTATCGATGTTTCATGTTGCCTTAGAAATGATCAAATAATGATGTCATCACCCAAATAAGAACCCAAAGAATATCTTAAACCCAAGGATATTTAACAAATAAGCGTATCTACTAACCAAAGATATTTAAACACCAAATACAGCTAACAACCAAGGATATCTAAGAATCAGGAAGATCTAACAACGGTGCACGTCTAAAACTCATGAATTTCTGCAAACCAAGAATATCTAAAAACTAAAGATACCTAAAATTAAAAAGTATATAAACACCCAGTATATTTAAAATCCCCGCATATCTAAACCTCAAGGATACCTCTAAAACCCAAGTGTGTCTAAAAACCAAAGATATCTAAAATTCAAGGATATATAAACATCAAGGGTATCTATAACCCATGGATACGACCACAAGTATCTGAAACCCATAGATATCTAAAATTCAAGGACGTATGAAAACCAAGGAGTTGTAAAAACCATGTATATCTAAACCTCAAGAAAATCTAAAAATCCAGAACTAACTATCTAGAAACTACAAAAGTCTAAAAGCAAAGGACATTTCACGTTAATGGTATTTAAAACCAAAGATATATCAAAACCCAGGATATCTAAAAAATAAAAGTATCGACGAAGCGAGGATATTTAAAAACCATAGATATCTAACAATCCAACATTTTCAAAACTCAAAGGATATCTCGAAACCTAAAAATATCTTAAATCCAAGAATAATTGAAACACCAAGGATGTCCTATAATTCAAGAATAACTTCAAATCCAATGGCATCTAAGAATCCTAGAATAATAAGAACGCAAAGGATATCTTATAATAAAAGGATTTACATAATATACCCGACGATATCTAAAAATCCAAGGATATCGAAAATCCTTAATATATTTAAAACACCGAAGGAGTTTAAAATTACAAGCATGACTAAATACCTTCAACTGATATAATCCATTCCAGAGCTAAAATCATGACTCAATTACTTTTCCTAGTACATGTGATGTTTGGTTTGTTTGTTGTTACCGTATATCAAGCATTGTTGTAATTGAAATTACAAGTACAGAGAGAAATGCCATTCAAGGGTTTCTAGCAACGGGCACTATGTCTTGACACTGGGTAAGAGTACGTGACCTTTAGGTTCTTTTTCAAAATGCAGGTATTTAAAGGACGGTAGAGTTATAGGTGGGTTAATTTACCATTGCCAGTTTTGCTACACTTGAGCTAACTAAATAATGTACATATAATTAAAGGTAGCATAAGAACCCAAGGATGTCTAAGCACCCAAGGATATACAAAAACCCAAGAATGTCTGAAACAATATGGTGTATTAAATCTCAACGGCGGTCATTAAACACCTATAGATGTAATAAAACCCACTTATGTCTAAATACCCAAGGATGTAAACTTAAAAAGTGCAAAACACCCAAGGATGTCTTCCATCCTATAGAGGTCTAATTAAAACCCAAAAATGTGTAACGACGAGAAATTTCAACAATTTCAGTTTTTTTGAAAATGAAGTATTTAACTCAGTGATAATAACTGTAAGATTGTATTACACAGGAACGAAAGAAATACCTCATTTTGTGAAAAAACTGAAATTTTTGAAATTTCTAATGCTCAGAAATTATTTTTTAGATGTTTTGCGAATTACAAAACTACACTTTTTTTAAAAATCGGAAAAAAATTGTACGAGCTACAGTGTGCCAAACAATTTAAAATTCATATTTTAGTCCATTAAATATGGCGCCCATTTAGTTACCATTAGCAAATTTGTACTTTCAAAAATTTGACTTAGCGAGTCAAAATGCCTATTCGCATCATGTTTTTAAGCAAATCTACTTTTTTTCACATGTTTTTTCAAAAAAAAATATATGAAGCCGATTCGGCGTAATCACCTCTGACCCTTTCCTCGTTAGATGTCTTACAACCCAATAAGGTCTAAAAACCAATTGATGTCAAACACCCAAAGCAATGTGAAAACCTAAAGATTAATAAAACCCAAAATACCTAGGACCCCAAGGTTGTCGAGAAGCTCAAACATGTCTAAATCCTAAGGATAGCAAGAACCCAATGATGCATACAAACCTAGGGATGTATACAAACCAAGGATGACTAAATAACCAATCATTGCTAAAAACCCAAACATGGCTAAAAACCCCGAAGATGTATAAAAACCCAAAAAAATCCTACAACTCAAGCATGTCCTAAAACCTAAAGTCTTCTCAAACTCCAAGAATAGCTGGACCCTTCAAGATAGCTTAACTTTAAGGATGTCAAAAACCTTAAGGACACTCGCGCCTACTAGCTAGATTTCCCTTGAGGTTTCAAATCTTTCAGGGTAGGTTGAGGAGGACTCAAAGACACCTAGTGTAAAAACTGGTCAGTCGCCCATGCTTTTCATCACCTGCCGCGACGTTTTATATATTTAAGAGTAGGTTTCATGAACGAAGGGGTTTTGAGAGGAAGGGGGAGACGAAGCGCGCTTAAGTAGGAACTGGATACTGTCATATACTGGATATCAGCTGCCACAAGGTTTTTAATCTATTTGGGTGAGTTTAAAGATTCCCAGCCTCCTTCAGAAAGAAAACTGGTCGAACTCGCGGAGCTTTCAAGTATTGTTTTTAATATATGTCATATAGTTGGTTGCGGACGGGAATAGTTTTTATGGAAAACGTGCTATGAATAATTCTTATTATTATTAAAAATGATCAAATTTTAAAAACTAAACCTGTAAGTACATTATTATAGCTTTAAAGTTGTTTATTTAAATAAACAATAAGTACAAAACAGTATAATTTAAGCAGGTGAATCCATTTCATAAATAGATGATAATTTTGCTTACTTTTCCTAATAAAAATTTATTTTTTTAAAACTTTCGGGGTAGGCCTAGGCCTACCTGGCCTAGGCCTGCGTACGCCACTGCTAGACGATGCCGATTTATCATTACGTATGTATTAAAGCAAGACTCTGTTATATTGTGATACACAGTTAATAATTACGTAAATTTTTACTACAGCTGACTGTGAAGTAATTATAGTTATTAATGCAATCTATAGATTGTAATAATTATTTGCCAGCATTTTTAATTTTATTTGGATCTACTAAATTATAGTTCATTTACTTAATAGCTTTATTGTTTTCTTTAATTCCAAACGAAATTACTGAAATAAACTTTGAACATTCTATTTAGCACCGATAATTCGAAATTGGCCATAGTACGAAACGGTAAGGGTCTCCAGAGGGTTAGGAGTAGGTTGCCCTATGGGATGGCCCATACTTATCAGCGTCGCTTCCCCTAATTTCTTAAGGACTTCATCGTGCTGCTCCACAGGGATGTTTCCAGGAATATAGCGCTTCCAAAAGTGTTGGTAATCCAAAAGTTCTCTAAAAATTTGATTTGTTCCATAATCCCAGCTTCTTTCGATGTAGTCCACTTTTAATGATGACAACCCAGCCGCAGAAAAATACTGACGCCACCATTCGTGCTGTGTTTCAATACTTGGGACCTGCATCAGTTTTTCAAATTCTGCCCTGGTCTCGGGGGACAAAGACGGGTGGATGGGATCAACTGTGAGAGTTGTGTTTATGTACACACGCCCTCCTTTACGAAGTAATCGAACAATATTTTGAGCTGCACGGTGACGGAGGTCATCCGGGATCCAGTGAAGAACTCTGTTTGACCAAAGTAGGTCAACTTTACCTTCCAGGTCGTGAAGTGTCCTGTGAAGCCTCCCAAGGAGCACTGATGTCTTGGATAAAAAAGTCAATTTTCTTTGGATTGTTTTCATTCAGTTTTATGGCATGCTCCACCATGCCTGGGTCAATATCACACGAGTACATTTTCTCGTGAGGAATTCTTTCGGAAACGAGCTTCGTCACATTGCCACTTCCACAGCCGATTTCAAGCATAATTTTGACGCTGAAAAAATATGCACGGATTAATAAGCCTTTTTGAAATGTTAGTTTACAATTTTACGTCAATTCAACTTAAACCGTATTTTTCTTTTGAGAATTACAGATTCATTCAGCAAAATATTTTGAATGGTATGAATAGTAAAATACGCATATGATTAAAAAAAGCAACTTAAATTCAAATAAAATTAAAATCTAAATATAGAGTAAAGTGACATGACGTTTTTCTTTTGAAAATACTAAACAAATAAAATCTGCACATTTTGAAAACATACAAACAAATAAAATACGCGCGTTTCTGAAACAATAAAGTTTGCTCATTTTTAAAAACGCTTAAACAAATAAATTGAAAAATATAGTTAATTTTAAATTCTCTTACTCCTTCACTCCATCATTAGAGATCTGTTCAAACAAATCTGTTGAGTCCTGAGACTGGTGAGCTCCATTCCTTTCATTGTACGTCTCAATATTTACCTCCATCTTTGTTGTTTCCTTTAATAAAAATATAACCACAAGTTACATGTAATTATGTAGCAAAAATATTTCCAAGTGCACTTAAAAATATAAACTTAAGTCTAGAATTATATACAATTTTAAAATAGAGGATTAAAATATCAAAGAATCAAATAAAACTGAAATCGAAATGTAACTTACAAAGCAGTTTAGGAAATAGAATACATAGACTAGGACACCAACTATCCAGCAACTATGCAGAATCAGAGTCACACCAGAACTATCAGTGTTTTCTGTTAGAGGTATCAAGGTCAAAACTTGGAAATGTGTTGGATAATATTATGTAATCTACAAGTATTTTTATTTGTCAGAAAGTTTCGAATGTGAAATTAGATTTTACTTGCTCATGTACTTACGTATTGTCATAGTATACATAGTATTGTATAATTATTAATTATAAAGGAATTAGTATAAGTAGCACTCTTATCATTGAATTAAATTTGTATGAGCTACCCTACAAACTTAGCGTCACATATTATGGAATAACTTGTTTTTTTGTCCATTTAAGAACCTACATTTACATCACATCAGCAAAAACAATATCTGGCTCGTAAAATCGTATCCCGTTGGTATGTACATACATGTGGCACACGATTATCTATTAATCAGCAAAACATCCTTTACTTCAACTCGACAGTAGTCCGAGAATAAAATTACAATCTTAAATTAAAATATCAACGTAACTTATACACAATGGTCCTGTATATAACGAAATTTCATTTCGAATTAATTTTTACTTGTGGTTTGCACAAAACTCACATAACTTAAAAGAAAATTATTTCCCTCAAATAACATTACATGTAATAAAATTAGAGGGAAATAATTTAATAATTATGGCTTGTTGTTCGGACGTTACGTAAAAAAGAATTTATAATTCGGTAATATTTTTTGCTCGTATTGTTGGCGGTTATAGCCTTGTACATAATATGTAACTGTGTAACTGTACTATCTAACCACTGAATAAAAATAATCAAATAAAGAACTAATAAGTATAAGTTATGAATTACAAGTAATTACAAATCACCAACAATGTAAATACTTGGAAATTTGAAAGTTATACTTGAAATGGAAATTCCTTTCCAAAATATGTAACTTATAGATTAAAAAAATAGCTTTTCGATTTTAAAACACAAAGTACAGTGAAATGCGCTTATGAGGGATTCCCCGGGACCGGCAAAATCTGTCCCTTATAACCGGAATCCCTCGTAACCGTTTATGGGTTCTCTTAAATCCGGATAATTTTAACATTGAAAGCATAGCTGGTCAACCAAATATTTCAAATGTGTCCCTTCTAGCCAGTTTACCCTTTAAAACGGACCCCTTATAGACGAATTTCACTGTACATGTACAGTATAAATATACCCATCACATTATATTGAATATTAAATTTATCCATAATATTATAGGAATTACATTAATTATACTGTTCTGCGTAAGCGAGAACCTTAGGGGTAAACAGAGGTTAACTTTTCTAGTGAAATCAACGTCTAATATATGAACCTACATATATAATTCTTATTTTTCATTCAATTCTCTCAGTTTTGTAATATATACCATATGCATATTAGTTTTCGTAATTTTTCATTGCTTAAGCCGGCAGATATTGCTATTTGAATTTAAAAAACCGTGAAGTGAATTTAAAATTATGAGACACCCGATTTTCGGTTTTTAATTATTTACATGAGAACCGCGTGACCCCTGGAGATCATTCAAAGCCGAATCATAATTAATCGTGAGTTGTCACCTAAAAATAAATATCTCGCCGAAAAATTCCTTCTTGAAAGAAAGTAAACCTCATAAACCGGGTTGAGTTTAAAATTTTGAGACACGCTGTATAGTTACTTATTCAATTCATTACGTTATATGTATGTATGTATAGTAGTATTGTACTTACGGGCCAAAAGGCCCATGCACACTACAAATATTACAATAGTCTACAGATCAAGAGACACACGATTAGAACAATTACAAGTAAGTTCATTATGTAATAATTACTATACGTGAATACTTTTAATGTTATTTCGCTTCCAAACAGTTTATTTATCCCATAGTTTTATAGTTTTCTGTAATTCAAAATAAAATTATGTACATACATTATAAACTTCAAAAATGTTGAACATTCTATTTAGCACCGATGATTCGAAATTCGCCATAGTACACAACAGTGAGAGTCTCTAGAGGGTTAAGAGCAGGTTGCCCTATGGGGTGGCCCATACTTATCAACGTCGCTTCCCCTAATTTCTTAAGAACGTCATCGTGCTGCTCCACAGGGATGTTTCCAGGAATGTAGCGCTTCCAAAAGTGTTGGTAATCCAAAAGTTCTCTAAAAATTTGATTTGTTCCATAATCCCAGCTTCTTTCGATGTAGTCCACTTTCAAAGATGACAACCCAGCCGTAGAGAAATACTCCCGCCACCATTCGTGCTGTGTTTCAATACTTGGGACCTGCATCAGTTTTTCAAATTCTGACCTGGCCTCGGGGGACAAGGATGGGTGTAGGGGATCGACTGTAAGAGTTGTGTTTATGTAGAACCGCCCACCTTTACGAAGTAATCGGACAATATTTTGTGCTGCACGGTGACGGAGGTCATCGGGGATCCAGTGAAGAACTCTGTTGGACCAAAGTAGGTCAACTTTCCCTTCCAGTTCATGAAGTGTCCTGTGAAGGGCCTCCCATGGAGCACTGATGTCTTGGATAAAAAAGTCAATTTTCTTTGGATTGTTTCCATTCAGTTTCATGGCATGCTCCACCATTGCTGGGTCAATGACACACGAGTACATTTTCTCGTGAGGAATTGTTTCGGAAACGAGCTTCGTCACGTTTCCACTTCCACAACCAACTTCAAGCAGAATTTTGACGCTGAAAAAATATGCACTGATTAAATGAGGACATATAGTCAGTTTACAAATTTACGTCAAATGCACATGAATTGTATTTTTTTGAAAACTACTGATTCATTTTTTATCAAAATATTTTGAATTGTCTGAGAGTAGTAAAATACATATATGGTCAAAGCAGTTACTTCATTTATAATAAAATAAAAATAAAATATAGTGTGAAATAGACACACACGACTTTTGTCTCTTGACAAGGCATAAACAAATAAAATGAGCGCATTTCTGAAACAGTAAAATTTGCTCACATTTAAAATCGCTAAAACAAAGAAATTTCAATATATGTAGTTAATTAAAAATTATTTTACTCTTTCACTCCATCATTAGAAATTTGGTCAAACAAATCTTTTGAGTCCTGAGACTGGTGAGCTCCATTCCTTTCATTGTACGTCTCAATATTTACCTCCTTTTTTGTTGTTTCCTTTAATAAAAATAGAAATAAAAATTACCTGTAGTTATGTAGCAAAAATAGTACGCTATGCACGGGAAAATATATAAATTACTAACTAATTTTGAATTACAAATCAAAAGCACTGCATATGTATTTAAATACTTGGAAAATTGAGAGTTAAACTCGAAATGGAAATCCTTTTCCAAAATATGTAACTTATAAATTAAAAAAGTAGCTTTTCGATTCTAAAAAATAAAGTGTTAGGAAAATCAGAGAATTGAATGAAAAATAAGAATTAAATATGTACATTAGACGTTGATTTCACTAGAATTGTTACAAATTGTTACCTCTAAGGTTCTCGCTTTCGCAGTACAGTAGGGGGAAACCCGATGCAATGATGCAATGTAATTGCCGCTGTAAAGTCTTAAAATCACAAAATTGTCACGGTTACCATGGAAATATTTACATTCTGTATTTGGCTGCGGCGAATTACAATCTTTGCAAGTTTGTAATTCTAGGTAAGTAATACTTTGCTTTTCGTTGTCCACTTCGACTGGTTGCATTACTAGTTTATGGTTCGGTAAATACTTGAGGACAATTTCAATAAGCAGAAAACTCTGAATGTGGCAGAAAAGTTGAATAATACCATTACAAGTAATATTACTTCATACGTTTTACTGCATCATCGGGTGTACTCAAAATGAAAATGTTGTATTCTTGAAATGTAAATATTTCCATGGTAACCGTGACAATTTTGTGATTTTAAGACTTTACAGCGGCAATTACATTGCATCGGGTTTCCCCCTAGTATAATAATAAACGTAATTCCTGTAGTATTATGTATAGATTTAATATTCAATATTATGTGTTAGGTATATTTATTTTATGCACACTGTAATGATCGCGTTTCCTTTGGGTTTATTATATATACGTATACTGCGTACAACAGAGTGCTTAACGAACAACGAATAAACCAATAAAAAATTCTATCAACCTACCAAATGCTTATTTATCATAAACTACTTACGATTACGCTTAGCAGGAATATTGCAATTAAAATTAGAAATAGTTATATTATACAACGGAGATTTCGACTTTGAAATACCCATTTGAACTAGTATTTAATTTGCTAGTGTTGTACACTCACTTATATTAAATTATTATCACCAATGAATCATTGTTTTCAAATGAATGTTTGATACTAAATTTTCTTCCGCCAAATCCGACAAAGTGATTAGTGCTTTTGACAATTCCATTTGACTGCAAAATCTACAGAATTTTGAAGTGTTTCTCGAACAGTCATTTTATTCAGACAATTAGCACTCGTAATAATTTAGCAGTTGAGAGTAAAGACACTCTTTTCTGTACTTACATCCCGAACCATAGGCCGCCAGCCGCCATACAAAACAAAAGCAGCATTAGAAAAAAGCAACGAACTTGCAAAGTGACTGCAAACTGATGCCGATATATTATTTGGTATGTTTTAAAGCAAGACCCTATAATACTGTGGTACATAATATTTTTATAATGTTGATTTTGAATACAGCTAACTGTAAAGTTTATATAGGTATTAATGCAATTCATTACGTAATGATTATATGTCGATATTTTTAATGTTATTTCGATTCCAAATCCAAATTTTAGTTTATTTACTTCTGGCAGTTTTACTTTTTTCTTTAATTCAAAACAAAATTACTGAAATAAACTATGAAATGGTTGAACATTCTATTTAGCACCGATGATTCGAAATTGAGCGTAGTACACAACGGAGAGGGTCTCCAGAGGGTTAACAGCAGGTTGCCCTATGGGATGACCGAGGCTTATTAATATCGTGTCACCTAATTTCTTAAGAACTTCGTCGTGCTGCTCCACTGGGACGTTTCCAGGAATATAGCGCTTCCAAATGTGCATGTATTCCTCAAGCTCTCTAAAAATTTGATTTGATCCTTGATCCCAGTTTCTTTCGAAGTAGTCCACTTTCAATGATGACAAGCCAGCCGCAGTGAAATACTGCCGCCATCCTTCCTGCTGTGTTTCTTTACTTGGGACTTGCAAGAGTTTTTCATACTCTGCCCTCACTTCGGCGGATAAGGACCCGTGGAGGGGATTATTTATAAGAGTGGTGTTGATGTAGACCCGCCCTCCTTTACGAAGGAATCGGACAATATTTTGAGCTGCACGGTGACGAAGGTCATCCGGGATCCAGTGAAGAACTCTGTTTGACCAAAGTAGGTCAACTTTTCCCTCTAGATCGCGAAGTGTCTTGTGAAGGGTCTCCCATGGAGCACTGATGTCTTGGAGAAAAAAGTCAATTTTCTTTGGATTGTTTTCATTCAGTTTTATGGCGTGCTCCAACATTGCTGTGTCAATGTCACACGAGTACATTTTCTCGTGAGGAATTGTTTCGGAAACGAGCTTCGTCACGTTCCCACTTCCACAGCCGATTTCAAGCAGAATTTTGACGCTACAAAAAGATACAGTATACGTACAGTACAATATAGATTTGCTAAAAATTCTAAAACAAAGAAGTTGAATATAGTTAATTTTATATTCTCTTACTCTTGCACTCCATCATTGGAGATTTGGTCGAACAAATCCTTTGCATCCCGAATCCTATCGCCGTTTCTCGCATTTTACGTCTCAGGGTTGACCTGCATTTTCGTATTTTCTTTGTTTCCTGTAATAAAAATATAACTGCAAATTACATGTAATTAAGTAGCGAAAATAGTACTCTATGCACTTAAAAGTATAAACATCAACGCCCAGAATAAGATACAATTTTAAAATAGAGCTTATAAATACCAAAGTTAAAAGCAAAACCAGACTGTGAAATGTAACTTACTTTGTATTTCACGAAGTAGGATCCGTAGACTAAGACAAGAGCTATTCAGTAATTAAGCGGAATCAGAGGCCACACTAGAACTATCAGTGGATTCTGTTGGAAGTAACAAGGACGACACGTGGAAATATTTGGGTAATATTATGTATGTAATTAAATCTACAAATATTTTTATTTTTCAGAATGCTTCAAATGTGAAATTAGATTTAACATGTTCATGTACATAAGTATTGTCATATCATAAGTATTAATAAATAATTATGAGGGAATTAATACAGCACTCTTATCAATGAATTAAATGTGCATGAGCTACGCTACATTAATACTTACAATTAGAATCACAAATGGAATGACTTATATTTTTTGTCCATTTTAAAACTTACTTACATCAGCATTAACTTTTTTGTGTGTCGTAAAATCGTATCCCGTTTGTAGGCAATGTGCATAAGTGCATGTGGCACACTATTATCTACTGATCACGAGAAAAGCCTCCAATTCAACTCGACAGCAGTAGCAGTCGAAGAGAGAAATTTTAATCTTGAATTAAAATGTCAATGCAATTGGCACACAACGGTCCGGTATAGAGCAAAGTTTCACTTAAAGTATGGAGCATACAGTGTGTCCCGATAGAATAAGGACACAGCGTTTTTCGACACGCGGCGCACTTCCATGAACACGCTCGCGTTGCCTTGACGTTGCTAGCAGCAACAATTGGATGTACACTAGTGTACATCCAATTCATGAAATGCGAAACCGTGTTCATTGAAGTGCGCCGTGTGACCCCAGTTGACCCCATACACAAGTGACATGTGGTTTTGTAGACAATTTCATGAGGTTTGTGTCCCGCGTTTGTTTAATGAAATCTTTAGAGAGTTACGCATATAATGGATGTTTTAGTGCAGCAAGTCACGTTTTCCTATATATTTTCTATGGTAAATAAATTTGAACGGCGGGGGCTCGCTTTCTCCAGTGCCACTGGAGCCTCCTAAATCCTGTGATGCAAATAAATGTTTCTAGTAATACGTAATGTATTTATGAGTAACCCGACCAAATTTGACATTTTTTTGCTTACTAGGTCAGAAGTTATGGTGATGTAAATGAAGGAAACCGTGAAGTGTCCTTATTCTATCGGGACAGCCATTTTCAGCTTTTAATTAATTTCATGAGAACTACGTGACCCCTGGAGGTCAACTAAAGTTAACATATACATACTAACTAGTAAACATTTAAAAATAATTATCTCGCCCCAGTAGCCCCGTGTGGGGGGGGGGAGTAAGCCAAGAAAAACGCTGTGTCCTTATTCTATCGGGACACACTGTATATGATCGGACAACGGGGCTTGCAAACTTTGACCTCGAATAGTATGAAATGTATTGAAGCACATATCACCATTTTTTTACACAATGTAGCCTGAAGTCTGAAGTGCTGCAAATACAAAAAAATGTGTTTAGGGTTGTAAAACTAATATGCGCTGCTAAAAATAAATAATTAGTTCAAAAGTACCAAAACACAGTGCGCGAAAGTGTTCGGACAAAACAGTAAGAAATAGTTTATTACACATATTTTTGCTAACAATCTACAAATTAAAACAAAAACAATATTTTAACTTAAGTAAGTTCTTATTCGGACCTCCATGGGCTGTAGTCACTGCATAGCCAAAATTATCTAACTTGCTATACCTGCCGCCTGTGATGTCATTTATGAGTTCAAAATAAGTCAAACCATAAAAATATACCCCAGACCGAGGGGAAATGCGATTTTTTCTGTTCCAGGAAAGCGCCAACTGATTAGAAAAGTGAAAGCAGATCCTACACTAACAATAAGTGGACCAAAGTTGGTTAACCAGCTAAAAAGTAAAACCAGAAAGCAGGCAAGTTGCCATACTCTTGGTAGAATCCTGAAACATCACAGATTCGAAAGTTACATAGCTACCCAAAAGCATGTGGTCTCCAAGCGAAATCAGAGAAAGCCACCGTTTTTTCCATGAGGTCATAAAGGTCAGTAAAATTCCATTGTGGAACACTATTTTTTGGCCTAATAAAAGCAAGAGTGATGCTCTCGGTTCGAATGGACATACTAAGGTGAAAAAGAAGTTTAAGGCCCCTCGAAATCACGAATTTGAACCTGGTGCATTTGGGCTATGGTGCTTTAGCCCCCTCCATAAGGAGCTTTTTTAGCATTGTAGGGATACGAGCGGCCATTTTCCAAGATGGCCGCTTAACATTATTAGCCTCCCCCCCCCCATGACTCAATCTTGGATCCGCGCCTGTGCTTGGGTGAGCGGTTAGGACTGCAGACTGTAACGAAATTTACAGTCTCAGACCTGGCTTCGACCCTTGGCCACTGCTAATCGTTTAAGGCTCGGTGTTGTACGGTAAACGTCACTAGATGGTTGATTAAAACCCAATCTCCTTCGGTGCACCTTAGTGACCACTACTTACTGTAGGGGCCTAGGGAATGGGACTCCTTTACTGTGGAGGAGGGGACGGGGATAGGTGAAAGGGTACAAAGACCGAGAAGATCTAACGCGGTAGCCTCCTATTTCCTCGCCCACAGTGACTCGTTGAGTCTGGTTGTAAGAACTTCGGTTATATCGACTTAATGAATGTTTATATATTTTTTATTATTCTTATTATTAATTTTAGAGTTTTTGCAACGTCAAAAAATTTAAAGTTTTATAAAAAAATCAAAATTTTAATGAACAATGAATGATTTGTATAACAGAGGACACCAATTTAACTGCTCCATTTATTGAAAAATATTTTTTTAAAACTTCAGTAGCCCAGAATTGCATGTAGGTAGATAATCTTAACGAAACCACAAAACTTTTATTGTTTTGAAAATCGGACGAAAATTGTAATTGCTACAGACTACAGAGAAGGGCAGCGTGGCAATCAATGAAGGATCAAACATTATTTTTTTTGTTAAAATTCATTTTAAAATATCGAGGCCACGTGTCCATTCGCTCTTATCCACATTCTTTGAAATTTGGATCAACAACAAAAATTGAAAGAATATGTATGGAATTGATTTGGCGTGATCGCAAATGACAATTTTTCAAAATTTAATATTTTTCAGTTTTTCGAAAAAATTTAGAGAAAACATTATTTTTGAGGCCTACCTTTATGGACCAATTTTTTCGAAAAAATGAAAAATATTGAATTTTGAAAAATCCTGAAATTACTTTTCAGAAAAAGCCCTAAGGCAGAAAAAACAAAATTTCATCAAAATCGGACAAGAACTGTAAAAGTACCAGGGCGGCAAAATATAAAAATTTGAATTTTTTTAAACTTTGGCGGGCTATTGTGACCGAACAACGGAAAATGCACTCGAGTTACTTTGGATCCCTACTATTTAAAAGTAGCCTGATTTTTGTAGACACAACTCTTTGAAATTGACGGGCTCCATGTGAAACCATTCCCTTGTAAGTATGTTTTTGAAACATCTAAAGAAAAGTAAATATTCCATAAAATATAGAACCAAATATAGAACTCGTTTTGAAAAGGCTAAACGAGTAAACAAAGCACATTTTTTTGAAAGCAAAATAAATAAAATACGACCATTTTTGAAACAATAAAATCTGATCACTTTTAAAAACTCTAAAACAAAGAAATTGAATATAGTTTTTATTTTAAATTCCCTTACTCTTTCACTCCATCCTTAGATATTTGGTCAAACAAATCTTTGGCATCCAGAAACTGGGCGCCGTTTCTCAAATTGTACAAGTCAACGTTTATTTGCATTTTTGTTGTTTCCTGTAATAAAAAATTAACTTCAAATTACCTGTACGTATTGGGTAGCAAAAGCAATACATTAAGAACACAGTGTGCTTTAGCACACTCAAAAATATACAAATTAAAACTTAGAATAAAATAAAAATAAAATAGAGGATTAAAATATCACATTTTAAGCAAACCCAACTTGAAATGTTACATGTAACTTACTATGTATTTTAGAAAATAGGATCCATAGACTAGGAAACAAGAACTATTCAATGTCAATAACTATATACAGAATCAGAGCCACACCAGAATTATCAGTGTTTTTTCTGTAATAAGTATCAAGGTCGAAACATGGAATGTAAGTGTGCTGGATAATAATATGTAATCCACAAGTATTTTTGTTTGGTAGAAAGCTTTGAATGTGGAATTATATATGGACGATTTTAGATACGTATTCTCATAGTATAGGTATTATATAATTATGAAGGACTTAAATACACAGCAACACAGCACAGCACTCTTATCAATGAATTAAATGTGTATATACTACGCTATAAACTTAGCGACACCACAAGTCCATTTAAAAGCCTATACTTACATCAGCAAAAACAATTTTTTGCTTCTAAAATCGTATCCCGCTTGTTTGCAATGGATATACATGTGGCACACGATTATCTATTGATCACCACCCAACTCTGTATTTCAACTCGACAGCAGTGTGAGAATAAAACTACAATCTTGAATTAAAATATCAATGCCAATAACACACAACGGACCAGCAGTGTAGAGCAAAATTTTACTTAGCATTAATGTTTTTTTATTGTTAACACAAAACTCACATACTCAAAAGAAAATTACTTCCCTCAAATAACATTGCATGTTATACAATTAGAGGTAAATAATTTATTGATTTTTACTTGTCCTTATTGTTGTTTCCTTTAATTCCAAACAAAATTACATAAATAAACTTACAAATGGTTGAACGTACTATTTAGCACCAATGATTCGAAATTGACCATAGTAGGAAACGGTGAGTGTCTCTACCGGGTTAAGAGCAGATTGCCCTAGGGGATGACCGCTACTTAGCAACAGCGGTTGGCCTAATTTCTCAAGAATTGCATCGTGCTGCTCGACAGGGATGTTTTCAGGGATGTAGCGCTTCCAAAAGTGGAAGAAATCTAAAATATATCTAAAAGTTTGATTTGATCCTTGATCCCAGCTTCTTTCGAAGAAGTCCACTTTCAATGATGACAAGCCGGCCGCAGAGAAATACTGACGCCACCATTCGTGCTGCGTTTTAATACTTGGGACCTGCATGAGTTTTTCAAATTCGGTCCTGTCCTCGGGAGACAAGGAGGCGTGGAGGGGGTCAATTGTCAATGTTGTGTTGATGTAGGCACGTCCTCCTTTACGGAGTAATCGAACAATATTTTGAGCTGCACGGAGACGGAGGTCATCGGGGATCCAGTGAAGAACTCTATTTGACCAAAGAAGGTCAACTTTCCCTTCCAGGTCGTGAAGTGTCCTATGAAGGGCCTCCCATGGAGCACTGATGTCTTGGATGAAAAAGTCAATTTCCTTTGGATTGTTTTCATTCAGTTTTATGGCGTGCTCCACCATTGCTGGGTCAATGTCACACGAGTACATTTTCTCGTGAGGAATTGTTTCGGAAACGAGCTTCGTCACGTTCCCACTTCCACAGCCGATTTCAAGCAGAATTTTGGCGCTGCAAAAATATACATATGTATATTAAAGTACAGTATTATAGCTTTTTGAAACATTACCTTTCAGTTTTATTTCAGTAACACGCATAATGATTTTAAAAGGGGGTAAGGACAGTTTAATAGGTTTTTGAAAAAAACCTGAGTAATAAAATACATATATTTTTGAAACAGCAAAAAAACATCAAATATTTTAGAAAAAACAACAAAATAGGTGCAGTGGCTGATAGCTTGTTTTGAAAAGACTAAACAGGCAAAATACGCACATTTTTGAAAAAGTAATGCTACTAAAATTAGAGCATTTCGAAATAGCCAAATAAATGAAATATGCACATTTTTGAAAAGTAAAAAAAAATACTCTCATTCATTAAAAATCCAATAAAATAAAACACTCGCATTTCTCATATAATAAAATTCGCTCATTTTTCCAAGCGCTAAAACAAAGAAGTTGAAATATAGTTAGCTTTAAATTCACTTACTCTTTCACTCCATCCTTTGAGATTTGGTCAAACAAATCGTTTGCTTCCCGAAACTGAGCGCCGTTTCTCACGTTGTACGTCTCAACGTTAACCTGCATGTTAGTTGTTTCCTTAATGAAAAAATAGTTAATTAAAAATTACCTGAACTTATTCTGTACTTAGCAAAAGCAGGACATTATGAACTTAAAAATATAAAAGTTAAAGCTCCAAATAAAATACAATTAAAATATAGGATTAAATATTTCGAGGTCTGCAAATCCGAACTGAAATGTAACTTACTATGTAGGTAGTTTAGGTAATAGGAGGATTCGCAGACAAGGAGACAAGAACTATTCAATTACTATCCAGAATCAGAGCCACACTAGAACTATCAGTGTTTTCTGTAGGAGGTAATTATCAAGGTCGAAACGTGGAAGTTTTTTGGATAATATATATGTAATCTACTAGTGTTTTTAGCTGTTAGAAAGGTTCGAGTGTATGAAATTAGATTTTACATGCTCAAGTACCTACGTATTTTCAGAGTATCCGTATTATATAATTATGAAGGAATAATTATAGCCTATAGCACTCTTATCAATGACTTAAATGTGCATAACCTACGCTACAAACTTAGCGTCACATATATGGAATAACTTGTTTTTTTTTGTCCATGTAAGAACCTACTTACATCAGCAAAAACAATTTCTGGCTCGTGAAATAGCATCCCGTTTGTATGCACATACATGTGGCACACGATTATCTATTAATCAGCACAAAAATCATCTACTACTCGACAGCGGTAGCTGTACGATAGTAAAATGATAATCTTGCATTAAAATATCAATGCAATTGACACACAACGGTCCAGTATAGAGCAAAATTTTACTTAGAATTAATTTTTATTTATTTTTAAGACAAAACTCGCATACTTAAAACAAAATTATTTCCCTCAAATAACATTACATGTAATACAATTAGATTTAAATAATTTAATAATTATTATAGAGCTTGTTGATTGGACGTAAAGTAAAATAGAATTTATAATTTAGTAATATTTTGTAGCCATATTATTAGCCTTAATAGCCTTATACATAACAATTATGGTAAGTGTACTATGTAATTAACTACTCATTAAAAATAATCAAATAATAAAAAACTAATTAATTATGTACTATGAATTATTTCAAATTATTACAAAGCACCAATGTGTAAATACTTGTAAAATTTAAAGTTAAACTCGAAATGGAAATTCCTCTCGAAAATATTTGCATAACTTAAAGATGAAAAAAATATGTAACTTTTAGAATCTAAAAAATAAAATATTACAAAATCGAGGGAACTATGTAAATGAAAAATAAGAATTAAATATGTACATTACATAGTATAGACTAATTAACGTAAATTCCTATAGTATTATAGGTATAGACTCAATATTCAATATTAGCTGTTAGGTAAATTTCTATTATTATAATTGTTTAATGGTAGAGCGATTAGGTATAATTATTCGTATACTATGTACTTACAACAGAGTACTTAATGAATAAAACAAGAAAAATTTCTATTAAACTACCAAATGGGTAGTTATCAGTAACTACTTACGATTAGCAATAATATCATATTTATATAATTTACAGAATACAACGTAGATTTTGACTTCGACATTAACATTTGAACTTGGATTTAATTTGCTAGTGATGTATTCAGTTACAATAATTTATTATTCACAATTAATCATTTTTTTTAACAAATGAAATATTTTGATACGAAATACGAAATGTTTTTCTACCAAATCCTACAAGGTGATTTGGGCTGTGGACAATTCCATGTGTCTGCAAAATCCACAGAATTTTGAAGTGTTCCTTGAACACGGAATTGATTCGGACTATGAGCACCCGTCATGATTTGGGAGTAGAGACTTTCCTTCGTGTACGTCCCACACCAAGCCTGAAAGTGAATTAAAATAACAGTGAAAAATAAATATTTTATTAATTAGATTAGTACTAAGAAAGGATAGTAAATAGTAGGTATAGGGTTTATGTAGGACATACTTGTGCAAATGAAATAAAGAATAGTTGCTCAGGCGAGTAGTTTAATCCCGGTAAACGTTTTTCTTCGCCATGCCGGTATTTGTAGTACTGATATGCTCGGTAGGCCTGCTGCATACCTCCATTGTCTGCAATATTCTCCCCTTGCGTATTTATACCGTTGACCTGAACAAGCAGCCATATTCATAAACAATCATTTAAAAATCGGATATGTTACTCTACGTATTATTATTACATGCACCC
Organism: Dicyrtomina minuta; assembly: GCA_949802685.1. Lineage (NCBI taxonomy): Eukaryota > Metazoa > Arthropoda > Collembola > Symphypleona > Dicyrtomidae > Dicyrtomina > Dicyrtomina minuta. The sequence goes on along the minus strand of OX461808.1, from coordinate 24,015,230 downwards.
AAAATTTTATTTTTGAATCAAATACCGAAATATTAGCCATCGGAGCGAAGAAATTCCCATACTGATCAATAAAACATTTGGCTTTGTTGGCAAAATTCTCCAACGTTTTTGAGTCCCACCAATTTATCAGCTTTCCATCCGCATCAGTTTGACGCCCTGAAAATTATTTTGAAATTACTCGGCCGTATACTTACGCTATAATGAACTGCATATTTTATTTACTATATGAAAACGACAAAATTATCATTAAATAATATAGGCAGTTCGAAATTACGAAATTGAAATAGTTCTATTTTGATTATCAATGCTCTACGTACACTACTACACTGGTTTCAACAAAATCATATAAAAAAACACGGACCTTCATCATCAAATCCATGCGTGATTTCGTGTCCCATGACCCATCCAATGGCACCATAATTTAAAGCCCTAAAAATAAATTCGATATTTAAATATTTTTTAGTAATAAAATTACGAAGCAAGCTAAAAAGTCCCACAGTGTCGATAGTGCAGCAAGGATGTATCGTAATTAAATTTTTGTTTCATTTTAATAATTCATACTCAATCGGATATCCATAAAAAGGTATCTGCAAGATTCCAGCTGGAAAGACTTAAAAGTTACAAAGAAAAACATAAATTAGTCCAGTTTGAAGAAAATACTGAAAGAAATTTTAACTGAACTTTAATCTATTCCTAATTGTGATTAAAACCTACTTATTGAGTTGTAGTTTGAAAAATAATAAGCGTTCACAACAGTGGCGTAGCTTCTCCATCTAAAAAAGTAGCATACAAACGTTGGTAAATTAGACGTAGGAAAACAGTTTAGGTTAGATGAGTTATTATTTTAAGCATGAAAAAATAATTAAAGCAGGGATAACAATGTTAATCCTCAATTAGTATCGATCAGTATATATAGCAAGTTAGTTTAAAAAATATGCAATTACTTGTTATTATCTCGTTTCTTCATTATTTCCTTCAGTCGCCTGTTACTCGTCCACTTAACCACTTGCAGCTGATTTCTCAAATGTGAAGGTGGGTCAGGCATTACGAGCTAAAAATAGATTGTTCAAAATTATTGTAACGTAAAACACTGACAATGTAAGCTATATTTTTGATGGTGTCTGTATTTTTACTGTACATCTTTGTAATAGTCGAGCAGAACAGTCACATTATTTTTCAAATAATCCGGATAAGCTATGAACGGCTTGATTTTCCGTGCTTTCTCTTCCGCAATAAGACGGGTTGAGTCTTCAATCCAGTCCAGTTCATTCAAAATCTCATAAAATGCATCGCGGACGTCTTCTACCATGTTTTCTACCTGATTATTAAAGGAAAAAGACATGCTTAATTAGGTAAATGACGAAATACTGTAACATTGTAATGCTTGATAAGTTTACTTATACGGTTTAATGATTTTATTTTTTCTACTAATTTTTCCAAAGATCATATACCTTTTCTTTGGACTCGTCATCGAAATTTTCCCTTATGTAATGGTATGAGACAGCAAGACCAAGCTTGTCTTTGATCCAATCTGAACATTTTTTCCATCTCTGCTCCGGGTATTTTAAGCCTTTTGTTTTTTGAACGTACTGAAAAAATACTTCCCGAAGTATTGCACTCGCCTCTTCACCGTACTCGAAAACTAAACACCACTTTAGATAATTCTCTGTAGTGTTTTCAAAAATAAAGACAGCAGAGCATTAATAAAAAGTAGCGCTAGGGTAAAATAGAAAATGGATTGACTGAATTTCACTGCAAATCGTTAGTAAGTAATTTTACATACCATGCGCATGCATTGAATTAATGCTAAATCAAATTATAATTAAAATCAAGACGAATTAAATAAGAAACACTATTACTTATCAGTTCAGGATCTGTTGAATTCAAAATTCTGCCCAAATTCTCAAAATAAAACAAGTCTCGAACAACAACCGTTTTGTTCTTCCAGTTTTCCACTGTTTTTAAATAGTCTGGCGTCCCTTTAAAAACTTGCTTTAGAACATCTTCCCAATTTATCATCTGAAATATAGATAGGGATATATATTTTGACTAGTATTAACTAAAGACGTTAGAATTTGATATTAAATGCAATTTATATTTATTTAAACAAAGAAAAGCACAAAAATTTATTAATTTTTTTAACTAATAATTAATAACTGAAAAGTTCAAATTTGGCGCGTACCGGTGCTTCACTTGTAATATTGACAAGGCGCTCGAGCTTCATGGGATTATACAATTTTGTCCAGTTTCGTCGCTCTTCCTGCCGCACGATGACCTATAGGTCATATAATCATTCAACGTAAATTAGAGAATTTAACATTTTTAATATATTCATGCGTGGCCTTTCTTGAAATTAGAATAGAATTAATTACCTGAGCAAGCTCTGTTGAAAAATTAATAATATCATCCGCAATTTGAGTGTTATTTGCATCATCAGGATAGACGATCGGCCACATTGTTGTAATTAGCTCAGAATATGCTTCACGGAATTTAGTTGAATTTTTATCCAATAAATATGGCTGGGCTAAACTTAGAGATGGCGAGTCGACATATATAACATTTTCATAATTATTAATTTGTTCCAAATCCACGTAGACTGCCGCGAGGAAAACATTCCCATCGTCAATAGCTTCACTTCGAAGTCTTCCAAGAGTTTTCCCAAGTTTTGATAAACTATCGTCGTCATGGAGGTCACTGAGGAGATTGTCTATCAGACTTCGAAGGTCATCTAGCTCTTCTTTGTTCTCTATATAAAATAACATAATAATGCGTCTCGTTATAACGCGTTTTGTTACCTACAAATTAAAACAATATACGGCACAAAATTTCTTGTAAGAATGAATAATAATAAACGCTTTAGGTTTTTGTTTTAACCTTGTTCCAAACAGATTTGGTACATTTGTTTTGCAATGGCGACAGGTCTTAGGTCATCGGTGGAATTGTCCCTTTCTAAAATGTCCTTAACCCGTCGACTGAGCTGCGTGGTGAGGACGTCGAATTGATCCCAGGACCCCTTCGACTCTGGCACTGGATTGTCTCGCATCCAACTCCCGCATGCAAATTTATAAAAATCTCCGCATGGACTCACTGACTCATCCATTGCACGCAGAATCCCTCCCGCCACTTTCACACATTTCTCACTCAAACATATATCATCTTGGTGGTTCACTGAAAATTTTTATATTTTAAACACAAAACAACATAGGTAATTAATTACAGTTTCAAAAAAGGTGGAGATTGGCAAAATGTGTAGAGAAGCACTAAAGAATCTGCTTATTTTACAAAAAATGTAATTCCTTCACAATTCAGTAACAAATATTGTAACGTATCTCGAATTTATTTACTAAATCCTGCGTATTTACCGTATATCTTCTAATACTACGCGGGTCTCTAATATTACGCAGGGGTTTGCAATACTTTAACATTACGTATCTCTAAAACAACGCGGATGGTTTACCTCCAAGTTTTAATACAACGCGGGCAGTTGTATAAGAAGATATGCGGTATACATTGTACAGTGTTATTAATAATTAAGCAACAATGAAAAATCCTTACTTAAAAATGGAACTCCAAGTAGAGCCACAAGGACAGTCAGACCAATCGTAAATACTAATAAAAATGCCACCAAAATATACAATTTCCTTTCTACGGGTGTCAGCTCATTCCACTTGACGGACTTACTCCTATACCTATTTAATTACACAATACAAAAAATTTACAATTATTAAATTAACTATACCACTATACGTATATACATACACAATAAAATTCTATCAATAACAACGAAATTCTGTTTAAACATCCATTCTAAAAACTTACGTTCCATTAATAGGATAAATACTCGGTTTTTTCCTCGTCGTCGTCCCTGCTTCTTCTTTAACCCCACACATTTTAAGGTAATAATAATAATAAAATAATTTTTAAGAAAAAAAAACTGTACAGCCGACCTTAAGCTTATTTTCTCAGTTCAACCAACGAGTAAATAATAAATGACCCACTTTTTCCAGTATTCTTTTAGTTGAATTGATTAATTAACTAATTAAAGTTTAAGTCGTAGTCGTAATTCATCGTGGGACTCTGCGAATTCGTAGAAACACAACAAGCACTACTAATAATAGCAATAGTCATGATCCTGTTTTCAGCTTGAAATCTTGAACAATAGAATTTAATGCTAATACATTACATAGGATTTATTCTGTTATTATTTTTGAAGGAAACTTTTTCAAGAAATATTGAAGCATACAGATAGATGATAGTTTAGCATCGTTATCGTTATCATTTTTGCGTTTGGAGTCCGAGTTTTAATAGTTGAATGTTGGGAGCTTCAATTCAAACGTGATGATGATAGTTTATGGTTTATATTGGTTTTCCTTTAATTACTGTAATTGTAATTTCAAGTGTGGAGAAGCTATGTAGTAGAAGCTGATGTAATGAAAACACTGTGTATAAATATGGGTTATATATTACACGTATAAATATACCATAACTATACCATAGTCACCAGTATACTGTAGAAGCATATATCAAGAGTCAATAGGATTTAATTAGTATACAACACATTATGTTATGTACTTACGATTACGATTAGTAGACGACGACGACGGACACATCCTATTAGTCTCACAGTTAGTATTTTAGTAACATAGTAATAATATTATAGTAGGTGTAATTATACATAGAAAAGTATATAGTAGAATATAATTTACACTTCACACATTACACAGCACACACACACAGAAGAAGTAATGTTTTTCGTGTAGCGTAAACGTAAGTTACTAATTGTGTATTTGTTATTATTGTTTCATTTCTTGATCCGACCAACACGTTCAGTCAGAGTGTCCATTTAAATGATGATATACGGAGACAGACACTAAACACACGAACCTATGTATATTTTATTATAAATCACAAACATTCGTATTATGTAGAGTAGAGTTAGGTGCAGGGATCAACGACGTGACAAATATCTGTTGTTCAAGGGGCAAAATGTGCTATCCTGCTGTTTTTTTCTGTTTTGTAAAACTTTGTTAAAGTTTTGTAAAACTAATTACATGTAGAATAGGGCCGGATAATGCGGCGAGCGCAGGCAGCCCTTGCTGCTTGAATTTTAAAAATACATGTAAATAGAACTATTTAACAGTTTTAAAAAATATGTAAATAGAACTATTTAACAGTTTTAAAAAATATGTAAATAGAACTGTTTAACAGTTTTAAAAAACATGTAAATAGAACTATTTAACAGTTTTAAAAAATATGTAAATAGAACTATTTAACAGTTTAAAAAAATATGTAAATAGAACTATTTAACAGTTTTAAAAAATATGTAAATAGAACTATTTAACAGTTTTAAAAAATATGTAAATAGAACTATTTAACAGTTTTAAAAAACATGTAAATAGAACTATTTAACAGTTTTAAAAAATATGTAAATAGAACTATTTAACAGTTTTAAAAAACATGTAAATAGAACTATTTAACAGTTTTAAAAAATATGCGTATAGAACTATTTAACAGTTTTAAAAAATATGTGTATAGAACTATTTAAGTTTTAAAAAATATGTAAATAGAACTATTTAAGTTTTAAAAAATATGTAAATAGAACTATTCAACAGTTTTAAAAAATATACAGATAGAACTATTCAACAGTTTTAAAAAATATGTAAACAGAATATTTTGACTTTTCAAAAACATGCAAATTAAAGTGTTTGGAAATTTTAAAAACATGCAAATAAATCATTTTCCACTTTTCTCAAAACATGTAAATAGAACATTTTGCTCTTTTCAGAATCAAGTAAACCGAATTTAAACTTGTCTAAAACGTGTAAATAAAACATTTTGATTTACCAAATAAAACCATCAATAAAATCAAAATTGGGGTTTTTGTATGGAAACAAAAAATTGCTGCCTAAAAGCAATTCCTTCGTCCGGCCCTGATGTAGTAAGAAATAATTCTGTAAAAAAATACATAATTTATTTTTATTTTTAACTCATCAACTTTTTCGGTGTTGATACATTACGAAAAAGGGTAAATACCTTTTATAGAAAACTTTTCACCACACTAAAATCTACATACAAGAAAACTTTGGATTGCTTTTTCGACTTTACAAATGCAGATAGCACATTTTTTTTGGAGAGAATTGAGAGGGGCAACTGGACAACTGCGCATACCAATATAGTAAGTAGTATATGTAGGTAGGTACTTTATAATTAGGTAATTATTGCAGTGATATTAGATTCACTTTTTGCCTGCGGGATATATCTGTAGCTATATATGTACTGACTATTTTCATATTGTACACTTTGTATGTGAGTTGTCAATTCTGATTCTGTTTGTGATTTGGTTGAAAGGATAAGAAAGAAGACGGACGACGGAACGACGACACTGACACTGGGAATTTAATAAGCGACCGACTCTCATCTCATCCTCTGAATCTGATCTGTTCCCTCTTCCTATACTACCGACACCGACAACAGATTCTATAGTGTAGAAGATCTCTATTAAAAGTTTCACTTGGTCTTTTTCTCTCTCTCTCTCTCTCTGTCTGTCTGTCTACAGACTCCAGTCTGCAGACGCTTTGGAGACGGAGATGAAATTGAAACTGAAACAGAGGCAGAAAATTAGGGAAGATAGACTTTGGGAAGATACGGATGCGGACGAGGACGGTGATTGTGAGTTTTAGAGAGCAGAAGCAGAAGGGAGATCCAAATCCAACATTCACAATCCACACAGAGCATCTTTCAATCGTATCTCATCTCATCTCATCTCATCTCATGAAGAACTACTGATATAGGAGCTCATAAATGTTGGACGCGTTTACAACTGTACTTTTAGGATAGGAGAGATGAGACTGAGGGACTTTTAATGCATCAAATCAAGTAGGTATATAAAGCGATAGGCGGAGAATATATGTCAGACACACTACTGCTAATAGTCAAAATGCTAAAGAATCAAAATTACCCATATCCAAGTTAAAATCAAAATGAGCTATTTCCTATTTCACAAGAATTCAATTTATGTAACTTATTGATTCGCAAAATTTTGTAAGAAAATGTTCTAACTTTACGTTTTTTGTTTAAATTGCAAAGTTTTATACTTTCATAAGGGGTTTTAATTACAAAATATTCTGTTTACATGTATAAAGAAATTCAAACTGTTTTACATGGATATTTAAAAAAATTCAAACCTGCTTTTTTTAAAGTTCAAAATGTTTTATATACCGGTATTTTAAAAGTGCAAAATGTTTTACAAACCTGTTTTTTAAAAGTGCAAAATATTTTATATACGAGCATTTTTAAAGTTCAAAATGTTTTATATACCTATTTTTTTGAAGTGCAAAATGTTGTATATACCTGATTTCTAAAATTTTAAAACATTTTATGTAGGTACCTGTGTTTTATAAAAGTTAAAAATGTTCTATTTACCGGTTTTTTGAATGTTCAAAATGCTTTAAATACCTGCTTTTTAAAAGTGCAAATATTTCATAAATCTTTTTTTTAAAAGTTTGAAATATTTTTTATACCGGCTTTTTAAAATTCAAATTATTCAAATAGATACGTTTCCTTACTTTCGACTTTTAGTGATTTTTTAACAGATTTTGTTAGAAAGGAACTCCATTAAAATGTTATTTCATTTTAAATATTATATTTTGAGTTTAGCTAAAAAATAAAGGGAATGGGTCATTTTTAGTCTTCACTGACAATAAGATTGTGTGTCACAAATCTTGACTCTCCATGTGAATCTCCAGGTCTCTATTTCCGATTGAAAGTTGGGCGGAAAGAGACAAAGGGAAGCGAAAAATGCGGTTGAGCGAGTAGAGTACACACAGTGGAAAGACGAAGAAGAGTGAAAATAGTGGCGATGAGTGCTACTACTTACTTTACATTACCACTTACCACAGCATTTTTCACTGTTTTTGTGTTTCTATCTCATTTCTTGTGTTCACATGAACAAGGAAAAGAACAGCAACACTCTCTCAGTCTTCGTCGTCCTCGTCAGACTAATCAGTAATGAGACAGACACTATAGACAGTCAGATGGCCGAGGTAATGGCTTTTGGTTATGGGTCAAAACGACGCCATGGAACTCAATGAGAAAAGTCAAGTATCAGCAGTCAAGGGAAAACATATAAATGTCTTGTTATTCTCTACAAGATATGAAATTTACAAATTGCTGTGACAGTAACTTTACGGACAGAATTATGTACTACAACGAGAGTTCGAAAGACAAGTAGTTTACACAATTTTATTTCATCTAACAGAATCACATGTTTCAACAGTTACCGTTACCGTCAGGATCGTGTCGTGGTTCAGAGATGAGGTCATCCGATTTTATATCCAGTCGAATGACACGTTGCTAACACCGTTTACCAACAACATGCTTGCACGTATGCAGAAAAATACTTTATTGAATTACCTACGTTACATGTCTAAAATTTTAGTCGAATAGCATCAGTAAGAGTACGAATGAAACATAAAAGAATGGAAATGAAGGACAGGAGGAATGAAGAAGGTGCGAATGACGGAGAGTAATACGAATAAAGCGCGTACGAATTTAGAGGTGGTACGAATGATGGTAGATACAAATATAAAAGGTACGAATAAAGGAAGTTGCGAGTAAGCGATGTTACGAATGATGAGGGATGCAAATATAGCAGGTACGAATTTAGGAATGGTACATATGATGTTGGATACGAATGTAGCAGGTACGAATAATGGAAGGCACGAATAGAGCAGGTGCGAGTAAGGGAATTCACGAATGATAGGGACACGAATATAACATGTACGAGTCTAGGAACGTTACATATAATGATAGATACAAATTTAGCAGTACGAATAATTCAAGGCACGACTACAGCAGGTACGAGTAAGGGATGTTACGAATGATGGGGGATACAAATATAGCAAGTACGAGTTTAGGAACGGTACATATGATGTTGGATACGAATGTAGCAGTTACGAATAATGGAAGGCACGAATATAGCAGGTACGAGTAACGGACGCTGCGCATGATGGGGGATGCGAATATAAGCAGGTACGATCTTGGGGACGGTACGTATGAAGAAGCATCCAAGAATAGCAGATGTGAATAGAGCAGTTACGAGTAAGGGTTGTTACGAATGATGAGGGGCGGGGGGAGGGGTACAAATCTAGCAGGTACGATAGGTACGAAGGGATGGTACGAGTGATGCAATGGAGCTGGATACAAATAAAAGGGATATAGAAATTCAGCAGATACTAATTTATGGGTGCACGAAATTTAGTAGAATACGAATACAGCAGCTACGAATGCAGCACATACGAAAAAAGCAGGTACTATTGTATCGTATACTTAAAAAGATTACGAGCGTAGCAGGTACGAACTAGATATGGTATGAGTGCAGATAGCACGATTGTATTTGTAGTAGTACATATGTTAAGGTGTCCGTCAATTGACACCAATTCGGAATGTCAATGTACTAGCACTGAATGGCCAAACACATTAATAAGGCAAAACTCAAACGGTTGGCCATCTAATCTGCTTTTATAACGCTTTATATTTGGAATTCTAGATTCATAAGTTTGTCATTTAAGATTCAACAAGTAAGACGTCATAACCAGGTCAATAATTAAAATACAGTATCTGACTATCTGATCATCAAACCGACTTTATAGCGTGGGAAAAATATCCGACATTACAACACAATCAGTGACAAACTCTGCGTAAATAAAGTTGGTTCGTATTGTTAATTATGCAGATTTAGCTGTGGCTGCTATACCAACACAAAATACGCTTGCATATTATGCAGTATATGAACAAGGAAATGAGTCAAATATAGAGAATTTGTGCGGAAATAAAATTTAATTTCATACATAAGTCTTGTGTCTTTTTTGTGCTACTTGAATTACATAATCGAACCCTTAATTTTCTTAGCGTCCAATTTCCGTACACCACACACTCCAGCCTTTGTTCCATTTCCCTTTCTCAAGAAGTATAGATAATACGATAATGGTAAACTAAACGGCTGTATATTACTTTGAGTATTCTTTTTTTCAATTTCCCGACTTTCTTTGTTCCTTTCTAATCGTAAGTGTGACCATTCACAGCATCACACCATGTGAGTATTTTAAATTCTGGCAATGAGATGGGCTCACACACTAATTGTAAGGACAGTGAAAATTCAAGGACTGGACATAACTCGGCGAAAAAGGGGTGACAAGTGTGAATGTGCCTGTTTCTAGATGTACAGAGATGCATGCGGTGGATTTAATAAATGTCTCCCTTTATGTACATTTAATGGTAATGATGCTCTATTTTCTGTATTCTTTTGCTCATTTTCCTTAATGTCTTTACTTCTTTTGAAATTTTTGCCTAATTTAATAACATTTCCCATTATAGTCCAATTACAGAACCAGCAATTATCATTTCCAGCTCCAGCCTTTCGGCTTTTCAATTTCCTTTAACCATAATCACACGCCTTCCTTACAAATCCAGAAATAAACGCTTCTGTTTCATTTTGACTTGGAGTTTTAAATGTTTGAATGAAGAGAAAAAAAATACTAAACGACGCATTAATGGGCTATGTGCAACATAATTAAAGTGCATCTATAGTTTGATATTATTATAATGTATATATGGATATATCCAAATTTTGGCATCGACATAGTTTCGCGTCGGCATTCAACAGGGTAACATATGTATATTTAGGCTAAATTTCAAATATAGTTTACTGGCACTGGTACAAGAAGCAATGTGAGCGATGTCAAAATTGAAAGTCAAAATAAGTTATCATAAATTATTCGCGACAATTAGAATTTAAATTTTAAATCTTTTACAGAACAGTCAATCAAAGGGTTATTTAAGTCTCATCGTCAGATTGTTTATACTTCTAATATAAATAACTTTATTTAAATATTGTATCTCAACAAACAACTAAATACCCTCATTCGCAATGTTTTCGAGTCAGAAGCACTCCAATACAGGACCAATAAGGAAACTGTTTGTTCCGCCGTACGCATGCGCGTGCAACAATAGTGGCACAGAAACCTTTCGACATATTCTTGGAAAGTGCTACAGGGGAACGTTGTTATTTTTGATAAGCATCACTACAAAGGTGTAGCTGAAATACACGAAAATAAAAAATGTAATATTGGATTATTAGAAACTTATTGGAATATTCGAATTTTGCGCCAAATCTGAAAATTCAAATTACTACGAGTCACTCACTCCAAAGTTGTATGAATTATACATTTAACAGTTTCACTGCTACTGCTTTGCTAAAAATAAAGTTATATAATTTAATCATTTGCGTAGGCGTAATTTCAGAGCTAAAAGTAATGCTGATTGTGAGGATTGAAGAAGGACTATAACTTCATCTATTCACATATTTAAGATGTCTATATTTTGTGCGACAGATGCAAATCACCTAGATTAACATAATATACTGAATGGCTTCCTCGTTATTCCCTTGATTGTTTTTCCTTTAATGTTAATGGCAATGCTATGGTGGGCGGTGAACTTTCCTTAGAAGTTGCTCTTTTCTTTGACTTTGACGTGGCTGCAGTGCGGCGGTAGTCAAGGGATAAGCATGAAAGGAATGAGAAAATTATTTATTAATGTCTTTCACACCCTCTTTAATCGTCTCAAGATTATATTATAGGCTCAATCATAATAAACGTCGGGGTGAGGGGGTGGGGACTCTCTACAGTTGCATAGGTCTACAATGTTTAATTCTTTAATGACTTCATTTCTTGAGAAGGCTTGACGTAGTCGGGATCTCTACCAGTATCAATATGTATATCACGTGCTGTTGTATGTTGTAGTACGGAAACGTATTGAAAATAAATTAAATGTTTTCTTTTAATACCAGAATTAGAAAAAAGATTGATTTTTTTATTTATTTTTAAGTTTAGACAAGGACGAGAAGCAGATTTTAAATTTTATAATTTTGATTTGTCCCAGTTTCATTTACCTACACCTACACAAACTCCCAGGCTCTACAAAAAGCAATTTATTGAGTGAATCTCTTGATAAAATAAATAAATCTAGGGAAGCAGATACTTAAAATGTAAAAGCTTTAAAAGTTGTTGTTGTAAGTTGAGTTAGTTGAGTGGTTTCCTTTGATAATTTTTTAATGAGATTTTCCTTCGTCTCGTTCTCTCAACTAAATCCACAGTGTGAAAGCTCCCCCACCCAAAAACCACAGCCACACACATAGCAGCCCATTCAAATTCAAAGTAAAGACACAGAGTCTCAAACAGAAACCGAACAGAAGGAAAGAGGAAAGACAAGCGATGCGATGCGATGCGCACTTTTACACAAACTAAACAAAGTCCACGTCTTTAAAAAAAAAGACGACTTCAAAGTCGGCACATTTTAATGTATCCAGCGCCTGTAACACACTATACTATAATGTATCAGTAGCTTCTATTTTATTTAAGGTTTAAGGTTACAGAAACTTTTTTTTTCAAATTTGTAAAATGTTCTATCTACATTTATTGTGGGGGCAATGCTCAGTGCTGAAAACAAAACACATCTTATTTAGAGAAAATTGCGAAATTCAATGAAAGTTTAATGCAATTAATTGAACATGGTTTTTCCATTAAATTGTATACCCATTGGTAATTGGCATTCGATTTTGAATGCAGCAAACCCACAAATTAAATACTGTTGACTGTGTAATGTGCTAAGGATATGTACATACATACGTACGTACCTATAACTGCATCAATAAATCTTTTTTAAATACTGTTTTCGTTGGTGATTATTTTAAAACTTTGTATTTTCAAAATGCCCACCCGTTTTAAAAGAATTTTCGGATTTTTTTTATACGCACCCACTTTAAAATTTTTTGTTTTTCAAATGCATGCAAATAATGAAAACTTTTTCAAAATAATAATTTTGGGGGAATTTGGGGATTTTCCTTCGACTTAGACACTTTTGCAATTTGAAAATAATTTTACACTTATATCATGCATCTATGCATAGCACCATATCGTCTGTGAAGAACCAAATTGACCCATATTCATTTTTAGCTAAACACAATATCAACTATCTACAAAAATATTGAAATATGTCTTGAGAGCATTTAAATAGAACATTTTGCACTTTTCAAACACATGGAATTAGAAAATTTTGCACCTTTTCAAAAACATGGAATTAGAACATTTTGCACCTTTTCAAAAACATATAATTAGGGCATTTTGCACTGTTGAAAAACATGAAAATAGAACATTTTACATTTATCAAAAACTCCTAATTAACATTTTACGCATGTTTCTCATTTTGTTTTTTATGACATAACTCATTTTGATTGTAGCTTAAATTGGATATGGGCCATTTTGGTTCTTCACAGATAATAATATGTAGATAGCACATTTAGCACCACCTGAACGTTTTGACTTTGACCTGAGCGGGTGTGCTTTACTCTCCTAACCGAAAGTGTAAATAATACTTACGAGTAACATGATATAGATATACATATAGGCGTAATTGTTTCCGTTCCCAGTACCCATCTCATAGCTAATTATAATAAATAATCCACTGAGTAAATCCCGTGAGTTGATCCCTGTTTTTCTTCCAATTCTATAAGTCAATCCCATTCGGTAAATCCCCCTCTTTATAATTTTCTTTGAAATCCTTCGTTTGATTATTTTTTCACTCTAGTATAATATACCTTTTCAAGTAATTTATTTTTTTTCAAAATTTTATTTACTCGTGCTGGTATTTTTCTTTTTCCTGAGACATGTTTAAACCACCACGGAGCCGGATTTCTATTTTTGCACTCAAATTTTTAACACTTTGACCATATTTTTACGACTCTCTCTTGTCTTTGATGTAGTTTGGTATAGTTTCACACATGTTTGTATTATTCAAGCAGTTAAATTAGCACTATAATTTGATTATTTACACAACCCACACTAAAAACAACTCTAATTTTTGTTTAGTTTTATTTTTGTATAAACTATCACACCTCATCATAAAATGCAACTCTATGCTGTCTCTTTTACCAAAACTAAACTCAAGTTATATTTATAATAACGCACTAATTACTAATTACGCTGCTAATTTAATTAGCCACTTCTAATTTTAAATTCTGCAAGTAAAAACTTTAAAAAATGTGCGAAAACGAAACACGTTAATTAGTGTGACTTGTAATAAATATGCGGCGTATTCCAACTTTTTTTATTAATTTTTATACAATTAAAATTTTCCGCCGACAATATAAAAATATGACAGTGCAGTGTCAAAAGGATAAATTAATTGTGTACGATTTGAAATTAATGTAAAGCCCACTGTTGACTGTACAGAATACAGAACCGGAACCGCGTCCACACTTCTTCAAGAGATCTTCGTCCAGCAACTGATGTATAAAATGTATGTATAGCTACATACCTATTATTACATATGAATTTGAAGTATTGAAGTAAAGCCATATTTTATTTTGAATTCCAGATTTAGTGCTTCTTTTGTACGTACGTATGTGTGTCCCTGTCCCTGGAAAGCAACTCGTATTATTATAGTTTTATACCATTCGTTCGTATATGCAGATTTAAACATTGATAAAAATTAAGTTACTGGTTAATACTGCAGTCCAGACGCTACATTGGCTACATGCTGTAGTATAGGAAATGCTTGGAATTTTGCGCTCGTAATAAAAATAAAAATGCTCTATATTATTAAACTTGACTTTGACTTTGACATTGAGGTGCATGAAATACAGAATCTAAATCGTAATCCGCATCTAAATAATTAATCTCCAGGTATGCAATGATACGATTATGATTAGACAAATTATATTTTATGTATGAATTATATATGCAGCACTATACTCACTACATATACATATGAAATTATGAAGCATTGTTTCATACAGTGAAAGGTGCACATCATGTTTACTCGGATGCCAAATACAAATATGTACGTACAGAAAAATCATTCAATAAAGCTTACAAACATATCTGTTAAATGCGTTTTTTGAAATACTAATATTAAATAGAGAAACTTGAAATTCCTGGACTGAAAAATTAAACATATAATAACACAACATTTCGTCTGTGAAGAACCAAAATTTCCAGATAGAATTAAAATGAGCTATGTCAAAATAATAGAGCAAATCAAATACATGCATACAATTCTAATCACGAGTTTTTAAAATGAGCAAATTGTTCTATTTACATATTTTTTAAATGGACAAAAGGTTTTATTTAAGTGTTTTTGAAAAGTGTAAAATGTTCTATTTACATTATTTTTAAAGTGTAAAATGTCCTATTTACATGCTTTTTTAAAAGGGAAAAATATTTTATTCACATGCTTTTTTAAAAGGGAAAAATATTTTATTCACACGCTTTTTGAAAAGGTCAGAATGTTCTATTTACTTGTTTTTTGGAAAATGCACAAGGTTCAATTTGCATGCTTTGCTTTGATGAACATGTTATTTTATTTTTTTCTGTAGATAGTGCATTTTGTTTGAAACTAAAAATGAGTATGGGTCATTTTGGTTCTTCACAGACGCTATCTATAGCTGCATAGTCTTTTGTTTTACATTGACAAATAGGAGGGAAACTATTCTCGATGTCAAAAGTCGAGATACCTGGGCAGGGCTGTCCAAAGAGTTTCATATCCATGCAATCAAATGGACTCGGGCAGGGTTTGGACAGCCCTAACCAGCTATCTCGACTTTTGACATGGAGAATATGACCTACCTAAATCAAATTCCTCAATGTATAATTAATTACGAATAGTGTGTATGTATAGCGTGCAAAATTAAAATTTGAATCTACATAAATGTACAGTTTATACACGGAAGGGCTTATCAAATTCAATATAACGGCATTTGTACACGAATTACGTTAGTATATCTAAAACATAAAGTTTCATTTTGATAAGTCCATTGCCAGTGCCAGTTGCCATAGTGCAGTGCCAGTGAACCAGAAGCTATGCTATAAGTAGAATCTGATGAACTTGAGCGATATATCGGATCGTATTTCTGCCCCAAGTTGCCCAAGTATACTTGTTATATGTATGCATGTATAGTTAGCGTTTCAAGCTCCAGGAATTCCAATAAAAATTCTAAAGTTTAATCTGTATATGCCATCGCATCAGGTTGTATATTCATATACATACTAAATAATTTCAAAATCTCTTATTGAATGTCACTGTATTTTTGTATGTATATTTAACAAAATTCAAAATCGCATTTCTTAGGATATATAGTATATACTGTGACCTTGGTATACTGAGTGGAATACCTCTATTAAAATTACCATTATGTATTTACATTGTATTTATACAGTTTGTACTTAAGTGCTGGCTAATATATCTTGACTTATTGTAATACGGTGTTTCCGTGTTAGTGACTTCGACCTTTGTAAAATATGCACTGCAATATATGGCAGATAGTACCGACAATAAGTGCGTTTTGAAATTTAAAGTTTAAATAAAACAAATTGTGTGACCTTTCGTTCAAATTCCAGCCCCAATTAAGACCCAGAGACCTCCAGACATATCCTGGAGTTACATATACCGGAATATAAAATTGAACGCAAATACTTATTTTATTTTAGCCATTAGTCACTAGTATTGTTAACCTTACATTTCTAAATTCCATTTGACAATTTGACACAAAAATATTTTTTTTATACTTTTCAAAGTCAAGAAAATCAGAAAATTGCAAATTGGGGTGCAGCAAAATTTATGGAGGTTATAGGTATACATAGCTGCATTATTTCAATTCTTTATTATTTTGTACTGCGCTACTGTCAACTGTGAAATATTATACACTTTTTGTATTAAATTTCACAAGCCAGTATTGCTTTATTTTTTTAACATACCTGAATATACTGACTAGGGAGCAAGTACTGTACATGATATACGTAATCTGGAATGGAATTTCTAATAGTGCATAATTAATTAGAATTGAGTGATAAGATTGTGATTTAGTGACCTCGTATCGCTATGCATTAATACTTACCTATATAACTCACAGTATGTATTTTAGCGCTATATTCCAAAAGTTCATAACCTAAAACATACAAATAATATTCATGCCTTAATATGTTGATACAAAATCTGTAAAAACTAAAAATATTTCATTTCTCCAAAACATTTGTATATTTTTGGTGAAAACGATGTTAAACGATGTTTCTAACTGCGCATTGATCGGGCATCGTTTTACAATTTAAGCAAAATAAGATTGTGCCAAAAGTGATTTGTGATTTATTTAGTCAAGATTCATGTTAAATCACACATTCCTTTCCACCTGTAAAAGTAAAACATAAACGCAATAAAACTGCCTTTAAGTTGAGGTGTTTTACCGCAATATTATTGAATAAATGGAGCCTATAGTGATGCTAGGTGCCTATAGGAGAATATATTCGGATCCATTGACATTGAAATATATGCTACTTTCTGAAATATACCATAAATTAAAATGCTAGGGAATTTATATGAGTACAAAAAATTACAACAATATTTGCCCACTACCCTCGACGATGACAATCGATGACAAAATCTTGGTAAATGGACAATGGGTCGGTCTCGGTAGTCCGTCGTGTTCTCTCCAAATCTATCTACAATCTATAAAAATTATGGGCCACTAAATTCTCAAGTTCTGCTGTCAGCTGTTCACAAATTCTTAGTTTACATACTTTCCTTCAACTTGGATACATAATATTTTTCCTTTCGCCCTTCGAATCTTATGTCGTACAGTTTGACGAAAGGAAATAAGTACAGTAAAAAAAACTGAACATTATTTATCCAAAAATAAAGTTTGTTCTTACAGTTAATTACCAATGCTGATTGTAAGACAAGATATATGACATTATACATAAACACGTTCTCAGTGATGATTGCTTCTTGGCTCCTTTTCTCCAACTTTGTTTATTTGTTTTTGATGCAATTCTTAGATAAAAGTGTCTTCCAGCTTCTGTACAGTTTCTACCTCTGTAGCTATGGATGCATATACTAACATCTACATTATAAGCATACAGTATATCTGTAAAGTATGAGTACAGTGACAGACTGAAAATAATACACTATTATCTAAAAATAATTACTTTTATCTTGGGAAGATCGCATAATGCGACAGAGGCGCAGAGCTGCGCGGTTTTTTTTATTTCTTTCATTTTTATAATGATACTCGCATCGAGAATACGAGCACTCTTGTAAGTAACGCAAGTCGTAATTTTCGCACTAATCAATTCTGTGTGGGCTTGTATTTCTATATACGCTTCATTATTTTTTGTAGGCTTCAGAATGTGACAGAATGGCAGGACGGTACGTTATTTTGTAGGCAGTTGTAATTGGGATTGTTACGGAAAGTAATGGTAATGGTGCTTTACGGTTTAAAACTGCAGGGCCGGATAATGCGGCCACGGCCAGAGCAGGAAGCCCCCGCTGCTTGAATTTTCAAAAAACATGTAAATGGAACATTTTGCAGTTTTTAAAAACATGTAAAAAGAACATTTTAACTTTTTTAAAACATGCAAATAAAATTTTTTGTACGTTTCAAAAACATGTAAATACAACATTTTCCACTTTTCCCAAAACATGTAAATAGAACATTTTGCACTTTTCTAAGTCAAGTATAAACTTTTTAAACTTTTCTAAAATATGTAAATGCAAAATTTTGCTTTACCAAAGAAAACCATCAATAAAATTAGGATGGTGGTTTTTGTATGGAAACAAATTGCTACTTAAAAGCAATTCCTTCGCCCAGCCCTGTAAAACTGTATCTATGTATTTCAAATAAAACACAAATAGGATACAAATAGAAAAGGCAAATTTAAAATTATCGCTACATTTAAAAAAAAGGAACAAAAATACTATTTGCTTATGCATTTTTAATTCCTTCTGGCTTATTATAGCCGGTATTAGTCAAACCAGCACCGCATAAATACAGCTTGTATCTTCATCAGCTTAAATCTCTACAGTATATTTTGGAAATAAATAACTAAATCATATAATACATAGCATTTGTGACAATACAGTACGTTTTGTCACGCGTGCAAATACGATGCGGTGCAGATAGGCTGGTTTGCAATAGAGAACTTGAAACATTTATTAGGTTATAAATAAATAAGTTTAAGTTTAACTATGTTATTCCATATAGCAGCAGAAAAACCTATGAAGATCTGAAGGACGTAAAGTTGACAGCATGGTGTGTTTGTGTGATTGCCCTCGCATCGTCGTTTTCTTTTCCTGTTTACTTACAATCTACTCTCTTCAATAGGATTCCTGCACTTTTATGTACACGCTTGAACTGATCCGTAAAAACATAGTAGAGATGTTTACTACTGGAATTTCAATTGAAAATTTACGGAATTTCTGGCCGGGCACATTAAATTACCGCATGAGCGAACTTACTACGATTCGAGTTCTTGAGGGCGAGGGGGAATGCTCTTTTATACTCTTGGCAAAATTCAGTGAGCCGGTGTTGGTACTGCGACTTTAGCCGGTGCCGGTACCTATATGGGTTAGGTATGCTACATATTTTGAACAGTTGACGTTATTATTTTTTAAATGCATGGAAATAGACATAAATGTAATTATCTGTGCATAAAGAAGAGGTGAACGACAGCTTCAGCTACAGTAATAGATCAACGCCAATTTGACATATCGTCTGTGAAAAATCAAAATGACCCATTTCCATTTTCAGTTAAAAACAAAAAGCACTATTTACAAGAAAACTAATGTAAATCGAGCATTTTACAGTTTTCAAAAACATGTAAATGAAATATTTTGCACTTTTTAAAAACATGTAAATGAAATATTTTGCACTTTTCAAAACATGTAAATGAAATATTTTGCACTTTTCAAAAACATGTAAATGAAATATTTTTCAATTTTCAAAAACATGTAAATGAAATATTTTTCAATTTTCAAAAACATGTAAATGAAATATTTTGCACTTTTCAAAAACATGTAAATGAAATATTTTGCACTTTTCAAAACCATGTAAATGAAATATTTTGCACTTTTCAAAACCATGTAAATGAAATATTTTGCACTTTTCAAAAACATATAAATGAAATATTTTGCACTTTGCAAAAACATGTAAATGAAATATTTTGCATTTTTCAAAAACATGTAAACAAAACATTTCACAATTTTTAAAAACAGTGAAATAGATCATTTTGTCCTTTTTAAAAACAAGTAAAACGAACAATTTTTACACTTTTCAAAAACACATGCAAATATAGAAAATTTTAAATTAAAAAAAAATCGAAATTTAACACTTTGCACTTTTCCGAAACTCTGTAGCATATTTATCTTATTTACTTTTAGTGTCTCATGAACTTAAATAGCTTATTTTAATTCTAGCTTAAATTGGATGTGGGTCATTTTGATTCTTCACAGACGATATGCATTTTGTATTTTGAGTAGATTAGACTAGTTTATTATATTAGTAATCCTAATCGCACATTGTAGTACCTAGGTTGCATTTATAATGACAGCCATCTGCCACTGTTACTGGCACTGAAACCCAAGCCCAAACCTGAAACTGAATCATACTGAGTACATAATTGTAAAAAGTAAATTTATATTTCTGTACACGTAATTTAAAGTTTAAAGAGTTCATTATACTTAATGAATGGGATCACCACCACACGTTACTTCAAACTGTAGGTAAGTTTTATTAAAAAAGGATCATCAGTGTTAAAACATTGAAATAATTGTACTAGATATTAATCAAAACTGAATTTATACACAGTAAATTCACAATTTTATGAAATGAACAGTACTTATATTATAGAATGAGGTAATTGTAGTTATACTGTTCCTGGTACTCAATTGATGCATAGCAAGTTTTACAAAGGACATTAAAATATTTTAAAAATATTAATAACGGGGTAGACTCATAATACTAAAGTCTGATTGTGATGTGTGGGATTCACCAAATTTGGCAAGGCTCCATTGGAATAGGGCATTTCCAAGTCATTGCAAAATCCTGGGAATTGGCAACACTTCCCTGAACTTGGAATTTCCATGGACTGTGACGACTAGTAAGGATTTGCTGTTGAAGATTTTCCAATCGGTAGGACCCACACAAGCTCTGTTCAAAAAAAAATTAGGAATAAAAACTGAGCTTGAATTAAGATTTTTATCCAACAAACATTAAAAAAGTTATTCAAATTTTAATCCTACCTGAGCAAATGCAACAAAAAACAGTTGATTAGGAGTAAAGTTCAAACCGGGTAACTTCTTTTCCTCCCCATAGCGCTTCACATATGCCTGGTATCCTCTGAAGGCTTGACGAAGCCCTCCATTATCAGCGATATTTTCTCCTTGTGTATTTATCCCGTTAAGCTTAATGGGGGTGGTATGGTAAAATAAATTTTGAATTTCAAGCTGAACATATATTAAAAATGTTTTTAACAAAATAAAAATTGAAAACATACCGTTGTATTTAGTTCTGGAACTGAAAAATTTCCATACTGATACACAAAACAGCGCGCTTTAGCTTGGTATTTTGACAGTGTACTCTCATCCCACCAATTTATAAGACGGCCTTTAGCATCACTCTGTGCCCCTTCATCGTCAAAGGCGTGTGTGATTTCATGTCCAATCACGGCGCCAATCCCGCCATAATTCATTGATCTTGAAATTAAACAGAAATAAAAAATTGTAAAATCTAGTTGCCTGTGTGATGCTTATCAATTTTGTATTTTATTATTTATTAACAACTTAAACGAGTCAAATCAGAGACAAAATTGAATTTGGGGAAACCAGACAAAGTATTTACACACTGAAGTGGAAAACCGTAGAATGGAATTTGAAGGATTCCCGCTGGAAATGCTACAATAAAAAAGAATTATTATGATTTTAAAAGTCAGAATTCCAAATTCCAAACAAAAACGGAATCAAAGATTATTTTAAACTGTAATAACAATGTGTACAATATTTCTAAAAATAAAATAGTAGATGATTTTAAATGTATGTACCAATAGCATTGTATGACGCAGAGTAAAATGCGTTCACAACCGTTGAATAGGATATCCATCTATTAAATGTTTTTCATAGCTCATTAAACTTTGCCTTATAAAATTGTTATGTAGTAAAATTTCTTCAGTTTATGATTACTTGCTGTAGTCCTTCTCCTTCCCAAGCTCCATTAGACTTTTTTGATTCGCCCATTTAGATACTTTTAGGAAATTATTAAAGTGATTCTTGTCAAATTTTTGGGGTAAAAGCTGAAATAGGGAGAGAATTCGAAAAATATTAATCAAATTGGCCATATTTTATATTAAACATCATAATTAATAGTGAGTGTCTATCTGACGTACCCCTTTGAATTCACTGTTTAAAGCTTCTCTGTCTTCTAGTAGCCATTCTGGATAGGCCACAAAAGATTGCATAGCCTGTGCCTTTCCGTAAGCGATTTTTTTCGTTTCATTTCCGATCCAGTCTGATTCTTTTAGTATATCGTAGAAGCCATCACGAATATCCTTTACTATTGAAGTTACCTAAAAATAATGTAAAAAATTACAAAATACAGAACTAACTATCAAACTAACTAAAGTCAGTCTGACTTCGATTTTGTTTCGATTTCGAAATTTTGATTTATCCAACACAAAACCTCATTTTTGAAATTCCTTTTAAAGCTGGACTGACGAACATAGCGATATGATACGGCCCATCCCAAATTACGATTTACCCATTCTGAACAGTGCTTCCACCTGGTAAAGATTACAAGTTAGAAAATGTAAATTAATTTACTATCAAATTTTTTGAAATTTTAAATTCACTATATTATGATATAAGAAAGTAATTTACTCCCAGGTATTTTTACTCTAATAAAGCATAAATAGTTCACTGCTTACTTGGGAGGGGGATACTGAATGCCAGACGTGACTTTTAAGTATTCAAAAAGTCTCTGTTGGAATTTTACACTGACGGCATTAGCATATTGAAAAATTATCCTCCATTTTAAATAATTTCCTGCGGTAATTAAGAATATATTTTCAATACTATTTATGTAAAGAAAAGAAAAGAATTTTAGGTAAAAAACACTTACTTAATTGTGATCTAGACTTAAAATATTACGCATACTTATAACTGTATTAGTGGTGTTGGACAAAACAGACCCCATGGCTTGAAAATATGAAACATCCTTAACGATGATTGTCACATTATTCCAATCGATGTCAAGGCTTGTATCCATAAAAACTTGCTTAAAATACTCGGTCCAATTTATTTCCTGTAAAACAATCAACTTCCACTTGATAAAATAATATTCTACATGGATATGTGTCTCTAAAATTATACAGCAAATTATAAAAACAAAAGGACTCACGGGTGGCAACATTTCAACGAGAGCTTTCATGGTCATCGGATTATACAATGATGTTCTATTCCGTCTCTTTTCCATTCTAGTTACTATCTTCAGTTAGCATTGCATAGAATAAGAACAGAATTTATAACATTTTTATTCAATTTGTTGGTCTTAAAAATATTATTAGTTACATCATAAGTGACTAATCGTAAAATAATAGAATATCTGGATATACAGTATAATATATCGTCTGTGAAGAACCAAAATGACCTATATCCAATTTAAGCTGGAATAAAAATGAGCTATGTCTATGTCATAAAAACAAATTACAAACATGCGTAAAATGTCAATTAGGGGTTTTTGAAAAGCTTTTAAATTTTCTATTCAAATGTTTTAAACAAATGTAAAATGTTCTATTTACATGTTTTTGAAAAGTGTAAGATGTTCGATTTGCATGTTTTTGAAAAGTGTAAAAAGTTCTATTTGCATGTTTTTGGAAATTGCATAACGTTCTATTTGAATGCTTAAAAGACATTTCAGTATTTTGTAGATAGTGGATATTGTTTTTAGCTAAAACTGGAAATGGGTCATTTTGGTTCTTCACCGACGATATACCTGGGCAAGCTGTCTCTCAAAACCAATAACTTCCGCTGCAATCTCCGAGGAATTTCGTCCATCATTTTCACTTTCAAAAACGTAAGGCCAAATGTCCGTGATTAGTTGCTCATAGGCTACAACAAACTTATTTTCATTCGTATCCAGGAAATGTGGTACTGCAACTCCAAATGTTGGTTGGTCTATCTACGCCATGTCATATAGCAGAAAAGTAATAACACACAAACAGTAATAGAATTTTCCAGCGCAAGCCGCAATACAAAAACGTTCTTAAAATAAGAATTTAAATTTGAAATGAAACTATTCACTCACATAGATAGTATTTTGTGTCGGCCTTTTTTCATCAAAGAAAACATAAATAGTAAGTAAGTAGTTCCCGTTTAATTCCCTTCTAATTCGTCCAATTGTCACACCCAAATTCTCTTCTGGAATGGAACTATTCAAATCTAAGGCAGAACCAGCAAGCCTGCCGTCCGCCATCATTTCAGCAAGTTCTTTTAGCTCCATGTGGTTGTCTTTATTATCTAATTAACATTGAAAAAAAATATATCGTAAATATAAACACTTTTATGATTGTATCTTCGTTTACGATTTTTCATGGATGGAAAATCATCATTGCATAACATTATAAATACCCTCAGACGTGCACATTTGATAGAATTTTTGTGCAAGTAGAACTGGCTGCGGATCTGTTGGAATGGATTCTTTCTCTAGTATACTACGAATCCCTTGATTCATTTTCTCTCGAAGTACATCAAACTGATCCCAATTAGAACTTGCATCTGGAATTGGGTTTTTGGAGACCCAACCTCCGCAAGAGTACTTGAAGAAATCTTCGCAGGGATCAATTGTTGCATCCATGGAATTTAGTACTCGCTCAGCTGTTATGACGCATTCTGGACTTAAGCATATCTCACTGTGCTCATCTTCTTCTGTATAGACAAAATAAATCATTTTTATTAAAGATTAACACAGTAATACTTTGGAAATATGGATATTTGATGATAGTTAACCTACGGACAATTGGCATGACGTGATTATTCAGTTTTTCAAACTGAGTTTTAGATATTCGAATTCTGGATGCTTGACTTATTGTTTTTAGTCTTGTAACACGTATGTTTGATGAGAGTGAGCCGAATGAGCTGATCGCACATTATGCCCGTTTTCAGTTGTATAAATTATTAAGATTAGCAAAATTTCGAGCCATGGAAATTGTGAAATCATTTTTTTACATTGCGATTGACATGGGGATTTTTAAAAACCACGGGTCACTACTTTTTTTTCGTTTCTTTTTCGAATACGAATCCCCACATTAAATACCATACGAAAAATGTATTTAAATTTATTTTTTAAATGAAAACGGGCATATAAATTCTGCGTGTAACTAGACTGCCAAGTCAAGGAAGCAGAATTCGAATATCTACACATCTCGTTTGAAAACTGTAAAAAAATCGGTGTTCGTTAGTTCGATGATAGACTCACTAGGATTCAGCGCAAGTATCACGAGGGAGATCAGGAGGCCAGTTGCAAGAACCAGTAGGACGGCCACAGAACACCATAATTTTTTTTCTCGGCTGCTTTTATCGTCTGAACAGTGTCGGTTCAAGCGAGCATTCAACCTTTGATCAAAATATAGCAAAATTTAAAATGGTTGAACGGTAATGAAAAATAAGCATTTTCCACCGTTAAACGTGATCGTAGAACACTGACATATAATGGTATATATAAGTACAGAAAGAGCAATGTGAGTAGGGCCTAATATATACTGAAATTTTCAAAACCAACTAACAAGTGAAGTCTTAATTGTCGTCAAAGGTAATACTCACCAAAGTGCCTGTTTCCCTTTCTTCTTTGGACCGTCTGGAATTGTAGAGATCTCACAGTCACCCGGTATGGGCATTAAATTGTTTTCTATTATATCCCCACTGGCGGCAACCACGACACCCACTGTCGAAATTACCAGTAGTTCTGCTGATGGTTCAGGTTCCGGTTGACTCTTGTCTAATAGAATCTCCGATCCTACAACTTCTGTCGCGAGGCAGGTCACAACACTCATTTCTGTTGACTCGGGTGGGAAATCTGAAATTTTCAAAGAACCACCAAACCGACTTCCTCTTCTCAATCTTTCATTGTCATTGTCAGTCCTTTCAAAATTGTCAAAACTTTTATAATCACTAATATCATCCTGCTGATTTTCCACCCTCAATTTATTAGGACTACCCGTCGTCGTCGTACTCATGATTATCTGTATTTCTACTTGTGGAGTTGTTTTTATTTTGCTTTCTCCTCCGCCGTTTTCTACCAGTTTATTCTCCTTTGATTTTGATGCAGCAGATTTATCAAAATTTTGATTTTGCTTATTTGGCTGTACATGAGAATTCGATGGCTTTACATTATTCAAACTTTTACACACACTCAAATAATTATTATCGTTCTCGTTATCGTAGATTTTCATTATTTAGTTCTAGTCACAGCTAAATTTGTCGGCAGTACAGCGGATCTGGATTTATAGGTTGTTAGTTATTATTGATGATAAGTAAATATTAGTTTAATTCAAATTCAATTAATGACTTGTTCTTTTCGGATGGGGTCGAAAACTGAAGCAGTTGACTTTGAAATTTCAAATTAACGATTCTCCAACAAAAGATGTGATAACGATAAATATACCGAGTTCACTGGCTGTAGCATTAACAGGCAGCAGTCGCAGCAGTTGCTGATGGTTGCTGGTTGATAAAACATGTGCTCTATAGCAAACTGTGTGAAATCGGAACGGCCTTATAGTTCTCACTTGCATGCTAGTCTTATTACAAGTAATGAATAAATATATTTAACGAGGCTTATTGAAACTAACTGACTGATGATGATGATGTGAAATTGTAAACTATGTGAATTACGTTATTGAACTATTAACGAAATCAATGCAGTTACAAAAATACTGTCTAAATCTAGTGTGAACAAGTTGTTGAATTAATTCATAAAATATATAATAGGAGTGTTCGTTAAATTATGTTAATTTACGTGACATGGATGATTTGTATTAATTATTTTAACTTTTATTATGCAATTTTATTATGTAGATCAATAGACAGCGCGTATGAAATTAGAAGTGGAAACTTACGTGGTGGTTGGTGTTGGTGTCTGTTGAACGGTGATTGTGACTGTTGACTGTGTGCGAAATGAAAACAAGAGCGATTTAGTGGGCTTTGAATAATAAGTGGTATTTTTGTCACGGATCGTCATACTGGGACTGGGACTGGGACTGATGATGGTGAGACTACTGGGAACAGATCCAACATTGTAAGTTATACGTCAACTGTAATCAAATAAATTATTCCGTGTGTTTGTGGTCCCGCAGTCAGTAGCTTATTACGGGACAAGAGACTAACAAGACGAAGAAATCATAGTGTGTACTGATATAATTCACACTTGCTCTTACAACTATACATTACAAGTAAAAGTAAATTAATCTTCTTGGTTTTTTGTTTTGAATCAATTTTGTAGCCTCCTCCGTCAATGGCAACTATAGATCTGAATGACTAGACCAGCAGACGGCAGACTCTGTTGGTGTGACTGAAGTAATTAATAGTAAAGTTGATGTTGATCATGGACACGAATGATCTCCGTCTATATTTCGACCCCGATCTTTATGATACAATTATTGTGGTGTCAATGTGAGTCTCGTTCTCGATCTCGGTGTGGCGCGGCAGCATCGGAATATATGGGGTAAGTACTTTACATACCATATACAAAGAAATAATAACTATAACGAGTATATCGCCTGTGAAGAATCAAAGTGACCCATATCCATTTTTAACTAAATACAAAATGTACTATCTACAAACAATATACATATGAATATCGTGTACTTAATCCTTAAAATATGTAAATAGAACATTTTACACTTTTCAAAAACGTGTAATTAGAAAATTTTACACTTCTCAAAAACGTGCAAATACAAAATATTGCACTTTTTAAAAACTTCAAATTAACATTTTACGCATCCAATTAATTTAGTGTTTTTTATTAAGTCGCTCATTTTAATTCTAGCGCAAATTGAATATGGGTCATTTTGGTTCTTCACAGACGATATATATAGTAATAGTTTTTTAAATAACTAATGACACACAGTCAAGTCAGTTGGCAAAAATTTATAATTAATGATTTATAGCGTCGCCACAAAAATTTAGCTCAATTTAATCCAATTATTCTATATCACGTAAGTAAGTAGATCCCATAGTCTCCAGTGCAACACTCGGGCATAATACGAATATAGACGTGAAAACCATTTAGCAAGATGATGAATGTAATTCACTAAATACTCAATGGGACACATCTGCAATATTCCTTAACCTCAGTTCAAAGTTAGTTTCTACATAAGTAGGTGGGTTTGGCTATACAGTTCAGTTTTCAGTTCTTATAGTTGCGTGTAGAAATAATAATTAGTTACAGTTAAGGTTTTTACATTTAAGTACAAGTTAAGAAGTTGTGGTGTATACAGTAATCACATTATTCATTATTGTAATTAAGTATCCCCTATTTTATACAATTTCCATCTAGCTTTGGCACCGCAAGTTCTAAAGACCTAAAGAAGAACCAAAATGATCCATATCCAATTTAAGCTTCAATTAAAATGAGCTATGCCATTAAAACAAAATGAGAAACATACGTAAAGTGTTAATTGGGAGTTTTTGAATAGCGTAAAATTTTCTAATTCCATGTTTTTGCAAATGTGCAAAATGTTCTAATTTCATTTGTTTGAAAAGGAGCAAAATTTTCTAATTCCATGTTTTTGAAAAGGTGCAAAAATTTATAATCCCATAATGTGTTTGAAAAGTGCAAAATGTTCGATTTAAATGCTCTAAAGACATGTTTGAATATTTTTGTAGATGGTTGATATTGTTTGTAGCTGAAAATGGATATGGGTCAATTTGGTTCTTCACAGACGATATTATACTTAAGTAGAGCTTATTTACAAATTATTTTGCTAACTGTGCACAAAATGTAAAGGCATAGAGGACAAGTTAATCTTAATGTAATATTAAATGCGTGTCTGTTTATGATTTATTATATGTAATAGTTACTTATATAACTTGTCTTAAATGATCTATTCTTGATATGTCTATAATAACTTGATTTTTACATGTTCGGATTTATTGAAATCGAGATTTGAATTCTCTGTACAGTGTATTTAATGAAGACATAATTCACATAATGTGTGAATTACTGTTGATGTGCGAGAATTATCATTTGTGTTATACAGCTAAACGTAATGGATGTGAGCAGTTGTAGTGAACTGTCTGTAAGATGGTCCACTTAAGATTTTAAATCTAAAATAATGCGGATATGGTTTTAGCTTTAAATGGACTTTAAACTTATTTGGCTCTGCCTTTTCCTTTAACTCTTTTTACTTTTGACGTAGTTTAATTGGCAATTAAAATCAAATAAATCGCGTTTAATTTCATTTAATCAGTAAGCATATTAATGGCGAGGTTCAATTTCACATTAATGTTTCATTAATAATTTATAATAAAATTATAATGTATTAACATTCTAGGTATGAACATTTGAAAGGAGGTAAAATACATATATTTCTGAATGATGGGTTTAAAATCCAATGAATGAGTTGTATTCTACATACCTAAGTTTGTGGTAGAATTTTTAACCAAAACTTTTAGTGAGGACCTGTTAGTTGTTTAAAGGATTCGATAGTCCAGTTAAATACATGGATTAGTAAAGTAGTTAGCAAGACCGACACGTGGATGCTATTAACAATCAATAATCACAGCAGTCAGCAGAGACTGTAATCTGTAAATGTCATATTAGTTGTAAGGATTGAGCCTATGTAAGTATGTAGTATGTAGGCATAATAATACGAGTTTTTCTTTTATTTTGAACACATGAATCAAAATAATAAGAACAATTCAGCAGTACTTGTTATGTATGTTGTAACAATTTTTGAATTTTTCATTTTTATTGTTTATTTACAAATTCATAGCTTATTTCTAGTCCACGTTGCGTTTGTAGACTAGACGGCCGGCCTGCTGCAGTGCTGACATCACAATTAAGCATGTATCAGTCAGTGCCAGTACATGAATCGGTAGTGCATATGACAAAAGTCTTTATGGAATTTAAGTGCTGTTTTTTTATTTTTATGGACCAAGATTCATGTTTTTTAGGTTGGATTATAATTTCGAATTATGAATGAGCTACATGAGATACAGTTAAATACATTGCGTAACGTCAATGTGTTTTAGAACAGGATACATCGTAAATCTTAAAGACTAATAATAAGTTAAAAACAATTATTACAATAATTTGTTTGCTTTATTTTTTTTGGTCTTGATATTCAGGTTTGTGATTCATTCGGAGCTCAAAATGTTAACAGCAGCTGCACCTCGATTTGGTCCATGGTATTCTTTTGTATCTCTGGCACCAAATGACCAGATAAAGCTGGTTGCGTTTTCCTGTGTAAAGTAAAGTAACGTTTGCATAATATGTGATCATATATATGAAGTATAGGTAGGTACATAATATGTAATAATGAGTTGACCTAAATTCTTTGAGTTATTGTTTTGTTAAGGTCTTAATTTCCAATAAAACTTTACAAAACGAGATACTAGTATCGGAGTAGATGCATCATATTACTTGTAAAATCCCTTTGTTCTTAACTGTCAGCCAAAATATAAAATTTTGAATTAATAAAAGTTTCTTTTTAAATTACAGTTATGAGAAAATCGTCCTCATCTCCAGTATCCAAAAGACGAACAAATCTCAAAGTGGTGTGTGTCTCGTTCTGACTTGCAGCGAGTAAATCGTAGTCCTGGCTCTGATCGACTGTTGGTAAAGTTTGGCCTACTCCGTGATAATCCTTTTTGGGAAATACCAAAATGTAATAATAATGTAATAGTTTTCGTTATTTTTTTCGAATATTTTAGTATACCATTCATATAAGTTTAACTTTGTATTCCTTTAATCTTTTAATGAGATTTCAAAACTTACACTGAAATACGGAACTCCATTATTATTGTCCACACCTCCAATGATAATATCCGCTTCCCACATGCCCGCCGTGGGAGAGATGCCAAAGCCAACAAAGCCCAAAGTTTGGACAGTGACTTCAAAAGTAACGGATCCGGAATTTGGTGCAACTTGCCATTGTACCTGATATTTCCCCTCACTACCCAGCGCCATACTTCTCACGGGAAGGAGAACCTGGCCATCTGTAACGGCTTTGTAAGTCACCACAAATATCAGCAGTAAGGTTGTAAAAATATTAGCAAAGTGTTTACACATTTTAGACTTGTTTCGTGTAGTATTATATATATAGTCAATAAGTAATAAGAAATTATAAGTAGTCAATTTATTTGTTTTGTAGCTATTTTCAGCTTATTTTACAGCAATTGATTTTATTATGCGGACACGTCTGACAAACTTGTAGATTTGAATGATGCAGATTTTTCTGTTCACCTTTACAATCCTTTTTATTGCTATTTAATTCTCTTATAATTTTAAGCTGGGATTCCCTATAACTGCAAACCAAACGATTCGTCAATCAATTAGAATTAAATTATCTGGAATATGAGTGGCAAATGTACGATTAGGATTAGGAATTAGGATTGTGGTGTGTAAGAAGCAACTAACTCAGATACATATGATTTTTTGGTATTATTTATTTTGCTTATCTATACATTATATTTACCTGATAAAGATAACCTATTACTTAAAATTGACATCAAAACTGTTATGGGAAAAAACTGGATTAGGTTATTAAGGTGGTTAAGTCAAATTTTAAAATCAAGTAATCACAATCATTGAAATTGTATGGAAATATGTATAATGCATAATATAATATAATAAAAATGTTGATATCAACTTTATTTTTCTGTTTGATGATTAAGTAGGCTTGGGCTGCATTTTCAGATTTACAGCTATACTACATATTGGATATTGAATTCTGGATAGTATAGGAATCAACACACATGTCTCAGAAACCGAAAGGTTACATAATAATAACAAAAAATTCCCCATTTTCTACGCAGAAAACGGAACGAATCTAATCAAAAGTTAGTGTAAATATTATTAGTCAAACAAAAACGGACTCTATCTACTTATGTACACCAGGCTTAAAAAATTATTATTATGAAGACACCGACGTACACCATTCAACACATGGTGATATTTATTTGTCCTCAAACCATGAACTCTGTGAACTATAAGCCGCATGTATTTATTTTCTTCATTTTTTTTAAATTTGTGTCTATAAATCTGCAATTAGTTCGTCGTAAAAATGGGAAAAAAATACTTAAGTTTCGTGCCTACCTTTGCTGTTCTCTATGTAATTTGCCGTTTATAAAGATAAAGATGTTCCGCCGTAGTTTTGAAAGTTAATTCTTTTGGCATTTAATCTTACGGTATTTATAAAATCTATAGGAATGGTATTTGGCTGTTGTCTTTATTAACAGCCACATTTTTTCAAATTGTATTTCAGACGCTACATAGAAAAAATCATAATTATCTACAGTCACTGACCTACTTTCAATTTGATATATTGTTTGAGATTTTTTACAAGTTTTTGATTGCATTCTGCTGGTATCTTTTATTTGAACTAATATCTAGCTATCATGCAATGAAATCTGCGAGGCAAGGGAGCAAGTACCTAACTAGGTCTATGTGCCCATAATTACAATAATTCAAAATGATATCCAAAGCGTTTACGTTTGTAATTGGTAGAGTATTCATAGCAATGTTTTCTGGAACATTTCCAACTTATCAAATATTTCTACCCAACACGCATTCATTACACAGGTTGTATAATATGCTACATAATAATATGATTTTGGCAAACGAAAATGTGTAATTATTGTTAATTAGTTTTTGTTGTTTCGCACATTCGTAAAAATTCGTCGCCGTCAACTAGTTTTTTGCGACTCCCTGTCTGCTCTGATAATCATGAATTTTATTATTTTTAGCTTTCGCCAGACTTTACTAACTGAAAATAATAACACCTCTATCGAGGTATTAAAAAGTTAGGAAATTAATGTTGTACACATAATATGTGTATGTACCGTATGTGGCCGAATAAGCCCCGGGGCTTACATAAACTCCGATTTATAAATTATCCCTAGGCATGGTAGAATCAGAAGTATTACAAAACATATTTAAAATAGCTGAATGATTAAAGCATCACATTTTGGTCAAATGTAATTTCTAATATTATGTCTGTATTGAAAAATAATACAACAGTTTATTATGGTATTAGTGTGTTAGGCATAATTTTGTATGAATTAGTTTGATTTTTCAGACTTCCAAAAACTAATTAAACACCGGTCTCCGTTTATTCGAACAAATACGGTATATTCATTCATTCTTTAGATCTCTTACTTATGTCATAATTTTCATGATGTAGGTATACATAATAACACCTTGACTAGCCGCGTGAAGGTAGATATCTTGACAAACATTTTTGCATATCGTCTGTGAAGAACCAAAATATCCATTTTTAGTTTCAAACAAAATGTACTATCTAAAGAAAAAATTAAAATAACATGTTCATGAAAGCAGGTAAATTGAACCTTGTGAATTTTTTAAAAAACCGGTAAATAGAATATTTTGCACTTTTGAAAAACATGTAAATGGAAAATTTTGCTCTTTTCAAAAACATGTAAATACGACATTGTACACTTCTAAAAATACTTAAATAGGACATTTTGCACTTTTGAAAAACATGTAAATATGTCATTTCAGACTCACAAAACACTTAAATAGAACATTTTGACCTTTTAAAAAGCATGTAAATAGAACAATTTGCTCAGTTTAGAAACTCGTGATTGGCATTGTAAGCATGTATCTTATTTACTGTTTTTTTTTGACATATTAATTATTAATTCTATAATAAATTGGAAATGGGTCATTTTGGTTCTTCATAGACGATATTTAACAAATTATTAGTACTACTTGCTACAAAATAAATGTGCAGTAGTTGTACTTACTTAAGTCAATATCAAAAACTTTACACCACACAACCGTTCTTTTGTTTCAGGCAAAATGTTTATAATGAATTAAATAGTTATTTCTTTGCTACAAAGTGCTTATTATGCAACTATATATTATGTCGTGTTATAGGTTTGCTCGTTGCAGGGCAGGGGCGCCTTTGGAAAATATTAATAATTTAATAATTATTATATTATATAACAAAATAAAGTTTTTAGTGCTTCCCCTTCATAACATTGTCAGGTAATAAGTAATCTTACAATTAATAAACTCTTAAGCACAAATAGCAAAACACACACAATCTACTGTAGTCTTCGTTCAGTAATTTATCAAGCAGGGCCAGAACGCTTAATGGCAAGATTCTGAAATTTGAACAAGAAATGTTGAAAGTTTTGATGCTTGAATATTCATTAATAATACGTGATGGTTTTCTCTTTACGCTGACATATTTGTAAACTATATGAAATAATCAAATGAATTTGCTATTTGTGATTGCAGGTGCATATATTCTGTTCCTTCCGGAAACATAAACTGTTTTAGTGCCACAAATTATTCACACTGTCATCTGTGATGGACTTGTCGCGTATATAGTCTATGGACATTGGACTCGTTGTTATTGTTTTAGCAATAGAATCTGCGAAGACGCAGACCCTGATCGCCGATTAAGCACAGCAGCAGCTAATTAACTTACAAGCTCTATTTTCTGTCCCTGTCCTTCAAACGGTGCTGACTCCATGGGAGTAGTTTACATGCTCACAAAATTTGTAGGTTAAAATACTATCAATTAAAGATTACTGGCACATGGTCTTGACAAACGGGGTCCTGCATAGTAGTATTGTTTGTAAAAGGTGCTTAAGTTTTGGCCGAAATGTATTTTTAGAAGAGAGAAAAGTAAGATTTTGAGATAGTGAACGCTCCATTTTTACATTGATGCGCTGGAATACTACATTTACGAATTGGTTTACATTTACGTGTCTATTAATTATTATTCCGCAAAACTGAATAATGTAATGTAATATCTATTTCTCTATTTGTGTGAGCACATACTAATCCTTCCTTATAAATTTTATCCGTATAATAAGAAAAGATGCATCTGTATTATTTTATTAATAAAAGAGCATTTCAAGTAAACATATTCGTAAACAATCGTAATATTTTTTATTTAGCATGCAAACTACAGTATAAACTTAATAAGGAA
Organism: Dicyrtomina minuta; assembly: GCA_949802685.1. Taxonomy (NCBI): domain Eukaryota; kingdom Metazoa; phylum Arthropoda; class Collembola; order Symphypleona; family Dicyrtomidae; genus Dicyrtomina; species Dicyrtomina minuta. The sequence goes on along the minus strand of OX461808.1, from coordinate 23,980,176 downwards.
TTGCTTACTATTCACGTTTAATAGTTTACTCACTAATAAAACAGGTCACGACGGTATATTATCTAAATACCTTTGTTACTGGCTTCGACTTATATTTTAAATTTGAGATCGGGCATGCATTGAAATCGTTAATATATTTTTATTTTATTTTCTTCAGGTTTATGAAACATGTGTAAGTAATGCAATAATTAGAATATATGTAAATAACACTTTTTATGGAGAATAATTTGAAATCTTTTGTCATTACTTTTAGCAATGGTTTAATTCAAATAAAAATAAAATATAGTAGAGTTTTGATATTGATTAGAATATATTATTATAGGTACCTAATTATACAGCATATATAGGTTTTGGTGGTTATTTAGATTGGGTTTTGGGTAATTTCGAAAACTTTTTGAAGTAAATTGATTATTACACTTAATAACATATAGTTATGTGAGGATTGGAATTAGCCATTCTTAACATTTTTTATTAATGATTATAATATGCTTTCAAGGTGTTGAGCAGCAACCATCAGGGTCAACGTATTCGTAAGGTGTGAAGGAGCAGAGTCGACGTTTAGCATAGCTGGTGGCAGTGGGTAAATTCCTTCCAAAAATTAAAATTTCTCCAGGAATGTGACCCGCATACGAAATACACATGTGCTCACCATCCCTGTACAGTCTCGTGTCAATGCATGGCTTGATAAAATTACACTGGGGCCAACGTTTATTTCTTCGTTCTCTGTGCACGATTTCATGGAAGAATGAAACAAAGAGAAAAACGTTTATATAAAAGTTTTTGTAAAAATACAAAACAGGTATATGTCAAAAAGATAATTACAAATTTCAAAAGTGCGACTACTTTTTGCTAATTCTATAGAATGTGAATATAGCAAGTGTCAAATTTAAGGAATCAGTTCCTACCGTATTTTTCAAGAAAGTATAAAGGTATGTTCTACTAATAGTACGTGGTTTCTATTAGTGCGCGGATCCCTGGGCCTCGTGCCCCACGTACTACCGTAGGCCCGCATATTTACTTAATAGTAGTAGGCGGGTCGGTAATAATACGGGGGTCCGTAAGGTCCAAGTTTAAGTAGTGCGCGGAGCGTACTACTGCGGAAAACACGATATACATAATAATATAGTTTTGATTATTATTTCAGAATTTAGTAAAATTATCATATTTAGTAATAAAGCCCCCAAAATTCCACTGACCTGGGAGGACAGATGCATTTTCCACATCCAACAGCTACTTGAGGGCTGCCGAGGTTCATGCATGCACAGTCAGGGCATCGAGTTGGGCATGTTTTGCAACCGCAGCCTAAAATTTTGAATCACAAAAATTAAATTGAGCATTTCAAGTTGGAAAGTTAAAAATGGACTGAAAAATTCGAACCACTTAAATAAACTTACATTGAACTTTGCAAGGTCTGCAACAACGATCCAACTGAATGGGTTGAATTGTATTTTTAATATCGCCACATGGACACTAAGAAATGGAAATTTAAAAAAATACAATAAGTGACTGACGTTCAAAAGATGTATAGTACTACTTAAAGTACACTAAACTTGTAAGTCGAATATTTATAAGTAGAAATTATTATTGAAGAACTTCATCGTTACCATTTTCAAAAAATGATCCAAAGCAGCATGTTAGTTAATACAGAAATGAATTAATTTACTATTATTACCATTGCCATGGCTACACATCTAAACTATTTCACAAGTTTATAAATTCAGTGCTACATAAACTATATAAAATAACACGAAACAGAATTAGTGCAGATAAAAATGCGCTAATAACTGATCAGAAAATATGCGACACTTTCTGTCGCCACACATTGGTAAAAGAAGCAATCTCACTCACTGCTTGCTTGCGTCTGCGTGGGTAGGTTTGAATTTGTAAATAATTTTTTAGTGAATGAATATTTCACAAGATTGTTTTAAAAAATTCAAGAACTTCAAAATTAAAATTATGTTAAATTCAAAATATTTGGGCTTACACAACAGCACGGTGTTCCACAGTGGCCAATGTTACCAAATCCACAGCATCCTCCTGGACACGCCATTTTTTATATTATAGGTTACGTAGGTTAACCTCTTTAAATTCCCCGTCGTTTCCGTCTTTACTTTTGTTCCGTTTTTTTTCTCGAAAATTTGAGTAATTGAGTTACCTATATTTATTTGAACCACTTTTGTATTGTATTCGTTCGTAATTTAGAATTTAGAGAATTGTAATTTTAGATTGAATTTTGAATTTTGAATGATGACGGCACACATCTGTCTTGATGTTTGCTCGTCAACTTTTAAATTACAACTGAGGGAATTTATAGGCAGCAGCGGAAAGGAATAACAAAATTACTAAACCTTCAATATGAGATCTGTGTTTTTCATTGATTTTTAGATTTTGAGGTGACGTGTAAGTAGTTATGGCGACAGAGACTCTCGAGGGTCGCGCGAGGTGAATTTCTTTTTCTTATTTCTTTCAACAGAGTCAGAAATGGCAACGGGCACTACTATTTGCCATGTGTGTGATGGACATTTTATGGACATGGACATCGGGAATCAACATCAGACATTGACATTACGTAATCAACTATCAAACATTTTTTGTACTTATTTTAAACTATATATTTATACAGTGAATATTAAAATCTATAATAAACCCGCACAATACTTGACATTGACACTTATTATGTCCAGCAGTGGCCAGCCCCGTAGCAGTTCAAGAATCTACTGAAAATCTGTACTGCTGGCTGCGGGTAATACATGATAGTAGTAGTGTATAGTGACACAGTGTTTCAGTGTTCACAATCTATTTACGAGGCTATATGATTATTGATTATTTTATTAACTACACTGCTACCTCACTTTATCACTAAGGAATCTTAATTGCAGTGTTGCTGGATATAGAAAAAATACCTTCATAGATAATAAAACACGCATTTTAAGTTCGATACTAAATATTATTATTATAGTTGTTGTAGGTGTAGTAGACTACCGTAACTACTGCATACTTTATTTATGTAGTGACCTTCATACTCAGATCTAATTAAATGGATTTGCAAGCCTGCTGCTGTGCCATAACTTGGACCCAGATATATATGACGATATGCAGATTATGCTTATGATATCGCAACTACTGTATAACTAGTCAGCAGTATTTTTATTCATCCAAATTTTAAATCCAGCTTTCGATCCAAATGACGAACAATGTACCTAGTAAGATGCAATGCGGTAAAAACAAAATAATAAGGTAAGGAAAACTACAAATAAATACTTATACCTTTTACCTTCCCATACAACAAAACATTACTAGCTCAACAAATCCTTTTCTCCTGGAATTAGGTACTTGCATCGCATCGTTATAAATATGATAGTATTCGTAATAGTACTGTATTATTAACTGGTTTATGTTCAATCTAGGTCAGACGAACCACAATTTTCAGCCACTCACACATCTAACCGTTGACGACGACCAAGAAAGACGATGACAACCAAAGTCACTTCTTCATTTTCAGTCTCCAGAGCATAGTTCGTTGCATTTTCCCCTGAGAAAATTAAATATATGGCAGATCGGAGACTGTGATTATGAATAACGACTCTACAAGATTACATTATAAACGAAGGTGAATAGGAAATCGATATGGTACTCCAGAAAAGAGTGGCTCTTTTTGATACAGTAAGTCTGCATAGTAAAACAAAACTAAAATGTACCTACCTATATATTAAGCGAACAACTCGTTATGTCCAAGTCTAAAATACTAAAATGAGGGCATTAAATTTAAATAGGTAGAATTAAGTGCATGTACGTACGTATGATTTAACTTCCTTTTGGTATTTTATTGTTTTTGTAGTTATTCCAGTTGTAAAATATATCATTATCATTGTCAATGCTAAATCCCTAGAAATATATTAGTACTCAAATAAGTAGTAGTTTTATACTGTGTGGTACGGTCTTGAGTTGAGGTATTTACAATTGATGCAGCACTCCATAGTTCTAGTCGATATTCAAGGCTTCAAGCGGAAGCAGAAAGATAATACTACACAGTGTCCCCAGAATACTAACTAGTAAGAATGCTGTCAAAGAAACCGAAACTAAAAGAAGGCAGTTTGATATTAAAGCAGCTAATGAGCTGTATAAAATATCCATACAGTGAGTACCTATTAAGATAAGAGTTTAAGAGTATCCTGTTATATGCATGAAATCAAAAATATCTTTAATGGCTTCACTTATTAGCATTATAGGAGAGACTTGGAGCAGACTATATATAGTATTTTATCCGTCCTGTTACTTATGTGGTCTTCGTTTTATGTTGTCTGAGCCTGGACATGTAAGTAGACAGTTAGGTAGGTGCTTCATATCTAATTATATGCACATTATATACTATGTACTATGTGCTAATTCTACCGTTTGTTGCAGCTAGGTAACGTATGTCCTGTAATAATGCCAGACCCGGAGGAAGGACTTGCCTTTAGGCAGCAATTTGTTTTCATACAAAAACCACTATTTTTATTTTATTGATGGTTTTCTGGGGTAAAGCAAAATGTTGTATTTAGGTACATGTTTTTAGAAAAGTTTAAAATGTTCTATTAACATGTTTTTAGAAAAGTTTAAAATGTTCTATTTACATGTTTTTAGAAAAGTTTAAAATGTTCTATTTACTTAGAAAATGTCTTATTTGCATGTTTTTAAAATGTACACAAACAAATTTATTTGCATGTTTTTGAAAAGTCAAAATATTATTTTTCCATATTTTTGAAAACTGCAAAATGTTCCATTTACATGCTTTCTGAAAATTCAAGCAGCGGGGGCTGCCTGTGTTGGCAACATCCAGCCTTGAATAATGCGCAGATCTGAAATACTACGCGGGTCTGTAATAGTACGCGGGTTCGAGATGTCTCTGTGTTAATAGTTCTCGCGTCTATTTAATTAACACACTTTTAAATGACAGTGTATGTGCGTCTGTAATACTACGCGGGTGTGAGGTGTCCACGTTGGAATAGTACACGGGGCGTACTATTACAAGATATACGGTAGGCTACTTATAGGCTATTTTATGTAATTCCGAGTTATAAAATATCGATAATCATTTAATTGGGTTATGATGATACAGAACTAATGCCCGTGTACCTGGGTACCCTAGTACTACATATATACCATTTAAAGTATTTCGAGCTGTAATAGGATCCAGCCATAGCCAGCTTTCCGGTTCAAACAATTGCCTACCTATGTTAATTGGAATCAGGGATCCACTCCCTAACATAAAAGCCCAATTATCATTCACATACAGTGTGTCAGTGTCAGTGTCAGCTGCTCACTACGCAATTTCTTAACGTTGGTAATTATATAATATTCGCAAATTTATTCAATGTTTTACCTAGGGATTTTTATCAGGACCATCATCAGTGTTTTTGGGACATTGCGATTTTGTTTTTTGGTTACATTATTCATTGCTAATTTAGATTCAGTCAGGAGCGGGAGCTCATTAGCTGTCTTCTTTATTCCAGTTGTGCGTTCGCAATTTGCTTTTTTTTAATAAGAAGTGGAAATATGAAAGGTGTGCATTATAATATGTATCAGCATCAGCCACGTACAATTTAGTCCAAAGAAAGTGAATATTCAGATCGTTGTTGATTATATAGATTTTATTTTTACTTTCAAATTTTGTGATTGTGTACCTGTTGTGTACGTGCTCCTATATATGTGCTGTGTTAATGCTTCTCCACAATTTATGTAATCTCATTGTCAATTTTTGTATTTCATAAATTAATACTAATTAATAACATTCAATATGGGGAAACCCTGTCCATGTGTATCTAGAAGGAAGGGAGCTTTGATTGCTGGGATTTTTTATTTGGTAAATTAAGTGTTTTTTAAAATTTTATTTTATCAGCCCATCTTCATTTAACTGACAGTTTTATTTATTGTTGCAATTTTTGTACATGGGTTAGTAATTGCTGTTATTTGTAAATAACTATATATTTATTCATATATTGTGTAGGCAATTATTACTACAACATAAAAATGTTGGTGCATCTTACTGACTAGTTATATAAATGCTTTTAATTTGTTTCTAGCATAAGTATTTTTATGTTAGTTAAGAAAAGCATTCAGTCAATATGCTCTGTGTATAACAATTTCGAAACTCAAATGAGTTTCAACTAATTTCCAAACAACAGGGCCAGATGAAGGAATTGAATTTAGGCAACAATTTGTTTCCATAAAAAAACCATCATTTTAATATTATTAATGGTTTTCTTTTGTAAAGCAAAATGTTGTATTTACATATTATTGTTTAAAAAAAGTTTAAAATGTTCTTCTTACATGACTCTGAAAAGTGCAAAATGTTCTATTTACATGTTTTGAGAAAAGTTTTAAATATTTTATTTCGCATATTTTTGAAAACTGCAAAATGCTCCATTTACATGTTTTTTTAAAACTCAAGCAGCGAGGCTGCCTGCGCTGCCCGCATTATCCGGCCCTGCAAAATAATTTTCACCAATGTAATTTGTGTGCAGAAGCAATGCTTTTCTATGCAATAAATCATCGTAGCTCAATTATTTATTCCAGGACTTTAATTACTTAAATTTTAATTTTTTAATAATATTAATAATAATTATGTAACAATAAAAGGTGCTCGGGAATGTTCAAACGATCACACTCACTCTTCTTTTCACACTGCACAGCTCAGAAATTTTATGGGATGCACTCGAAGACGATAATGTACAAAGGAAGCAAAGTAACAACATGGCTTACAATTTTGAACAATGGATTATTTGCAATTTTTGCTACTTATTAACTCTTCAATTTGAAATCAAGTATAAACTTTGGAATGTAATTTTGTTTTTTTTGGTCTTGTAAAATGCAGGTTTAGGCAGAATATTAATTTTTTACTGTCCACCCGCATTTTTGACGGTAACTCTAGGAGTACTGCTTACTCTTACAGCTCATTACGTAAGTCATTTCAAAAATATTTTAAAGCTACGATAAGTTTGATATTTAGTCATATTATATTTTTTTAAATGTGTACCTACACGATTCGCTTAATAATTGTGGCTACATTATGCATGTATCTTTTTTGGTTTTGGTAAATAGAATGATAGCCGTTTAGCGGAAGTAACGTTCATTATGAGCACTAGCTACGTCTGTGGGGCTGGAATTGAAGTAATTGCAATGAAGCTTTATGGAGCACCTTGGCTTACTATCAGTCCTATGGTGATAATTTTCGTGGTTCAAATATTCAATTTCACGATAACCGCAGACTACCGAGATTATATTCTTAATCATGGACATCGAGTCAAAACATCCGCGGAGCGACACAGATTGCATGAGGACGCTGACCCTGATGCCAAAATCAAACTTAATGAGGAGAACGGGAACGAGTCCGACTCTGCGTCGGTAAAAATGCCAGATGTCACAAGTGGAAAAAATAATTATAATGTTAGCTTCAAATTTAATAATGAGAATGGAAAAAAATGACATTCTAATAATTATTACTGTATAAACTAAAATTACATCTGTAGATTATTAGTATTGCAATACTAAATAAGCGTTGTTTGTAAATTTCGTTTTCGCTGTATTATTGCATACATCCAGCATCGTAATTGTGACTATAGGGTGTGAGGGTGTCTCCCATTTAAGTTTTTATTTCTGACAGGATTTTTGAAATCTTTAATATGGAAGTTGTACATCTGTAATTATGTAATATTTCACACAAAAATCGTACGTTTTAAGCTTATAAGATGTTATACATGTGTATTGAGTATCAGCAATCAGCACGGTCAAGACAAGACATCGTCTGTGAAGAATCAAAATGACCCATTTCTCAATTTAAGCTAAAATAAGCTAACTTTATAATATACTAAACAAGATATTGGTAAGTAAATAGTTAATTACAAGTTTTAAAAAAGTGCAAAATTTTTAATTTAGGTATATACGCCTTTTTAGAAAGTGTAAAATGTTTGATTTACATCTTTTTGAAAACTGTAAAATTTTCTATTTACATCATTTTTTAAAATTGTAAAATGTTCTATTAACACGTTTTAAAAGGTTCAAAATTTTCTATTTGCAAGCTTTTATGATCATATTATTATGCTATTTGTTTTTGTATATAGCTATAGCAAATTTTGTTTTTATCTAAAAATGGATATGGGTCATTTTGCTTCTTCATCGACGATATAAGTATCCTAAATTTAAAAGCCTTACAAGTTTTGTAAATATAAAGTACTTATGAATCTGCAAGTTTAATTAGTTTCATATTTAACCTTAAACATTTATTGAATCGATTTAATACCGGATTTGTAGGTACAGGATATTATGTAGGGAGATGTACTTTGCAGTTTGTATTTCTAAAAGTACAGAGGCAAATTCTGTAATATACATACGAACATTGACGCTTACATAGTAAAAAGTTTTTCCGCTTCACAATTTAGTTACATTTTGTATCGATAGAAATGTTAATCATTTACATTTAATAATTTCTAATCACTTGATTAATACTAGACAGAATATTTTGAATGCGCTAAAAAAATTCCTACTTAGGTATAATTACTTATAGGTATACTTAAAGCCTCTTGCACTTTCATCTCGGTAGCTGCAAAATTTCAACTTTTTCATTTATTAGTTAATCTATGTATTTGTATATAGCATATTATGCATTGCAGTATCGATATAATTATTTAAAGTACATCGTAAATAATAGTAGCTATTCCAAAACTATTATCATTTCCCTCCCCAAACTTTTGTATCTTCACCCCATGAGCTCCATTAAAAATACTAAAATAATAGGTAAAAGTGACATCACCAATCTGACACAGCCTTGAATTCCTCCGATTACATTGAACTCCCAATAATTCTGTAGCAATTTGATAGCACATTTCATCATTCAACCTTCCATTAACTCCCAAGTCACGATATTTAAAAAAGTGATCAGTGGCTACATTTACATCTTTGAGCTGACCAATTTGACCCCAAGGTCCATTCTCACGTTTTGAACTGGAACTAGTTTTAAAATATCTATTTAATTCAATTAAACACATATCTCTCATATCATTATCAATCTCAAAATCCTTATAAACTTGTCTCTCAAAAAACTGTGTCCTTTTCTTATAATTTTGAAGTCTTTTGACATCGATTTCCAATTTCCTAGGATCTTTCCAGTACATAATTTCATACTCGACTTTCTTCTCAAAGACGTACTGACTTACATTCGTGAGGCAAGTGCAGAAGTCATCAAAGTTATCACATTGTCTCAGGGTTGCAATCATTTTCACGAGACTCATTATATTTGGGAGGTAGTTATTAAAAATCCGAACAACAAACGTGACTAGTCTATCCACTTGCTCCGGCTTCAACTCTGTAAATATTTTCCTTCCATCAATTTCGACGTCTTGAAGTTTTTCTACACCAAATGTTTCACAGAGGATGGCAATAGAGAACTTGGCCATTCTCTCAAGTTTTGCAAGGACGTCATCCCATAGATGATCCATCACGTAGCGAAATTCATCTGGGAGTATCATTCCAAGTGCTAGTTCCTTAGCCTTGGTCATAATTGTGGATTTAGTCTTCCCATCGATTTGTATCAGTTTCTTAACGGAGCTATTAATCTTAACTTTGTGGTAAAATTTTGGGAGGGAAGGAGCCATCGTCTCTGTAGATTTCTTGGCTATGTTGTCAAGAAAACTAGAGCACTCTCCTCCGCCGAATGAGTCATTTTCCATGCCCACCAGGGCGTAGAAAAATTCTTTAGTGGATCGGATCCTTCTAATATTTTTAATTTTCTTCACGTGTCCATGCATATCCTCAGTGCCTAGAATAAAGTTTTTGAGTTTATTTGTAAAATCTTTGAGATTTAAAACTTGCCGGACGGAGTTGCTCGTCCCTTTTTGAATTTCTTTGATAATGGTTTTTGCACTTCCTAAATTTATGAGGGAGTGTGTGAAGAAGAGACAACTTGAGGAGAATTGTAGGAGGTCCAAGGAAGTGAGAGTGTGCTTCTCATACTTGTCTACGAGGACAGCGAAACCGTTAATGATCCCGAGACCTCCGACCGTGACCGAACCAATGGATACTGCAAGGTAAGTTATCTGAATTGCTTTGGATGCTATCCCAGTTAAACGACCTAACGTTGCGGCCTTGGACATAGATGCTAATATTCGTGTTTGTGCGAGTCCAAGCGTCCCCCCAACAACTGCAAGCCAACAATTCCTCGCCTCTGCATTCCTTAAGCCGATATTCTTCTTGTGCGCTTTCATATCGTAGAGTGTTTGAATTGACCTACCCGCCCCATAAGCTCCGGAAGTAATGCCCCCCATTGTAGCAACAGCCACGAATGAACCCGCCATCGGCATAAAAAAAGTTGAAAATGCGATCGCAGTCGCCCCGAGGGTCACCACTGTGGCTGTAGTGTCCAAAATTGAAATAATTTGACTCTTGATTTGATTTGCTGGAGAATTTCCAAAGTCTACGTGAACATTAGCACCCGACCCTGTATATGTTCCATTGTGAGGGTAGCAGTACATACATTTGGGTAATTTATTGTTTTTTAAATAATCTTGCCAACCATCGTACACACGGCAGTCAGTATCTATAAATATGTCAGAGTCCAGCCCATTCTCCTCAAGTTTGAGTGTTTTGAAAACGGGGACAAGGAAACGCTTTGTCTTCATTTTACAACAGATGAAAATACAGGCAAACCAAATATCCTCTTTGTTTTCACGGAGTTTACCTTGATCCTCGATTGTTTTACACATCTGATCGATGACGATCATCTGCTCCACGGAGTAGCCGATGTCCACGTGATAATTGCTGTTGACACAAGGTTCCCGATTTGGAGGACCAAATAAACCATAGGCCACTTTTCGCTGGAGAAGTGTCCAATCTTTTTTTAGTATGAAATCCCATTTTCGGTCACCGAGTCGGAGGTAAAACTCTTGCTGCTCCGCCTCTGCTTCTTTCTTCCAGGCTTGGACGGGAGGGGTGTACCAGTCATCTTCGGATGAGTGTACCATTATTCGATATCACCTATGACAATTAACAAACTAGTAATTAGTACACATTATACAGACAGTGAAGACTCACTCAAAATGACCCATTTCGATTTTTAACTAAAAGTAAAATGCACTGTATCTACAAAATATTCAAATATATTGATTCTAAACACATGTAAATAAAACATTTTACACATTTCCAAAACATTGTAAATAGAATATTTTACACATTTCAAAAACATTGTAAATACAACATTTTGCACATTTCAAAAACATTGTAAATAGACCATTTTACATATTTCAAAAACATTGTAAATAGAACATTTTGCACATTTCAAAAATAAGCCAATAGAAAATTTGGAGTTATGCAAAAATATGCAAAATAAATATTTTCATAAGCCCGTTATTAATATTAAAACCAGTTTAGCAGTGTGCATTCAATTGCTTGTTTTTTCACACAGTATAGCTCATTTTAATTTTAGCTTTAAGGATATGGGCCATTTCGATGTTTCACTCAAGATATTTATAGTTTACTATACACCAAACCTAGAAGTCAACGGATGACGGAAACTACCAACAACGTATGTCAGTCATCAGGACCAGCAGCCAGCAGCTATCAGTTGTCAGAAATTTGACAAATTTGTTGTCACTTTGCAAACGTTTCACTAACACCGTAAGAATATTTAATTTTAATTATTGATTATTAAAGTAATTCGTTAAAATTAAATAAAGCTGTACTGAAATTCTTACCAGTGCCAAAGTAATGTAGAATGCTGTCTGATGTTTTTCTCGTACACAACTTTTAAGTTCAACTGCTGACCATTTTACGCGCGTAGGATGGAACTTGCAGATTCCACTGACGTTTAGGAAAACCAAAGCAGGCTAGTGAGGGTGAGGACGACGACGGCAGTGAAAACCGCGGCTCTACTAAAAATGTGCAGTCACTCTCTACTTTCATACACCAATATTAGTTGTTGTCTGCCGCCCGGGCTGTTTGCGGTTCCCACTATTGCAGCCAGCTTTCGGTGTTTTCATGAAACGTAAGTAATTTGATAACTTGATTACGTAGACCGTGTACGTAAGTAATAATGAATAACATACTGATTATACCGTTTCTAACTAAGAACTAAAAAAATAATAAATCGTGTGATTGTTCCAGTTACACGTGGAACCACTTTTATTTAACGAATAATTCTATTTTTACTTGGTTTTATCTCAAATAGGATGTAAATCAGGGCCTAAGACCATATTGAACATAGAAATGTACGGGCAGTCTACTAAAACTAAAATGCAACCACTACTGAGTTTATTTTTCGGTTGCTGATTATGGATTAGGTACCTGCTTTTCTCAAGTTCAGTACATTCACACGAAAGAATTAATGTGCACGAATGCACGAAAACAAAACGAAAACGGAGGAAATAAAATTTATTATTCTCTTTGATTTGTGTTGAGTTCTTGAGTGCGACTATTTACTTAATTTTATTGATGTAACTGTACAGCCATTGTATACTCCCAGCACTTCCAAGTATTTTTGTTTGTCTCTCTTTCAAGCAATTAATCATAACTTGCGAGAATTTAATTAATTTATCCCCGACTGGAACGCCCACAAAAAACATACACTCACCAGATTTTATGATTTTCTTCGCGGATTAACGAGAAAATGCTATATCGAAACTAGAGAAATACATGAAGAAAAACAAATACAACGACCAGCGACGTTCCACTACTAGTGACTTTTGTTTTTGCGAGTACACGGATACGGGGGGTGCTGCTATATATTTTTGTATTTCGTGTTGGTACTTTTCACCATACTATAATGTCGTCACTGTAATAAGACTTAACAGTAATTATTTAGGTTGCTAGATGTATAAAATCATATCGCAATAATTATGCTAGCTGACATGTTTATATTGTTGTTAACTTTTTAGTGCATCATCGTCGTGAGTTGTGACTTGTGACAGTGATAAAAAGTAGACATGCTTTGATTATATTTTATATCCATTAAAATAAAACCAAAAATGAAGATAAAATACAATTCCATAGAGGAGTTAGTGACGAGACAAAAAATGTAGTACAAACGTTACCACATTATTGACATACGAGACACAAAATTTAATTGCCTTTTGGTAAATAATCTCCGAGCCGACCGAGGTCAGAAGTAAACGTCACGTGTTCCGCTTTTCATACCCTGCTGCTGTATCAATATCTGTACAGAGCTTAGAGTTGTTACAAGTTTGATTTCGGCTTGACGTCGTTTGGATTTTATTAAACAATTATTATTAAACATGCCTACACATGGTCATATGTCCAATGACCGAATATAGACTTTGTATGCTATTGAGCATATTGTCGATTTTCCATTTATCATATATGCAAATTTTTCATTTTTGCAGGGCCGGACGAAGAAATTGCTTTTATGCAGCAATTTGTTTCCATACAAATACCACCATTTTGATTTTAGTGATGGTTTTCTTTTGGTAAAGCAAAGCGTTGTATTTACATGTTTTAGAAAAGTTTAAAATGTTCGTTTTACTTGATTCAGAAAATTAAAAAATGCTCTGTTTACATGATTTAGAAAATTTTAAGATGTTGGTTTTACTTGATTCAGAAAATTGAAAAATGCTCTGTTTACATGATTTGAGAAAAGTGTTAATGTTTTATTTGCATGTTTTTGAAATGCACAAAACTTTTTATTTTCCATATTTTTGAACAGTAAAAATATTCTTTTTACATATTTTTGAAAACTGCAAAATGTTCCATTTACACCTTTTTTGAAAATTCAAGCAGCGGGGTCTGCCTACGCTGGCCGCGTTAGCCGGCCCTGCCTTCTTGTCTTACAGTGCTCAATCCTGCCTGTTTCCTGCGTGCCGTAAAACTTTTACTAACCCCCAGGGGGAGTTACATCAAAATTAGCCTCACGTCAGATCCGGGAGTTATTAGAGACCCGGGAGGTACGTCGAACTTTAAAAAATGCAAGTTTAATTAAGCAAAAAACATTTAACAAATAAATTGACCCCGGGAGTAATTAGAGACCCAGGAATTATTAGAGACCCGTGAGCTATTAAATACCCCTGGGTTACGTCAAAGTTAGCCGCAAATAGAGAAAAAAAGGCATTGGGACATCGGACTTTCCTACAACTGGGTTCGTGCAAACTGCATTCGGTCATTGGAAGCGAAGCCGAAGCCCTACACACACACATAGTACACATACATGATTCAGATTTAGGTAAAAGTTTGCCAAAATAAAATAGTATAATATGTTATACAAGTAAAGCTTCAATAAACTTATTATCGTTCTCGGGTGTTCAAATTAACTATATATAGTTGTATAAAGTAGTTCATGTGTAATAGGTAAATAAGTAAACTTGTAAATAGTATGTATAGGCATACGGTTTTATCTTTTACTGCCAGACTAATAGCACCCTCTTAACGATAAAATTGCCTTGTAAAGTGCACTTCACGAGCTTTTAGTTTTGCCCAAAGAAGTGCATGTAAGTACTATATAATGGGCCTATCTAGGTTCTCTTTTAAAAGAGTGTGATTTGCATTTGTAAAAAGTGCAAATTGCTAATGCTTCCTTGAAGTGTATATAGCCTATTAGTCCGACCGTATTTTACGTCTTGACGCCACGCTATATACGCTTCTAAAAACTTAATTAACTTGGTTACTACTTTTACAGGTTACAGTATTGCAAATATCGGGTCTGGCGGAATTTATGTAAGCTTTTGAGTAAGTGGGATTAGCTGTTTTATTTTCCAGTTGCCAAAGTTAAGCTTTAAATCAAACAAAACGTTAGAACCAGAATCAAACGATTGCGATTGCAATCATTTTTTTGAACCCGTTGGAATCGGAAATCAATTCTGTAGAGTTCACAATACAAAGTTAGGTGACCCAAAATTTCACGGTAGTTTATAACCTAAGGGCCGGACGAAGGAATTAAAAGGCAGCATTTTGTTTCCATATAAAAATCATCATTTTGATTTTATGAATGGTTTTCTTTGGTAAACAAAAATGTTCCATTTACATATTTTAGAAAAGTGCAAAATATTCTATATGATTGATTCTAAATATGTAGTGCAAAATATTTTATTTGCTTGATTCTAAAAATTTCAAAATGTTGTATTTGCTTGATTCTAAAAAGTGCAAAATATTTTATTTGCTTGATTCTTAAAGGCGCAATATTTTCAATTTACATGTTTTTTTGAAAGGCGTTAAATGTTTTATTTTCATGTTTTTGAAATGTGCAAAACTTTTTGTTTGCATGGTTTTGAAAATTCAAAATGTTCCAATTACATATTTTTTGAAAATTTATGCAGCGGGGGCTGTCTGCGCTGCCCAAATTATCCGGCCCTGTATAGCCGAAACGCTTCCCAAGTTTTCCTGTTTCTGTTTAATTATGTATATTACTAGAAGTAAGGCCCCCCTGCCTACGGCAGGGCCACGCAGGGGGGGGGCAGAAAGAAAAAAGTAGTAAGCCGCATGTACAAAATGTGGTAGTTTTATTGACAAATCAGGTATATTACGCATACATAGAGTCACAACATGACACACACGTAAAGTTATGCTTCGCCCTGTAGCGACGGTTGTGGCAAACGGATCCTGGGATAGCAGTAGCAGGTCCGTAAATTAAGAATAGGTGACCACAAAAATGTGTGGGGGTCAAGTTCGGTCGGTTAGGGCAGGATAGTACAGGATGGTAATCCCGCTGCCTAGGGCAGCGTTTGCTATAGTGGTAGGCAGTTAATAAAAAGTGATGGTGGTACAACCCACAAGAGAGATATTAAAACCCAAAACTGACTGATGGTAATCGCCTTGAGAAATTGCCTGGTGCCGGCAGTCTCTCTAGTAACCGCCATTTTACCAGCTTCCCTGCGTCAAATGTCTTAAAGGAACGCCCTGTAGCAGATGTGTTGAGTAAACTGCCTCTAAGTTGCCACGTGGTGGCAAACGAATCGTCACCACTGCAGTGCGGCAAGTACTGACTGGAGATATATGCCCGGTGGCAACGGCATCTCAGAAACTGCCTAGTGGGTAGCTGGCTGATGGCAGCTCTCCCACAAGAACTGGCTAGCGGCAACCGCATCGGGGTAACGGCCTTTTAGACAACTCCCCCTCGGCAAATATCTTTTGGCAACGGTCTCGTGGCAAGTTTCTTGTGGCAATTGCCTCTTAGCAGCTCCCTCTTAGCAACTGCCTACAGCATCTACCTCCGTCCAGCGGCTGTGATAAGCTGCACTGACCTAATTGAATTGAACTTAATAAATACATTCAAGTTTAATTTGTCGCATTTTCATGTTTTTTAAAAGCCAATAACATCATTATTTGGGCATTTTTATTTATCTGAAGCCCTTAACTTGTCACCATTTGATTAAATCCTTTTTTTACTGCTTTGCCGGCATCCTGGAGTACTTTATTTTGTTTAGTTTCCTCCTCTGATTTGGATCCTATTTTTGGGCATTATGAAATGTCTTATTTAGTTTCTTGCTTCTTATAAAGCCCTCAATCGCCACGTATTTACTTTAGAGTTGGATGAGAGTCGCCTTAAATCGTTGGTGTTAGTCTTTTAGCTACAAGTCCTTTAGCTACAAGTATACATGTGATTTACATTGTATTTACAATTACTTTAATTGCTGTCACTTCTGGAACCTACATTACAGCAACTGCCCGGTTGCAGCTGGCCAGTGAAAACCATCATGTAGGAACTCTGTGGCATTTGTTTTGGGGCAACGACACAGTCGCATTGCATTTGAGCAACTGTCTGGCAGGGTAAGGCTTGTGGCAGCTGCCTTAAAGCACATGGCTTAATGCATGGAGGTAAAAGTCTCGCAACATTTACTTCATAGCTGGGCGCACTCAGCGAGTGGAGTGCAGCACTCCGCTCTAAAACGGCACTCCGCTCCGCTCCACTCTGTGAGTGGAGTGCGAGTGCAAGGAATTTAAATTGCACTCAAGGGAGCGGAGCGGAGTGCACCTTGACTGCACTCAGAGTGCAGCGATTTTTAAACTTTGCGCCACACCAAGGATGTATTTTTGTATGTAAATGTCTCAAAAGAGTTTCACTTAAAGAGTGGAGTGCAGAAAATATTGCACTCATAACGAGTCATTAGCTTGAGTGGAGTTCGAGTGCAAAATATTTTGGATGCACTCAAGCGAGGGGAGTTAGAGTGCACAAGATTTGACCTGCACTCCTACGAGTGGAGTGCGAGTGCAAATCAAATGCCCAGCTATGATTTACTTTGGAGCTACTGCCGTGTATACCTGCTTGGTGGGCAACTGCATTGCGGTAACTATCTTCCGGAAACTGCTTTATGGCAACTGAGCAGTGGCAAGCCCGTAGGAACTCTGTGGCAAATGTTTTGGGGCAACGACGTTAAGGCAATTATGCAGTGGTAACTGTATACCTGCAATCGCCCAGTAAGCTCCATTCTAGACGCATTCTAGGAAGGAGGGGGTGTTGTGCAGATGTGTTAAGCAATAACTGCAATATGTCAACTATCTAGGAGCAACTGTTTTTGGCAACTTCCTCGCCGCAATCTCTTTGTGGCATCAAGCTTGTTGCAAGTGACTCGTGGAAACTGCCTTGTGGCAACTGTCTGGCAGGCAGTTGGGTTGTGGCAACTGGATTTTGTAAACTGTCTTAAGGCAACCGCGTTTTGGGCAAGTGCCGCGCGGGAAATGCCTTGCGGCAACAACCCAGTAGTACTTGGATTGTACTCATCCTCTTATGTCAACTGTTTACTGGACATAAAGCTTGCATAGGACAGTTGTGGCAGATCAGTTGCCAAGCAGCAGTTGCACCACGGTCCTCTCAGGCAAAAGTCCAACCTGGAAGTTGCCATCTCGCACATGTCATCTGGCGGGAGCCATTGGACATTTGCCACCAAAACTATGCTTTTAAGCAGTTCTTTTTGAGGGGTGACCACAAGGCAGTTGCCATCAT
Organism: Dicyrtomina minuta; assembly: GCA_949802685.1. Lineage (NCBI taxonomy): Eukaryota > Metazoa > Arthropoda > Collembola > Symphypleona > Dicyrtomidae > Dicyrtomina > Dicyrtomina minuta. The sequence continues at coordinate 23,962,262 of OX461808.1, read as the reverse complement.
GCACTTGCCATCAGGTGGTTGATGTGAGGCAGATTCTACCAGGTAGCTACTTGACAGTTGCGGCAATGCATTTGCCACCAGGCGATTACCATCAGGCAGTTCCTCTTAGAATGTTGCTACCTGGCTGTTGTGACCAGACGGTTTTCACTCCAGTTGCTATTAGGGTGTTGTCTTCTGGCAGTACCTCTATCGTGGTTCTTACAGTCAGGACTTTGGTGGGTCGCGCCCAAACCTGGGGTTGGCAACACACAGAGGGGCTGAATATTACACGGGTCTGCAAAAGTACACGGGTATATAGTTGAATATAGATCTTTAATAATTAAATTTAATTAGACCCGTATAATTATTATTGTTGTTATAGCACATCGCTTAAAGGAATACCTAAAGGCTCGTGTACAATTATAGACCCGCATACTACCCAAATTTGGACCTCTAAGGCCCGTGTAATATTACAGGCTCGTGGTCTAATATACGAAATACGGTACTTCGTGCGTTAAAACGTTGTATGGCCATGATGAACCCCATTTTTCCTTATTTTGTTGCGTTTTTTTTCTCTTAGGTTTAACGTTTCACGTCCTCGCAAATCTGTCATACACGTCCTACATTGACGTGTGAGGTATCAAAATATGCACAATTGTTTTCTCTATCTTTAGGCAGTTGAGGTTTGTCTGTTGTACTGTTGTCACACCGCCAGTCTGTGTTTTTGCCCCCGCCGTTCTCCCATCTTTTTTCACATTTTGCCTTTGAAGCGCTTCGCGCTAGGGTGTCTTTGGGCAACATTTTTTAAATTTTCTCGCCTTATGTAAAATCCCTGGTTCATTATGCATCTTTTGATACCTTTCACTTTTTCATACGTTAAGCCGTTCAAATGAAGATGTGCCGCGCGCAACCCCTCCTTTTCGTCTTATTTTCAGAACTTCAATTTTTACCATCTCCGTTCCTGCGGTAGGCTTGGCCATTTCTCTAAATGTAGCCCTTGATCTGTGTTCCTGACGTAGTTCTGCGTCGATTGGTACCACTTACACCTTTGTAGGTCCAATGGTTCGGGCGCTACGCCTCGGTTTGTGCTCCGTGACACTGACTTATTATATAGATTATGTATTTGTATGAAAATCGGTGCAGATTGTTTCTATTACATAAGGACATAAGTAGGCACCTATGCAATAATTTTGTATTCAATGCACACAATAATGTATGTAGGTACGTGTTATTATTGTCAAATATAGGCACGCAGTTAATTTTAAGTTTTATTTACTCCGTTTTTGAAGCATACGTCTTTTTATTATCAGCGGATTGTCATTTATTTCCACACTTTTTTTGCTATCAAAAACCTACTTACTTTACATGATTATTCAAAATTAAAATTAAATCACAAAATTTCATAGATAGCTGTGCTGTAAATTTGAACGTTGCATGTTGATGTCGATCTCAATTTTATTTCCTTGAAGTATAAAAGAATAAAAGTCAAACCTTTTAAGTGAGAAATAGGAAGAGGCTTGACTGATGAAGTCTTGTTCTTTTGTGAGGCAGTATTAATGAGAGCGAATAAAAAGCGACAACAAATATATTATTGTATTTATAAAATAAACAAAAACTATTCCACTGACTGCTTCCTTCAAAAAAAAGAAACAAAAGTGAAAGAGGTGATTTTGTGGCGACTTGAAATCATACAACCCTCAGCTCAGCTTTGGGCTTGCACGCTACCTTCGTAATGTATTATTATGATTTTATGAGTTTATATGAGGCAATTATGATTATGACTCTTGATATAGTGATTTTCTTATTGTGATTTTGTTTCGTTTTCTTGTATTTTCGTGATACGATATACACTTAGAACCACGCTGGCGTTTTAGTACCACAGCAGAGCTTCCAACCGTTTAACCGTTTATATTTTCTTGACACATAATTGCTACTGTTTCCATGAAGCACAGCTTAGTTTTTGCTTCTTGGCTTTCTCCATCATCCATCCTCAATGCTCATAATATAACATCAAATAACGAAATTATTGATCGCCATTTCATACCGGTTTGATAGTCTCACCGCGTTTTTCTTTATTTTCGTCCGCTGCACGTTCCTTTGATTTAATATTAAATTAAGGAATAATAAACATATTGTAAGTGAAGAATCAAAATGACCCATATCAATTTTTAACTAAAAACAATATCAACTATCTACAAAAATATTCAAATATTTCTTGAGAGCATTTACAACAAAACATCAAAAACATGGAACTAGAACATTTTGCACCTTTTCAAAAAATGGAATTAGAAAATTTTGCACCTTTTCAAAAAATGGAATTAGAACATTGTGCACCTTTTCAAAAAATGGAATTAGAACATTTTGCACCTTTTTAAAACATGGAATTAGAACATTTTGCACCTTTTTAAAAACATGGAATTAGAACATTTTGCACCTTTTCAAAAACATGGAATTAGAACATTTTGCACTTTTCTAAAACATGTAAATAGAATATTTTACACTTTTCAAACACTCTTAATTAACATTTGTCTTATTTTTTTTATGACATATAGCTTATTTTGACTCTAGCTTAAATTGGATACGGGTCATTTTGGTTCTTCACAGACGATATAATGTTTCCTACGAAAATGCAGAAATGGGCGGATCGGATTAATTTAACTTGATAAGGATTTTCCACTGCCCAAAATGGGTTCTATTAACTTACTATATTTATTCCGGGCCCGGCCCAGGAGGACGAGTCGAGAACCATCCGCGACCACTCGGGGCAGTACCCCCTCGTCTTGGACCAGTCCCACCTCGGCCAGAGCCGGAACTGGAACCACCGCGACCGTGGCCACTACCGGAACTGGAACTGGAACTGGAACCGGAATCAAGTCCTTGAACGACCAATTCGTCATTATTCAAATTAGTGAAAATACGGCTTTCCTCTGTCCCTTCAGCTAAAGATTTTAAACTTCCACTAAGGTCAGCTTCCGTTTTATTTCCAGCACTGATGTCCAAACTTTTTTTCCTATTTATTTCTGCTCCGACTCCGCCCCTTTTAAACTTTAGAACAACATGACTGAAAAATAAAGCCGTTGCAGAAAATTGGAGCATGTCAAGTTTTGTTAGTTCTTTTTTTCCCCGTTTTTCCCAGAGCCCGGCAAAGTTGCTGACCAGACTCAGTCCGGAGACCGTGACCCAGCTGGCCCTAAGCATACGAGGGAGGAGTTGACCTTGACTTTGACCTGCGGCTTTGATCGCGATTTTCGTTGGCCATTTAGTTTTAGTTAGAACTGACAATGTGTGAGCTTGCGGTAGTAGTCCCACTGATAAAATACCCCCCATGAGAGTCAGCCAAGAATTTCTTGCAGATAAATTTTGAATTCCAATACTTTGCAAGTGGGTCTTTCGGTCATGCAAATAATATCCAGATCGACCAGCCGCGTAAATACATGATGACATTCCCCCAATGGCTGCGGCTGATGCTAGGGATCGGGACAAGGGGATGGAGCACTTATCGGCCACAACCACTGCTGCAGAACCCCATGTGACATATGTGGCTGCTTTGTCCAAATAAGACAAAACTTTGCTGGAGACTTTACTTGCTGGGGACATTCCGTAGTCGATTAAACCTTCACCGGGGTGGTTATATCCATCCTCGTTGTCGTTAGGAAAAACAGCATTAGCAGCATAAGAAAGATTTATTGATGGTGACCCCGTTGACCCTGTATAATATGTTCCATTCCTTGGATAGCAATAGTCACAGGGGGGCAATGTATTGTTATTCAGGTAGTCAGTCCAGTTTTTGTAAACACGACAATTTGTGTCAATAAATAGTTCAAGCTCTGTACCATCTTTGTTTACTTGTTTTAAGGTTTTAAAAACAGGGATAGTAAATGTTTCTTGGGTTCCTTTGATTTTACAAGAAATAAATATACAAGCGAAACGAAGGCCTTCTGGGTTTTGAAGATGTTGCCCGTGCTCTTGAATTGTAGATGAAATTTCTTTAATAAATTTCATTTGATGGGGAGTGTAACCAGAACCAGAACCAGTCATGTTGACATCCTCTTCCGTCATCTCACTTGGATCAATATTTTCGAAATTTTGAGAATTTTCCATTTTTATAGGTTTTTGAGACGAAGGCCCGTACATACCATAGGCTACCTTTCGCTCCAAAAGTACCACGTCTCCGTTCAAAATTAAATCCCATTTTCGATCTCCAAGGAGTGAAAAAAATTCCTGTTGTTCTTGTTTAGCAGTTTCTTTCCAATCCAAATCCGAGTTATTGTCGAACTTGTCGGGTGGTGGCTCTGGTTTGACTTTCGGTTTCAGTGATGTTGGAAGTTGAGTAAAATAGTGTTCCTCAGTCTCGTCCAAAATGTACCGAGTTTTTGCTGAGGCAAGAACTGACATTGTATTGCACCAATTACACGGGTATCAACTTAATGACTTGTATTAATTTTAATTTATTTTTGTATGCAATACATAATTAGTTTTGTAATATTATTATTTTTATGGTTGGTATTAAGTATGAAAATAAGACACAAAATTAGAAATTACACACGTCAGAAGTCAAAATATGAATTCAGCAAATCTCTATCAGAATGCCAATGCTGACAATATATTTACTCATTCAATTGATTCAATTCAATTTCGATTACTTTAATTAACATTTATTCGATTTCAAATTCAACACTTAACAAAAGTATATAATTATATTGTAAATTATTCATGTAGTTATTGCTGTGTAAATAGACCGTCAGATAAGTACACCATATCGCAACCAAGAGTCAACATTGCACGAAAGATGTAGATAAACGAACTGTGCTATTTAGAGACAGTATTGTGTGTAGCACAAATTCAATTTGAACAGATAAAAGCGCATAACGATTGAAGTAGATAGGTAGGTGTAATTACTTAATTATCATCCCAAGGACGTTTTAGTTCTGGTCACGTACACTACTGAGTGAGTCAGTACAATGTAAGCGCAGGTTGCACAGGCACAGTTAAGATTAAATAAAACAATAGAGTATACTGAAATAGTCAAATTAGGTATATACCATAATATTATCACTGCCATTGCACATTAATTAATTACAAAACGGTAAGGTAAATGGTAGGTCACACAATTTGTAAGAATAAGGCAAATAATACAAATAAAATCACAACTTTAGGTAACTATTTGTATGAATCTGGATCCTTTATCCTGTCCAAATAAAATTTTGATGAGTGCAGAGCAGAGCGAGACTAAATGTCGACATTTATCCAGTTCTCATTCGGTCAAAATAAATTTATGAATATATCTATTATTATTATTAATATTATTCATACTTAGTAATTCTACTTGTAAATTTCTAGCACCTCAACTGCAACTACTCCAAGCTCAGTGCCACTACAAAAATACTAATATACTTATACTAGCGTATGTATACATTTATGATATGTTATATTTGTTATACTATTATTTAATATTTCACAATATTTCATGCTGCAAATCAGTCAGTCAGAGTTATTGCTAGTAATTTTGTAATATATACTATACACTAATATCGTCTGTGAAGAACCAAACTGACCCCTATCCATTTGTAGCTAAAAACAATATATAATATCTACAAAAACATTGAAACATGTCTTAAAAGCATTTAAATAGAATATTTTACACTTTTCAAAAATATGTAATTCAAATATTTTGCAGCTTTTTAAAAACATGAAAATAGAATTTTGCACTCTTCAAAAACATATAAATAGAACAGTTTACACTTTTTAAAAACACGTAAATAGAACATTTTGCACTTTTCAAAAACACGTAAATAGAAAATTTTACGCTTTTCAATACTCTTATTTAACATTTTACGCATGTTTCTCATTTTATTTTAATGACATAGCTCGATTTTATTCTAGCTTAAATTGGACATGGGCCATTTTGGTTCTTCACAGGCGATATACAGTAATAACAACAGCAGTCTCTAAACATTTCAAATGTTAATACCTATTAATGTTACAGTTAAACGCAAATTGGTTAAATCAAATTACCAATTGTTTAATACCACAATAATAGAGTAAATTAACTTATGCCTTGCTTACGTAAGTAATTAATTTTATTTTTATGACTACAACGGTAAGTAACTTTTAAGTTTTAAACAAAAACAAGAAATACGGAGACATTAGTAGACAAACAATAAACAATAAACAGTCAACGTTTATGGTGTTTGAGACTTAATTAACTAAAATTAATAATAATTTAATTTATTTGCGACTTGCAACGTAAGATTATCAATTATAATAACAAGTTGGAAAAGAAGTATCAGAGTTATTCATTTAGGACGGTCACAATTCCAAAGTAATTATCTTGTTCGCCCACTTTTTCAATCTTAACTCCATAAGCAGCAACTTCCATGGGGCTACTAAAATACATGAAAGTAATATCTCCAGCATATTCAAATATTGTATCACCCCGCAGGGGTAAATTCAACATTTCTGAAACTATTTGTAGGTACTGGTCCTCACAGAGGTTCCCGTAACCATCACTATCAAAATCATTGTAATTCAAACAGAATGATAGGCAGGAACTACTCTTGTTTCCTTTTTGACTATCACATTCTTCCAATACATTTTCAGTATTGCTGGAGCTGCTTTCGATTTCTGTCATGAAACTTGGAATTTCCAAAACATTTTGAACTTGATTTCCTTCAAGAACATCAATTCCATTTTGCGAAGTGGAATTTGAAGACGAGCCGTGAAGAAATTCTTCATCTTGTTGTTCCTGGACAAAATTATTTAATTCTGTCAAACTTGCTTCAATTTGGTTCGGCTCTCCCTCAAAGGCACTGTATATCTGGTTTTGATAATACTGTACACGCTCTTCTGGCTTACCGAAGAAATCAAAATCGAATTCTCCTCTTTGATATCTTCCTTCGTACTCGAAAAACTTTTTCTGGACAAAGAGGCACGTCATTACGAGGCACTTAAAAAATTCTTCGGAATTATTGCATTTGAGCAGCTTTGCAAGCATGCTTACGAGCATCATCACGTCAGGTCCATAAATTTGGATAGCATCCACCAAAAATCTTGCAAGCTTCTGCATGTCTAGCTGCGATAGTTTACGGAAGACTCTGTAGCCATTAATTTCAATTTCTTCAATCTTTGCTGCACGAAAAACTTCGCATAACTTTGAAATAGCTGCTTTGATTTTGGGCTCACATTTTTTGTAAAGGTCTTTCATGAAGGTCTGGAATTCCTCTGAATCAATCATACCTTTTGCAAGTAGTTGTGCTTTACTTAAAATTAGTAGCTTCGTCTTAGCATCAATTGTGAACTGACGTTTAACAATAGTATTGGACTTGATGTTAGTTGCACTTTTACCATTAACATTTTGATTGTCACTTCGAAGACTAGGACTAGGTTTAGAGGCAGAACCAGAACCAGCCTTCTTCTCCTTCTGGACCGAATTGGATGATTTAGAATTTTTCGGGCTCGGTTTCGGTTTAGATATTACTGTAGGAACCACTTCTTCATTCGCATTTATACTGGCATCATGAAATTCTTCGACTGATGATTGTGAATTCAAATGTATTTCAGTTTCTGGATGCTCAGGCTCCGCCAACGCCTTATAAAAGTCCTTTGTAGAGCGAATATTATTAATGGACTTGACGACATTAGCATTCCCATGTAACTCTCCGTTTTCACTCACATTTTTCTTCAACTTTTTATTAAATTTATTTCTTTGATTCCTGTACTTCTTCCCGGCCATTCCCTGTCGGTGTGAATCTATGACGTCGTTTTGAACTTCTTTGATGATGGACTGAGCCGTTTTGAATGTGACAAGACTGTGCGTGAAGAAGAGGCAGGATGCAGAAAATTGAAGGATGTCAAGCTTCGTTAATTCTTTCTTCTCCTTTTTTTCTAGCAGTCCTGCAAAGTTACTGAGTATGCCCAAGCCAGAGACAGAAATACAACCAACATTAACCATTAGGAACGAAATTTGACCCGCTCTACTTGCAACTCCAGTCACTTTCCCAATTTCTGCAGCCTTAGCAAGATGGGTAATCATACGTGCCTGTTAATTAAAATGAACGAACACAATGATATATATATAGGTATATTATATCGCCTGAGAAGAATCAAAATGACCCATATCCATTTTTAACTAAATGCGAAATGTACTATCCACGAACAATATATGAATATCGGAATATCGTGTAATTCTTAAGGCATGTAAATAGAATATATGGAACTTTTAAAAAATGTGTAATTAGAACATTTTACACTTTTCAAAAACGTGTAAATACAACATATTGCACTTTTAAAAAACTATTATTTTGATTAACAATTTGCGCCTCAAATTAAATTAGTGATTTTTATTAAGTAGCTCATTTTGATTCTAGGTTAAATTGGATATAGGTCATTTTGGTTCTTTACAGACGATATTATTAATGTCAAAATACATAGCAGGCTGTGTCGGCTTAAATTAGCTAAATTAATTTTATACGAATATATAATTATATGTACACATACCTGCGCAAACCCTAACGTGCCCCCCACGACAGTCAGCCAGCAATTTCGTGCTTCTGTATCTTTAACGCTAATAGTTTGTGCGTGGGATTTTCGGTCATAAAGACTGAAGCCGGAACGACCTGCGACATAAGCTCCTGACGAAAGTCCCCCAACGGTGGCGGCTGCAGCGATTGGACCAGCAATGGGAACTGTACACATACCAGCCACAGCAACTACCGTAGCCCCCCATGTGACATATGTAGCTACTCTATCTACCGCTGACAAAACTTTTGCAGATTTACTGCTAGCTGGAGACATTCCGTACTCAATGTGAACTTCACTGGGGTTCGCTTCATTGTTGTCATCGTCACTGCCACTGCTGTCATTATTATTGCCATTACGAGCATTATCATTTTCCTGAGACCTTACGGAGCCAGTATATGTTCCGTTTCTTGGGTAACAATAATGGCATGGGGGTAATGTATTGCTTTTTAAATAATGAGCCCAGTTGCTGTAAACACGGAAGTTTGTATCAATAAACACATCTTGTTCCACTCCATCCTTGACAAGTTTTAAGGTTTTGAAAACGGGGACCGTAAATTTATCTTCGGCTGTTTTACCACAGATGAAAATACAAGCGAATCGAATCCCTTTTGGATTGTCACGATATTTCCCGTGCTCTTGAATTGTGGTGCACATTTGCTTTATGACTTTCATCTGCTCGGCGGTGTAACCGATATCATCTCCAGAGTTTTCATTTTGTCTACTATTTCCCGAATTTTCCTGACTTGATTCATTGCCTTCAGAATTTTCATTATTATTTTCAGCGTTTAGATTGGTCTGATTGCTGTCGGCATTATCACAGCCTTCAGTATTTAAACTTTCGTTTGGTAGTCGAGTTGGGGGGCCATAAATACCAAATGCAACCTTGCGGACCAAGAGTGCTACGTCTGCCTCCATAATGATATCCCATTTTCGATCACCAAGTAACGAATAAAATTCTTGTTGTTCTTGTTTTGATTCTTCGATCCAATCGAAACACTGCTGGGCCTCCTCGTTGGCATTATAGGTAGTGTCTAGATCTGGCAAAGTTGAAAGAGCGTTGTCAGTCGTGTCAGTTCTGATCAAAGTAGACATTGTATTGCGATTTGAATTTGCAGCCTATAAAAAAATGTCACAAGTCTTGAATTCATTAATTAATTAACTAAATTTAAAAAAATAATTTTTGTTATGTACTATAAGTAATAATTAATATTTCGTTTAAAAATACAGATAATGAGCCACTTCCGAACCCTACTTAAATTTTACAATGCGTACACAAAATATTTAATGCACCGAAGAATCGACAGCAAAATTACCTTTGCTTTGTTATATCTTTTAAATACTGATGAATCTTGGATGGTCAAGATTTTGGTTTTCAGTCTTTTGAATTTGACGTCCATCCAAAAAATTATTTAGCTTCAGTCCTCGGACTCTAATCACGAGAAGTTACAGAGGTTAATCTTGTATCATGTGTCATGTGTATTTAGCTAGAGAAGAGTCACGTCTATTGATTTATGATTTTTCCATTGTTGGCGACGACAGCTTTACCAAGAAACCAAGTATGAAGTACCTAATATTTTTTATTTAGTTTATGATTACTTACGTTACAACGTCTATTCAAAATAATTGTCACACATGAAACAAATGGTGAATGGTGACCCCAATTAAGTACCCGAGTCTAAACCAATTTAAAATTAATTGAGAATGTAATTATTCAATATCGATATTTTAATGTTTTACCTCAAAAATCTCGGCCGATTTATCAACATTCACTGATTCACATAAATTCACTTAAAAGTTGTGTGTGGGGCAGTCCCAGTCAGAGTCACACCACAGTTATTTATAACTTGAGTCTGCAGCTGACGTCACACAGTTGACCGTAAGAAATAAAAGGTCAGTCAGCTAGTAGAATTCCATAGATACTGGCTGACTGGACTGAACTGCAGAAAGAGGAAATAGAGTCGCAAAATCCAAAACAAACTAATGGAATTCTGTTTACTGACTTAATAAATATGAAGCTAATGCATTACCCCAGTCTTTCAGCATATCTGATTATTATTTAGTTTTACAAAAAATTGTATCAGTTCTCAAATAATAAGAAGTAGATATCTTTAGTTGTGATAAAATCGAAATTGCAATTAGGTAAATTAAAAATAAAAGTAAGTGAGAGCCACGAAAGCCTAAATTCGAGATGAGTGAAAATTTTCTCTTATCTCTACTCGTCAAATCAAATACTTGCTTCGCGCTTAGGCAGAAGCTATTAGTTCAGTGAGCAAAGTATAGCTTCACGGATGTAACAAAATAACTATAACAGTTTATACTTAACTAATTATAACTTTTAGAGAATTATAAAATTAGAATCTACCTGTGACACATTGGACCCTGAATACTGAATCAATGGACTGCGTATTATGGAAATGGTTTATCATCAACTACGGACTGACACATATGCGAGTCGGTGAGTCATCGCTGAGAGTTTCAATGTGAATGAGGAATACCACATACCACTGTGTACCAGGAACAATAATTTTACACAAATGTAAACAGCTTTACCGACGTCGAAGTAATTAAACGTATGCTTTCTATGCAAAAACATGCCGATGCATAATTAAATCGCAATCACAAAGTATAATAAAATTTAAATTGACACATTTCTTATGAGAAAGGATGCATGAATTAAAACTGCAAACTCCCATCATAATATTTGCAATTAATTCATAATAAAATTGATTCAACTCGCTACTCGCTACCATAGTCAGTAAAACTGTAAAATACAATTGAATAAAAATCAAAAAATCTAGAATTAGCATGGGTGTAATATTAGAATGCTTGCAAGTAAAACAAAAAGTAAGTACATCCTTCAATTTTGCATATACGTACTGTATCATTTTTATTCAATTAATCTGCATTGACTTTTGTAGAGCTAGAGAATCAAGGTCATCAAATCATGATTTAAATGTATTCTGTTAAATAGTTGTGACTGACTGAGTGACACACTGTGTGCAACTTGGTCCAAACTCGAAATATTAAATATAGCGATGCTGTAGCCTATCGCAGATACAGATCTCAATTACATGTGGGGGCATTTGGAAGACGTTCACAGCCTCATACAGTTCAGCATGGTTCACATTTAGCTATCTTTTCCAACAACCTCAGTTTTCATATTGGAACATGTTATTATAGAGCCCCTGGACAGGTATACATATAGGTACGATCTCGTAATTAATTATCTCCCCTACCTGACAGGTATACAATTCAAAATTAGGTTTAAACACTTTAAACATCTCTTTCAAAAGAAACTCGTAATTTAATGCATTGTATTGCAATGTACTATGTCTCGTATGCCATGCCAATGTCCACTATGCATGAAGCAGGCGCGGATCCAGGAGGTGGTCAACAGGGCAGTTGCCCATCCCAAAATATTGTTTTAACATAAGCTAACACGAGACATTTTAACCAAGATAGCACACAGAAATACTGAAATCGTCAGTGGAGATTTAAAATATGATCTAGTTATATATATATATATACATTTGTAGCTAGAAATAAATTTCATTATATACAAAAAAAAATCAAAACATACTGATCCTAAAAGAGGGTACATAAATAGAACATTTTCCAATTTTAAAAACATGGAGATAAAACATTTTGCACTTTTCAAAAAACTCGTACCGTGTTTCCCTAATACTATAACGACTCTCGCGTTGTATTAAAAGTCAGAGTTCTACCAACCGAGTTATATTAGAGACCCATTGTAAAGTAAAAGCACAGCCAACCCCTGCGTTGTATTAAATATCAGACGCTTAAGGACAACGCGGGGGGCCTTGTCTTACAGATCCGCCTTCTAATCTCGGATAGTATTAGAAAAATGCGATAATTAACATTTTGCACATTTATCACATGAAGTGTTTTTTGACATAGCTCATCATTATCATAAAGATCTCATACCATCATCCAGATTTTTAAAGTAGCACATACAGCAAATGAGAAAACTACGTATTAAGACTTTCGCTCGTCCTACAAGATATTTTTTATTTTTTTCGAGGCATAGCTAACTTACGGTTTGCAAAATCAAGACCAACATTTTCGCCATTTTCAAGATCATTCAGAGTCTTGAAGAGCCTTGAAATTTCAAGACTTTTGAGAGTCTTGATTTAGTCTTGATTTCAAGAGTCTTGAAATTTTCGTGCCCCCAGAAGTTGTAATAAAGGGAAAAAAACTGATGTTTTTTTGCTTACAATAGGATTGTGAACATGTTTTCAATTTTCACAATTTTGCTTTGCATGCCCTAAGCCGACTGGATATTGTCGTGGAAACAAGCCAGGATTTACGTAAATATTACCAGATTGTTCTGTAGGACAAGTTATAATGTAGGGTACGGTGGCTGAATGGCCCCTCAAAGTCGTCCCCTGGCAATCGTCCCCTGAAAATCGGCCCCTGCTATTTGGGCCCGCTATGCAATCGGCCCCTGCTATTTAGGCCCCTCAAAAAAAATAGTTAGAGGTAAGAACAACCATGAGTAAAATTGACTATTTGAAAAGCGTCGCGTATAACTTGGCCTCTGTGAAATCTAAACCACCAACCGAACAGCTCAGCAGGGTCTTACTGATACCTGTAGTTCCCGTGCCATTTGTTTCCGTGCCTACAGTCCAGTTAGTCACAGTCCAGTCGGTTCCAGTACAGTCAGACACAGCCGAGTCAGATATTCCTCCTTCCTCCTCCCATAGCAATACCTAAGCGTGGGCCCGGGCGACCCCGCAAAAGTCAACAGCGACCTCGAATCAATCCGGCTCCAGCTGTACCAACACGGCCATCAAAGCGGAATTGCAACAAACATCAACAACGTAATGATCCCAAAGACGTTCACGATTGTCTCACTAAGGATTGCTAATCAATTTATTTCATCGTATTACAATATAAAATTTATGATAATACGTGCGTATAATATATACATATAATAATTCGAATAAACTAGCTTAAGTGCATTACATCTTTGATTTTGAGTTTTGATTTTGAGTTTTGGGGGCCTAAATAGCAGGGGCCGATTGCATAGCGGGCCCAAATAGCAGGGGCCGATTTCATAGCGGGCCCAAATAGCAAGGGCCGATTTTCAGGGGACGATTGCCAGGGGACGACTTTTCGGGGGCCATTCAGCCACCCAACCATAATGTAGTGCATTGCCTTTACGCTTGCACCTGTACCTAACAAATACGTTTGAGACCTTTTAAATTTACATCCTACTGTATTAACTATAGCTATAGTCAAGCCGTTTCACCATGTCTGACTAGTGAGTCGCGAAGTAAAAAAGTCTATACTAACGATAAGTACATACTACATACAAATAATATGATATTGGGAATTTGCAAATACAATTCTAGTAGAAATCCTTTATGAAAACAATTTTAACTGTGTACCCAGTTGTATAAATGTCAACACAAGGTGTGAGCGCTGGACTCACGAAAGCGAAATTCTTTTAAAATAAACGTTATGGAATTATAGGCAGCCACGTACCTCAATACACGGACGACAATGAACATTCGATCGGAAATTATTGTTCAATAATATAAATATATATATATATATTTATTATAACCTTTCCACGTCATTAATAGATTAAATTGGCTGAGGAAGCCTATTCTAACGCTGCCCATGCTGTGTACATAATATTTTGGAAATATTTTTCTGAGACTATTACTTATAGGAATTTAATTCACAGGTAAACAACTACTCCCCTTTGATCCCCTGAATAATTGTTGGTTACTATTAATGGTTATTACTACTAATGCGCTACTCGGTTGGGGAAAATATACCCTAATTAACACTCCAAGCTCGATTGTGCCTATAGTATCGAATAGGAGTTTCCGCCAAAACTTGTATTCCCAATTCCCAACCATACGTTCCGCCCCGCAACAAGTGCAGCTACCGCAGCGAACCTGGATATGGTGCGTTGGCGTTTCCCCTAGTGAACATCTACCCAGAAAAATTAACTGAAAATCAAACATCATCTCATCAATTAGTCAGTTTTATTGTCTCTATTTAAACTTGGAAAACAAACGATCGACCCTTGGTATTTGACACTTGAAGATACCTCACCTGTCTATTCTTAATTATACTGTATAATTGCTACGAGCTGACGACGGCCAAGTGACCAGATAATTCCAAATAAGAATAATATCAGTGGATCAGTGCAAGGTAAAAGATTAAATATATATTCAGACATTTTAATATTTACTAAACGTGAACTTTTAATACTGAATATCATATGTATGCGCTAATCCTTTCAATAAGTACTGATATAAGAATAAATTGCATACATTACTACCAAAATACAGTGGACGGAGGACTGTTGACCGCAGTTATTGACAGCGTTTTTGACAGTTGACAGTTTTTGAACAGTTGATAGGTTAACAGTTAAAGTGAACGTGTACGCTAGTACTAAGACATTTTAAAGAAAAGTAACGTATCGGCAAGCTCTTTTTTTAGCGACAAACGTAAGGTAAGAAGTGAGTAAGGTCAAGGTGAAGTTTTTTCCAGCTTTGGTATGCAAGTACTTAACATTTAATATTCTAACACAATTAATACATTGAAGAATGACATATACTACGGCAGACCTTTCGTTTATTAACCTGTCTCGCGATGCCTCCAAACATTGCCGGCACCAGCACCGGTATATACCGAAAGCTGAAGCTGAAACCGAAACCGATTCAGAAAATCCTGGAGTAAGTTTATAATTGCTATAGGCTATAGGCACCTACAACTTTGTGTGCTATGACTACGTTCCACGCTTGAGTGAATGGCAAGCGGCAAGCGGGTAACAGCAAAAGCACATCCACAGACAGGCAGGACACAACCTGGTCCCGACCACAGAGAGAAAAATGAAAAAGGAATTAAGTCCGATATTCTGAACTGATAAGTTTCTAATCGGGTTTAATCATAACATTTGCTGATGACGATGGCCACTTTGCTTCCTATTAACATAGCTGCTGCTGCCGTTTGGTATGAATGGTACATTATAATGCGCTTACAGATCGTATTACATATTATTATCATGTCAATGTCGAATGACAGATATATGTAAAATTATCGGAGTCGAAGCGTGACGAGGAGCAGGACCAGGACAGGACCAGTTCATAGACGGATGCGTCATCAGCATCAACAGAACGAGTTGAATCCCATTTTAAATGACGCCGGATCCAATTATTATTTTACATAACTTGTGTACATAATTTCCTTAATAAACTTTTGAAATAATGCACGAAGCCTATAATATGCCTTAAGGAATTCATGCGGTCAGAATAAAAATGAAAGTAGTGATGATGAATTACTCCTAATTTTCATGCTGCTTTAATTGTTCTTTTTTGGATGAGATATTCAATTACAAGAAAACTGCCTTGTTTTCCAGTGGACTGTATCTTCCCTGCTATCCCAAAGAATCCATAGGGAAGAGACACATATATATTACATTTGTTTTGAAAGTTTAGGACCCACCCACCCATATTGTCAGCCCTTGAATCATTTTGTAAATGGCTATCTTTAACATGGCTCATCATCATTTTGAAAAACCACGACTTACTCTACTACCTGACGTAATAGGTTTCCTTCCTCTTATAGTACTGATACTGATCACATCTCCAAGAAGTTTTCTGGTTTAATAGCGAAGGAATGGGCTGGCCCATATATAATGTCATCCAAATTACGACTCTTTTAGCACCACCCCACCCTTAGTCATCATTTTAAAATTACGTAAAAAGGTATCTTATGGCGTGTAATTGATAGCCGACTAGACCCTCTGACTTTAGCGATGACAACGTTTATGGACGCTCCCCGGAAGACTGCTAATTGGAAGGCAGCATCGTGGCGTATTCTATGCTTCGTGGCACAAGGGCATCAACCTTTTCGCCTTCACAGTTTTCTACAGGCACCGGATCGGCCCGCCGCACTACACTGCTGAAGCACACTGCACTGATTCAGAACCAACTGCTGTTGTGGAGACTTTTCGCGCCTGCTGTCGTGGGCGTATTCCATACAGCAGAGTTCACGACCGAACGGAACTTGTGGCCGGCTGTAAAATCGTAATGCGTTTTCTTTGGCTGGGGCTGGATGTGGATTTCTTGGTTCAAGGGTTGTTCAACTATAAGGTTCATTCCGTAGGGAAGAAAATGTGGATGTCGTATGCGTTTAATAATTCCAGATTCAATTTTCCAATGACAGCATCCGAGCATTTGATGCCATATGGTCTGTGAAAATCTTGACAATGGCGATGGAAAACTGGAAAACGAAAAACCACTAGATTTTCTCATTTCTTGAACTGGCAGCGTCCTCCTATATCATAATCTTACGGCATTTTCATACTAGAGCCCTGGAAGTCAAGAGCCCCTGAAGTCTCGCTCCCGATCTTTTAAATTTCTGAAAATTGCTATACCACTTAACTGGAATAGAGAAGAGAAGCTCACATAAGGACGCTAGTGATATCAATTTAGAGGCCCTCGCAGTGCAGTGAGTAGGAAAATCAGTTCCTCTGTTTTCACATTTTCTCTGCTACAAGGTCATTTGTTCTTAAACATTCGTGTTGCGGTAAGTTGATTAGCTACTAAAATTATAAAATTGGTTTGTTAAATACTTTGGAATAGTTAGATTGATTTTAAATTCGTTGGCTTGGAATTATTTTTAAGCGTAGCATGATGTATTGATGTTGGTTGTTGGCAGACATTATTCTTTTCGTCACCGGTGCCAGTGCTGGTGCCGGTGACTTGCAGGATGTACTGCTAGGACCGGAAATATTGCGACTCACGGCTGTATATGGGTTATGATTGACTATAGTCACCCGCGACCCTGAAATATTGCATACTATGAGCCATCCTAGTAGTACTATTGTATGTGCTTAGTAATCTGAAATTAGAATTTTATGTCATGGTTTTTATTTAATTGTTGCGATGCAGTGCAAGAGTCACTAGGCAAAGAGAAAAAGTATACGAGTGAGCGGGAAAATTAAGGACAGACGAGTTGCAGGCAGTGTTTTCAAATTGTATTAGGATATAATAAGGTATCATTACTGTGTTTACAATAGCAAAAGCATTAAACTTTTAGCTCAACAGTAATAGTAATTTTAAAAGTAAGAAGAACAAAAATTGTGCCCTAAATTTTAACAAAAAAATTAAATTGTAAAATACTAGTGAACATAAACAGTCAGTGGACATACACTAGATCTAAATGATCAGCATTTAGATTTAAATGCCTGAACATATTTAAATCTAAATGCTAAGCAATTAGAACTAAACCTCGGGCGTTTACATATAAATGCTCAGCTGGTCTCATAGAATTTGAACGCGGTTATTTCAAATTTTTAAATCGAAATAGTGGTAGTGATTAGTGATAGCCGTAAACTGACCATAATCAATATTTATAATTTAATAATAATTTTTAAAAGAAAGTAGCTTGTCATAAGCAAAACATATGTCCGTTTCAAACTTTTATTGTAAAGGATGTGCAAGGTGGATTTGAAAAACTGCACGGTGGAAATATGTAATTGAATACGCTCTTTTAATTGATGACGAGAAAAAGACTGAGCAGTAATTAGTAAACCTGAGCAATTCAATTTATTGCAGTTAAGCCAGTATTAGCTTATATGTAAGTTCAAGCTGGCTTACCATTATCATGAGCCCGTACGAGCTCATTTAAGCAAGTCTTGGCTTAAATGGAAATTCAATTACGTAAGCTAGAACGAGCTCAAGCTCAAATCACTGACTGACTTAATATCTTATACTGATTACTAGATGTAAAATTGTAGGTTGTGTATTGTGTAGTCAGTGGTAGCTCATTGATTGATTGTGTATGTGCTTTATACATATTGTAAACGGACATGTCCTACCCGAACTAATCTTACCCGGACTTTTTCTACCCACGATAAAAACCTAGTACTATTCCCATCCATGACCACATCAAAATTATTGCTCATTGCTCATCATTATATTTTACGAATGATGGCGGCGATTGTTTTTAATTATCTGAATCGTAAACGCTACAACTGAAAATGAAAGTGACATGTGACGAAGAATGTCAAAAATAATACATTAAGAACAATGTATTCTTAGCATGTCTTATTTTTGGTCGTGGGTAGAAAAATTCCAGGTACTGAAAGTCCTACAACCATGCAATTTACAACGAACTGAGCGAACGTCGATGGACAAAATAATAAATGCGAAATTGCCAACAATATAACAATTCTGTATGATACTTGCAAGTAAAAACTGGTTTGATTAAAATGACACATCTCTGGATGAAATCATCAATTAGCTAATCAAAATTTAAGACTAGACTTGAGGAGTAAGATCTTCCAAATATCAGAAGGGCAACCGGTTGCCCATCGTCAGTCTCCCTTTGTTATTCACCGAATTTAAATGGACTAGATCTCCATCCGTAATAAATAAGCTAAGAACGAAATAGTAAATGCTCTATGTAAGTACATTCGACAACCGAAAGTGAGGTCTGGCAAGGATAAATTTTGCATGCAAGTAAACGGCAGCTTCATTCTTGCCAGACCTCACTTTTGGTTGCCGCGTCAATAGCTTCGAAACTTTGCCTTCTCAGATCTCCCGAATTCCAACCCAGATCTCAGATTTTCAACTGAATCTGAGAAAACGAGATTTTCTCGTCCCAATGCCGCAAAATTTATTCGCCGTCAGCGAGATTTCTGATTGGTCCGATCATTTGAAGTCGCGCAGGCGCAAATACGGATTTCAAAGTAATTAGATCTAAACGCTCAGCATTTAGATCTAATTCATTTGACAATGAACATTAAGATTTAAACGCCCAGTATTTAGTTTTAATTGCTCAGCATTTAGATTTGAATATATTTCGTGCATTTAAATCTAAATGCTGATCATTTAGATCTAGTGTATGTCCACTGACTGATAAAGCGTCAAAGAAAAAATTGGTGTTTTGTAGTCAGGCTGAGCCTGATCCAACATGAAATATACTTAAATACGTAATGAATGATTATTAATAACGTCAATTCTGCTGTGCACTTTACAGGCATACATAAGGAAGACAATTTGGTGGTGGACTGGATCAATGATGGAAAACACTAGAAAAAGAAAAAATCCAGACGGAGCAGGACGTGAAGCTAGCCATAAAATCAAGAGCGGGTCGAAGACGTCTACAGCTGTTCCCGCGATTGGGATTGATCTCGGCACCACCTACTCCTGCGTCGCCGTCCTTTGCGGGGGTAAAGTGAAGGTCATGAGGGACTATCTCTACAATGAACCGACAGTCCCGAGTATCGTTCATTTTCCTGTCAAGGGGAATCCTTTGGTGGGAAGAGCCGCGCAAAACATGTTCCACAAAGATCTGAAGACGAAAGTGTTCGATGCCAAGAGATTAATCGGGAGGAATTTTAGTGATAAGGAAGTTCAGGAAGACAAGAAGCTGTGGCCGTTCACGGTCATTCCGGGCGAAGGTGATACGATCCTGATTCAACTAGAAAACGAGGGTGTCCGTCCGGAAGTCATCTCTAGTCATGTCCTTAGCCACTTGAAACAAATCGCCGAGACTCGTCTAAATCTGCGAGGGCAAATTAAAAATGCCGTCATTACTGTCCCCGCCTATTTTAACGATGCGCAGAGACAAGCGACGATGGACGCGGGTGAGATCGCGGGTTTAAATGTTCTCAGAATCGTCAACGAGCCGACAGCAGCTGCAATGGCTTACGATCTGGACAACGACTACAAAGGGGAGCGGAATGTGTTGATATTTGATTTGGGGGGCGGGACTTTTGACATCTCTGTTCTCCGGATCAAAAAGGGCGACATCAGAGTGATGGCGGTGGGGGGAGACACTCACTTGGGCGGCGAGGACTTTACCACCGAACTCGTCAAATTCTGTCTCCTGAAATTCAACGAAAAGCATAAGGTCGACTTACTGCAAAATGTGGGGCGTGAGAAGAGCATTTTCATTCTTCACCGAATTCGGGAGCAGTGCGAGAAGATGAAGCGAATTCTTTCCTTCGGCTTGCATACTGTGACTGTCATGGTCGATAGCATCACAGCTAAACACGACCTTGAAGTTGAGATTTCCCGGAATGAGTTTGAGAAGCTATGCTTCACGAGATTCGAAACGTGTATCAAGAAAGTGAAAAAAACACTGGATGATGCGGGACTGGAGAAAAGTAAAGTGGATGAGGTGGTTATGGTGGGAGGCTCGGCGAGAATCCCCAAAGTTCGGAAGATGCTGTCGACTTTCTTCGGCGGAAAGGAGTTGAAGTTCGATCAGAATGAGGATGAAGTGGTTGCTTGTGGGGCGGCTCGTTTGGCTTCGCTCCTGAATAATGTGACGGGGGCGGTGGGTGATGCTTTTAAGATTAGCGATGTCATCCCGAAATCTCTTGGAGTAGATGCAATGCAAAATGGTGTGTTGGAGCAAATGACGACCATTATTCCGAAAAACACAAAAGTTCCGTGCGCCAAAACAAGGAGATACTATACAATATTCGATAATCAAACCGAAATTAGATTTTCAGTTTATGAAGGTGAAGATCCCGTTGCGACGAACAATCGTTTACTTGGCGAGTTTATTCTTAAAGGTTTCCCAGCTCGTCCGGCAGGAAAGGAGAAAGCAGACGTGACGATGAAATTTGATTTGAACGGAATTCTGACTGTGACCGCTGTCGGGGTAAATTTTGCGATTAAAGAGAGCATTACGATTGACCCTCGCAAGGGCAGCATGAAGCAGGCTGAGAAGGAGAAATTAAAAACCTCATTTGCAGTATGTTCCATCTTGCTTTTTACCAATGCATTTTAAATATTTTACGAGAGCAAAATTCCTTCAGTCATAATTTTATCCCCGTTTCAAGCAACTTATTTTAATTGAGGATGACAAGCACCTAACTAATTAGTCGAATCTTTTATCTTTATCCTTACAGAAGAACGAAAAAGTTGTGGATTCGTATTTTTTAGAAAAGTCGGATGATGATAACCAGGCGGACGATGATGATGACTTCTAACTCTGTCACATCACTGAGGTTTTTGTAACGTTTTGAAGGGACTGGAGCATTATTGAATCTCGATTAAGTTTAAATTTCAATTATTCTGTACCTAATATTTTTTTAAAGCCTGAAATTATTCATTTTGAAAATTCATTAATTTTAGATACTGCCTGTTGTGTACGACACATTATGTGTGTACTATAACTAATCGTTTTACTTCCTATTTTAGACCACGGGTCTGGCACCTGGTAAATCAGATTTTGAATAGTAAACGGATCTGTAATACTGTAAACTGTAATAGTAATTATACAAATCTATAATTTTACAAGGTACCAGGCTTATCCATGAGTTATTTATAAGGGTTTCAACTCCACGGTTACGTTTTACATTACCATATTTGAGCCACAAGTAAATTTTAATTTAGCCTAACCTTTAAGCGTTCGTCATTCAACCAAATTCCTGTCGCATTAAATTCAATATTTTGCTTGAGTTTTTAAGAAGTTGATATTGGCCATGACCATGACCATTACACAGCTAATGTTATTTGCATTTTATTTTTTTGTGACGCTGTTGTGGTTATTTTAATTAAATAGGTACGCCTTAGTTGAAATATAGTCTAATTTTAAGTTCAGTGCGAGTCAGTTTCAAATAGTAGGTTATTTATATTAGATTCATTTTGTCAAGAAAAATTTATTTGCTGTGTTACAATAAATTTTCATGTGTTAATTTGTAGGTTCACATTTGTTTTGCATATGCACCATATCCACTTGATTCTTTAATAACTGTAACTTGAAATTGCATTTAGTACACGGGTCTGTAATAATACACGGGTCTAGGAGATCGGAATTTGAATAGTACTTACACCTAGTGTACTATTATAGGAAATACGGTATTTTGTAGTATGCAGCAAATAACACAGCGTTTTTAAGCCTTGAGCTACTTATCATAATAATAATCCCTAATATCTAAGCATAATTTCTAATATAATCGGATTATTGCTGCCTTTTAATTTTACTTGCCATTTTTATTTTTTGAATAAATAAATAAACCACTGACAATGAACTATACCCTACTTGTACAGTCGCGCGTGTAATTTTGAATTTAAAATATTTGTCTTTGTCTCGCTCAAGCTCCCTTAGTTTTTGTTTTTATCGAATTTTCATATTCGAAATCCATGACTACCTGATAAGTAATTTCTTATATAGGTACTTAAGTTTAGCTGACAAAATGCCAGTGGATTGACAAAGGTGAGTGTTTCCATTTACTTAATGCTTTTTCAAAAACTCCTCGGCACCAAACCTGCTTGCTTAATTTAATGCATTTATTTGAGTGATGCATACCATGTTGTTTTTAATATTAAAATTGTAAGCAGACAGGACCAATCCCAATAACCCAATATAATAAAAATAAATATAAGAACACATCAGAAATAGTAATGCTATTTAATCTAAGTATCTCAAGTCCCGGAGGTCACAGTCCTATGGTATTTTTTCTAAACCATTAAAAATTGATAGAACTTTTTAAACAAATTTGTCTTGAATTTACACCCGTTATTTATACAGTCCACTGATATTCTAAAATCTCCACAAAGTCTGTCATATCCTTCAACTTTTTTTAATTGTAAACACAATTAGGTAGACAAGTTTTAAGACCAACGGGATTTTGTAGACACCTTCGCAATTTTATAGTTCAATTTTAAACAGACTGATGATACCGTGTGAGGATATTTCGTAATATTTACTTAATACAAATTGGTACATTATGTTGATTATACAGTCGTAATAGCAGTTCCATCCATGAGCCTATAAAAATGAAATTCAGTGCTTTTCACTGCCCTAAAAAAATACCATTACCATTAGGACCTCTACATATTCTTCATGACTACATATTTACATTGTGTGAGTATCGAGATCTGTTTTTGACAGCTGCCTTTAAGTCTATAACAATTGAAATGGAATTAAAAGTCTTCTCTGTTTATTTTGATTTCGTATCTGTCAGTCAGGGCAGTGTACAGAACAGGAATACAATTTACTATAAATACTTTTTACTGTACTTTTAGGTAGGTACCACCTGGTTGTAGGACAAAGTCTCCCCGGACATTTTACCCCCCCCCCCCCCAGTGCTAAAATGCAACAGCTGGTATGTGGTATTTCATTATTGTGTAAAGGTGCAGGAAAATGACCGGGGGGAAAATGTCCGGGGGTAAAATGTCCGGGGAGACTTTGCCCAGGGAGACTTTGTCCGATTACCGTACCACCTACTTACACAGACTTTTTGCTTGAGGGTAATGAGAAGCAAAATAAAAAAACAAAACGTACGGGATTGTGAAGAGTTTACACAGTGTTTAATGAATTATCATTGACTGATATGGAATGCGTAATACGTAGGTGGTTGAATCATAAATCTTGGACAATTCAATCAACAAACAATCTCAAACCAAAGTTGACTGTTTATGGTAATGCTAAAGTTAATTTGAATGTAATTTTAATTTTAATACAACAAACATACAATTGATTAATGCAAATAATTATGCCCATTGCTACAACTTAATTTAACGCCAAATTCAAACTCCAAGTACAAAGTTAACAAAAAACTTATTTACGCAGTCATGAGGTTTTACAGTGTTTCTAATTAATCGCAAAAATTCTCATCATGTCTGGTATGTTATGTCGGGGGTACATCTCTACATGCGCTAATTCAATTGTAAACTAAATACCTTCAGCATTGATTTGAGGCGCGACTGAGGGACATCACGGATTTTCGAAGTTTGAGCGCTCACCGCTTTCCTCGTCCACTGTGCACATGGAGTCTGTATTTTTCACAAATGTTTTCCAGCTGTCCTCTATTTTCATTTTCCTTGTTTTGAAATATTTTAATAGTTTGACTTTGGCGGTTTCTACTTGATGAGGAAGAAGATATTTGGTTACGATCTGGACTTCGTCCTGGGCTCTCACATCTACTTCTGAAGGAGGACCTTGAGATTTCAACTGAAAATCGAGGAGACCTTCGGAAGACATGTAAATCTGAATTGCTATTTCCCCCTGATCATCCTGATTGACCCTCGTCAACGTGGCCACCTCATGTCGTTCAACACCTTTCTGAAGAATGCAAAGTTGATCCTTCCCCCTTAACTTTACATCCAGTACCATCCGGGTCTTCTTCGTTTGGTTAAAAAATACCGAATCTTTGCAAAATTTGTAAACGGAGTCAGCTCCGATACTCCCGCCTTTCTTTATTTTCCCAACGACATTGCAATTGCTAGCATTTATTTTCACTCTCTTCATTAGGTCACATCTCGGATTATTGTACAAATGAGCTCCAAGTAGAATCCTGCACTCATCCACATTCTTGACCAGGATTTCACAATTTCTGAAAACAGAGTCGGGACTATCCTTAAGCTCGCTAAGAGCGGTCGTGAGGAGGCGCTGAGTCTGACTTGAGGGGTCTTGACACAATGGCGACATTTGCATAATTCTTGCAGAGGTTGGAAAGTGACTTATTGCGTGTAAATTTCGAATTATTTTTTCTTTCAAGAGTGCCGTTGGTGTGCTTTCGCTCGTTAAAGTAAAAGACATCCCGTTTAAAGAATGGCCCTGCCCCGATCTCTGAATACAGATCTGTATTATTTCCGACCCGTCATGTAGAATTAGCATGTGATAGTAACTGGAGTTGGAGGCATTTGCAAGCACTGTTTCTGCAACTGTCGCAGCCAGTTTTGAGTTAAGAAGGACAGAGGATTGGAAACCAGCGAGAGACAGCGAAGTTTTCACCATATGCTTCACCGTCGTGGAGAAGAGCGAACACATTGCGAAGGCGGCGGAATTCAAATGAGTGTTTAGTTCTGTTTCAATCTGTCGTTTGATTTTGAAGAGGAATATGGCGAGGATCTCCTCTACTTCCAAAGTTTCTTCTTTTTTATTCATCTTCACCGTGTTTCTCAGTTTCGTACACCGACGAAGCATCTCGTACACATTGAAGAAACTATCGCTGCTGGTTTGCTCTGTATTCAGAGCTTTAGATCCAATCAAAGTCGTATCTCCCGCTCGAAAAAGAATAAAAGGTGGCCAATGATCCTTAAAGACGGGAGAATTCCATTCTGACTTTAAATCCTGTCTCTGCGTAGAGTCCAGGGTGAACACGGCTGCTTGGAGACTGGAGGGAGTGAGATGGAAGACGAGGGAGGACGATGCCTCATCTTCAGCTCTTAAGCACAGCTCCAATTTTCGAAACTCTTTCGAAAAATCTTCGAGGCTTATTTTCATTTGTAGGGTTTCTTTCGATCGGATGTCTGGAAAAATGTCTTGGTTGAGTGAATCAACTTCGGACATAAAAGTTTGTTTCCACGCGTTAACGTTTAAATTCTTTTCTTTGGCCCCCTTCTCGTACCACTTCAAAACGAAGGCTCGGGCCGAGCGTACAAAATCATTGAAGGAATCCGAGGCGGGATATTTGGACAGAAGTTCCTTGTATATCATCTTCCCATCCTCGGTGAGCATCTTCCGGACTTTGATTTTTTCCATAATTCTATTTTGGTTCTGAACAGTGAAATAGTTTCGCCTGTTTTCCAAACGATCATTGACAAGCCGAAGATAATCTTCTCGTTGGCGCTTTTCGAATCGTGACAGAATAGTTTCTGAGGTCAAAATTGAGTACGCATGTTGGTGGAGTCCTTGGATTTTGAAATCTGTAAAGATCTGCTGACTCGTTTGGCACCTCATGTAATTGCTATATTTCTCCCCTGCCATTTTTGCTACAAGCTGAACACACTCCTCGTCCATTAAAAAGAATGTAGTATAGCCCTTGGCAGAGTGTTTTGGAGGCGAGGGACACTGACCTGTTGAAGAAGAGCACTCCCCCTCGAGCGTATTGGTGATCTGTTCTAATTGTTTTAAAATTCCTTCCATAGTTCCAAAATCCAGGTTGTTTGCTGGAACCCTTTCAAAAAACTGTGTGTTCTGAAAAAACTCCAGCAGGTTTTCGTTATACAATTTTTCCTCTTTGGGGTTGAGTTGTTCTGTCGCAGTAAAACTGTAATACGAGATGCGCGGAGATTTCCGGTCGTAGTCCTCACGAGAGATTGCTATACTGCGTGAAGAGTGTTGAGACGCTTCATTTTCCATTTTCCGTTTCCGAATACGATCCGACCGAACTTGTAGCAGAGGAGTGGGTCCAACGTCCACATATCCCGAGTGGTGCTTCAATACGAATACATATGGTCTATTCCAAGTGTTACTCACTTCCAGAGGCGATGTTGTAAAAATGGATCTATCCACATCCCAATAGCAACGATTCCGACGGTCCTCCTGAAATAATGGGTAAACGAGTAAATTTTCAAGGCCCAAAAATCGAAGACACTGTAAACTTATGCAAGTAATTTTTTAAAAAACCATAAAGAATAGTATTACGTGTTTATCGATTGTTTTTACTGCCATACGTATACCAGTTATATCTTAATTATGTAGCATATGACATATATCATAAAATTGCATGCAACCATTAATTCTTTTATTCATTTTCACTTCAGGAATCACTAACATGGGACATTTCCCAACTGTAAAATCCGAAATGAAGCAAACGCTATCAGAATGTGTGCTACGTGGTGGGGTCATTACAACGTATATAATCATATCGGTGCAAATTGCGTTCTGGCGCCAAAAACAAATTTTCAAAATTGGTCGAAATGAAAAAATGAAAAAATCATGAGAAATTTAATTGGAATTTTATCCTACCCAATGGGTAAAACCCCGCTTACCACTTTTTTATTTTTCTGATTTTTTTTCGGAAACTATAAGTCTTGTGTTATTTGATTACGAATAAGTCTAACATTAGCAAGGGATCATATCTTTAACATTTCATGCCATCTGTATCGAAGCAGACACGTTGACCCTATCTGTGAGGTCATTTATGGACGACCCCCAATTTATTAAATTTTATTGCACAACATTGAGAAACAATTTTGTTGCACTGCCTGCAGTGAGGTACACGTGAAACGGTCTTGCGTTTTTCTTAGGGTGAAATCATAATTATTTGAGGCGTTTTTAAGTTATAAAAATAATCTTTTATTTAATCATCCTGCCGGAAATTTTTTTTTATTCCGGCGGTACAAGATAATGACCAATTTGAATAACATGTAGGCTTTCACTCTTGTTGAATAGCAGTAGTTGGGTAGAGTAATACATATTGTCGGGATACAAAGTCGAGATACCTGGGCAATGTGTCCAAACCCTGCCGTTTCTATTTGATTGCATGGATATGAAACTCTTTGGACACCTTGCGCAGCTATCTCGACTTTGTATCCAGACAATACATCATAGTATTGCCGTCTAACAATTTTGAATCAATTTTATTCGAAAAAACCAAAAGGTATAAAATAAAGAAATTGCTTTGAATTAACTAAGTGTAGATTGAAAACTGAACATCGCGAATTTTTGGCATAAAATTATCATTCTTTCGTCGTACGTAATTAACGGTCACCGACGGTTCTGCCTTACGTTGTACTTGCGCATGCAGTTATCGTTTTAGGATCGTTATTTCATTGCGAAACTGAACCGCTGCCAAAGTGGCCATTGATTCGTTATCTTACGCAACCACGTAACGTTGTAGATACCGTTTAACGTTAATTTCTAACGAATACGAAACGGTTCCCAAACGGTGATTATTTATTGGGATAAATTTGATCTTCAGATAATGGCATTTAGTAAGCTCAAATCGAAAAAAGTAAAGAGTCAAAATATTTTTTAAATATGCTTTTCTATCTGTTAAGTGTAATAAAATAACACTTGGCGCGAAAATACAAAATTTTGAAACTTTGATATTTTTTTAGTCTAACTTCTAACAATTTTTCAAAATCCCGCAAAAAACCCTAATATTGTTGTGTTGCCTATGAAAATAAAAAGTTTTGTCCAAATCGGTACACATTTGTGGACGCTACGGATGGGGGAACTATCGCTCAGAATGTACTTTTAAGCCCATTTACCCCTGATGGGGGAATATGTGAAACTTCATATTTAGCTTTTCAGTATAGCTGGGGCTAAAGTATCATTAAAAAAATAAAAAACCAAAATAACTCGACATCGAGTAAAGTTCATTCCAGTCAACAGAATACTAGTTCTTAAATTGATGTTTTAAATTTTTCAAAATCAAGTCGAAAAACTTTAACGATTGCAGCTCTGAATTTGAGGTAAGGTAATTGGCTTCTTTTATTCATTGCAGCTAAAATACCACATTATTTATATACATTTACAATGAGTGTTTGTTCAAAAGTTTAAATTTATTAGTTGCAACTTGTTGTAGCAAGTTAACTTGAATCTTAATAACGAAAAAATCGCTTTAATGCTTCTGCTTATACAAAAGTAATGCTCCAAATAAATCCCGGGTCTCCAATAGATCCCGGGCCTCTAATAGATCCCGGGTCAAAAGCCAAGTTTGACGTATATCCCTCCCCGGGATGTGCTTGGGTCTTTAAGGGCAGATCCCGGGTCTCCATTAGATCCCGGGCCTAAGGCAAAGTTTCGCGTATATCCCCCCGGGATCTATTGGGAGCTTTAAATAACATTAATTGGAGCAACGCAGGGTTCAATGCGGTGTTTTGCAGCAGCGGTATTATGTATAACTGCAATTTGTTCTGCTTTCATATTTAGATAGGGTCAACTTAGCTAAACTTATTTAGGTTGACGGTCATATAAGTAGACCTCTAAATTGTAAAAATGTGTTTTGCTGACAGCTGTCTAACACGTAGTCGCACTCGGGTGGAGTAAATTGCTTATTGAACTCCGTCATTTAAGTTCTTTTGTCCATTTTAGACTTTATTAAATTAGAGGTCGTCCATAAATGACCTCACAGATAGGGTCAACGTGTCTGCTTCGATACAGATGGCATGAAATGTTAAAGATATAGCCAGTTACGCAATTTTTAAGCTGATCACAGCGTCATAGAGTCCCAAAAATGAAACTATTTGGGTGACATCATTTATGGACGACCCCTTGCTAATTTTAGACTTATTAGTATTCAAATCACACAAGACTTATATTTTCCGAAAAAAAATCAGAAAATTAAAAACGTGGTAAACCTAAACCAATTCTCGTAGAAATTGTACTGATTTTGGTTTGAGTCAATCAGAAAAGAAACAGTTATGAAATATTACACTACTCACATAATTCTATACTTCGAGCTATTGACTAAATGTTGAATGTCATTGTGGTTCGGGTAATGCAGAACTATGCTTACATTGGCACAGTAATCAGTAAAAAAAATATAGGTTTTTGAATTTCACATTAAAAAAAACGGTTCAAAAATTAAAGGTGATCACTTTACTGCTGCTAGGTACACGCGCATAAAACTACGAAACTAAAAAAGTAGTCCAATAGCAAGTATTGTTTTAGAAGAATAAAATAATTAAAACTGGTTTGCATATGAAATATTTATGACCAAAGAACGATCCTCGTCCTTTGCCGTGCAGCCGTGTACAAACAGAAGACGCTACACGTTACGTGTTGTGAAGGAAAATGAATTGAATTCTTACCATCAGATTGAGTTCTTCTAAATTTTCAGTGTAAAACACAACATCGGAAGCAAGAATACAGAAGTCGACGAGCTTTGTGTAGATTTCAGAACTGCAACTTTGGCCACAAACGATGTCCATGAGGAAGATAAGCCGTCTCTTTCCAATTTCATCTACACAAAGAACGCTGCAGATAATTCCAGAACTTTCCAGAGTCCTCTTCGATAGGGTTAAGACTTCCCAGTGCCTAACCAACGCATCATTTTGAACGGATTCGAATAAGCGGGATTTCCCCGAGTTTCTGTCACCCACAATACTCAATAGACTTATGCCATACTTCCCGGTGTAATTATTTTCGGAACAAAGGTGCAGCAGATTTTGACTGACGGATTCGTTAACCTTGAGTTTCCCGTCCCTCGCCTCTACAATAAGCCCATTGCGTTTCTTAGATTGGTTCGCATATTTTACAAGTTTCTTCCGTATCTTCAAAATGATGTCGAGCAACTTTTTTCGACGTTCTTTCAGAGTGAGAGCGTCCGTCCGTCCCATGAAGTCAATATTGTCTAGTTTGACGGAATATATATCAGTGAGATATTTCAATTCCCGATTCTTGTCCTTTGTAATCCCTCCGCTTTTTACGTTCGACTGCAGCTGAGCCTTCAGCTCTAAAATTTTTATTTCCAAATCCTCCATTTGAATTTGAATCTCATCTACAAATTAAAAATATAGCTATTCTGAATACTTAGCATTCATACAGCCTCTAGTTGTTCATTGCTCATAAAACCCTTTACTGTCGGAGCAACACCTGCCGCAATTAGAAAGGACTGGATCTGCAAGGGTGCACCTGGGTTTCTAAAAGAGTGTCTCTGGGTTTGCAAGTAATAAAGGAGTTTGGTTTTAGAGTCCACCCCTGTCCCCATGCAACTTGCAAACTTGAGCCCTATTTATGACCCTAAGGGATAGAGTAGCACATCATGACTGATCGGGATATGGGATAACTATTTTACCTGGACAAGAAGCATCTTCTTCATGCTTCCCTGCCGTTAAGGCGTCCAGATCCTTGGTTTGTGACTCAAAGTGGGCTAACCAGTCAAGTTGAACCGCTGGCTGCGTTGATTCTCCAGGTATTGGATTTTCCGAGTCCATAAGATCAGAATTGGCTGAACTGACACGGATCGGTTGTCGATTGTTTTGCCTTTGCATGTCCAATAATAAAGTTATGGTTCCACCTGCCTGTCATAATTAATGCGTTATAAACAGAATGGCTATTAGCTGTTATTTTAATGGACTGATTTAATAGTTACAATATATTGAATATATATGAAATTCAGCCTCCGCTCAAGTGATTCTACGAGTCTACGAGCTTTGCAATTAAATACTGATTACGTTTTTGTGGCGGAGAAAGAAATAGACGATGAAGCCTTATTTAAGTTGAAAGTCTGACTAGTGAGCAGTTTACTTACCGTGCCGAGTGTGAAGGAAGAACTCAAGATGTCAAGAAGACCGAGGACAGATATTTACGATTACGAATTCACCTCAGCGGCCACCGTGAATGAGATTTTTGAAAATTCAGACAAACTTTAAGTACTTGGGAATTAAGCAACTAAATATCAACTTACTACCAAGTATTCAGTCGAATGTAGTGATACTGTAATCAGTCAGGAGTTAAGCTGTATTTTAACTGCTCGGGGCGGTTAATCTACCCCTCAGTGTAGGATGTTAATTTACTGCTCCGAGCAGTTTATTTACCGCTCAGAGCTGTAGATTTACTGCTTAAGTCGAATATGTAATTGGATTTCCTTTGATCAGTGATTGTCAGATCGGGGGGTGATGACCAACTTGACATTAGTAAGTAATGATTAATTTATCTTTAGTACCTGATGGCCCAAAATCGGTTAGAAATGCGCATAGAAAGTTCAAAACAGAGCAATATGCAGATATATAGTTTTAACCGAGAAATCTAATCGTATTTTGAATTTTCAATCAAATCAACATTGAACTTCAATCCTAACGTTGCGTGAGATTAGTTAGGTAATAGTTTTCCAAGCCGACGACGGGAGGAAAAAAGACTTATTAGGGATGTGGTACCGGCGCCCACAAAATCCTCAGCCCTCCCAATGACAAAATTTAAAAACGTAAAAACCACTAGGAGTAGACAGAATTATAAGGCTAAACAATTATCTGGAAATTATGTTTTTCCAACTAAACGCAGAAGTACAGTCAGATTGATTTTTTGTCAATGATAATGACATTATTTGGACAAATATAATAATATACAATTTGTGATCCAAAATTTGTTAACTCGCGTCCGCTCAAGAACATTTGTCTCCATTATGCTTTCCATCCATATGTTGGGTTTCATCAATAGCTCATACCTACTTAACTTCAATAAGCCGCGCCCCTTTTCGATTATTCGTGGCCCATTTAGTAAAATACACCAAACTCATCTGCCAATTCCAAAAAATTTAATTTCTTGAAAGCATATTTATCATAATATATTTGTCATATTATATTTGTCATAAAGATTGAGTTCAAACTGAATTAAATTTATTATTATCAATAATTGTAAACAGCATAAATTATATGGAAAACAAAGTAGGAAAATTTAGATTTTTTCAACTCGAATCCATTTTGACACTTAGAAGAGCTTCAGTTTTATTTTCAAAAATGTATCTTAATAAAAAACCAACTTTGATTCCAGTTTATATTTCTGTTACACTAACAATAACTGTACTGACGAACACAAGTGAATATAATAACTTAAAGTAAATTATCACTGATTAATGGGGCCTGAGCTGTCAAAGTTGGGTATGAGTTAGTATATTGGGGTGTAAGTTTTGGGAGAAAACCCCAACCTTAAACTTGAAATTCGATTTTACGCCGCTCGTCGCCACAACTATAGTTCAGAATGTGCACTGTTTTTCCACGTCCCATGCGTTTTGCCAGTTGATTTTTCGGGATTGCTACTGTTGACTGTGGATTCAAGCTGGCCATCACTTAATAAAGATGAGTTGGCCATCTTTTACTAGAGTAACTAATACTGGCTATCACTTATCGAAGAACAGCTATAACCATTACTGCAGTTACATTAGTTGCCTTGCTATATGAAATTTATTTATTTTAATTCTCTGTAACTCCTGAATTCAAGTTTCAAACTCTTAGTTATTGTGTCAATTTGGAAAACCGAATCTACTCTTTCAGAAAATCATCAATTTAGGGCGGTCGGTCTGCGACTGCGCCAGTCACATTACATAGTCGTGAGCGCCATTTCAAATTAGGATGTAAATCTACAGCTCGGCGCCTTTGGTATTTGCCAAAGCAGTTAATCTACACCCCGGAGATGTAAATTAACTGCTGGGAGCAGTTGATTTACTCCTTAGGACTAGGATATAGATTAACTGCTCGGAGCAGTTAATATACAGCTTAACTCCTGACTGGTAATAGTTAGTTGCACAGAGCACAGAATAAGAAAGCAGAGTTACTAATAGATGTTAAAATGAAATCTTGCCGCCGGTTCGGCTACGGAATATTTAGACCACGGAAGTGTAGGGAGCACCAGTAGACGTAGACGGGATTCTATGTCCTAACTACACTTCTACAGCCCTGGGCCCTGGATGTAATAAATCGAAACACATAATAATACTGATTAATGAAATCTGTTTGTTTTAAATAAATGCATGAGTTTGATTGAGTTGCAGACCACTAGTTTCAAAATTGGTACGTACGAGCGGATACTGAAATTTCTGAAAGCATGAAATACGAGTGTTACGCATAATAGAATATGTTATACAATCCATAAAATTTGCAAATAATAATTGAAATGTTTAAGAATTACAAAGGATAATTAAAGGTTTCATTGATTTTCCATTAGAGAAGCCATTTTTAGGGACATTATAATATTATAGTAAGCCGTTCTATGTCAGAAAAGGGGTTCGTCAAGGCGGCATACTCTCTCCGTATTTTTTTGCAGTGTATATGGACTCACTGTCCGTGTCACTTAATGCAACGAACCTTAATTAGCTGTATGCTGTATGGTAGGCGATGTGTGTGTGAATAACATTATTTACGCAGATGATGTCTGCTTGACTGCTTATTATCAACTTCTGTGCACTTGCTCAAGACTCAACTGCCTCCTGAAGATCTGTGAAGAGTTTGGAGATTCCCATCATCTATCGTTTCATCCATTAAAAACTCATAGTAGTAGAGTGCGTAAATGTGATCGGGTTCATTTTTAGATGCTGAGCATCTATTAGGAATGGCTCTGTCCGTCTGTCTGTCTGTCGATATTTTTTTTGTCGTGCTCCACAGGTCACAGTTTTCAACCTAAATTGTTCGAATAAATTTTAAATGATAGTTAATAAGATGGAATAGAACCCTATTGTTTTTTGGATCAAACGGATTAACCAATTTTTCACAATTAACGATTTAATGGACCAAATTTTGAGAAATAAAATGAATGCCTGGAAAAACCAGTGTCTGGCGACTTTACATGCATTTCAATACTTGCCGCTAAAGTTAAGTAGGTAGGTACATGCTCCGCACGTTCTATATTCTATATACCTGACATTCAGTGGATATTCAAACCATAGAAAACTTCCGATTAACATAGGATTTTACCAGTAGGAATGCAGGGATCGTCCATAAATTACGTCAAACAAACTTTACAATTTAAGGGACCCCCACAGTTATAAGTTCAAAAATTAGCTTAAAATATATCCTTAGCATAGAATTTAACTAGAATGCATGCAGGGATCGCCCATAAATTACGTCATACAAATTTTACCATATTAGGGATCCCCACTGTCATTAGTTCAGAAATTTAGTTGACATATATTCTCGACATAATATTACTATAATACATGCAGGGAGCGTCCACGAATTACGTCATACAAATTTTACCATTCTAAGAACCCTCACTGTCATTAGGTAAGAAATTGGGTTGACATATATCTTTGACATAGTATTTTACTAGTATGCTAGCATGGATCGTCCTTAAATGACGTCATACAAATCTTACCATTTTAGGGACCCCCACTGTCATTAGTTAATTGTTTCTTAGGATCTTCTGCAACAGACGTCACAAAAATATTATACGTTTATTGGAATCGCCCGTAAATGACATGAAAAAAATATCCCTCGTTTATTGGTATTGTCTGTAAATGACTTTACAAAAAATATCACAGGTTTATAAGGATCGTCCGTAAATGACGTCACAAACAATATTACTGGTTTATCATGATAGTCCGTGAATGACGTTACAAAAATAGCTCTTTTATTGGGACTTTCCGCAAATGACTTCAAAAAAAATCGTTTATTGGGATCATCCGTAAATGACGTCACAAAAAATTTCACTTGTTAATTGAGATCGTCCGTTAATAACGTCAAAGAAAATATCATTTGTTTATTGGGATCGTCCGTTGATGACGTCACGGAAAATATCACTTTTTTTATTAGGATCGTCCGTAAATCACGTCACAAAAAATATTACTGTTTTTTTGAGAGCATCCGTTAATGACGTTAAAAGCATCACTCGTTTATAGGAATCGTCCGTAGATGACAGCACAAAAAATATAACTGTATTTTTAGAATCATCCGTAAATGACGTAAAAACACATCACTCGTTTATTAGGGTAATCCCGTAATGACGTCACGTTAATTATGTATCAGGTAAATGTACCGTAAAGCTACAAATAGAAAATATAGGCCAGCCTCTAATAATGACCGGGTGTTTCGCCGCAAGCGCTAATGTTAATTTTTCCAGCTCAAACTTATTATATTTGATAGAAGCTGGGCGCTTCTATTTAGAACTTTACGGCATATCTTTGGGCCATCAATACCTAACTTACCCTATTGACCAGACATAAGAGAATTTTTACAAACCTAGCCAATCCACTCGAGCCTCTTCCACCAGATGCATCAAATTTCGTTTCTTACCCACTCGTAAGGGTGCATTTCGTACCAAGCCCACTCGCATTCGCACTAGGCGTATCCAGCTAACTAAACCCTGCAACAGCGTCTCTCGTACTGACGCAATTCTCAACAAGATCTTTCAAGTCGCTTGTACCCTGCCTAATGGTACCAGCAAAGTTTGTACCTAGCACACTTGTACCGACGTTCTAACTCGAACCTGTGCTGTTATAAAACTCACTTGTACCAGCCTCACTCAAATCCCGTCTATTTTCAAACGCAAAAATTGTAACTTAGCCTGATTTTACTGACACTAACTGCAAGGGTTTTATGCTAGCCTTCCTATATGTATAAACAAAGTTTTCCAATGATTGAAATAATTTGCTGTAAGCTCAGCATCTACTTCGGGCCCACGGTGGACAAATCCGGCGCGAAGCGCCGGATTTTTTTTTAACTTTGGAAATCTGTAACTTTTTACCCAGCCGACGCACAATGAAGAAGTTATCATTATACTTCTCTTTTAATCCTTTATGTACAAAAAAATACTCACAAGGGAATGGTTTCACATGGAACTCGTCGATTTCGAAGAGTTATGTCTACAAAAATCAGGCTACTTTTGAATAGTAGGGATCCAAAGTAACTCGACTGCATTTTGCGTTGTTCGGTCACAATAGCCCGCCAAAGTTTTAAAAAATTCAAATTTTAATATTTTGCCGCCCTAGTACATTTACAGTTCTTGTCCGATTTTAATAAAATTTTGTTTTTTCTGACCCTTAGGGCTTTTTCTGAAAAGTAATTTCAGGATTTTTCAAAATTCAAAATTTTTCATTTTTTCGAAAAAATTGGTCCATAAAATTAGGCCTCAAAGGTAATGTTGGCGGCAAAATATTAAAATTTGAATTTTCTAAAACTTTGGCGGGCTATTGTGACCGAACAACGCAAAATGCAGTCGAGTTACTTTGGATCCCTACTATTCAAAAGTAGCCTGATTTTTGTAGACATAACTCTTTGAAATCGACGAGTTCCATGTGAAACCATTCCCTTGTTAGTGTCGAAAATTAAAAGTTGCAAGAGATACAGGTCATTGTACGAAACAATTTCGAAAAGTCTTACGACGCCCCAAGTGCCCTTAATGTGATCAGTTAGTTTAAATACATTTAAAGGCAAAGGTAATGGAAAAGTAGGGTCTTTAATGTGATCGGCATAAAAAAACTCAAAAAAGTGTTCAAAACTTTCATAATTTTACATAGCCAGAGTTTTTGAGGAAAAAAGCTGAAATCACTAGTGATCGTAGCTGAGAATATAAGCTGTATGAATATAAGTTGCACATATTTTTAAAGGTGGTAGTATTTGAACAGCGGCCACTGATCACATTTAAGGGGTGATCACATTTACGCACCTTAGTGCTATACAATCTTTTCTGCCCTCGTGAATCAACCAACGGATATTTGAATACTCTGTAATCTTTCAGGGTGTCAAGCTGCAAGATGAGCTCAAGGTCAAATACTTAGGCTATGAGATTCAAAAAAAGTCGCCACATAATTGTGACAAACTGATTGATGCCGCCGAAATTGCAAAAAGAATGAGAGATATATACAATAGAGCTAATATGCTAAAATCAAGATTTAGCTCATGCAGCCTCCCAGTTAAAATCTACCTTTTCCGTACATACCTTTCAACAATCTACTGTTGCAGTTTATGGACGCCTTTGAAAGGAGAGAGGCGGGGGATAAATGTGGCGTATAATGATGCCTTCAGAATTATTTGTGGGTACAAAAGAGACTACAGTGCCACGCTAATGTTTGCTGAGAACGAAACCAACAACCTGGATGAGCTGGTGGTTCAATCCAAGCGTTCGCTGAAGAGCAGAATTGGCAACTCACGAAATGCAATTATCTGCACAATATATAACTCTGAAATAGTTCAACTCTCAGAACTTGGGCTAGGTCTACTTCCGGCATGAGAAGAAAGTCTCTTCCCCAATTTCCATAATCTACTTAAATAGACGTAGTAAATAGTTATAAGTAAGTAATTAGCTTTACTTGTGGACACAGTTCTTAACTGTACACCCATACCCTGTGCCTGTTAACCTCTGGACCTCTTGATGTGTCTGTCGAAAAGATCAATAAATAAAAATAAATTATAGGAACGCCAACGCAGCATCTCTATTTATATTTCGAGTGCAATACCACACTTTTATAGCTTGTCATTCCTATAGTAAATATTGCTTTACAAACTTATAAACTTTACTTATAAACTAGTATTAAAAAGTTGAAAGTAGTATTCCTAATATTACCATAGTACGCTATCAATTTTGATACCGATTCCCTACCCTACCGGACCGCTACTTTTATTTTATTACGACTTTTACTAGTGTATTTAAATGAGTAAGTTTAGTCCTAGTCTAGTCCTAGATATATTTAAATTCAATGGCTAAAGTTAACTTTCTAACTTTTTCCACCTCACAACAAAAACATTGAGTTCAGATTTGAATATTTTGGAGCGGGAAAACTTTGTCGGTTAAAATGTGTTTTATTATGTATCCGTCATCCGTATTCCGTATCCTCAATTTCCGTTAAATTCCTTGTCAAAGGAATTAAGGAATGAATAAACAGCAACCGACAACAACAAGTCCACAACCGACGATTTTTTGGCCAACCGCCTTCCTCACCTTAATACTATTAGTTTCTGATTTCTAGAACGATTGAAGAAATCATTTATTGGAATTTAATAAGTTTGGCTGGTGAGTATCTCGCTAGTTTGTTCTTCCCTTCGTACTTGTTGATCCTTTGTTGGGTTATAATAATTTTAACACTTGTGACTTGGTTAAAGTTCATCGTCAAACCTGTTATGTATGTGCTACAGCAAGAATTAATTAATAGTTCTATTTCTTTATCAAAACTCTGAATTAACATCGACGAGATTCGTGATCGTTTGGACATTAAAAATTGAGGTAAGCTCTCCTTAAGTAAAGTCCAAATCATACACAAGTGACATGTCAATGTGATTGTTTTTTAGCCTGTAAAGGTCGACGATTCCTGCTGGTTAAGCAACAGCCCAAGCGCATTCTGAAATGGATGGGTGACCTGTGCTTGGTAATCCTGCAAGGCTCGGTGATATGTACGTTGCAGGTCCTAGAAAGATTGTGTATAAATGTTATTTCTCTGGGCTTTCTGGAGTTCTCTTCTCTAGGGAAAGGTGGCTTAGCCCGTGTTACCGATGGAAGAATGGCTTGTCGCCAAATCGGTTTAAATAACACGTTAATAAAGTTCATACAATACAATACAATACGGTGGTTTGTAACTTTGTAATGAGTATATGAACGCTAATAGGCAGCAATGGGTGTGTAACAATTAATTAGTGTTGAACAATAAAGCTAACAGTCAATTATTTTGGCTGATCTACACTTATTACACCATGGGTACATAATGACAGACGTTGTCATTTTCGTTATCGAATTCAGTCATTATTCATAATTCGGTATCAGTCAGTGAACTACTGTTGTAATTTGTGAACAAACAAATTGCAAGATTGTTATTTCTGAAATAACAAAACAATCACAAAGTACGTTGTTTACAATGTATTTTCTCAGCTAGGATTGTTATTGTGATAGATTGTGTTTGTCCACAAAACGTTCTGTGCTGACGAATGACAAAAACAGGTTTGTTCTTGTTTGTCGTCCTGCGTGTTTGTTCTACATTGTGATTGTGCACAATCCAATTTACTAGTTTGTGTTTGTGGTTGTGAAAGCACTATCACAAACGAAAAGAACAATTGTTCTTTGTACACAAATTACAACAGTACAGTGAACTAATTGAGATGTACAATGTTAGATTGTGAATAAATCATCAATTATTGTCGGTTGTGTGATATTGTAACTTTTTTTTATGTATTTGTTGCAGTTACAGGTGAGTACAATTGAGAGGTTGACACTCCTACTATAAAATGGGGAACATTTACTCGAATAATCAGAATAAATACTCGACCGTGGATGAGCCTGAGCCTATGACTCCAGTTGATCAACTCATAGGAAGCCGAGGAGAGTCTTTACGCGATCGAGACCAACGACAGCAGAAATTTACATTTGGGAATAAGGATGACTCCCAGTCCATCATTATTACGGACGAAAGCTATGGGGTGGGTGAAACTCCTGTTTTGATCAAATCACGTCATCATATTATGGCATTAGTTGATCCAAGATCTCCAACTCAAGAGATTTCAAGAACTCCCATTTCGGTAAGATTTTTATTTATATGCTTATTAACTACAAACTACATAGAATGTCAGTTTCATAGAATAAATTAGCATTAATTTTGTTTACTTATTTAAAGACTAGCTTCAAATAGGTACTCAAGAATTGTGCGACTTTGTTTATTCGTATACATACAATAACAAATCATTAATATAAACTATGTAGCTCCAGGAAGAGCAGACCCGTCGTGAAGCAGCAATGTCTCGTCTTGCCAAGCTTAAGGAGAATTCCACTCCAAGATTGGGTTCCAATAATTCCAATGTTCTGCGAGCTTCTGAATTTTTTGATCCCAGATCTCCAACGCAAGAGATTGATCGAACTCCTATTCGATACGCGAATGACAAGAATAAAGTACCGAAGCGGAACATCCAGTAAAAATAAATCAGAAGAGGAAGAGGTTCCACTTTTTGGGCTGAAGTGGCTCGTCTATATGAAGGTTGCATCAAGGCTTGAAATTCCAAATATCTGGCTAATAATTTTGTAGCGAATTGTTTCTATGTTGTCCACAACAAACATTGTTCATAATATATTTGGTTTCTTTACGTGCATGTATTTATTAATATTTATATCTCTAATTTTAATTTTGTTAATACTTTAATACGTACCTACCTAGTAGATGTGTATCGAATTTGTAGAATTTCGTAGAAAAATGCCCAAGTACATTAAATAGGAACGTGTAGCTTAAGCAATTAATATTTTCATAATTTGAATTATTGCTCAACCGTCAGTAATGACATGTACTTAAATATGATGTGCCTTAAACTGCTGCATACCATTAACTAAGTGCCAACGTACCGAAAATTACAATTTAAAATTCCAAAATAATATATAGATCATTCAATAATTAATAATTATACATATTTGAGTTTAATGGCATTGTTGTAAACGAAAATTAAATTAAATTCAACATTTTCTACTTAATTTCGAAATTTTTGTTGCTAATACTTTTACATTTTATAAAAAAACTTAAATTTTTTATGAGCTGTATTAGCAACAACACCTACTTAAGTAAGGGTGAACTTTTTTCACATTTATAGTGTGCATATCAATTTTAATATTTTTTTGGTGTCCACCAATGCTGATCCACGAATATGTATCTCATGTGTAAATAACTTGGATTACACTGTGTTAAATAAATTTTACATTATATAATCTTTCACGAACTTATTCAAACGGCCAGAAATAGGTTGATTTATCATTTAATTGTGTAGTGAATGTTTCAGATGCGGATATATTACAAAAAATGCATTTTATCATCTTACAATATGATTAAATCAGTACATAATTACTACTATTGGTTATGGCTAAGTTATGTTTTGTAAGTATTAAATTTTGTAGCATGAATATATGGTAGGTATTTGATTAATTGCACCCTTAATTTTAAATCTGCTGTGTTTAAGTAAAATGGTACTATACATGCAGAATTTTAATTTTATTACATCCGTTTCACGCATTATGATTTACTGGCCGTGGTTCAAATTTTCAATAAAATTAGTCCAATAGCTTGAAATGTCAAGACACAAAGAATATTTTATTGTTTGTGATTACGAAAGGTAAAATAGGATGAAATTCGAGGTACGAGTTAAAGCTCCGGACGTGGTTTTCAAGTTTAATATCATGATAACATAAAAATGATAAAATGATTAAACAGCATAGAGTCTATATTGCGCTCAGTATGATTTCATTTTATTTTATTACACACGTGTCACTGCACTGCTTTGAGTGCTCAGGTCATCAGTAGAATAATGTATGCATAATTAAGTATGTATATGTACGATTTTAAAAATACAACTTAATTTACTTACATCTTATACATTTTTTATGTTTTTATAAAGTATCTGAATCTTCCAATAAATATTGGTAGTATTTAGTAAAATTGCCATAAGCTTATTTTTGATTGTACTTCAATGTGTATGGTAAGTTTTCTTTAATTATAGGACTTAATTATCAGTAAATAATTATTTATTAAGTGTTACCATACGTAAAGATAATATTTTCATTCTTTTACACTATAATTCTATAGCTATATAATGCATTCACGAGATCTTTGTCATTGCCAGTACCATATCGGTGTCCATGATTCAGCTATGCATATATTTGTTTGATACACTGAGATACATGGACAAACACAGCACTCTCTGTTAACGGAATATCCGTTTTTGTTAAAAATCAAAGCACATAATGTCAATATGTATAGATAGTACCTACATAGGTGGGTCAGCATATTATATTAGTGAGGTTATTATTGATTATATTTGTAATTAAAGGGACAGTTGTAGCTTGTCGCTGGCTTCTACAACATTCAATAATTGAAAATTACATTTTATGGAACAAACAAACGTAGCTAACTAATTGTAATAATTTTATTACGCAATCACAACATATAAGTATTTTTAATAGGTAGGTATATATGTATATTATATGACAAGGATCGTCACTTCACAGAATTACTTACTGGAATTTATATAACATAACGCATAATAAGTATTCGTATTTAACAAACCGAAAAAAAAAGAAACAAAATGTAATGTAATACCTCAGGGTACTTTGTATAGCTAATCATAAAAAATTACACACCATTTATATCTAATTTCAGTTCTCAGTGTTTACTACATACAACGATGACGATCACAATCTATTCCAACTTGATGTGCCCGCAGTTTATGCAATATAGATTTATATAAAATTTTACGATTTTTTTTTAAATAATATAATAATATAATTAATATAGAATTAGACTAGACTTAATAACATACATACACTGACTGATTAAGTATTTGTTTGTCTAGCCCTGCTAGAATATGTACAAAGAATTATTGGATATATCATATTTATTTACGTACTACGTATGTTTTTCTACTTACTTAATACAAAACATAAAGAGGTCCACTCAATACAACTTAGTATGAAATACAATACAATATTATATATCCTTTCTATACACTAAGAATATGGTTTGAAATCAATCTATATTTTTTTAAAATTATGATTTGGTATATACTTTGTAATGATTACTTAGTTACTAGTAAATACGTATTTGCATTATTTTTATAGCTACCATAATCACCAAAAATATTATTAATTATCACATACGATCATGACTCAATAATAATTAATTATACATTACTAAGAAGATTAATAATATTTTTTTCGGATAAAATTGACTACCCGACGACGACGACGACGA
This sequence comes from Dicyrtomina minuta, assembly GCA_949802685.1. NCBI lineage: Eukaryota > Metazoa > Arthropoda > Collembola > Symphypleona > Dicyrtomidae > Dicyrtomina > Dicyrtomina minuta. The sequence continues at coordinate 23,918,941 of OX461808.1, read as the reverse complement.
CAAGGATGATGAGTTATTATAGTATTATACTAAATTGTAATTGCATATTATGTATAGTTTGTATGGTTGTGGCTGGCTGACCTCTTGACCTGGAAATTGAAAATGAGAATTAGCAAGAAGCCTCAGATGATGAAGAGCCTGAACGAGCTGAGATGACGATGCCATTATCGGACTGTGTGAAGGAAGAGTGGGGTCGGGAGTGGGTCAAACCATTTCCATTTGACGCATAAGTACAATGTGTCAAATTAGGAATCCCATGAGATGCGGAATTACTCAGTGTAGCAAATGAACTCCGATTCGGAGCCATTACCACCTCCTTTGTGTTCTTCTCCGGCTTGAGAAGTACTATGTAGATCTTTGGAAAGAATAAACAACCCAGTTCCACGAATCCACTACAACAAAAAAATAAATAAAGTCACAACAAAAAAATGACAAATTAAAAAATCCTTATATAATGAAACAGGCAAACGACAAGCTGCTTTCACTGCTTTGTGTATAGGTAGTAAAGGGCGTAGTAGTTGTTAGCTACATACTAATATAGTGAATGTATGGATAAAACTAGCACAATATTATTTCCATTAGTCCTTGAGTTCTTTCCTTGACTTGACTTGCAAAATAAAAAAGAAGTTTGTAAACAGACAGCTCAGCCCAAAAGATTAATTGAGGCTGGATATAAATAAATTACATTTTAATTGAAAAACAACCAATTCTAGACGTAATATTGTGCGTAAGGGTACAGAAGATTGAGGCTATTAATCATTAATTTAAGTAAAAAGGACTCAAATGGCTTCTTAAACTGCGTCAAATACATTCCAAATATGTATGTGTCTACAACGCGCAAAATCCCCCACTGTGGGGGATTTTTATACGTAATACATATACAGATTCGTGTACATATCTCTATAATCTTTGTGAGTTCGTACAAAACCAAATAATTACAACTGAATTCAAATCTTCAAGGACAAAAACAAATAAACTTTCACACAAGCACCGAACACTACTTTCGATATTAAAATGGTCTTTAAATTTTGAAATTAAATCTTCAAAAGTGGGTATAAAAAATAGTACTTTGATTTAAAATAAAAAACGTATAATACAATGAGATGAATACTTGCACAATATAAAATCATTTTTGTAAAGTAAAGACCAAAATTTCAAAAATGGTACATTCAAAAGTATCAAGATATAATAATAATAATTAATAATAAAATATTTAATCAAGCTAAAGAAATGAGTAAGCTTGAAGGTTAACAATTCTTTTTAAAATTATGTCTCAAAATTAAATACTGATACTGTGAACATTGTGTTAATAGAAAAATGTTAAACACCCACTGGTTAATTTGTTCAGGCAAGCCAAGTTCAAACGAATGTAAGTCACTAAGGGTCAACGAAATCATTAATTCGTTACCACGACCACCCGCGCAGTTGCGTTATATAGAGCCCGAGCCCAAAAAAAAAGTTAACCGAAATTAATAGTAGTTTAATTAAAAACACTGACCTGAGTGATAAGGAAATGGCGAGAGTAACGACCCGAATACTATTACTCGTACTGACTAGATACAAAGGAACAAAAGCGAGCCAGATGATGATGATAGTGTAGTTTGTGAATGCAATATATTTAGTCTCATTAAATCCACCCGGACATTTCCGGGTTTGAATTGCGTACAGCGTACAGAATCCTATGAGAACCAATGGGTAGATCACTCCCACCATGTACGAGTAAGTGTCCACTCCCTGAAGAAGAAAGTCATACAAAAAAGTACGTAAATATAAATCATAACAAAGTGAAAAAAAAATAAGCATTCTTAAAAATAATTATAGCATAATAATAATCTATGTCCATAATATATCATCTGAAGGCGTTACGGTATGCCTACTACATAAAGTTATACCTCGCATATTCGGATTTTAGTTTTCCGATCCGGATAAATGTAAGTTGTTCGTGGAGGGTCCCAAATAATCCACACGATATTAATGACGACCTCAACCGTCGTCAGAATAAATACAATGATCATCTGGGAACGAGGACTGGTGTACTTTGTCTTGGGGGCATGTGAGCCTGGCTTGTGATGAAAAATCCTCGCAATCCGATTTGTTTTCGTCACAATGGCGGCGTAGCAGAGAGCTGGACAGAAGCCCATGAAGAATCTCATGAGACCACATGTGAACTGATCCGGCTCGGCCACAATCACAAACGTGACGGAGAATGAGAGAAAGATACCCAGGAGAAGGATGTAACTCAGCTCCCGCCCCGCAGCTTTGATGATAGGCGTCTCATTATACGTCCAGAAGACCATGGCCACAAAGACGGTCGTGAGAATCCCTGGAATGACCGAGAGAAAAATTGAGGTTATTAGTTATAATGCGTAGTTATGTAGATCTGTGGAATGTAAGCAGAAAGTATAATTTTTTTAACTTTTATTTTTACTGTAAGATTAAACTTACGATTAGAATAAATTAATACGTATTATATTACATAACTACATTCAGCTTTTCCCTGTCAATTTTCATTGAAAATGAAAATCTTATTATAATAAAGGTGCAACTATTTACCACGTATTTTACTCTCCAGGATCATGCAATTAGAGCATTTGACCAATTTTAAAAGTACCTACCGTATATTCTACAATAATACGCGGATCTGCAATTAGTACGCGGGTCAGAGAGGACTCTATTGATTTAGAATCGACAGTGCAAACCCGCATACAATTTCACACAAGTTTTAAATCTAACAGTATTACAACAGTTTTTCGTCTATACAGGCATTTTTATGGATTTTGATTTTGGTATTGACTGTATATTTACATATGAGTCATGAGTTTTAATATTTTTCGGGTTTTCACGAAAGAGCAAGCTAACGATAAGTTATGAGAAGTAAAACTTCAATGTAAAATTCGATTCAATCCTATTCAGAATTCACATCCAGTCAATCCATGTAAAAGTTAGACAGTACACAGATAATAAACCCATATCTACAGTCTTACAGATAAAATCAAGGAGACATACAACTGAAACTAAACCGTATATACTGTTACTGTTATAGAACTCCACGTTTACTTTACCACTCAAATGTAAACTTCTTAGACTCGCGTACTATTACAGACCCTTGCATTCTTGTAGCATATACGATTATTGGTAGGTACTACATACAAAAAAAAGTTCAGAAGTAGGGATCTACTTACAATCATATGGTACTTGTTTTTATTTATTTTGAACGATTTTTATGTGAAGTATGTTTCTGAGTACTCTAATATCACTCATAAAGAATACGGTGTAGTTTAAACTTAGGTAAGTACAAAAAATACTTTTCAAAAAGCTTCCGGGTACTTACAAAAAAAGCAACTGTATTTATTACAAGTTTTTTTAAGTGACGCATCTATACTAATAGTCTATAGTATTGGTAAAACTTACAAACTTATCCAATTAAATATTTTCAACCTAACAGCTTAATAATATACTTAGAAATTCCAGATATACAATAATTACCTGCAGTGCTTTTCGAACTAAACTACATACTTCAAAAATATCCCATTTAAATAATTTGTAAAGTCTCGTGTGTGGTAAACTCATAAGTTTCAATGAAATGCCATGAGCTGATTTTGAAATTTCCCAATGCAACCAAGCAAACCACTCTAAATCAGTATTGTTATTATAGAAACAGAAACCTATGTAGGTACTGCTTTTTAAACTTTATTCCTTTAATCAACCAAAATAAAAATAATCCGACAGGAGAGAATTAAAAGAATGTCACACATATCTGCCACGTGTCATTTAGGATAGGTACTTTCCTACCTACATATACATACATAAACTCTTCGCATCATCTACAGACGAGCCCATCATATTTAATCTGCAATATAATCTCGTTCGTGGGAGCTTTTCAACAACGCAACTCGTTCAAGTTCTTAAATTTTGAATCCGAATCCGAATCCAGATTCCAACTCCCGCATTGAAAGTTGAAACTTTAAGCTTCAATTTGTTTCGTAGAAAACTTTTTATTATTTGAATTTAAGTTTCGAATTTCTCAGAACTTAAAAGTTTTGAAGAAAAAATTTATAGTTAATATATCAGACCTATAAATATTATAGTTTCAGATAGGAGGCTTCCAGCTACTTACCACTTTCCATCATATTATATAACCCAATTTCAAAATCCCACAACACCAAGAACGTCACAGAAAAATTCATGCAAATTTCTTGAAATGGCATTGGGAGATTTCAACTGATATGTATTATGGGACACATATTCGACTTTGACAAGTTCCTAATACGCAAAATACTATGCATACTTGATGCGCATAACTTTAAAAATATTATGTTCATAGTTATTATATAGATTATTGATATAGATGTGCTACATTTTATATTTCAGTTTATTCTTTTATGTTGGAAGCATTTTCTTCCACCCTGACAAACTTGCTTCCGATCGAGTTCCCCACTTCTCTAGTAAAGTTGGACAGGCCGAGGCCATAAGATGATACGAAATAAAAAGTAAAATATTATCGACATTTCAAGATAAATCTATTTAAAATTTACAAACTTACAATGGCAAAATGTTCTATCTATGCTAGTATGCTAAAAATTACCTTGAGAAACTAGCACATGTCGTGCAAATCGTATCATAGATTTAAACCATGTATCGTTTTGAATCTTTTATAAAGCATACCTACAAGGTAGGTGCCTGAATTCGCACACTTTGTTGTTATACCTTTTTGCAGTTTACTTCAAACACAAGATAATTTTTCACATTTTTAAAAACAAGTTATAGAACCCATTCTTGAAATAAATGAGATGACACTACCGAATTTTGAATTGCTAAAAACTGGAAAATAGCAGCGTCTCCTATATAAAATGCGTAATAAATAAAAGCAACTACAATATACCTTCTGAATTCGAATATCAGCATACTATACACTATATGAACTATAAAGGAACATATAAACCTTTGCCGTGGTGCGTCAAGTACTTTTATAGCTTAAGCTTGCGGAATGTATAGAATTTGACGTTAAAGAATTGGAAATATTATTGAGAGAGAAAGTGCGGTGGAACGTACCTAATCCGGCGAATCCCATGGCGCCGATGGCCCATGAGTTACGGTAGTCGATGTACTTCTCGGGAATCTGCTGACAGTGTGTATGTGTGGAGTCGGGAGCTTCTCCCATTTTACAGTCATCACAATGAAAGTTATCATGCTTCACTTGGAACAAACCACAATCTCGACATTTCCAACAGCACGTATCATCAATCTAAAAATAAAGCCCCAGAGTAAATCATTAAATTTGCGAATCTATCCAATCCATCATTATTCTATAGTTTCAATTTTAAGGGTTCTCAGAAGCAACTCATGACGAGATCAGTACGTACTATGTATGCAAATATAGTGGGTTTAATTCACACGAAATAAATTAAACATCTCAATTTAAAGTATTTTTTCAAAATTTTCAAATTCGAAATATATCACTAAAAAATACAGTCTAATACTTATACAAAGGTATTAAAAAATTTTACAAATAAATTATACATTATTATATCAAAGACCCTCAAACACATATAGCAAAAACTGTGCATTATTTTAAAAGGCACTTTTACATATAAAAAAATTGACTCAGTCATTCTCTAATCTTGTTTCAAAATAAAATAAAACTGCACTAATCTGATCTGATGATTTGATTTTTAAGAAGTTTTATAAATATGGAATTTTTAAGTTACTATACAACACGTTGAATTTGGATACATTTATTTTAAATTGAGCTGATGTTACATTTACCTCCCGGACTTTGATTTGATGTGGTTCACATGGCGTAGCACAAGTTGAGACGGGAAAAACTCCATTTTCTTCAAATCGGTAGCGAATTTTAGTCGAGTCCAAATCCAACTCTAAACGTCCATCTTCTTGTGCTGTAAAAATAAAAAAGAAAGAATACATCAATGCTTAATCTTTTAATCCGTAAAAAGCAAATGTAAAAACTAAGACGATTCAACGATGCGGAAATTGTGGAATCATCAACTCTGCTTCGGTTTTTACGTTTACAACACAACTTTTATTACAAATAGAAAGCACAAAAGGATTTCTATTTTTCTAGTGCAAAAACAACAAACGACTTCCATATAGCCGTTTTACTACAATCTTTGAGAGCGTCTGCAATATAAATATGTACCGTATTTTCTCAAATATAGTAGGCGGCATAAGTCAAATTTTATTTGAATTTTGGAATTATTTGAAAGAATTATAGTAGGCGGGTTAAAATGTCTGCGTTTGAATAGTAGGAGGATTCTACAATTACAGAAAATACGGTATAATGTAATTTATTTGTATTTACAATATTTTAGGGTTTGAAAGCTTTATAGCTCTTTCAAGGAGTAGGCTTTAAAAATTCAATACATTAATTTAGCTACTACCCGAGATGACAGTTAAAACCATGGAAATTGTCGACTTGGATTTTGAATTCATTTTTTTTTCAATCAGTCAATCACCATCCCTACTGCCGATTCCAAACCGTCCAGCCGATAAGATAATAGTCGATTGCAGAATTCTAAAAGTTGTACGTAAAATGTAAAATGCACTTAAGAGATTTCTCATATCCTCACAGTTGATTAATGTTTTACTATGGTCCGCCTTCGTCGTTGTCGTTTGTTTTTTCTATCGCTCCAATAATAAAATTTTCCTGCGGGCCTAATTCACTTGTCAACGAAGCCAAGAAGTCAAATACGCATAACTACACTGAACTTGAACTACACCGTATAGTCTACACATATAATAGAGAGAAAGCGGAGGTGCTTTAATTGCCATTTTCATTTACTACTATGAATTCACATTTCATAAATAAATCCGTATGCGCCTTTGCTGTGTCGCTGTGTGCAACTGCCCAGTATTTAATTACACGGAATAGGTATGCTTACGTACGTACGACACTCGAATTTCAATTTGCATTCATGAATTCCGACGAAACTGAAATGAGGGCCATGAAACCGGAGGAACCATGACCATGGCCATTACTATACACAGCTACGGTTAAACGTTAAATGTGTATAGGATCATAAAAAATGCAATCGTTTTCCGGAAAATACAATAAATGTGGTTGGATTAATCCATGGCTTCATAAATTGCACAGTAATTTAAAGAACCATTAATTCTCTTTAACTTTTCCGGCTCACTTTATTTATTGGTACTGTGGCATTGGCACACATCCACTTTGTAATAACATTACAAATAATGAATGCAGTCTATGTAGGTATGTATAACTCTAAACGACATCATGGATGCATAGGGAAAGTACGTATCGCCGGTGAAGAAGCATTTTTGCCTAAGTCCAGTTCAGAACTAAAAGCATTACTGCCCAAGTCCATTCGTTTCTTAAAAGCACATTTGCCCAAGTCCATGCAAATCCTGTTCAAACCTGCACAGTTCGGTGGACTTGGGCAAACGTGCTTTTAAGAAACGAATGGACTTGGGCAGTAATGCTTTTAGTTCTGGACTGGACTTAGGCAAAAATGCTTATTCACCGGCGGTATATAGATACCTAATACTTTATGTATACGGGCTTCGCTTTTTATCGTCTTGGGTTCAAGTGCAGGAACGCAATCAATAAAGTATTGCATTTTATTCAAACGGAAACCTTAGGGTTCCTGTTATGCCTTCCCCATGATGAAGCAAGAGGACTGTATGTGAATGTGTGCAAATGCGTTTGACACCCCGTGATCATGAAATTATATGTACTACTACATCGTTAATGAAGAATCAACATGACCCATATACAATTTTAGCTAGAATTAAAATGAGCTTTGTCAAATAAACTGCCTGAGATAAGGCGTAAAGTGTTTGTTAGAATTTTTGAAAATTTCTGTAACTGTTCCGTTTATGTTTTTAAAAGGTGCAAAATATCCTATTTTTACGTGTTTGAAATGTTTCATTAACATATTTTTGAAATGTGCAAAGTTTGCCATTTACATGTTTTTGAAATGTGCAAAACGTTTCATTTATATGTTTTTGAAATTTGCAAAATGTGCTATTTACATGTTTTTGAAATGTGCAAAATGTGCTATTTACATGTTTTTGAAATGCCCAAAATTTGTCATTTACATGTTTTTGAAATGCCCAAAATTTGTCATTTACATGTTTTTGAAATGTGCAAAATGTGCCATTTACATGTTTTTGAAATGCCCAAAATTTGTCATTTACATGTTTTTGAAATTTCCAAAATTTTTCATTTTCATGTTTTTGAAAAATACAAAACGTGTTCCATTTACATGTTTTTGAAACGTGCAAGATGTTCCATTTACATGTTTTTGAAATGTGCAAAATATTCCATTTACATGCTTTTGAAATGCCCAAAATGTTCCATTTAACATGGTTTTGAAATGTACAAAATGTTTGATTTATTAGTACATGTTTTCAGGATCTTGATATTATAAGTTTTTGTTTATAGATAGTGCATTTTCCGTTCAAAAAACTGGATATGGGTCATGTTGACTCTTCACTCACGATATAATATGTATAGCGGTATGCATTTATCTATATTTGTTTTCTACATTTTATTTACTGCCTTTTGTGGCAGTAGGTTGAAAATCAAAACAAGCGGATGTGAAGAGAATTTATTGTAAAGTGTATATTTTAAAGAAAAATCCTATAGGCCCCTCCTATACATAAGTAGTACTCTCATTACTTTATTTAGGTACCGATACTCACATTAGAGACCTGGACCTGAAGTTCTGAAGTGACTCTAAAGACTCAAAAATAATTTACGTTTTCCCGAATTTTCCTTTTTTCTCTAATGTCAATTTGGCAAGTCCTGAGAATCCCCGCCTTTGCCATGTCGTCCTTTCCCTTTCTTTTGAGAGAATTTCAAACCTTTTATTTCCATCTCTCAATCTTCTCTTTACGATTTCAGTTCGAACACTTGGTGCTGACACTTTAAAAATCCATTAAAAGATTTATTTTCGCCCATCCGTATTTCTATATTTACTATTATTTGCTTTGATGGGTACTTTTAAGTAATCGTACAGGCTATATTATGCTTTACAGTGTTTCTGCCTCCCATTTCTTGGCAAATGGTGCTCACGAACATATAGTTGGAAATTCATTAATTCTCATTTTCCAGTTCATTTTGAGTGAAACTTGTAGCTCACAACTGTGCTGAGTGAGTGACGTCCCTGACCTTTACATCGTATATCCTGAGTTGAGTTTTTACGGCTGAAGGTTTATAGTTTACTCCATCAATATTAATACTGCATTCGTCATTCACACCCGTAATTGTAATACATCGTCCTTTTCTTCCCTTGACACAGGGTCTGATATTATAATTATTATTAAATGTCAACATTAAAATTCAAAATTCATTAACTCATCCCAACCAAAACAAAGCATGTAAGTAGGCATATAGTTATAAGTGCTATCCAGAGCCAGGGCCGGACGAAGGAATTTCTTTTAGGCAGCAATTTATTTTCATACAAAAAGCACCATTTTGATTTTATTGATGGGTTTCTTTAGTAAAGCAAAACGTTGTACTTAAATATGTTAGAAAAGTTTAAAATGTTCTTTTTACTTGATTCAGAAAAGTGCAAAATATTCTATTAACATGTTTTGAGAAAAGTAATACATATTTAATTTGCATGTTTTTGAAATGTATAGAAAACGTTTATTTTTTATGTTTTTGAAAAGTCAAAATATTCTTTTTACGTATTTTTAAAAACTGGAAAATGTTCCATTTACATGTTGTTTGAAAATTCAAGCAGAGGGGGCTGCCTGCGCTGGCCACATTATCCGGCCCTGTCTACAGACATGTGTGAATCAAAACAGTGTATCAAATTGAGCTTTACATAAAAAAATCTATAAATATGTTACATGTTTTGCAATTTTATACAATCGCAGAATTAGAACGACTTGCAATTTAAACACAAAATATAGAGGTTTTAAAACCATTAGTTTTTACAAAATTTCCCAAAATATTACATTTAATAACAAAATCAACGAAATTAACGATTTTACCGTGTATACATAATTAGCGGACGCTGACGCTGATATTCACTGAATTTTTAATTTGCCAAAGTATATCACCACATCCGATTCCGATTCTGCCAACATAATACAATGCACTTGGCAGTCCAAACTAAAATAGTACATTACACATGAAAATGCAAATGTCAATATTTCAATTCCCATAATAGCATCTCATTAATAAAACTGAGCATCGGATCTCTTCAAAAAGCCGAGCGATACTGACTGACAACACAGTGTGTGGCACTCATGTGGCATAGTGCTACACCAAAGACTAAAGAAATGCAACAACTTTCATGCATTATGTAAAGCCAGCGAACTTTTAGCTTTGGCTTTCCTAATGCAATAGACGTCATCACAAATTTGTGTTTAACATCATTTACATAGCCATCACTTATGTACATGTAGAATGTAGGGCAAGTCCATCGTTGACCATATGCTAAAAAGTTAAAACGATTGAGAGGTAGCCATTGCTTACCTAATGACCGAGCATCCTAATGTTGTTATGGCTATACACTAATAGCGTCAGCGACACAGGTATATAGTGACACTGTCAGCAGAAACAAAAATTTGCCCCCTTGGTCACTGTCGTTTTTCTTGTAAATTGCTAATTTTACTTTTACTTTTACAGCAAATAGAAGACAGAAGTAGGTTAGGTATCTTACAATGCAATGTACTGCACAAACTTCTAATAATAGACTATAGACCCTGTCTACTATGGCTACTATATACTATAAAACTCGGACCATTCAGACCCGCTTACAATTAGGATTCCGCTACCAAATACAGGGCTAGCTAAATACCCGCCTACTGTTCAAACTTGGAATTTGTCTGCGATATTGTAAAAGGAAATTTAATGTAGTAAGTAAGTAGTAAGTAGCCAGTAGCCTGGAATAAATATTCCAGCCAGCCTTCCAGACACAATCTGTCTGCCTGCATATGTCACTTTTTTTCAAATATTTCCCATTGGTATGGAGCGGTACATGCCCTTTAATTGAAAAATAATGTGAACGAGTCAGTTCGAGTGTTCAAGGCAACGCATAACGCGTGGTTATGAGAGTCGAAGAAGAAGATAAAAAACTAGCACTGTGGTGTATGTGGTACTAGTATTGGTATTGTTTTCGTCCGAATTTAATATACAAAAAGCACTTCTTCTAAAACATATTGCATACATTAAAAAACCTCATTCTAATTTGTGCTACTTCCCGGAAAGCCAAAAACCAAAAACAAAAACCGAAACATTTCATCATATTCGTCATTTTTATATCGCCTTTCGTGTCAACATTTTTCTACTTGAAGGTTGTGAGGAAACCACGTCTGGTACTTCACTGGTGTCTAGTTTCTACAGTATGAAAGTTTCCATGTGTCATGATGGGTTTTGGACTACGTTGTCCTTAACTGTCTGCATATTTCGTATCTAGGTATGTTACATATATCATATGTCTGCGTTTTTTTCACTTTACTTTCGTTGAATCCTGCTGACGGAGACAGAGACGGAAGCCTTTAGAAAGCGAAAGCTTTAATTTACTTGATTATCTCAGAAACAAAACATTTCCTCAGCGCGTGTATATAGCCGTCTAACTTGGGTAGCTACTTTACTAGGAAGTCAATCTGTATTAGTACCCATACATGTACTGTACATAACTATATTAGATTAGCAATATACCTAGTTCTTTAAGAAAAGAATACTTTTTTGTATACAGAAAAAGGGCATTAAATTCGTAGGAATTGTCCTTGTTGTATAGCAATATTCCAGGGCCAAGTGGTATATGTATATTATTACACATGAAAAGTTGTTTGGCAAAACAGGATAAGTCCATTTGTTTTTTCAAAAATGAGATTATTTGCGTTACGCTTTCTATTCAACTAGATACGTTACTGTGTTGAATGGTAAAGGTCAAAGTTCAAACAAAGCAGATTTTAAAAATAGCGAAAATTTCGTTTTTTGGCAAAACAGTACAAGTTTATTAAATGGATTTTGGCAAAATGGGATAAGTCCACCTAAAACCATCTTTTCTGATTTACATTTTGTTTTCCAGTGTTTTCGTAGTTTGCAGAAGACAATTTTGTGCGTAAATTATTTTATGCAAGAAAAAGTTTAAAAGTTAAAAAAAAGTTTGGTTTCACTCAATGCGATTAAAATTTCATCCCACGGACTTTTGACTCTATGTTAAGTTATTGATTTTGAGGCGAAACGGAATAATTTCACAAATTACAATTTTTGAAAGTTTTCTAAAAAATTCCAAAGTCAGTCTAGATTTGTGAAACTGCTTATGATAAAGCTTTGACAGTTGCAGTACTTGTAGAAAAATATTGAGCTCAAGAAAATAACAATAACCAAGCCCACTGTTTTATTCATTATTCGTTGTTCTTGTAAATTTTTCTTTGATGGACTTGACCCGCTTTGTCAAAAAATTCTTCATATAATATTGTTATGAAGTATACTTAAATTGAATGCACACATCTTTATAGACCACTACATATCATGTTATCCGGCCAGCCTCATTTTTATTCCTTCCTTCATGTGCTCTAAATTACATAAAAAAAGAGAAATAAAACAAGTTCACGTCCTTAACGTCATTACGAAAGACTATACAGACCAGACTTTGGTTTACACTGTCATTTTTTCCTTTTTTTTTACTTTTACGTACGTACTTTCTTTTATCCTGATCTTATTCATGTTTAGAGCTCGTAGAACATTTCTTCTTTTTTTCGTGGAGGGATTGCGTGTGCATCTTTTGGATTTGAATGTGAATCTTTTCTTATTTAATTCAATAGAAAGCGCTCCACAGCTTGTTTTATAGTATTTTTCTTTGCTGTCCCCATAAAAATGAAAGTGGCTATATAATATGTGTAATATACATATAATTAGGATTAAGTGAGGGAATCTTGTCTATGTCCTCTATATTTTGCCATGTCGCTGTTGAAAAGGCAATACTGACCGTCTGGCCATTACCCTGACAACATAACAAAATAGGGACAAGATGGCTGCATTTTTTATGATATGTTCGAAGCCCTAATAATTAAATATAATTTTAAATGGCAAATATTTTATTTCAATAGTTTATTTAAATGCAAGTTATTTAAACTGTATTTTTTTAATGTCAAATTTTGAAATGTAAACCATGCTAATCCCGTGTTTCATAAGGTAAAAAACACCAAATAAAAAGTTTTTCTGCCTACATTCTTTTTAAAAGAATGGAAACACGCTAAACATGTAAAAAAAATTTCAAGTCAGATCCGGGGTACATTGTTATTGTTATGATTTACATGAATATTTGCAAAAAACATAAATTTTATAAAAAATGTATAAATTGAAAATATCCCACAAACGCTTATAGGACATGGTACAAAATATTCTTTAAACTTTTTACATTACTTTTACAGTATAGTGCACCAGCCTCGCCTCTTTAAAACAAAACAGGGGGAAAAACCTGAAGAAAATGGGACGAACATGACTTTTACACACAAACACGAATTACAACTACAACGACGTACATGCCATAAAATACCTACTTAAGTAAGGAGCACACTCACTTCTTGGGTCGTAGAATTTATAGGATTCCCTCCATTTAAACGGAAGCCGTAATCAGAGAACAAGACAATATAAGAGACCCCAAGAGAAACATAAAATGGGACATATAAAATGCACTCGGTGTACGGCACAAACTGGAAAGATCACCATATTATAAGATCCACCAAGTCCAAGGCCAAAGCAAAATCCCTCACTGCTGAACTCGAACACTCTTTACACTTGACTGTCTTATTTCTTTTTCTTTACCATTTCCCTTTTTATGCACTACATTAAATGTCATTCCCCACATCCACATGTTTCCTCAATTTCATTACTTAACCTAAGTAATCTGACACGGGCACTGGGACTATAGCTCAATGGCCCATATATATTGCCCCAATTTACTCAGTTTGTGTAAGTGCATAGGCTAAGCTGTTTGTAGTGGAGTAGGAAGTAATTACCTACCACATCCCTGCAATATGCAATATGCACATAATATGTGTAAAGTAAATAGTACGAAATTCCAGCAGTGCATAACCGCAGTTTAAATTCACACCATTACCATTGCAGAGCTCACAATCATATTATATTACATGTTGTTTGCATGCATATTTGAAAATTTGGTTTTAGGTTTGGAAAACTGAGCACGCGACAACACAAAAAACTCATGCATTTCATTCCTTTAATAGGTAATACCCGCATTCAAATGTGCACTACCCGGACTACTAGTCAGGGCCGGATAATACGGCCAGCGCAGGCAGCCCCCGCTGCTTGAATTTTCAAAAAACATGTGAATGGAACATTTTGCAGTTTTCAAAAATACGTAAAAAGAATATTTTGACGTTTCAAAAACATGCAAATAAATGTTTTGTACATTTCAAAAACATGCAAATAAAACATTTAACACTTTTCTCAAAACATGTAAATAGAACATTGAGCACTTTTATGAATCAAGTAAAAAGAACATTTTGCACTTTTCTAAAAACATGTAAATACAACATTTTGCATTACTGAAGAAAACCATCAATAAAATCGAAATGGTGGTTTTTGTATGGAAACAAATTGCTGTCTAAAAGCAATTCCTTCGTCCCGCCCTGCTACTAGTTACTTCTTTGCCTATGTGCCTATGTCAATATTAGATACACAGACATGCATGTGGTACTGGTAATTTGGTAATGCAGCTTGAGCAGTGGCATCAAAATCAAACGGAACCGGATGCCTCATTTTAACTACCGAGTTTAAAGTTCCGGAAATTGCTTCAGTAATAAGGAAGCTTATATTTATACGTGAATACACAGGCAAATTGCAGTACAAACTTTTTGTGGCATTATACATTATTTAATTTTACACGATGTCATCTTTTAGCGTTTGTAGGTATGTGGGTTACTATTTTAGGTTTGCAATATAATATGGGTTCAAGTTCAAAATATGTGAATATTATAAATTAATTTCGTTTTAATACCCTCATCCCATCCCACTTAAAAGTCTACAAATAGACCATAATATATATGGATCACACCACAGTCAAAAGTCGAAGCCAATTTGTTTAACACTGCAAATTGAAAGTCTACCCCTATTCAAATGCGCCATTTAATTTTACCGCTCAAACTCACTTAGAGTTGAGAATACTTAATAATGCACCTAGGTAGGTACGTTATATAATAGGTGACACGTCTTACCATGTACATAGTCACAACTGCTTTCCCTTAATGTCTAAAGTTTTGAAGTGAGATTTAGTTTGTAACATTCTCAAAAGTAAAACAAAGGGGAAAAGAATTGTATGGAGACAATAACTGAGATGGAATCTACGGCTACGGCAACGGCAACAAAAGAACGGGAGCAAAAAATAGTAAAACGGGGACGGGTAAGTTCCCTATACCATATAACTATATCACTAGCTTTTTTTACATTATCTTGCTCAATTTAATACTTTCACTTAAGTCGACACAGTTACAGAAAGTGTGGGAAAGGAGAGTTTTTCACTTACACCACCAATTCAATGCACTGCGAATGTTACGGTAATGGAATTTACATTCAGAATAAAGTTTAAAAGGCAAGGTCATTTTCTGTCTTTGACTCGGAAAACTTTTATTGTTATAGTAAAGGAAATGGGTTCAGGAGAATACACAAAAGCAGTGCTACACAATTATTATTACAGCTAGCAGCGGCATTTGTAATTTTTCTTGTTCTCCTACTCCGAACACAACGTGTGGTATATGAGCTGTATTATTTTTTTTATTTTTGAGGTTAAAAAAATATGTTTACTAGAAAAGAATGAATGAATTCTAAACTAAAAACATGAAACAAAAACTAATAAAGTTTGTTATTTTTTCGTATTATCAACATCGCATTTAATTAATTCCCTACCTACCTGCTGTACTCTTTGAAAGCTGTATTAACGAATAGTTGTTAGCAAAGCGCCTTTGTTACAGCGTATAATTCTTGGTAATACTGCTTCCTGGTAATCAAATGTAAGGCACCATTGAGCATTGCTTTTAGATTATTAGGTACGTAGGTTTGCAGGCATTGTCAAAGAAAGTCTTGGAAGAATTGTTTAAAATACCTGCATATAGTATATTACTTAATTACTGTTTTCTTACACTTTGTTCGCAGTTCGGTATAGCCACGGAAGTCACAATTCGAAAACATATTTTTTTAGAGGCCAAGGACATAAACACAAATAGAAAAAGAAAATTGGGAACCAGTCACGGAAAATATCATAATGACGAGTGGCGTGCGACACAAAAATAAATGTATGATTGACACATGTTTTAACAACTATACGCTATGCGTAGGCATATTTATACCTGCCGCAACCATTTTTGATGTAAGACCAACTATACATATAATTACACAGTAATGAAGAAGAAACTGCGCCACCAAACCAATTACCTGATTGAGATAAAGACGAACAAGAAAATCCATTGACATGGCAACTTACAACCTCATTGAAATTATTACCTCCCATCAGTCAAACTATAGTCACGTCAAAAGGAATAAAAAAAATTTCCGCGCGGTAGTACGTAGTGCTAGGCTAAATTTTGTAATTAACTTGTCATTTGTACAGATAAAGTTGCGTACAACGTATTTATGTATCTACGTTTAGGTAAGTAGCCAGCGATAAAGAGTAATTTACGCCTTATTACGCTATATATAGAGTTAAGACCTTGGTCCTCGTCAGACGAACTATAACTATTGTTAATTAAATGCAGGTACCTACATACGGTTCGGTTATATACTAATTTCTTCCTGCTTGAAATTTGACTCATGAATTAATAAAAGGAAAATCACCAGAGTCGGAGCCGGAGATATAACACATGCCGCCCTTCACAAAGTAGGTTGTTCCAAATAAATATGTCCCCGCATGTATTTTATGCATGTACCTACCTACTTCTGAAAGATCCTTTGAGAAAAGACAGACTCTGAAAAATGACGGTGTTGGAATTGAAATGAAGTTTAGAAGTCTCACATGCATACAACTGTCACTTTCTCCTTTGTATCAACTTTGTCTTCATATTTCAATGTGGAACTTTGAGTGACGCTGACATTTCTCCTCCTCGAGTTTTCTATATGCCAGAAACATGGAAAGAGGACCGACGACGGAGACATGTGGGCACGTCGAGGTTTGACTCATATAAATTATTCACTCATTAATATCAAGTTGAACTTGGGCGTATGCATCAAGTGTAGCATAGTGGGACTTTACAAGACAAAAATAGTACTAATAATAAATAGTCATTATCAAGGTGTAAGGTTGCCTCCTTCTAATTTTAGAATTTGAAAAATGTCAATACTATTGTTTAAAAACATGTGTTACTATTCAAAAGATAGTTGGATTTTCAAATTTTAGTTTATTTAAACTAGAAAAATGTTTCCTGCACATAGTATATTTTATGTAAGTAGCAAATTTTTAAACATGAAACTATAGCATTTCCTTCTCGAAAGCACTCGATTTGGAACTGTTTTGAAATTATTCAGACGCTTGAACCTAGGCTATTTTTCACTTTCCAAAAACAAGTAATAAATCAGAGTAGGCGGCTTTTTGTAACTTGTAGAAACATTCTGGTGGAATTTCCATTAAAAAGACACACAAAAACAGCATTCTCTGCTTTTGCATAAACTTGTAACGAGAGAATATTGAACCGAACGTCATATAAATGTAAGGTACCTAGGTAAACAAGTCACAAAAAAGTTCAAAAAAAAAATGGGATTGGAATAGGGATTTTTTTTTCTTTTGAGTACCATGGAATTATATATAGCAGTTCCCAATTTAAAAAAAAACGCACTCAAGGAAATTACAAATGCAATTTTTATGTATTAACCAACCTTGCCCTTACTGGGAGGAAAATATGACCGAACAAACTTGGTGCGGTACCACCCTATCTCCTGACATACAGTGGTAATGGTAATGAGTCTGGTTGTTTGAGCTTCTGCTGAATCGACCTAATGAACCGACTTTTATTTACCAATGCAGATAGGTCCAAATTGTATCGTATGTAAATCTACCAAAGTAAAATACTGCAGATATTCTATTTTGAATAGCAAATGACGACACATAACGCGCAGCAGTTGAATATAATAATTTATGGAAATGTTGAAAACCTACAGGAATAGTTTCCAACTTGAGCCCAGTAGAAAGTTCCATTGCCTGGGTGACGTTGATAGTTGACAATGGTATAGCGAGTGGGTCCGTCACCCACGTTCACAAATCGAAAGAGATTCGCATCCTCATCTGCAAAGTTATTTTACAAGAAAAAAAATTATACAATCCAATTATTACAACAACTGTTTTCCAGTCATCCTACTATTGTACCATATGACTCATTATTAAAACTAGTAGCTAGGCAGCCGACCCGCTGCCTACCATTTTATTAAAAATATTCACACAACGTGGAATAACTCTGATGGAAATCTGGACCACTAATCTAATTTTGCGAATATGTTAAGAACAATTCAAAATATGACAGCTGGACTGTATGTATTTCAAAATTCAATTCAAATTAATAATTATTCATCACAGCCAGCCTAAGCAAATATTGAATTGGCCCTGGAACTGATTGTGATTAAATGAGAACTGCTGATCTTGAGTACTCGTCAGATTAACGGAAAATAATTGAATAACATCACTCATACAAAATAAATAATTACATGTGCATACGTAACGGCAGGTAACACTACCACGGCTGGTGAGCTTATATGCTCCCAGTTGCTATTCACAAAGAGAATTAATATACGGATTGCGTTGTGGGTGGATTTTACAACTGATGACAAACTATTGATTTTGTTTTTCGGATTTCATAATGTCATTAACTTCAGATTGTGAATTTAACCTGCCTGTACTAACTCCATAATGTACATAATGACAATGTAAAATCATTACAGCTTTAGCCGCCTTTATTAAAATAGTTTTATGTAGTATAGAAAACATTGCAGTATAAAAACAAATCACCTATATAAAACACACAAAATACAACTAAATCTAAAAATAGTAAAAGTCAATAAACTCAACGCTTTCATTACACAAGTATGTACAAACCTTTGAAAGTAACGTTTTTCAAATGTTCAATGATCTGGACGCCATCAATATGCTCCATGGCTGGACAGATCCCTTCTTGATCCCCACACAAACTTTGATGAAGATTATGGAGAGCATAGGCAAAAGCATAGACAGCATCCCGAACGAAATGAATGAAGGACTGCTGAGCGTAATCATGACCACCTGAGCCTATTTTTAAATCGGGTCGACAGGACTGATTGAATTCCTCATTGAATCTTGTTAAGCTACTGTCGTTCAATTTGCAGCTGAAAAATAAAAGAGGATACAAAAAAACACTTAATAATTTCAATATATAAATAATAATCCTTTATTAGTTCATTATTTAATTATTGTATACCGGCCTATCAATTTATTATCAATGTCAAATTTTAAATCATTATTCCTTTAAACCATCAGAAGGACACAATACACATGAATTACTAGATATAATATATCAGCATTATCACTATACGTGTAGTATAAACCTACCTAAGGTACAAATATCATGTGTCAAATATTAAATTTAAAATTATTAAATCCTCATTAAAATTAATACTGCGAAATATTTTCTTGTTTAATACAAGCAAGCCCGCAGAGTCGAAAAGCTCAATTTAGCGCTTAGCGTACCAAATTATTTACAAAAAATATACATAATAATGAAAACTGATGCTGCAGTAAACCTAATAAACTAAAAAAATTACAAACAATCAGACTGAAAATTTCTAAAAAATAAAAAATATTCCAAAAAAACAAAATCGTATAATACAAAATCTCTTTGATCCGCAAAGGCGCTTCTTATTTTTTAGAATATTGCTCGTCTTTGTACTTGGACGAAATATGAATACAGATAATATTCATGTCAACAAGTCTCACTCACTCAGATACTATTATTAAGCTTTCATAGTCAGTATGAGAAGGATAAATTGCTTTATATACATCTGAATGAGTACCTTAATAATAAATCACTCATAAGGCTAAAGCAGAAGCTGCAAGTCTGTAAGTCAACAAATATGATCTCCATAAAAACTATAATCATAAATCTTATTTATACATATACGTTGCTATATTCATAGTTCATATAACCTTCCCCGCTGTTTACTGCTTTTTACTTTTATTATTAGATGCCTTCTAAAACAAAAATTCATGGAATTTCATCCTCGTAGTTACTAACAAACCAAAGTAGGTAAATACAAAAGGTAGATAGCAACACACAACAACGGAATCAACAGAATTCGTAATAAAGATAGAAAATAAGACTACTTGGGTATAATACTAAACAAAGTATAATGTAGGTATTCATAGGTACTTTAACTCGGGCTACAGTACCTGTACTTGCCTAGCTAATGCTATAATAAAGAAAATCCTATTTTTCATACTTGCATGATATCAAACCTATTTAATGAAATTGATATGGGATGCCTCAGTCTGAGTCTGAGTGAGTACTGAGAAATGCTTTGTAGTACGTAAGTTCGTGCATTCTTTTTTGTAAATTGAAATTGATTTGAATCCATATATCAGTCTCCCTGTCATCGTCATCGTCGATCCCACAATAATAAAAAAGACAGTCACATTTCACATACATGCTGAATCTAGGCTAACGGTTAATCCAACAACTCCAAACGAAAACGAAAACAAATAGAAAACAATGAAGTAGATCAAAGCAATAGATAATAGTATAATAGATACAGCGAAAAACTATAGTACAGGTGGTATATGTACAGAACGGTATAGACAATATCATTGCTTATGCCCTAAACAAAGGGCTAAGGGGGAAAACGTATATAAGGTACAAGTCACGTTTGTACACAAAACCCATTGACCGTCGCAGTCACAAAGTGGAATTCTTCCAAGTGGTTTAAAGTTGAAAGGAAGGTAATAAATTTAAATTTAGAATAAGTAATCCACGCAATTCAAATTTATTAACGTTAAAATATACTATACAAACTATATACACATGGGAAGTCGGGCAGTCGAGCCAAGACCAAAGTGCAAAAAACCAAAAGAGAGAAACTGAATAAACGCATGACGCACTTTATACGCTATAGTAATCTGAAAATCTGAACTCAAAACCTTAACCCTTTTTTCAGGAAGCAGTTGTAGTATAGAAAAGGTCAAGCACTAAATTTAACAAGTTAAAAATACGGCATTCTTTTCTGACAATGGAAATTAGTAGTCCAATAAATAGTTTCTAATAAATATATTTCAGACAAAATGACAGTGATTAGAACATGTCAGCTTTAAATTCACCTTTGTAGTAGCGTATATTGCGTAGTGTGTACTGAACAATTGTGCTGCTAAATAAAATAATGATAAATAATAATTATTATTATTATAAAGTCTTACTTGAAATTTTGCTCCCAGAATTCTTCAAACCAGGGATTGACATGGGAATGATTTAAACTGAGAGATTTAAAATAGTCATCAAAGCCTGCCACGTGACTCACTAAGGGCTGGATGGCAATTGCTCCCTCTATGATACTTTCTTGACCCTGTAAGTAACCAAATATCCAAATAATAAAGTCAATTAATAATACACTTATACCTAATTATGTAATCTAATTCTAAATTTCAATACTCATCAGCATAATTTAATATGTGTGCAATCCTTGTTAGATTCTACCGTTCGAGGAGTGTAACTGTATAACAAAAATTCATTTGGTGACTGTGACCCGTGTGACCGGTAGAAACTGAAATTTCTAGATTTGGCGAGAAATTCAAAAATGAATCAATTTTTAAAAACAAGCAACTTTCAACAATCATTTCTATAATAAATTAAATACATTATATAGCTTGTAGTTAGTTTGACATGAGGCATGTTCATGAGATTGATAAATCGCAGCACCTTTTTTTTAGATGTCGAGTTTGATAAATAACACACATATAGTTGAAGCTATAAAGAAGTCCCGACAAATATTTATTTAAGTATGGAAGGAAAACGAACCAATCGAATATCGAATCGGAATGAAAACGAAGGATCAAAGCTAAATCTAAAACGTATATATGTATAGCAAAATTCCTAGTCCCAATCAGATATTGTAGTCTACGAATTTGGACATGAGGGCCATGCCATATGGACCATACACAGTAATAGAGCCACTACTGCTGGCTAGTGCTATAGTAACCAGCTTTTCCCCAAAGCCCAAATAATGCCCTTCTACAGATGTGATGTTGATGTTGCTACTTTACTACGTGCATAAAATAGGATTATGATTTACATATATATACCTTAACCTAGGAACCTAACTTATACTATATGCAGGCATTTCTATATATTCTGCTGAACAAAGGAGAGGCATGCTGTAAGTTTATCACAAGAGTTTTAAAAGTAGCAGCTGGCGAAAGATGTTCCGTCTGAAGAGCTCAAGACTGATCTCCTCCAATCAAATCTGAATAGCTCTCCATTTTCCATTCTTCAATTACATTGCATTTCACGAAAGGACTTGGAACGTGATGTCGAAATCCGTGTCAGTGTCCAGTCCCGGTGCCGGTACCGGTCACCATCCCGTCACAGAAGCATCTCTGTAATTTCTTTCTATAGCTCCTTCTGACCTTTCAGATTTGTATTTCTATCGAACTGCAATTCTAATTGTACCTACAGAGATGAGCTTCGGTTCGGTTCGGCTCGGAAAGGGAAGAGGTTGTTGTAAGGACAGGGACAGGAGAAGAAAAGGAAATGGAACTAGAAAACATTCCATTCCATTTTATAAGAGGAAGTGAAGAGAAAGAGAAAATAAGAACCTTGTCCTTGAGCATTTAAGTATTATTCCATTATTATTACTATGTACAATGTACGTACAACCCTGCCGCTACCCTGGTGACTGGCAGTCTTTTCTACCTTTCCTACCTACGTCATTATGTACTCTCATCAAAATAAGGGGGGTTCAATAGAATTCTTCACTTTCACTTTTTTTTCTTCTATGTACAATAAAATTGCTATTCCAATTACTTCCAATCCCTGCCCTTTCCTTTCCTGTCCTGCCCCGAACATTTCATTTACATTCCATCTACGGCCTATGGAACTATGCCATTAAAGACTCGCGTACTCACATCCAATCGAGATGCCAGCAGGTCAGAGTCAGATCGAGTCAGAAAGAAATAAAATTAAACGACTTCCATAGCCCACATTACAAATCTACGTTTACATCTGCTTCACTCCTGACTGGCTTACCCCGTAACATATATAACCAGGAAATAATGGTCAGAACCAGAACTGAAGATATGGGAACATTGAGGAAACTATGAAGCCAGCTTGAAGCGGCCAGCTTACTGTATACCTATACATACAAAACGATTAGATAAACGGAGAGCTGTAAGAGAAATAAAAATTGTTTAATGTGTATTTACACAATATTGATACACGTACCGCCGCTGATCTGTGCCGGTATAAATTGCCCATATTTATTAATGTTATCATTAAAATTAGAATTCGAAACACTAGGTACTAGATTACTAGATGTTATTATTCCCGACTAAAATTAATTTGTGGTAATATGGAAGTTATTCAGAAGTTTAGCTTCCAGAATAAGAATAAAGATTCAATTTGAAAGTGTAAAAATTCCAAAAAGGGACAGTTACAAACCTTTTAAAATGGTTAATGATGGTCTTTATGCAATTTCAAAAAAGCATTATTATATTTACACCTTTTTCAAGCTTGTAGTTAGTGCACTTTGAACTTTTAGAAATGTGCGAATAGTGCACTGTGCAATTTTTAAAAAATTTACGATTACTTTCAAACAGGTAAATATTAAGTTGTGTGTTTCGTACATACTAATATTATCGTATTTTGTGCTTCGTAAAGTAAAAAAAGGTGTTGATAGTAAATTTTGCTGCTTACAAAATATTCAATTCGTAAATTCGCTTACTGTCAAATACTGCTATAACTTTACTATTACTCATTTGGGAACTTTTCATTCTTTTGGTACTTTCAAAACCAGTTTACATATTTTACGTTTTTACTTTTAAATTGATACAACTGTAGTTTATATAACAACTTTGGTGGAGCTTTCAAAACGATGCTGCAGTGTTTACACCGGCTTTCTAAATTATAGGCACTCAAAAACTGAAATAACTTGATGATTCTGACCAAACATAAATATGGCTTGATTTCAATCTTCAATGAAGATAATACAAGCCTGAATTAAAGATGCTTTAAAAGCAACATTGGGACTTGATTTCGCCTTTTGTGATATTTGAAGATGCAATAATAAATGCATATACTTCCCATAAGTTCGTATTACAATTCGGAATTCGGTCGGACTCGCATTCTACGAATCTCACTTTTTTTCATTACCAATACAGATAGGTCCTATTCATATTTGTATAAAGAAATAAAACATTATTATAATTCCCAACTGACGGTTTACTTTCTGCATAGTAATAAAATTGTTATCTTTTGTAAGAAAAGAATAAGCTTTCTCCTTGCCTTTCCCCCTAAACGTAATAAGTTTCCTTTGTGTTTTTATTCGGAACAAATTGCATACAATATTGCAAAATTTTATTGAGATAAGATTAGCATATTCCTATTCAGATATGTGGATCAGCATAAAAACGATTCTGTTAAGCAATAAAAAACATTTATGAGAAAATCAAAGCTACAAAACTCCAAATCAAAAAACTATTTAAAAAACAAGAGTCTCACAAGGAAAGCACACCGTATGGTACACCCAGATTTTTTAACCACATGGTGTAATCGATTTACCTACCTTCGTGTACTACAACGCTAAAACAACTCGGTCGCATTTTGCGCCGTTCGCTCACAGTTGCCCGCCAAAGTTTAAAAAAACCGATTTTTTGACTTTTTGCCACCCCATAGCTCCTACAATTTTAATCCGATTTTCGAAAAAATTGAATTTTTGGGATCTCCAGAACATTATCTTAAAAGTAATTTCTGGGTTTTCAAAAATTCGAAAATTTTCATTTTTTCCAAAAAATAAATAAAATAACCCGTCTTTTTGAGGCCCTAAAAAATACCTACTTTTTTGAAAAAAATAAAAATTTTTGAATTTTTGAAAACCCAGAAATTACTTTTAAGATGTTCTGGAGATCCCAAAAATTCAATTTTTTCGAAAATCAGATGAAAATTGTAGGAGCTATGGGGTGGCAAAAAGTCAAAAAATCGGTTTTTTTAAACTTTGGCGGGCAACTGTGAGCGAACGGCGCAAAATGCGACCGAGTTGTTTTAGCGTTGTAGTACACGAAGGTAGGTAAATCGATTACACCATGTGGTTAAAAAATCTGGGTGTACCATACGGTGTGCTTTCCTTGTCAGTCAGATGGGGAGCATGGCATCCGTAATCAGTTCCTGTTCCATATAGCTAACCCCAATGGCCATACTTATAAAAGGATGATACGGACATGTATGATACATACAATTTAGTATATTCATACATTTTTTTAGTAGTACCTATAATATATCCATGTATTAAATTACGTGAGGACGAAACCAAAAAGGCCCCAAGACATTTCAAATGCATATTATTGCGCTATACCGTAACTGTGCATCCAAACCAAATGGGCCATGTCCTATAGAACGACAACCACAGCAAAAATGTCAATTGCACTTTCAACTTTACAAATCCAAATCCAAGGTCAATAATGTCAATGATGTTTCTTCTAAAGCCCTGGACCAAGACTAAGTCCAAGACAACCCACACTAAAATACTAACAATAAGTACCTAGGTACATAATGAAGTCCCAAAAGTCCTAGGTTAGAAACTCCCGGGAATTTAATGTGTGTCAGAGTAGAATATAGTTTTACTGTGCTTTTATTCTTTTCGGCTTGTACGTTTTTTTTATCTCAATAATAGCATAGATACTTGATACTATCTGGAGTTTTTGTTTGTGAGCAGAAAAATAAAATCACCCGGGGAAATCAAATCTAAATCCATAAATTTAATATTATACGTATGTAAGTACTGCACTGATCATATGCATGACTTAACATTAACAATGTTATAAGTCTGTGTTGCAAGGCCACTAGGCATTCTTGAATGCAAACAATATTACTTGTAGTAAGTATAAGTACAGTATAATGTCATCAGAATAGAAAGCATTAAATATTAAACACATAGGCATATGTATGCCAAGTTTACGTAGATACATATGGATGCATTTGTATTATATACCCACTACTTTTATTAAATAAACTACACGCTCACACGGCTCACAGAGCATATTACATTTCTATTGAATCTTCATCGCTATACCGTACGTGCTATTATGCATTTCAATCTAACTAATGCGACAAGTAAGAATTTTATATTAGAATAAATGCATTTTGCCTATAATCAAGGGAAAAACACTACTGTCCCTGAATTTTATAACTTTCCAATTTTAAACTAAAAAAATGCACGGATTTATTTTTCATTAATTTTAGTTTGTAAAAAGTATTTTGTATACTATGTATTTTGTTAAGAATATTTGACACGTGTCCCTTCCGGGAACTACGACAAACAAAGGAGATGCTGGAGCATAATAATATACTATTAGGACTATGCGGCGACTTCCATTATCATGCTCACTATGAATTTCAATTGTTAATGCTATTATATTATCTTTCTTACTATACTATTTTATATTAGTTTAATACGCTTACATCCTTTTCACTATTTTATAGTTCCCATATGCCTCCAGTGCAATACAAACTAGTTATTATTATTATGTTTTTATAATAAACTTATAGTTTGTATTGTACCTATACATAATACAAATATGTAGACCCAGCAGAGACAGAATAAAATTAATTTGATTTTCATATTCAGTACTTTTGAATTCAGCTTTCATCTTCAGTGACCTTCTTTCTTCTACGTAAGGCTTTGAATTTAAATTTTAACTCAAACTATGGGTCCTTGGTCCGGGTCCGGACACTTACTCGGATTACTAAAAGCAAACCAATGTATACATACGGGGTATAGTGTCATAGTGTGGCATATGGCTACATGCATATCGCCACATTCACTGACTGAAACAGCTTATACCCTTGTTACCTAAGAATAATTTGATTATATGGGAAGATCAGAGAGAATCTCTCTCTCTCTCTCTCTCTCACACACATTCATTTTTATTTCTGGTTCAGATAACATGACATCTTGTAAATTGTAAAATGACGCTACTGCAGTCGGCCTTTGTATTCACTGACGAGTGAGCGGACAGAGTACTGAGTACTGGAGTACTGTGACGTCTGCAGTGAAAGACATTCTTAAAAAAAGCTCTCAAATTCTAAAGTGAAAGCTGACGCTCTCAACTCCAAACTCAAAAGGTGATAGCCATACTATATGACATCTCTGCTGGTAGCTACATATGTAAGTTGAATGTTGGACATCAAATAAAAATTCTTGAAAAACACCGCACTTCACAAACGAAGTAAAAACAAATATCCAAAGTAATACCTTTGGTAAATCTAAAGCTATAGTAATATACCTTACCTACTTATTTAGGAATTTAGGCCTACTATGATCTTCAGTGAGAATTTGAGAATGATACGACTAGGTAAGTATACAGCACTGATATACCTACAAAGTTGCGTAACACTAAGTAAGTACTCTCACTGTGCAAGAAGTGCCAAGAAGTCTTTCTCGTTGGGCCAAAAGTTTTATGTGTGTATATTACCTACCGTGTCCACTTGACTAATCAAAAGACATGCAAGCGTACAACACATTGGGCAGTTGGCCGTCACCATCGTTACGTAAAGTACCTATAAGAGGTAGGTTAGTGATCACTTTAATTGATTTGATTTAAATGAGTTGAAAGATACCAAGAAATGGAAAAAGAAGATCAAACAGAAAACGTTATAGAACTTTCCAGATGCTTAAAAGTAAAAAGTGGAAATCAAAATCACTGCAAAATTCAAACAAGGAAAAACATAGATTATTAAATAAAGTCAGTTCTATCAACAAAAACTCTAGTAATAATTAATTTAGCTAATTTGTATGATTTAAATTTAGCTGTTTACAGGGCAGGGCCGGATAATGCGGCCAGCGAAAGCAACCCCCGCTGCTTGAATTTTCAAAAAACATGTAAATGAAAAATTTGGCAGTTTTCAAAAATATGTAAAAAGAATATTTTGATTTTTCAAAAAGTTGCTAACTAAAGATTTTGCATATTTCAAAAACATAGAAATAAAACATTTAACACTTTTTTCAAAACATGTAAATAGAACATTTTGCACTTTTCTGAATCAAGTAAAAAAACATTTTAAACTTTTCTAAAAACATGTACAAAATACAACACTTTGCTTTACAAAATAACAATAAAAAAATCAAAATGGTTGTTTTCATATGAAAACAAATTGCTGCCTAAAAGAAATTCCTTCGTCTGGCCCTGGCTGTTAATGAAATGTATGCCATCATATTTCCCCTATAGCCCATAATCTGACTATCTGACAAAAGCACGTGTGATGAAACTGAACACGGAACTGATACAACAAACATGGGTAAAAGCATGTCAGTAGCAGTATGGGGATTTAGGGAATGAAGGCGTGGGGTCGGATCAGATGGCATGTTAATTAATTAAATGATCTGCTCTGTTTCTTTCAGTAGCTTAAAAACTTTTGTTGCTATTGTCTTCGTTTTAAAGGTTAAAATGTATAGCTCATCAGCAAAAATTCTCAAATTCTAGATTTTTGGAATTGTGTACCTACCTAACTACGTTGACGAAGGCGAAGGTAGCATTGATAACATTTTCTTTCAAAGTTGAAAATACTGGAGAAGCTTTTGAGCAGAATTTTTGTTTGAAAAGCCTTTGAGCCACATCCATTCAATATTCATGGGTATAGCCCACACAAACACGCGTCCCATTATTTTTGGAAAAGCAACAATAATCGCATTGTTTGTATAATACGCAATTCATGTAGGTACTTACCTATGTAACCTTACATAATGGGTTTTGTATTGAGCCCTAATAAGGGTTACATTCTAAATTACTGTTTTGAAACATCCCAAACATGTTTTTCAATAAATGGGCGAAGGTAGCAATGGATTGGAATATATTTATAACTTATTGTAACGTAATACTTTTCATATTTTCCAATTTGCAATTTCAAAGAGATCTTGTAACTATAATCAATAGTCAGTTTGGAACCCCCACACAGTGTGCATGCTTAATCATCGCACATGCAATGCATTTACCTAAGTTTCAGAAAAACAATTCAATTCTTTTCTGTTTTGAACTTTCAGGTCTGTAGGCTTCTGCTCATGCATGCAATGCTCAAACTTAAAATTTTAACAATAGTAGAATAAATATCGTCTGTATGAAGAACCAAATTGACCCATATCCAATTTAAGATACAATCAAAATGAGCTATGTCATAAAAACAAAATGAGAAACATGCGTAAAATGTTAATTACGAGTTTTTGAAAAACGTAAAATGTTTTATTTTCATGTTTTTCAACAATGTAAAATGTCCTATTTAGGTACATGTTTTTTAAAAGGTGCAAAATTTTCTAATTCCATGTTTTTGAAAAGGTGCAAAGTGTTCTAATTTTGTGTTTTTGAAAGGGTGCAAAATTTTTATTTACATATTTTTGAAAAGTGCAAAATGTTCTATTTGAATGCTAATGCTCTCAAGACATATTTCAATTTTGTAGATAGTTCATATTGTTTTTAGCTTCAAATGGATATGGATCATTTTGGCTCTTCACAGACGATACGCTATATATACCCCTGATACTGGTAACCTTTATATATGCTCACATAACACATAATATTTTTGTTAACTCTGAAAAAAGAAATAACGTAGGAAGAACGTAACCTACGAAGGATATGATTCAAAACAAAAACACGGTTAAATTGGAAACATGATAACATCAACATCAGACAGAAACATAGAGACCTATATGCACTGAACTAGTTTAGAAACTAGTTAGGTAAAAAATACATTATTCAATGCACCTACAGACAGACAACACGTGAACAAAAACATTTTTGTTTTTACCCGCAAAATGTATATAACCAACAAGAAAATTACAACTTCAAACGTAGCAGACGAGTATAGTCTGTACTTTATAAATAGTCTACAGTCTACACACTAAACACCAAATTAAAAAATTTAGTTTCCAATTTCATAAAACCAATTTCTTTTTTCAAATTACATAAATGTAACGTTTGTTGATCAAAATTGTGAACAGCAACTTTATAATAACAGTAATTGAATTACAATGTAAAATTGAAGTAATAAGTAGAACTACCTACCTACCCACCTACGCAACCTTTGCAATTATTTTGAATTTTATAAAACTTTTCAATTCCAACATCCAACCCACTTCAAAACTATTTTATTGTTAAAGATACGAAATTAAAAACTCAATTCAAAATCAAAGAGACAAGAATATATTAAATATACATTCAGATACTAGAGTCTCCAGGAAATTAAGATTAAAAACATATATTATTATGCAATTGGAACATTTCAATCTATTTTTGTAAAACATGTTCAAGTTTAATAAGTTAATTTAATTCGTATACTGCAACTGAATACTAAAAATGTCCCAGTTATATAACTACGACGAAGTCGTATGATGTCCAAAGGCAATAGCCAATTTTCCATTTTCACTACAAATTATAATGCAAAGCATAAGCCTTCAAGTAAGTTAATTTAATGTATTTTCTGCTTACGGTAAAACTGTCATAAAATAATAAACATCTCATAACCTCATATAGTTACACGTGCCTGTCTATTCAAAAATTCGAAATAGCTCTCTCAGTAATATGCATTTATTCCTTACAATTTATGTTTTAATAAAAAATAAAATGGAATTTCCACATATAATTTTCAACATTCTTTCCTTTTATTAATACTGTTACTAATTTTTTGATAGAAAGCTAGGATATCTATAATGTAAAGAGTGATATTGTGCAACTACTGCAACTAGGTTATACAGGGCCGGACAATGTGGCCAGCGCAGGCAGCCCCCACTGCTTGAATTTTCAAAAAACATGTAAGCGGAACATTTTGAAGTTTTAAAAAATATGTAAAACAAAATATTTTAACTTTTCAAAAACATGCAAAATAAATTTTTTTGTAAATTTCAAAAACATGGAAATAAAACACTTTCCACTTTTCTCAAAACATGTAAATAAAATAATAAGCACTTTTCTGAATCAAGCATGAAGAACATTTTAAACTTTTGTAAAACATTTAAATACAACATTTTGCTTTACCAAAGAAAATCATCAATAAAATTAAAATGGTGGTTTTTGTATGGGCAAAAATTGCTGCCTAAAAGAAATTCCTTCGTCCGGCCCTGAGGTTATATACTATTTCCCTGACACTGCAACATAACCTAATATTACAGTATCTGTACTTTCAAATGCCATTCGTTATTTATTAAATGCTAATTTAATTTACGTATTTTGTCAAGAATAGAAATGTTGGTGGGAATATTTTAATAATACTGAAAGACAGATTAAAATTTTAGTTACCTACTAAAGTGTACATATATGCACATATTTGGGTTTTGATTGCTAAATTCAGGGTCATCAGCCCACGCAACTCAAATATTTTCGTACTCTGAACATAATGTAATGACAATCTACATAGGTACCTACATAATTTTGCTTTTAGTGATAATTTAATAAATTGCCACACGTAACTCAAAAATTCTTGTAAGTGCCCTCCTTTCCATAATCACTCATAGTTACCTAGATACTTTAATAAAAAAAATACAGGTACGTTGTGCATGTCGCACTGTTCAGTTGCCCACCTAAGTACCACTTATTTTAGATACTCTTAAAAGGAAAATCCTGTACCACAGTCATGACGAAGTAGACAAAAGACGAAAGAGAAAGCGAAATGAAAGTAGAATGAGTCGTAGGCTTTCCCCCTACCTCATAGTTACGTAGGTATAGATAACTATAATGAAGGCGCGTTACCCAAATTCCTATTTAATATTATAAGGGACACGATTTATTATATTTGCTACTGCGCTTTATGCGGACACGTGGATAATGATATAAAGTGCTCACACAAAATTTAATGAATTAGTATTATATTTAAAAGGTACTAAAGTAACCAAGATACCGAAAGCGGCTTAGATGATATTATATTTAGTAAGAAACCATAACCATAATAGCATTACTCATGGATCGTGACTGATGTTGTTTCTGTCTCACAACCATGGCAGTGTTGGTGTTTGTATGCATACATATACCTAGGTGTAGGTTACATCTTTGTAGGCATTGTTTTATATTAGCTATTTATTTATGTACTTACATTAGGTAGTTCCCTGTATGCAACTAATTGTAACATGTGTGTGCATACATTAACCTTGACTTAAATAAACTTGAATCTTCAAACGGAGACACTTAATAAGATTGAAGAAGCAAACGGATATTCCCTAACGTTCTACATAATATGTCTATTTTATATTATGTTATGTTTTATTAGATTGCTTTTGTTTCCCAGAATGCTCCAAGAAGAAGAAGACATTGGGAATAAGGGCGCGTGCGACATTGACTTTAATATTACTTTCAAAGGAAACCATGACGACATTGGAATTGTAAGCATGCTACTTTATAATAATATTCAGAATTGTACACATGATATACCTACATAATATGCATGTTATGTCGCCCAGACGCTTATTCGAACATTCACGGTACATATCTATGACAAAGAAGTTTCCAGCGTAGAACTTTTAGTCTTATTAAATTAGTGACTTACAATGTCATAAGACGGCTAGACTAGTAGGCTCACTGTTACACCAATGTCATAAATACGGTGTTCACGGACGTGTAGACAATGTGTTTAATCTACCAAAATAAGTAAAAAGGTAATTTAAAGTTTAAAAAACTTTATTTTAAAATTAATGAAATCTGTATTATCAATTTTTTAAAAATAGTATGACGTGAACTTTAACGAAGCTACATATAAATAGGCTAGCGTGCAACTTTTGAAGTTTTTGAACTTCATCAGCAAATACCTAGCTTTTATTTTAATATTAGGTGATGCGATCATGCGATGCTCAGATAAAAAGTTGTGCTAAAAATAATGCATAAATTACAGTGTCTATATTCTGATTTTTCGACGACAATTTACTCGAAACGTTTTTTGTGTCTTTAAAACTTTAGACAAGGCTCAAGCATTTTTCACTACCACACATTCCTATTTACCTGTCTATAGTTAAATATTTTTGTGCCGAATTATTGAGCTAAACCGACGCATTATAAGTACAATACTAAACTATTGTAATAGTAATACACTAGGCACGTATATAACCTAATCGTAAATCCTGGCTGTTGTTTTTATGGCACACCAGTATAATACCATGAGTAATAAAGAGACGTGTGTTCCCTGCTCACATAATAATATTGCCCTAAGGAACTACAGTCACTAGACTAGTCACTACACAATCACCGAAAACACTGATATTTAGGAACATTATGTGTACCGCACCGCCCCGCAATGAAATCTCTCAGTAGAACGACTGTTCTAGTCTTCTAGTGCCTAGTTTTACTCGTTTAAGTATGCACATAACTTAAGGTATACAGCATGAGGAACTTGAAATCATATTTCCACTTTCAATAGGCCCAAGGCATTTAAGATAGCAGGTAGATACACTCTTTTCCATTTGAAGCGTTTGCTCGGTCGTCGATGTTCGCTGGTATGCATTAGGTATGACAATAATGTTTTACTATCTACATAATAATATCTGTAGAAATCCTGAGGATACCAGGACCGGGACCGGGGCCGGGCATTAGGATTCGAATTCAAGATATTCCCTACAGCCCAGTTCATAGTTCGCATTCGAGTTCTAATTTCATGAAGGACGACATGACTTCATGACACCGTGAAGCTAAAATACTAAATTATAGCACCCTTGCAAATTCAATTAATGTCAAAGTCAGAGAGATAAACGATCGTTTTCACATATAGCTGGAAGAACCATTACATTTATATTGTACATAAATGACTTTACCTATACTACATTTAAATACATGTGTATAACTATACTACCTACATTACTACGTTTTTGACACTAACAGTAAGCTTACGTGCCTCTCTGACCTGGTCCTCTATACAGCACTATCGTTATGTGACTTTAATTTCTCGTTTTATTACAGTATAAGGTTTGTCACTCTAAGCGCATACGTATGAAGCAGAACAAAACTACGAACCTATCTAATTGTAAGTGGGCACATACATTTTGATATTGCACATCGGCGCCTAATTAAGCTTAATCCCTATATTCCATTGATATAATCCTATATCTGAATGAATATAGTTACATATAATGCCTCTATATTATTATTATACCCTCATAAACTCTCGCGTTTTTTCTAAAATACACATGACAGTCGAATGAAGGGAGAAGGCAGTTACAGCAGTTTCAGTAGTAGAAAGGGCAATCGTTAAGGTTAATATCACATATAATACAGAATTTCTGTCATGTAAAGTGTAATGCCCGAAAGTATAGTACGACGTAAAGTTGACACGTGACGTGTTGCCACATATAAAGTGTGAGTTTAATTTCGAACCTCTGTCTGAAGCTAAAACTTGAATGTTGAACGTGAGATGAAGACGAAAACAAGGAAAAAGCTAAAAAGAAATAAAAACTTAAAAACAGGAATTAAAAAATTATGTCAAAGTCAAATATAATTCGAAATTCGAAATGACATTATTGTTACACAGGGACAATAATAAAGGAGACTGCACTGTAGTGTTACTTATCCGCGTATCGTATGTTCATGTACGATGCCAGTGGCGTCGGAACCTATTTTTGCGATGGCATGGGTGGGGTAGACATTTTTGAACACTTTAACATAGGACATTCACTTTCTAGGGGGCCACTCTGCCACCACTGCCCCCCTGGTTTCGAAACCGGTGCACGTTGTAATGTTATAGCTATATTACATAAACTGATATATGTTGCAATTTCGCTTGAAAGCGTAAATTTGGATTTTAATTAACTGCAACTCACAGAATTCTCCCGACTGCTCCAGGCATCCGTCCCAATCCAGACGTATTTAGAACCATAGCCAAGGATTTTCGCAGACGCCATCACTTTCATCATATATTCTTTCTCCAAGATGAGCACGATTACTGGAGAGGTTACAACATAAAGTAAAAAATGGTCATTTTTTAAGTATAAAACGTAAAACATTGGGTAAAATTTGTACAATGTACTCATATATAACTACAGGTGGGCAAGTCGGAGAAAATTTGCATTCATGATTAATTCATAATAATTTTAACCGGGTACAAATTACAGTATATTTCATACAATGACTGCAAAATAGAGGCGTAATATTTTTGTACCAACCTCGGATCTCAGGTTTGTTGGCAATTGTGCGTATAATATGATCATAATCCGTGGATGTAAATTGATCACGAATGACTCTTTGGGGAGTTGTGAAACAAATTGTGTTGTTCGCTGCAACGTCCTTCAGGGTTTCGAAACAATGAACTCCATACTCCGAGTCTGAGTAAATCACGGCAACATATGTCCAATTAAAGTGCCTGGAAAGAAACACACAATTAAAATCAGAGTCATCAAGTTTCACCCACAATTAATTAGTAAACTATTATAACTAGCTAATTAACTGTAGTTTGAATCTACTGGTTTATGCTTCACTAATATCATGTAACATATACAATACAATCTGCGTATATCAGCACAATCTGCACAACGTATTAATTAACAGACTAAAGACATATTTGTCAATTTGTCAATGAGAATGTTCCACTTCTATTCTGTGGCAAATTTCTACAACTTTTCGATCAAACAATGAATATCATTCAGGTTAATGAACAGTCAATTACTGGATCGTCTTTGAAGAATGAAAACCTCTTTAATTAGTTATCTATAACAAGCCTGTTGCTTGATACAATCAAAATGAGCTGTATTATGAAATATCCATTTAAAAAAAATAAACTTAAATGACATCAAGGTATACATGCAGTATGCAGTGGTACACCACTCGACTGCGGCAAACCTGTAACTCGTAGGTGTATTGCATGCGATACGAATGTGATCAGCAAGTTATAATTGAACGCCAGGAAATAAAGGGCGCTACACCATAATACAATTTGCACTGTTTAAGCATTTACGCTCTAACATAATTAATAAACAGCAAAGAAACCAATACAAAATAAAAGACTTCAAAAAACAATTAATAAGGAGTTCAAGGGAACAACTTTTGTTTCGCGCTAATATCAATTTATCAGATAATGATACGGAAACAAACAGATAAATTACGAAGAACTGAGCGCGTGAACCACATTATCACGCTTCGATATACACAGTTAAATATGAAACTGCATGTAATTGTACTAGTAGAGTATGCACTTTTCTTGTAATAAAACCTTTCCGGATTTAAATTTCAAATTCGGATTCTATTACTTTTAGAAAGCAGGTACAATAAATAGGTTACTTGCATATATCAAAACCACATAATGAAATAACCTTGAAATGAGAAAATTTAATTAGTTGTACACAAAAATTAAGCGTTTGCCAGCAGAAAGGAACCTCACTCAGTCGTGTTGTGGCTGTATGTAGCCATCATTAAATTTATTTTCGTTAGCCTCAGATTTAGTTCCGAAGTGCCTAAACAAACTGAAAAGTTATACAAGCACGCAAGCATGTTTGCCCACATGTCGGATTCGATGTAGAAGAAAATCCACCTTTCCAAATACGTATGCTTAAAACCAGAATCTGCTTTTAGGCATATTTGGAAAGATAAGGATTTCTTACTACACCGATGAGATGTAACGAATAGATCAACCCTTGAAAAAAGGATAAAAAGTTCCTTAGTAATCATATTGACAACTTGAGCTTTACATAATATCTTGGTTGCTACTGTGGAATTGAATTCTTGATACTGATTAATCCCGCGCTAATGGCGGCTTAAACCCCTTTGCAACTGTGTGATTTGCAACGTGTTTAGCCGCCATGCCTCTGATTCACTATTTATAAATTTATATAAAATACAATAATTAATCATGTATAGGCTTAGTTTTAACCACAACTCCATACACAATGAAGGAATTCTAAATCCCTTGAAACAAGTTTGGTACTGTTTACACATCCGTTGCGGTGCGTTACACTGAAAAATGTCATAAGTATACAAGCAAAGGGAAGACAAACTACCTAACCTTGACTTACTTATTTTACACAAAACAAAATTCGGAAGACGGTCTACGGCGCATATAGTATTACAATACGACAGAGACAATCAATTAATCTATGTACGTATTCACTAACTTAGGAAGAACTTGCAGAGTTTTAACCATTTATCTGAGCATGTGTGAAATGCATGAATTAGGATATCTACCGAGGTATGTATGCACATATAAGTTTGATAAGTCCTAACACTAACATACATGTAGCAAAGTAGGTAGGTGCTTACTGAAGAATATCCAGGATAGCATGAGCTTGATTCACATCTGACGGAACTGTTCTGAAAAAATATGGGAATCTGTCCCGATTACTTAATTGAGGGGACGTTGAGTAATAGCTCACTTGCGGAACTTGAAAAAGTCGCAGTAGATTTGCAACCTAAAATAAAAACAAAGGAAAGCCCACATTTCAAATACAGACGCAGTTTTACCATTAGCTTTTATTAATCATAATCACTCATAAAACATGCTGACGCAAAAGAAAGAACGAAATTACTAATTGAATTCTGGGTCGTTGCTATTTGATACAGAAGCCAAGCGCCATCGGTTTCAAATATTGTGAAGGTAAATATGGAAATTGTACTGTAGGGGTATTTATAGCAGTAGCGGGAAATAGACAAGGAAGGTTGGGGATGGAGAACCAACCGACGTCGTCGGTGCAAGCAGTAAATTTCCACTGCGTATAGCAAGAGAAGAATGTAGGTATAGGAGAGGAGCGGGGCTAGGAGTATAGCAGGTAAAGTAGGGCAAGTGGAAGAGACGGTTGGAGCTGAGGAGTATGACGTAGGCACTCTCTCGATCGTACGATCGCCGTCCTCTTCAGCAGGCGAACAGAGCCAGGACTTTACTTCCTACTTAACTCTTCGAGGAGACGGTACTAGGTGGAAAGCTAGTAAAGTGAGGAAAATAGATAGCCCGTCAGCCATCTTGTTAATATTTAATTTATATATATTTATTTCATTCTCCTTCCTCTTCTTCTCCTTTGGAGATCATATTTAATTACCCGAAAGGGAATAATATTACGGGTAATTAAGAGATCATTATTGGTTATACGTGGAGTGAATATTGTACATTATGTGAGGTTAAAGGAACAGTTCCAGAGTTCAAATAAAAGAACACTCCCATAAAACCATATTCTTGTGCTGTAAAACATTGGACATTGCATAGGCATTTATTGGCTTACTGGAGCCAGCACAGTAGTACTGTAGTGATACTCCCAGTTCACCGGGTACCGGAGTATAACGGTCATCATTAACATACTCCGGGTGTGAGTGTCGACGGCCATACCGACACCTACACACCGGGTCATTATAGTCGTGCATTCCCATCCATAACCACGGAGCCCATACCGAGTCACCGGGTTCTCCGTAGTCAGTCCAACGTATCAAGACTCCGTGAACAGGAACTTCGTAAGCGCGGTGGGCTTCCCTCGGTCGCTCTCTCTGTAAATACTAGAGCGAGTCGAGGACGATCCCGGCCACCGAGGACCGCGTCTGCTACTAATCGCGGTCGAGGGCGAGGAAGAACTCCAACTGCAGAGACCGACCCGGTCGCATTTCTGTTCCAGCCACCTGTCCCGGTCGTGGTACGTGGGGAAAGAGGAGATATTGGGAAAATCCAGTTTACACTGGCGACCCTGCAGGAGACAAAACGTTCGTTTTGTTCAAGTACCGAAGACAGCACAACCAGGTGAGAACCACCAGTTCCACATTTCTGTTTTCTTAAATTTTTTTTAAGTTTATAGTAGATAGTCGACCGCGACACACAATATCCATCTTGTCTCGGTCGGAAGAAGCATATGAGCATCCAGTCATATAATAGGGACGCATAATACCGAGTTGAGCATAGACGCGAGCACCTTGGTCGACGGTCCTGGTGCGGCTAGAGTAGTTGGGCACACCGGAGCCCCGAGGCAGGCCAATTCAGCCTGTCCACAGAGAACGTGCCGCATAGCGCAGACCGCGACTCGGTCGCGGGGGCAGACTCGGTCTCGGTAGTTTAAATTAACGTAGGCAACCGCGATATACTCCATAAGCGTCAGCGAAAAAAAAAGTTCCGTATAGGTCCGGCCCAGTTTAAAGAGGGGGTAGTGCACAAGTAGGGGCCAAGCCCGAAGACTAGGGACCGGGACCGAGATGAAGCCAATTTGCGACATCAAGACGGACGGGGTAACGTGGACGGGCCGGGAAGGCGAGCTGTTATCAAAGCAGCTCCTACTAGAAGACCCACAGACACCGGGAGCATGCGACCTACTGACTGTAAAGAAGAGGTGGTATGTCTACCAATATCAATTAGAAGTGAAGGAAACACCCAAGCCCATGACACCTTCGGAGGTGGCGGTCGCTTTCGCAGATTACCAGCAACAAATGATAACGGCAGAATATGACGGTGCGACCGCATTCGAGGGTATCACCGAGCTGAGTCAAGCGGAGACGAAGAAGTTGGAAGACTCGGTGAAGCAAATCGCGACCGCGTCAACGAGCGGCCCGGTGGCACCAAAGAAGGCAGAAGCCTCGGGAAAGACAATGCTAGACTATATTACGCAGATGTCGAAGGACATGCAGTCCATGCAGTTGGTAGTCCAGGCCATACAGGCGGACCAGGGACGCATCAAAGCTCAGTTAGCAGCGGGCAAGAGTCCAGGGGGGACAGCATTTCTGCAGGGAAATCTGCTGCAACAGGTCACAGCAAGTACTGGCCACCAACAGCAACAGCAAAGGTCGATGTGTACCGGGACGAAGCAGCCATCGACACCGGGGGTCACCTTCAGCGCGGTACCCTCACAACAGTCCAGCCAGCAGTCACATAACAGTTCGGGTAGTACCACGTCAGCACCGGACATTTCGGACATGGCAGACCATCTGCTGCAAGTCCTGGACCAGCAAAACCAGAACACCCGGCATGCCCAGGAGTTGCAGCGCGAGCAAACACAGCTGTTAGCGGGAATGATGGCTCCGACCGGGTTACATATTATACCGCAGCACTTCGATCCCAGAGTAGATATCGCGTCAACCTACATAGACGCATTCGAAGCACATCTGGAGATCCACGGAGCCCAGCCGAGAGCATACGTCCAGATCTTCCAGAAGTGCTTGTCGACACCAGCAGAAGCATCCTGGTTGAAGGCGACGCTCCTGGATGTGGACCATACATGGACAGCGGTAAGAGCAGAATTTCTGAAGGCGTACGACCGGTCGAGCGCGCAGTCGGTGTTAAACAGGGTAGTCAACTGGAAGCAGCAAGCTCATGAACCGATACGGCAGTGGGCATCCGATTTTTACACCTTGTTGAAAAGTATCAGAGAACCCCACCCTTGGGAGCAACGGGAAATTATTGGTCGCATTAAGCAGAACATGCATAGCTCACTATATGGAGCATTCCCACCGGGGACAGTGGTCCCGCAGAAGCTGAATGATTTCATCAGGCAGGCAGAGGAATTCCATAGAAACCGGGTCCGGGCCGAGAAGGAAAAAGAAGCGTATCGGCCGTGGAGTCAGCAAGACCGGAGCAGAGGCCGGGATCGTCAGTCGCCCCAGGGGCAGCGGAACCGGCAATGGAATTCAAGAGACCGTCAGCGTAGCAACGAGCGAAATCCCGGTCCTGGTGAGCGCAGAAGGGAGCAAAGTCGAAGTCCGCAGACACAGAACTCACCGGGTCGGTCGAGCCCGGGGCGGGACAGATCAACTAGTCCACAAGGGAGACGAGAATCACCGCGTCGGGATAGGCAACCAGAGAGAAGAACCGGGAAGTGGTGCCATGTATGTAGTCGCAACACGCACAACACAGAAGATTGCAGGTCAGCGAAGGCTAAAGTTATGGCACTAAAGATACTGGCCCAGGCGTGTGCGGAAGAGGAGTCAGCAGAAAGTCGGACCGAGCCACCACCAACCGGGACTCCGGAAGGGATGCAAGGATTACAAGCCTCAGCGGAGAACGATGAGGACCCGGACGAGAGGCAACTGTTTAATGCGTTGCGGACCGCGAAGAACCGGGAAGAAGGCAGCGTGCTGAGGCGAGACCGGGATCAACAACCAAGTCCCGGTGAAGACCAAGTCCAGAAGGCGATAAACAAGCTAGAAGCCAAATTCGTGCCTTCAGTATTACCACCGACTTTAAACTGGGTTCAGACACGGACAGACGAGGGGACCCGTGTCTTTTACACCGGATAAACAAAGCCCCTTATGCCCTAGTCAACATTAAGCACAAACAAAAGCTATTTCCGTATTTCGCGTTAATAGACTCGGGCTGCACCGCGCTCGCTATCTCCAAGAGGGAGTGCGATAGACTAGGTTTAGAGATAAGAAAGTCGTCTGTAAAGATGTCGGGTTTTGATGGTAAAGTAGTTACAGCGGGAGGTGTAGTAACATTAGACATGAAGATCGCAGGTCGGTGGTTTAGAGAGGATTTCCTGGTCCAAGAGGGACTAATGTGCCCCATTTTCATCGGGAACAAGTTCCGATGGAAACATGGCTTGAGTTTTGACGACGTGAAGGGCGAGATGCGTTGGGACGTCCCGACCGAGGAAGAGAAGGAGCGAGATGCCGGGTACTTTGTCCGTGGTTTGTCAGTAAAAACCGCAAAAGACGTCTGTGACTTGTCACTAGCGTCGACCCCGGACAGGTACGACCGGGCAAAGCTGGGGACATCGTCCGTCCAAGTGTTCGTCGAAACTCTGGTCAAAAAGTATCCCGGGGTAGTACGGAGCGATGGTAGGTCCGGGATCACAAACGCGATCATCCACGATCTGCGCATCCCGGAGGACTGCCCGGTGATACAGTGTAAACCTGCTCGAAGACCACCGGCGATAGCAAAGTGGGAAGACGAGACACTGCATGAGTTGGAGCTACAGGGTAAGATACGGCGGTCAACTTCGGCATATTCCTCGCCAGTATTAATTATACCGAAACCAAACGGCGATAAGCGAATGGTGGTAAATTATAAAGAGTTGAATAGTTACACACCGAAGATACAGAACCCGATGCCTATCATACATCAAATCTTGGAGCATCTTCCACCTAACCGAGTCATGTCCAAGCTGGACTTAAAGTCAGGCTTTTGGCAAATCCCCATAACAGAGAACTCCAAGAAGTTCACCGCGTTTCACACGCAAAACGCATGTTATGAGTGGAACGTGATGCCGATGGGGTTGAAAAATGCTCCAATGATTTTCCAGGATCTCATGAACAGGTTGTTTGGTAAGTTTGTAGGTGACTTCTTGCATGTGTACCTGGATGATATCTTTATCTTTAGCGAGACCGAGCAACTGCACAAAGAGCACCTAGATTTTGTGTTTAAGACACTTCATAACTTTAATCTAACTCTAAACTGGGCTAAATGTGAGTTCGATCTACCGGAGGTTGAGTTCCTGGGCCACATCGTCACGCGCTTCGGCATCAAGAAATGCCCCAAGAAGGTAGCGGCGATCCAAGATTTCCCGTCACCGAGAACGAAGAAAGAAGTGCAGCGATTTTTAGGGGCCATTGGATGGTACATGCGGTTCATACCGCATTACGCCACTCAGTTAGAGCCGATATTTTTGAAGCTGAAGTCGGAGGCAGATCCGAATTTACCGTTCCGGTGGGGAAAGAGCCAGCAGGCCGCGTTCGAGACGATTAAGGCAGAGGTGGCCAAGGAAATCACGTTAAACACGATAAACTACGACCACCCATTATACGTGTATACCGATGCAAGTGATGTAGGGCTGGGAGCAATCTTGGCTCAAAACTACCACTGTGAGTTGACCGGGGAAGACAGGTTCCGAGTGATCGAATGTCGCAGCAAACTGCTGAATGCAGCGGAGCGTAAGTATGACGCGAGAGAGAAAGAGTGTTTGGCTATCAGGTTTGCGAACCGAGTGTTTGACCCCTTCATTAGGTACCAAAAGGACGTGATTTTCAGATGTGACAACCAGGCGTTGACACATCTGAAACATGCGGCCATCAATGACCACCTCTATAACCGGCATATCGTCAGGTGGGCAATAGAGTTGGGTCATGTTGTCAATGACATAGACTTCGTGAAGGGAGAGGATAACAAACTGGCAGACTTGCTCTCTCGCGGCGCGCTACCGGATCCCAAATACGACGACAATCCAGATGAGCTGGACATGTGTGTGGAGAGTGCTTGCGTATGCCTGGCAACCTTTACGAATACCAAAGAGAGGGTAGAAGTGGATATGGACATGCTGAACAAGGACATGCTGCGGGGTGTGCAGAGAGAGTGTGAGGCACTATCCACGATTACTAAAAGCCTTAGCCGAGTCGGGGAGCGGTCTCGGTACCGCTACGACTACGTGATCGTCGAAGGAATCCTCTGTAGGTATGTCCCGTGTAAAGAGCGGACCGCGACGCGGTCGATCCTGAAAGAGGGAACACCAGAAGGGGGCTTCTATAGCAACCAGGTGGATAAGCTGTGGGAACAGAGGCTAGAGGAGGACGAGCGGACCGGGCAACCTGGGCCGCCGGTAAGGGTGCAACCGTCTATGCTAATGAAGAAGGGGAAGCATATTAAATGGCAGCATCCGTTAATTCAGGCTAGCTTTTTAGATCCAGAGTCAGTGACAGCCAGGAAACGCATAGTCCCGGTCATACCGCAGTCCATCGAGCAGGATGTCATAGCGCACTTTCATGATAGCACGATGGCCGGGCACCAAGGTGTAGAACGCACGTACGACCGGATCAGGAAAAGGTTTTGGTTCTATAATAT
The DNA here is from genome assembly GCA_949802685.1 of Dicyrtomina minuta. NCBI lineage: Eukaryota > Metazoa > Arthropoda > Collembola > Symphypleona > Dicyrtomidae > Dicyrtomina > Dicyrtomina minuta. The sequence goes on along the minus strand of OX461808.1, from coordinate 23,875,081 downwards.
GCATAAGATCATAGAGGCATATGTGAAGACTTGCGCGGTATGCCAGTTAGTAAAGGCTTCAAACCAGGCGCAACCGGGAAAGATGGGCATTCACTCTTACCTGAACAACGTGTTTGAGTGTGTTCATGTGGACATTGTCGGAGAGTTGACCGCGAGCGCGGGCTTCAAGTTCATTGTCGTTTGTGTGGACGAGTTTTCAAAATGGGTGAGTATGGAACCCTTAACATCGGTATCGTCAATAAAGATCTTGAAGTTTCTGCAGAAGGTGTTTAACCAGTTTGGAACACCAAAGCGCATAGTTTCCGACAATGCGTCATATTTCTCGGGGGATGACTGGAATGATCAGCTGCGCCAGTGGGGGGCTACATGTGTTCATGTGGCACCGTACCATCCCAACCCGAACCAGTCGGAGCGGGCAAACCGGGACATCAAAAGTATATTACGCGCGTTTTGCATGGCAACCCAGACAATGTGGGCAAGGCAGTTAGGTGACTATATGGTGGCGCTCAATACCGCGAAATCCAAGTCATCCCGGTATTCACCATGTCAACTGAACTTAGGCAGGGACATACTATTACCGATAGACCGCAAAATGCAGCTGCTTGAAACAATGAAAGTAACCGAGGAGGAGTACGGGCAGCAATTGATTAAGGATGTGACTTTCATCAGAGACCAGGCTCGGTATAATTTAAGAGAGGCGCAATTGCAGCAGAAAAAGTACTTTGACCGAAACAGGAGGGATGTTGTGTACGCGGTAGGCGATTTAGTTAAGATACGTAATAAGAAACTGTCCTCAAAAGAGGAGAAGTACGCGAAATCCCTTGGACCGCGGTACACCGGGCCGTGGAAGGTAGTAGAGGTGCACTCAGATTGGTCCTATAGTATCCAGGACCCGGATAAACCCAATAGCAATCCAATGAGGTTCCATACCTCCCTTATGTTACCTTACCACGAGAAAGAGAGCGAAGACCCGGTCCCGGTAGAGGAGTCTGTAATAAGTGCGGACGGAGAGGCGGGACCGGATACCAATGAGCGACCACAGCCAGACTCGGTAGGCACCGAGTCTGTACCATCACCAGATACCGAGACGGTACCAGATTCCGGAGGGAGTCCCGGTAGCGCGGTTACCGCGACCGGAGGTACAAACCAGAGCACAGGTTGGAGAGGAGGTTTTGGACCTATCGACCTGTCTGATGACTATGAGGTAGACATTGATGACCCACCACCACCAAGACGCTATCCCGGTCGGGATCACAAACAACCAGTGCGTTTGGGCATCAACTACGCGATGACCGAGGGAGACACTGGCAGTGTCCATGAGTTCTCAATGTTAATGATTGAGATTGCTTAATATAAATTTTTAATCATTTTTTTTACTTCATCTTTTATTCTTTCGTCTTTTGCATGGCGTGTTACTATGAAAATTTTACAAAAACCGAAAAAAAAAATCTTTTAAAAAGTTTTATAAAATCGAAAAAAAAGTGTGTTTTAGGTTAAGGTGGGAAGGATAGGGATGTCTTGACGGGCACAAACCTATTCTTCCTCACGTCCTATGGTGTGTACGACGTTAAACTGCGCCTCACGCCTGTCCCGATCTCCACCGTAGGGGCAGGCATAGAAGGTAAGATCTGAGCTTAGGCGAAGGTCTCGTACCTTCGCTTGTAGGAAGTCAGAGCGAGCAAGAGGCTCGGGCTCAAAGCTGCGGGAGCAGATAAACCAGCCGGAGTGGAGCTCCATACCCCGAAGACCATCGCCAACGATGCTAGTCAGGGGATGCCGTGAAAGTCGGCCTAGCTCTAAGCTGTGAGCGATCTAAATATCAGCACAAACCAACATCCCGTAGGCCTTCGAAAGAGATGCTAGCCAGGGGTGAGTCCGTAGGCCCGCATTAATCGCGCTAGGTCAGGACAGAGCGAGCAGAGTGTAGAGGGTGTGTACCCGTCCCGTAGACCATCTTGGATGCTAGTCAGGGGCGAGACCTGGTACGCGGTAGTGAAGTAGTGATCCCGTAGGCCTTCGTAAAGATGCTAGCCAGGGGTTTAGTCAGAAATATGGTGTGCGCCCGTTCCGAAGACCATCTTAGATGCTAGTCAGGAGCGAGACCTGGTGCGCGGTCTTAGACCAAAAATCCCGAAGGCCTTCCTATAGAGTTGCTAGCCAGGGGTTCAGAGTGAAGTATGGTGTGTACCCGTTCCGAAGACCATCTCAGGATGCTAGTCAGGAGCGAGACCTGGTGCGCGGTCGTAAGACCAAAAAAATCCCGTAGGCCTTCCTGTAGAGTTGCTAGCCAGGGGTTCAGAGTGAAGTAGGGTGTGTACCCGTTCCGTAGACCATCTCAAGATGCTAGTCAGGAGCGAGTCCTGGTACGCAGTAGTAGTGCAGAGAGCGGGATCGTCTCGTAGACCACCTGGGGTGCTAGTCAAGAGGCGAGTCTCGCAGTGGCGGTGAGAGAGTCGGGGGGATGTCCAGGTCGTAGACCATCAGGGATGCTAGTCAAGATATGGAATCCCGAGGCAGCGCGATGCTCAAAGCTTTGTGAGAATAAACTAAGCCAAACCCGGATCGCGGTCCGGAGGACACTGTTGAACGCTAGGTTAATTGGGCAGAGTTGAGAGTAGGGAGAGTAGCGACGCGGTTGCACTGACCGTGGAAAATGTTGTCGAACAAAAACTACGGGACTTGGCTTGGTTCTTTTCCAATCAAGTCTGGTCTCAGTTCTTTTGGGAGTTAGGCACCGGGAATAAAGTAGGCAGACCCGGTGCGAGCGCGGTACTCAAAGCTTTGGGGAGTATAAACTAAGCCTAACCCAGACTTAGTCTGGAGGACGCTGTTGAAAATTAGATTAGTAAAAATACAAAAGTCAGCGGGACGAGCGGAGACGCGGTCATTCTGACCGCGGAGGATGTGGTCAAAACCTTCTATGGGACAATCGGCCTGTCCACTCTCTCTCTGGTGTTGGTGAACGTTGTCCGACGTCGGATTTCAAATAAACAGCGGCCGAGAACTTCCCGAGCATGAATAAAATCGTAGAAGCTCGCATCGATTTATTACTAAGGTTAGAATAGAATCAGGCGCAGGGGTGTCATGAGCTGAAGTATGACACGATACTGAAGTAATCGCGGTCAGTCAGGGACCGGGATTAGCAATACGCAAGGTAGAGAAGCGAAAGGTAGGCGCGCGTGGTAGAATGGACCTACTAGTACATCCAGGGGAATCACCGGTAGAGAGCCGCGTGTATAAACATTAAAACTCAGCCTGAATGGGGACCGCTCGGAGTGAGGTGTTGCGGAACCAAGAACTCGACAAGGGTACCATTCAGGAGCAAGCGACCGGATACCGGAAACCGTGGTGTGGTGTACGGTCACAGTTTAAAGTTTTCTGTGGGTAAGCAAAAAAGGTACGCGCTTAAACGTTAAGTATTTGCTCAATGCATCTTAGTTCGCACCAGAACACCTTAGAGTAGAGGAGACGACCGGGATGGTCTAGGATCATCCAGAGGTAGCGGGGAGTATAGTGGCGAGACCGGGTGACCGGGATCGCCGCACTGGTTTAGTTACGTTTTGGTTATGTTAAGTTTTCTTTGCGGTACCACGGGTACCGCGGTGATGGGATTTTTGTTGTTTTGGCCGTGCCTTGGCGCGGCCACATGCATGAGTTTTGGGAAACACAGCGAGACGGAGGTGAGGGGAATCTCACTTAGACAATGTCTAATCTGTGGTTTTAAATTTTTTTTTAGCATGGAAGCCCCACCGCAATGGGAGCTGGACGTGGCACAGGCCTATGGCACTGTGTCGTGGAAGGCTGCAGCATGCAGCGAAGGATTGAACGACCGGGCGTTCGTATCCGGATTACCTGACAACCCGGTGGAGTTCGGGTGGCCTTCGCGGAGTATCAGGGCGGAGGCGCTCGAACGAGGCACGATTCGGGTCGCGGAGCGGCCACAAGATCATGACTCCCTTCGGGGGTTAACGGAGGCCTACCGGCAGCAGGCTGAAGATATGGAAGCCTTCAAACATAGTACGAAGGAGGATCTGCCGGCGAGGCGAATCCACTCATTTGTGGAGCGGGACGGGTCCTGGGACCAGAAGTCGTTGGAGACGAAACCGTCCATAACGAAGAAGCTGGTGGTGAACGCGGACATCAGCACAGCGGAGGAGATTAAGGCCGCGTTGGATAAGTTAGCGGGGGCGACACACGTTGGAGTGCACGTGTGGAGGGCCATCCGTCACACTACGAAGAGAGGTTACATTGCGGTAATCGCGGTCACCGATGGGAACAACGTGGTGATCATGGGGTTTGCCACTCTGCCCCACCCAGCCAGAGTAGTCGTGATGGAGTGGCTGGAGCAGCATAAGGCAACTAAGTGGTTCTACGGCCTGGGAACTCAGTTTGAGTTGCTGAGGAATTTCGCGGACACTCGACCGCGACACGCTGTAGATGTGAAGTACTTGTGGCAAAAACTGTGGTCAGCAAAGTACAAGCGGGATGCACCGCGACAAGTGGAAGTAGTGATGTGCACGGTGTTCCCGGGAATACGGGTGTCCCGGGTGGATATGGCAGAGGACACTAGGCCGGCAAGAGAGGAGGACAGGGTGGTACTCCGGGACACGCAAGTGGAGTACATGTCGAAAGTGGTGTTAGGAGTGTTAAACTTGGGGCGGTTGTACGCGGAATCTTATTCGTCACCGTGGATGGGATACGAACGTTGGTTGAAGGCAGTGCCGAACAGGATCGAGATTCTAAGTGCACGAATGCCAGTAGTTGCGCCCCAGTATACGGATGCGCTCTTAAAACAGGACGTTTTAATGCTGTTAAAGGAAGTGCGCGGTCTAGTAGATAAGAAGCAGTTCAACCTTCGGCAGAAATTCGACCCTAGGGGTCTCCTTTCAATCCTGCTAGTGCTTCGTAGGGAGTTCGCGTATAGGCTAGATCTACGACCGGGGGAATGGCTAGCGATGCGGTCCATAGCATGGATGATCCAAGTACCGCTGATCCTGGGCAAGTCCAACAAGTTGAAGACCCAGGATACCCCGTCTAGATGGGCGTCCAAATACCGATGCGTGCAACAAGGGGAAGTGCACGCACATTTCAAGGACGCGTTTAGTGCCTTCGCTGAGTTCGTTGATTTGTGGAGTGTAACGGACATTACCGGCGTCAAAGAGAAGGACGCGGGCAGGATGATGCAGGGGAAAAAGAAGCTGGAAGGTTGGGTCAGGCTTAAAGAATTGCTGAAGCCGGTGCAAACACTGATGCACATGGACGCGATCAGTCTGTTGGACTCGACCGTGCAAAGGGTAGACCCGGATGGTTGTGAGTCTAATGCCTCCGCGGTCATGGACGAAGACTGCCGGCCAGAGGTGTTCATAAAGGATTGGGATGAACAGCGTAGCGTGACTCGGGCCGAGCAGCGTCGGAAAGAGGAAGAAGACCGGCAGGCAGCCGCGGTACTGGCAGCTGAACAAGCACGTATCGAGGCCCAGCATCAGAAGCTGCAGGACGAAGCGATTGCAAAGGCGAATAAGTTGCTGCACGCAAGCCAGACCGGGGCGTCCAGCTCGAAGTCAGCAAAGAAGGCGGATGGTAAGACCGCGACGAGACCACCTAGGACCAGGAGCAAAGGTGGGGTAGTGCCAGACGGTGAAGGCACACCGGGACCGAAGCCTGTGAAGCGAAAGCAGGGGACACCAAAAGGGACGCCAGCCAAGAAAGTGAAAACGGTGGACTTGGCCACAGAAACCGAGGGCAGCGAGGAGGATTCTGAGGACGGTGTGCAGGATCCGCAGCAGCTGCGGTCCACGGTAGAATACGAGAGGACTCTGGCATCCGGCTTTATGAGCAAAGTTGGAGCGCAAGCGAAAGCCATCAAGAGCGCAGGGAAGCGAGTCATGAGGCTGTTGTTGGACACGGAGACCCGGGTATGGGATAGTAGGCATCCTGTATTAGGAAGGGTCTACGTGTTCAACGCAGTGTGTGGATGGCTCCTGCTTCCAGACAACCACATCAAATGGCAGAGACGCTGGCTGGCGAATACGACTAGGGGCCCGGTATATGCTCCCACACAGCCAGGGATGTATGAGATCGGGAAGGTTTGCCGAGTCTGTCGGGCAGTCGGTCATACAATAGTGTCGTGCTTGTCGGCGGAGGAAGAGCAGCCAGAGCGACCGGAGGAATGGGTAGATAAATCCCAGCCTTATCTACGAACACCGGGCGAAGAGGACATCATGTTTCGGATGGATGTCATGCAAACGGCATGGAACCGGGTGGAAGTTAGGGCCCATGAAGCGGACGCGCCGGCCGGGGAGAAGGAAGTTCTCCAGAATCAATTGTTGGGACTAGTGCGGGGGCCAGCGACAGTGGGCGCGTTTGAATTGATGAGAGCGATAGAGGCTCTCCTGAAAGAGCAGCCGTGGATGCTGGTTCGGGCACCGCAGGAACCAATGTTCCGTGATTCTGAGATGGAGCGCGGTCTCCAGGATGTATACCTGCAAGTAGCGGGAGTGCTGCGGTCGGTGGCTGACTTGCGAGCGAGGAACACGAATCCTGATGTGTGGGCCCCGGTGGACCGGGACAGATTCTATAAGGAAGTGGCAGAGCGAGTCCTGGTCATGCAGGAAGACCGAGCAGCACAAGCAGCGGACGCGTTCGGAAGTCAGGACACGTCCCTTCAAAGTGTAGAAGTAAGGGAGCCCGGTGCGGAAGACCCGGTAGTCATTCGACCAGGCGGTAGTCAGACGGTGACCGAGTCGCCAGAAGTAAGTGTTCTGGGGGAAGTAGTGGTGCGCACGTCGGTCGGGTCGGGGTTGCCGCTTTTTGCGGATGATAGTCAGTTGAGGATGCCTCTACGCTTTGACGAGAATGGGATGCCGATCGGGTTCAGTGAAGCTGGTACTAGTGGACAGGAGCAAGCCTCGACCGGGATTACTGAAGATGCGACCGGAGCAAATGAAGACCGGGATGATGGAGAGCCGGGGCAGTCGCAGGAATGAAGAGGCATTATGTTGTATATGTGTCCATTAGTGTGTGTGTGAGGTTGTGGGGTCGCGGGACCGAAGATAGTGTATTTTTGTATTTTTATATGTTCTTTTTTACATTTTTTTTTGTTAATTCTTAAGAGTTGCCACGTTATGAGATGCATAGGGTGGTTAGAATCCGGCAGGTTCGGGGAGGAACCGGGATTGGGTATTTTTGTACTTTTATACGAGTTTTTTTTTTATCATTATTACACTTATGTTTTATGTTAACTATCATGTGTAGCACGTTATAAAGTGCATAAGATGGTGAGGATCTGGCAGGTTCGGGGAGGAACCGGGATCGGATGTTTGTACTTTGTGATTATGATTTTTGTTTGTCATGTGTTATTACTAGTTAATACATTTGTACGTTAGTGAGTATGATCGTGCACATGAGTGCGGCATTTTTTTTATTTTTATTTTAATTTTTTATTAAATCTTTGACTAAGTTTGGGGACATGACATTGTGTATGATGTTGATAGTATGGTTGTGATGATGCCGTCAGAATTTGGTTTTTGTGAAGGTGGCGGCGGGATAGGTTAGGTAAGAGATAGGGCGACCGGCCCGGTCAGTCAGCAGCTCGTAGGTGATGTTTTTATGTTGAGATGTAAGCGGGACACCGCGTTGAGATGAGTACCGAGACGAGCGAGGTTAGAAAGGATAGCGGGACCGGGATGACGAGCGCGGTCGCGGTCAGGGGTTGACAGCAGTGTGAAGGTAATGAGGCTTAGGCGGGACGGCGACCCGGCTGCAACAGTACGGCACTCTCTTTACACCTTTGTTTCAATGGGCACGTGCTTTGGGGAGCATCCAGCGATGCTGAAGCAAGTACTACCCGGTTGAAACAGGTGGGGGGGATAGTGTGAAGGTAAATATGGAAATTGTACTGTAGGGGTATTTATAGCAGTAGCGGGAAATAGACAAGGAAGGTTGGGGATGGAGAACCAACCGACGTCGTCGGTGCAAGCAGTAAATTTCCACTGCGTATAGCAAGAGAAGAATGTAGGTATAGGAGAGGAGCGGGGCTAGGAGTATAGCAGGTAAAGTAGGGCAAGTGGAAGAGACGGTTGGAGCTGAGGAGTATGACGTAGGCACTCTCTCGATCGTACGATCGCCGTCCTCTTCAGCAGGCGAACAGAGCCAGGACTTTACTTCCTACTTAACTCTTCGAGGAGACGGTACTAGGTGGAAAGCTAGTAAAGTGAGGAAAATAGATAGCCCGTCAGCCATCTTGTTAATATTTAATTTATATATATTTATTTCATTCTCCTTCCTCTTCTTCTCCTTTGGAGATCATATTTAATTACCCGAAAGGGAATAATATTACGGGTAATTAAGAGATCATTATTGGTTATACGTGGAGTGAATATTGTACATTATGTGAGGTTAAAGGAACAGTTCCAGAGTTCAAATAAAAGAACACTCCCATAAAACCATATTCTTGTGCTGTAAAACATTGGACATTGCATAGGCATTTATTGGCTTACTGGAGCCAGCACAGTAGTACTGTAGTGATACTCCCAGTTCACCGGGTACCGGAGTATAACGGTCATCATTAACATACTCCGGGTGTGAGTGTCGACGGCCATACCGACACCTACACACCGGGTCATTATAGTCGTGCATTCCCATCCATAACCACGGAGCCCATACCGAGTCACCGGGTTCTCCGTAGTCAGTCCAACGTATCAAGACTCCGTGAACAGGAACTTCGTAAGCGCGGTGGGCTTCCCTCGGTCGCTCTCTCTGTAAATACTAGAGCGAGTCGAGGACGATCCCGGCCACCGAGGACCGCGTCTGCTACTAATCGCGGTCGAGGGCGAGGAAGAACTCCAACTGCAGAGACCGACCCGGTCGCATTTCTGTTCCAGCCACCTGTCCCGGTCGTGGTACGTGGGGAAAGAGGAGATATTGGGAAAATCCAGTTTACAATATAATAGTTTTTCACCTAAAACAATCTGAACATAAAATACTGATTCAAAAACAAGCAAAACAAATATTTTGAAAGTCTGGAAGACATTTCGCACCTGCATTTAAACTTAATTCAAGGGCACTGGACTTTTGTAAGCAAAATCAACTGTAGCGTTTTGAATTTGAACATAGGTAACAAAATTAAGTTTACAAAACATGCAATCACGCACAACTTTGCAAATTTTTTAATACGCGCAAATAAATAACATCTTTTCGCACGGCATAAAAAATCAAAGCTCTAGGTTCCTACTAATATATGTAGGTAGGTACGTTTATTTGAAAAATTCAAAATGTAAAAATCTACATGTGCCCCATTGCCCACGATACTGAAAATTAAAAACGATATCGAAGATATTGATATTGCATCTTCCACATTCCACAGCAATACGTACTGGTCAAATTTTTTAAAGTAATTACAACTTCCATCAACACATTTATAATTAAGTCAAAACATTCCGAAAGCGTGCTTGACACTGCGTTGCATTCAGCTCTACTCTACTGACACAGATATTCTCACATAGGGGAAGATTACTAAGAATCTTTGCGATTTAGTATGCACCTAGTATGTAGCAGCAAAGCCACACAAAGTAAACAAAAAAATGCACACAATAGAAAACAATGTGACCGAACAAAGTTTCGTATCGTAATCTCCCCCAAAAAACAATTCCGCTGAAAATATTAATAAGTAATAACGGCAACAGCGCGAGGTAAGACAGACCAGCTGAAGATGAGCGAGAAAAAGTTATATTGGTTTTAACACCAAACATATGATCCAAATCCAACGTATGGTAGGGAAAAAAATATTAATATTATTAATAACTGCTAAACCAAAAAATATCGATTCTTCCAGGAACCCAGATACTGTGATAAAATAAAAATCCAATATCTAATATGAAATACCGCATAAAGTATGAAGTCTAATATATACCACACCCGTATGAGTACGTATAGCATAGCCAGCTTACTCTTTATATGACCGGTACCGGTCAAAAGAACTACTGAACCGAAATACACAGAAATAAGGACAGAAGAAAGAAACCCTAGACGGATTGGACACTGACCTGAATAGAGACAGAAGAAGACTGCCCACCAATGACACCGACGACACGATCAAACTTCCCATGAAGATATTTGGCTGGTGAGCCATCCGTGCATTGAAATTCCGTCACATGGTGCTCATTAAAATGAGCTATAAAACCTACAAATAAAAAAATAACCTTAACCAATACTGAAATAAAACCTTCCAGTCTCATGGGCTGTAATTCATCCAATCAATCGTACATGAATTAATACAAAATTGGAATAGAGGAGTTTCACTTCAAATTACTTTAACTGAAGTAACGTATCTGAGCTAAAAGAAAACGAAAAACGACAACAACAAACTACGTAATTCATGGGGAATGGGGAAGGTGCTATGTAAGTCTGTAAAAAATATTTCGCTTCTTGATGGTTTCCTTGATTGATGAATAGTAAACTTTCATTTACCGCATTTTCTATAATAATAGGCAGGTCTCTATTAGAACGCGGGTGGTAGTGGTAGTGGTCTGATATCTAGCACAACCCCGGGGGTTTGTCATGCCTTAATATTACGTACTAAAACGCGAGGTTCTATTACAACGCGAGGGGTAGACCTCCGAGTATTAATACAACGCGGGTCGATGCATTAGAGAAAATACGGTATTTTGCAGTCGTTCTTACCTTTGATGAAGTCGAGAGATTGTTCCAAAGCGTATGTGCTGGAGTCGCAGGAGTCCAAAGCATACACACCCAGACGAATTCCTGGAAGAATCTTAGGATTTTCATTTATTTTGTCCAAGGTGTGCAAAAGAACTTCCAACGGTTGGATCCCGTCTTCTATCTAATAATAAAGCAAAATAAAAGAATGATTAAAATCTACAGCAAACACAATATACTATACATATTCATTTTCTCTTATAAGCTGAGTTCAACAGATTTGACAAAACATTACGACATTCCAATGTTTAAAGCCCAGACGCTAGGCAGTAACTTTTATAAAGAAGGCAAAATCAAACTACAACTGCAATTTATATTTAAAAATGAATTATATACAACAAAATTTTAAATACTAAAACTTTTAATATAAACGTGTGGGGTGTGTTATCAAATGACGCCATATTTCTAAATAAGGTTATGGCATGCCTATATTTAAAATTTACAAGTATTACTTAAAAATTAGACGGTCACCTGATGGTAGCTGCAACAAGGTTAGGGAATTTATATTTTATCCCACTTTTGATTATTTTATTGCTATCTACAAGAGCTAAAAAAAGGCTAATTTATATTTTCTGCAGTAACTCTCAGGCAGCATTAAAAACTGGAAGCAAAATGTCTAATTTCTAATTTATACCTATTTCCATAATTTTTTACATACATAATTTCGAACGAATTTTCATTTTATAATAACTCGAAAAAATTAAAAACATTTTCCCACAAAACCAAAAAAGGCATAACTATAAGTCTCCACATACTTGACACATCTTTCAAAAATTCAAACGGCAATATTACTAAATAGTTAAATAATTTTATGTAGCAATAGATGAGGTCAAAATTTGGCAACTGTTTAAAAAAATCCAAAAACAGCCTTTATTGCAAAATCTCTAAGAATCGCATCACAGCAAATAAAATAATTTTTCAAATAACTTCACAAGATTGCTAAATAATTATGCAGGTGCTAATATATATTTAATTATATTATAGGTATTATAAAGTCGAAATTACACACTAAAATACCAAAATCAAACTAGAGATCCGTATGTAAAGTTGAACTTAATAAATCCCAAGAAGCACATTTCTATTAAAGCAAAATTATATAAATACCTAATACATACTACATAATAGAGGTGACATTTTTAGCACTGTAATAGCGTAGATAAGGCATCTGATTCTGATTGCATGTTCAAATTATAAATATAATGATCGTATTTTATATAATTACATGAAGATAACTTTACATACACAAAATGTTGTTGAAGTTGAAGGTACTTATGAAGTACGACTGTCGCAACTACCACAAATAATGGAATATAATTTTGTCGTCATGTACTGATGATGACAGGAATGGCTCATGAATGAAACTTTATACTAACAAAACAAACAGCAAACAGAAATAGCATGCTGTCCAATGCGCATATAAAATACACACCGCATTTGACTGACTAAACGCCGGGGTTAAAATAAACGCCGGGTCACACGTGATTGGCGCGTAATCAATAACCGCTTACCCATCAATGTAGTAAAAGCATTAAAGAACTTGTTTAAAATGGTTGAATGACAGTAAAATCACATTTTGGTAAAACTTAATCTCTAATATACATTATTTTCAATCATCCTTCTTGTACATAACGTATTGGTAAAGTATCAGATTTTATGTTGTACGGACTGAGGCCAAATCAACTTACTGAATCAAATTATTAGTAACTATGATTTTTTCGAATGTTATAAAAAACAACAGGCTCAAATAAGCACCGGCCTGTCAGGGTAGAATATTAGATATTAAGGGCGCTTATTCGGTCAAATACGGTATTCGTGTATGTATCCACTACCTATTAAGCACGTACGGATAACTGATACATATGTACTTTGTGAACTTGCGTACCCGAAATATTTTCTAAAAACAAACAAGCTCCATCATTATATAACTAAAATTACGGTTGCGATTACCCTCTAACGATTATGATAGTGACTGCTCAAACGACCGGATGAAGCTAAATAAAAATAACGATATGACGGCTGGCGATAACGATATTGGCAATTTGATACAGAAACTTGCAAATTCATAACTTAAGACATCCAACATCCGAACCCTTTATAAAGTTATAAATTAAATTCCTGTCTCATGCAGAAAGTTCAAAAAGCAAATTTTCTTCAGTCTGCACAATATCTTATGTTTTTACCATGGTCGCACGTCATGGAAGTTCCTACCCATCCACCCACGTTATGGCATGTAAATTCCTATTCGGAGAAAATGAAAGTGGAAGTCTACTGATACTGATATATGTGGAACTGGAAATCATCACAGCTCTTAAAGAAACTATAAGCAGACAAGAAAAGACGGCAAAGAAACCACCAGTTTTCGATTTAGATGAAAACATCAAACATCGGTGGATTTCACTCCTTTTCAAGTATGTGTATGTGACTAGATGAGAAACATTACAGCTACATTATGAACGTAATTACATTGACAAATACATGCAACCTTATGAGCCGCGCCTCTGTCAAAAGCAGCCTCGTATGTTATAATATACAGATATGCATTTAATAAAATACAAGGTTCGCTTTTATCATCAACATTTTTATGCGTCCGAACAAAATCCTGAACTTGAACTATGGATGTCATATAGAGGAGCCTACAGGAAAAATATACAATTTCTAAGAATTTTCTAAGAAACCAAAATTCCTGTTACTAGAACTTAAACCGTGCAACATTAACTATGCTTGCTGACTAACGAATCCTAATAGTCGCTCTCTCTTTTTCGTTAGTTCCAAAGCCCATAAACTCATGAAACATTTTGAATATAATGGAAAATAAAACAAGTACCATAAAGCTCCAAATAGATCCAGGGGGATATACGTGAAACTTAGCCTTTGACCCGGGATCTATTAGAGGCCCGGGATCTAATGGAGACCCGGGATCTGCCCTTAAAGACCCAAGTACATCCCGGGAGGGATATACGTTAAACTTGGCCTTTGACCCGGGATCTATTAGAGGCCCGGGATCTATTGGAGACCCGGGATCTATTTGGAGCTTTACAGTACCTAGGTAACTATATAGTGAGAAGGAACCTTGAACCTAGCCCGAAGATACACAGATATTGATATATGATGTACCATAAACTTGGGCTTATACTCTTTTAACAAAAATATACAAATCAGTCTAATTTAAACAAATCTTTTAACAATATCGAGAATTGATGATGCCATGATGTTAGCGGCAATCGATAATCAGTTAAGATTGTTGAATTATTAGGAGAATAACCGTATCATTATTCCTAACCACAAACCGCTAAAAGTAAAGTTGACACTTTGACAGTCGGCCACCAGAATCGTTTTAGGCTATGTGCGATCCGATACAAAAACTGAAGGCAAAACAAAAGGTTTCTTGCATTTTTCGTAAGAAATGCTACCAAAAAGAAATCCACCAAGACATTCCAACGAACATAGGATAAGAGTTGAAAATTAAATGTAAAATTGTTAGTAACTCATATGCTACGCCACACGCCCATGTCATACATACGGAAAAACACGCCTTTTACTTACTTAAGTGCAAAAAATACAAGAAAAGAAAACTAAAATGGGAATCTGCCTATATTACTAATGAACAGAGCGTGCATAATTATGCTCCACACGCGCAAGAAAAAAATTCCATGCTAATAAATAATGAATAGGAAGAATTTATTGTATGGATACAAATTAGTGATATTTGGGAAGGTGGGCCCATGCGTTTATTGTACCCGCCCATCCCTGCACCAATACATGAAGGGGATGGGCGGGCACAATAAATGTATGGGCCCACCTTCCCAAATATCACTAATTTGTGTCCAGACAATACCTGGATTTTATCACAAACGTCAGATCCAGACAATCCGGATCCCCGTCGATGAATAGGAAATAAAGCTCCAAGAATGAAATCTCCCGTTACGTTCACAAAGAATTTTTTCTCTGCTGGTTCAAGTGCTGCTCCCGCTGCTGGCGCATTCACTACTGACGACGGCCTTGAGGACGATGATAATGACGTCGTCGAAGTCAATCTCGTTTTATTTTGTATTGTACGTCCACTAGCACTGGGACTAGTCCTGTTATCAATGACATCGTTTGAACTGGCAAGGTCAAGATTATTATTGTCAAGCACAGTGTCATCTTCCACACCAGGATGGATACTGGTTCCAGTCCCTGTCCCGGTCCCGGTGCCCCCTCCGACTCGACCCGATCCAATTCCAGCAATTTCAGCTTCTCCTCGCACATAATTCAAAAGTAGAATTGCCGCCACTGCCAATGTATGGCTAACTCTCATTTTCATGTTGAGCAAGTTCTAAAACACACTCGTGTGTATACGCACTCGCTCGAGTGGCTCCTGGCCCTGGCTCGAGACGGATTACGAAAACACAAAAGAAAATTTAATGAAGAAAATCGTTCAATGAATTAAGCTTGCCGGAAAATAATTTCAAGGTATCCTTCAATTTGTCGAATTTGTACTTTGATTATTTATCACTGTCTCTCTACTTACATTATACTTGTCCGTAACACTTTCTAACTTTCTGGCTCGGTTATCATTTACGCTTAGTAACCCTTTTGCAGATGATGAGATTAAAATGAAAATTAAATTAGTTCAAAGTCCATGTTCGTAACTGTAACCAGCTTTCAGCTTGAAAAAAAGGGGTTTATCTTGTTACTATACGATTATTCTGAATCCGGAATTAGATTACTTCGGTCTGCCGGTTAGAAAATTAACACTGATGATAGTTTTTAGTTACTTAAAGAATATTGAACTTCAAGACAACGTGTGTGTGACCGGCGATGCGGGCTGTCGGCAGTGCAGGACTATGAGATGATAACTGGGAAGCCTATCCGCAATAATGTCCCGCATTTGCTAATACCGACTCTGCTTTGGCTGACCTGCCTTGGACTGCATGCTGCTGCCTGTAATCATAGTAAGAAAAAAAATTTAGTTAATGAAAAAATTAAACTCACATAACAGTGTGCACATGTATTATGTCATTCATGTGAGGTTTATTAGTGATTTAAAATTCAATTAGTACGGGAGTGTGTTAGTGTTTTTTATTTGGATTGCTACCAATTACTAGTTTCGATTTTAACAAGGAATTTAAATAAAAATATCAAAAGTGGACAGTACAATGGGGCAGTCATATGTTAAATGACTGTAATAATAAAACAGCCTGAGCATAGCATTTATATTTTTAAATGTGCATTCAACAAGATTAGTGACTATTATGTAATTACGTTACATTTATGTACTAGTTTGCAGTATGTATGCCTCAACTTCCGTCCGTTCTGTAACCGAATCTGAATGTCTGTCAGTATATCAGGGTCAATTGCCCTCTGCTCTACGATACGAAAGATAAAGATAGAGAGCTCTACATCCAACTGCTAAAAAGTTATTTGCTATTTTATGCTATTATTAACAATGCACCTAGTTAAAATGACCTCATTTCGGCAGGTTTTCAGGTCCAATATTGAATTTTTTTTTTTCGTTTTCCCTCCAATTATGCTTTTTTATACTTTCACTTTGCAGCCCCACAATCTGAGGGCTGCATTTAAAATTCAAAATTGAGTTGCTATCAAATTCAATTAGATCAAATTAAAATCAGTGAGAATTACGTCAGGGAATGGTTCCACGTGCCGCACGGACAGGACACATGCACTGACAGCTTACTTTTTATATTGCGGATGAAAGCGTGGCGTAAGTAAATATGTATGTGTGCTATAATTTGAATAGAGTGGCTGCGGGTAGGAACTATTGAGTTTTTAAGGGTTATTTTATGTGCTTTACTTAGGTACTTTATTTTTATTTCCACGATTTTAGCAGCCAACTTTTATACATTGCTTAGGTATATGCATCGGCCATCAATGCCGACATGGAGGAATTGACATTCAACATTTTGCTATTGTACCTACCTACTCAACTTATAAATTGAAGTTGAGCAACAAAATAATAGCAAATTGTTGACATTCAACATTTAAGTTCAAACATTCAACAAATCCTCTGGTAAATACTTGCAATAAGTTATACATTCTAGGCGTCCTTATTTTCGTTTTGTTTAGCTTGGTTTTACATCTGAAGTTGCCTGATTTTACGGGACTGTAGGTATGTACTACACTACAGAGAAAAATATGTTATTACGACTGTTGGAAATAGCATGCACGTGTTAAAAGAATTACGTACTTTCTTATGTGGTCTTGTTGTTAGTTTGGTTTTATTTGTCACATTCTGTCACAGCAAGGCAATTCAAAATGCAAGGACTGATGGCAACAGTAAAAATAAAAGTCTTTGAAATCACGATTTATGATATTAATAAAAATATTTCTATTTTTAGCAGAGCCTATACGTATATATATACAGCATGCAGCTTTTCTACTTTATGTCACAACTCAAAGTCTATATTCGTTTAAGTCAAACTTTGAAGTTCAACTTGAAATTCTATACTGTGTTGTTGATATTTGTTGGTTGATCCAGCTCTGCGTCATACGTATAGCGGGTGCTGAGGTATTGATATTATTTGTATTTGACTTTCTTGACAGTCAGTTGCTCCAACACAGTACTTATTTTTCCATTTTAGTATTTTACTTTAAGTATAATAGATGTTAGACTAGACTGTTCAAATAACAAAAGTGGAAGTAGTAGTAGGAGTATACGATTTCTGCTGGAGCTGGAAGCCAGGGCCGGACGAAGGAATTGCTTTTAGGCAGCAATTTGTTTCCGTACAAAAACCACCATTTTGATTTTATTGATGGTTTTCTTTAGTAAAGCAAAATGTTGCATTTACATGTTTTAGAAAAGTTTAAAATGTTCTTTTTACTTGATTCAGAAAAGTGCAAAATGTTCTACCTACATGTGTTGAGAAAAGTATTAAATGTTTTATTTGCATGTTTTTGAAAAGTCAAAATATTCTTTTTACATATTTTTGAAAACTGCCAAATTTTTCATTTATATTGTTTTTGAAAATTAAAGCAGCGGGGGCTGCCTGCGCTAGCCATATTATCCGGCCCTGCTGGAAGCACCATTGTGTGTTATGAGTAAAAACATGTTAGGTACGTGAGTAGGCCTACTACATTGATAATAATATTATTGACATTATTATTATGAGGACAGAGGGATTTGTGTCTTAGGACATCATATGTTCGCTTGTAGACTGTTGACTGCTGACTGCTGCCCTGATATTTTTATACTTTTGTTGACTTGTGTTTACTCTTTCTTATGGCAATATTTCAGGTTGATAGTTAATGGTTCTGTGTTAGTTTTAGTTAATACCATAAGTGTGACTCTGATTTGTGATTTATTTACCTACCTCGGTTTTAGCTCCAGACATTTACTACGATAGTTTTCGTCTTCATGCACGTTTCTTCTCGCAGTCAGAAGAATGAGAACAAAACTTTTCTACTTCCAAAATGATGAAATATCAAGCTTAAGAACTCTGTCAATATCAGGATCATAGTCACTATAGGATACTGGGGTAGGTTGAGTACACTTAAAAAGTCACTTAAAACGTTTTACTTGACAGAGTTCTCAAATCACTTAACACCGAATTGTCAGACCGAGACGAGGTATGGAATTTGAATTAATGGGAAAGCCTGTCGCGAAGCACTATGGGCTATGTCGGTTGCCGTACTACGGTTGCGGTGTGGTGTACATTTTTTATGTGTATATTATATGCACAATGCTCAAAAATAGGTAATCTCAACGTTGATTTTTAAATTCACAAGTTCAAGTCTAAAAGTTTGACTTATTAAGCCCAGCGTTTCACGATTAACCGTGTGTGGTCTATAATATTTTCAGTTTATTTTATCACAAGTTGATACCCACGATCACAAAATGTTGATTATTTTGTATCCCTTTTAAATTCAGTTACTATTATTGGAGATAGTAATTTGATGGTCTAGCCCATACGGTGCGATTTTAAAGTCCAATCCAAAGTATCTGCATTTTTAATTCCTGCAAAAAATTAAATGAAGAAAATATCCTTAAGTCCCAGCGACAGAATAGATTGTTTAACTATCTTGTAAGTATAAAAACTGAACGTTTTGAGTTTTTTTTAAATACAAAAAACCAACATGGTTTACATCTACTAATCTACTTATATAACGATGTAAAAAAAACACGTTATATATAAGGTACATATCGTCTGTGAAGAACCAAAATGACCCATATCCATTTTTAGCTAAAAACAATATCAACTATCTACAGAAATATATAAGTGTGTCTTGAGAGCATTTAAATATAACATTTTGCGATTTTAAAACATATATAAATACATTTTACACTTTTCAAACACATGAAATTAGAAAATTTTGCACCTTTTCGAAAACATGGAATTAAAACATTTTGCACCTTTTCAAAAACGTGTAAATAGGACATTTTACGTTTTTCAAAAACTCCTAATTAACATTTTACGCATGTTTCTCATTTTTTTTATGACATAGCTCATTTTGGTCGTAGCTTAAATTGGACGTTGGTCATTTTGGTTCTTCACAGACGATATATAACGTTAATATTTGAAAACGTAAAGTTAACAGTTTAGCATCTGCGTCTGTCAAAAAGGTGAAAATATAGGAATACAGGTTTACTTTCAAACCCAACATCTTTGTACCTACTACTTATTACATTGTAGGTAGGTAGGTAGATTTAATTAGGTAGGTGCATGATTCATGATATTTTATTTAGATTCAAATTTATAATGTTTAGTAGATATTATAAAAAACTGGGATATAGCTAAAGTAATATTCGGCCAGAGTACAAAAATACTAATAAATACAATACATAATAATAAAAGGCTGGAATATTGCATACAGCACAACACGTGTTCAGTGACATTTCGCCTTTCGCCTTTCACATTGATTTTGTAAAGGGATGGTGGTGAGGGCGAATACTAAGGAAGAAGAAAGCATGTTCTGTGGAAGAGTGAAGTGAAAGGACTCGAAACCATATATTACATACACTTTGATTTTGGTTTCCACGATTTTAGATTCTGATTTCTATAGTTGTAATTCCCATAAGAATCCTTTCAAAATCAAAGCGCGAATATTTCATCCTTCTTTTTTATCTCACTTCACAGGGCCAGGACAGATCAAGAAATCTTTTGAAGAATTCGAGTCAAGTCAATTGTAAGTAAATGCTCAATACTTCAAGAGATATCAAGATATTAAGCTTTCTGAACTGCGATCTTGAGGATGGACGAAAATAAAAAAAGGAAAATGGACTTTTCGACATACATTTGGAGGTACCCGGGTAGTATAGTAATTTTTTCCTTTTATAGTACCCAGATACATAGGCAACACATACAGTTTACTCAAGCCTTAAAGCTAAAGTAATAATAATTCTATCTCCACACCATGTCAGTCATTTGAAATCCTTTTTTTATCAATTTTTCTTATATCTTATATTTCTTTTTTGTACGGTGATTCGGCTTTGGCTTTAGCTTTAATTTTTGCTTAATATCATCTTAAAACAGTTCAGTGCATGACATGACTCTGACTGAGTGCACAGCTCTGTTTGGTCGTGGCTTTTTGTGCTAAGCAAAATGGCCAATCTACGTTTTACTGACATTGCAGTTTGGCTATTTTGCTTCTTTAGTGAAGATTTTATTAATTTTCTCTCTTTTTATTTTTGTTTTTATCCATTTCTTCGAACAAGAAGCGGTAGAAAGTCTAAACCTAACTCGTAAGTAAACTGTGTGTATAGAAAATGAGTTCCAGAAATGAGCGCTGTGCTGTGTGAGCTTTTCTTTAGTCTTTATTTAGAAATTGACAGGATCTTTTTCACTCTTTTCTTTCCGCGCAGACATAATTTGATAACAGAATAACAGTGCAAAATAAGGTAAAACTAATGCATTATAGAGTACATATTTGTAACTACGCTGTTTAAAATTTTTTGAAAAAAACATGCTGTCTTGTATTTTGTGCATTCGTAAATATGCGTTACTATTTCCAAAAGCAGTGACAAAATTTAACTTTAACTTAATACATAAAGGCAGTTGAAGTTCTTGGCAAAACATCCACAACATTCCACAGAAAAGATGCTACTCAAAATTTAGTTCAGGATTTCTAACATTTGACAGCTATTTGTAAGAATTAGAAATGACTCTGACATTGACATGGAACCCGTATGACTCATTTTGTTGTAATTTAATGCAGGTAGTCAAAATCTGTACTTTTAGTATAATCACACGCGCGTACGTAAAGTGGCGAAGAAGCACATGACGTAAGCCCATATACTTCAGCCCTGTCTACGTAGGCAATAGGCAACGCAGGTAGTCTTTATTACGTGACATTGTTTCTTCACCACCACCGCCGGCACCGACAAATAGTCAGAAAAGTAAGGTTTGTAATGTAATTATTTCACTCGCTCTACCAGTCCGCCGTCAACTATTTGAAGTACATATCCCATGTTTGGTTTATGTATATACAAACGATGTACCTATACCTAAGTACGTATAAGTGGTTTTCCTTACGTCGGCCCAAATACTTTTTAAGTTTAATATTTTCTCTACATTATTGCATTCTACATCGTTAACAATACTGTTATAATTTGTTTGTGGTTTCAGTGAAAACATAATATATATGTCAAGACTTGTTACAATTCTCAGAATTCCAGGCATACTTCCTTTAACTAAAATTCTTGAGGTGGTCCCTTGAAAATAATTGCAATAGTTGAACTTGAGCGAACACAAAATATGTTATATGCCCTTGAGGGAAGCACTGCACTTTCACATAGTTCTCAGCGTTAGTGCGATTATAAATAAAAATACAAGTTTTACTTTCCCCGAAAAGTTTTTGAAAGTTGTTTTTATCTCTTGCAGGTCCTTCACATTAACATCAACGTTATAGCGGGATAAAAATTGTGCGGAACCACTCGTCGGGATTGTTTTTATACACGTGCAAGTATGAGCCCAACGTCATGATGAGGCGCTCATTGACCAACGGTTGACGGCCAGTGCACCTTTATTATCAGCAAATAAACTATAGAAACTATTTAAGTAGGTACGTGGTTAACATCAGCATCTTCTATAAGCTAAGTTTCTTGTTCGCAACTCTGCAAAGTCAATAATTGACTCGTCTCACTACTATTTATTAGGGACCCGAGTGAGTAGTTTAGATAAATAAAAGTCTCAAACTATAGTCCGGATTTCCGGAATTTACTTACATCCCGCCTTAGGATCACACACTACGAATAAGTACTTAGGTAAATGTTTAGTACATGCTCTGACGCCCTATGATTGCTGGTCCTGACTTCGTTGACATTTACAGATAAAATGATTTGCAGTCACAACTTGATGTGCGGTACTTTCTAACCAAAATAGATAACACCATTTGTACCTTCCTTATGCACAGGGTGGATGTCACATGATCTATGATCTCTGCCTTAGCCTTAGCGGATAAGCCTAAAAAAATCAAATGATAGCTTTTATATTGCAAAGAAAAGTTTATTTCATAAGTTATGTTCAAGTTTTTAAGCAATGCACCGGAATATCCTAAAAATATGTTAAACTTATGGAGACAAAATGTTTTAACTAAAAATTGTCGAAGACGATTTCGCATAATATGCGAAACAGCTTTGGCTCCTTTTTTGTCATAAATTTTTTTTTAACTGATTTTGGAAACTATGTATAGTATAATAATGTATTGGCTAGATCTGCAATAAGATTTTATTTAAAGTAAGTAATTTTATTTTTGCTCTATATCCTTTTAGGCTATAGACATGGCAGCAAAGGTCATGTGACGCCCGTAGTGCAAAAATTAAAGTATAATTTGCTAATTTGCAGAAATTAAAGTAGAATTACTATGTGAATGTAAATAATTATTGTAGTACATCATCCTGATTTAATATTCAGCTAATTAAATGTGCAGTTATTGCTTGGCGACACTGGGCGCTGGATAGTAAACTCTCAGGTAAAGCATCTCTGCTAGTATTTCCTGAGTCGGAACTATTTCTGTTCATGAAATATATTTTGCAATGTATTTTGCAATGTACGTAAACCTTCCAAGTTTAATTTAATTACTTTTGTGTACCACCTACATAATAAAGTCACTCAAATTTAGGTAGGATCCCTGTTTATTTGCTAAAGCAAGCAAATTGTGGCACTTAAATAATTTGCGAAGCATGGGTAGGCAGATCTGCTAATTTAGATTTCCCGTTTAATTAGAGAACAATAATGTACCATTGGATTTTATTTTACATACCTGCTCTTGCTACATTTCCAAATTTCCATTAGTTTGCACTGTTTACATGTTCCATAATTAAATCGGCTGTATGTATAATGTAACTGAGTAATTCCACTTTCTCAAGAATTTAGTTTAATGACACATTACACTACCTGTTTAATTGTATTCCACACTATTAAGCGTATTTAATTAATCAGTTCAGCAATAATATATAATATATGCAGTGAGCAATAATTATAATAGTACGCTCCCCCAGTCAAAGTCAGAATTTAGATTTTCACACTTCATGTAACTGAAATTTCAGTGTGCAGGTAAACTGATCAAGCTTGTATGACAAAACACAACCACGCGGCACACGACTACACCATTAAATAAAATCGGTGCCTTAAATCATAATAATAATGATCGCTGTAATTAACTAAATATGTAATTTTCAATTAAATCTGTTGTGTCTTTGTGTGAATTCCTTAAAAGGATTTAATAAAATAATGTTCAATGTCTTTCTTGTAGTGTTGCACGAGCAGGAAACTTGACCCAGGTTTATAATCAGTCAGTTTAATTTTTCTCAGCTGGCAGCTCATAAAAGCTGTTGAAAAATTACGTAACTTCAACTTTATTTCAGTAAATGACTGAATTTAATTATTATTGCGGTATTATGTTACACAAAGAAATATAATCTGACTATGATATTTATTTTATTGCGACATCCAAGAATGCTTTAAAGACGATCACCAGCAACGGACGAACTTTCTACTACATAATATTGTGATAGTTTGCTATGTATATGAGTTATTCACATACCATTTCTGTGGATTCTGGATCTGTTTTGACGATTGGGACCGCACGATTAGATTGGATTAGCTAATAAAGGCGAAGAGTATGAAAGAAATAAAAACTGTGTCAAGAAATACTTAAAATATGAGTATAGTACGTTCCGCAAGCTGTCAAAGCTTCCACAGTAAAGTGTGTGGGTCGCTGTCGTAAGTTGCTTTTCGTACTATCGTTAAGGTTCAACAGATATAATATTACATTTAGTGTGTTTTTTATATACTGGAAATAATGATTACAAAAGTGAATTTATTTGATCGTTATATTTTTATAGAATTTTATCCGGTCGTTTGTCACTATATAAGTCAGCAGTATCAAAAGAAAGCGAATGCGTGGACGACACTTGGAACGACATAAGACACTACACTTTGAAAACTATAGCAACTTTAATTAATAAAACTTATGAACTAGCGAACCGAGCTATCAGTATATCTGTACACCGTACACACGAGAAGACTTTGAGAGATTTGAGATGGGATGACTGCGACACTTCTTGTCCTTGTCACGCACTCAAGTCTTAAACGAAAACTAAAGAGAAACAGAAGACGACATGAAACTCAGTTACTGCTGTCGCCGTGTCCTGCCTGCCTGCCACAGCTTATTAAACGACGAGATGTGTTATATGATTCAGCGGCAGATGAAGATGAAGCTAACTAATGTTGTGAATGAAATTAAAATAGGTTGAGCAGTTGGTGTTGTTGGGGTTGTTGATGATGATGACGGCACTGGCTCTGACTAGGATGCTATGCTATAGGCTTGTGTAGGTAGTTTATGAACGGCGTGCTGTCTATGCTGTGTGTCACGTAAGGTATGTTACGCTTCGCTTTGCTTGAATGTAACTGTCAAAGGAAACTTTGTAGGAATCCTAGCTTCATCCTGTTACAGAGTGAGTCACACATAATATTTCATGTTTCTGCGTAAATTGTAAATACCTGCATATAGGTAGATACCTTTGCGACAGAGCCGTGTGCTTCTTAAATCCTTCGTGTTCAGGTGTAAAATACTTTTATCTATCCGTTCTGTACAATCCACACTTTTCAATATAAAGTTGTAAGTGTTGTAAGCAGTTCGCGGAAGCATCTATATCGATATGTACTTCAATCGTTCGTACATCAAAAAAATACAAGGATTTGAAAGCGTATATATTATGTTACACCTCAATGTTTTTGAAAGGGACAAGATTGCGTATATTTAAGTGTAATTAAAAAAGTGCCCAAAGCATTTAATCTGTGTGATTTTGAAACCAGTAAAAGTTTTTTATTTACAGATTTTCAAAATCGTAAAATTTATATTTATTACGTTTTTAAATAGGGAAAAAATTTGCATGTAGATGTTTGAATTTTAATAAATGCGAAACTTATTATATGTAAGTACCAGTTTTTCAAAAGACAGAATTTTATTGTAATCACCTATTTATTGATGTTAGAGGAAAGCTTTCAAATATACAAAAATACCTTTTGTAGGTATTACGGCTTAGCTAATATTTAAACATTTGCAACTTTTTAAATGGCATAAATTTTGATTTTCGGTTGTTTTGAGTTTTTAAATAGATTAAATATTTACTTCTCGACTTCTTTCTATAGCCCACCTGAAAAGTCTGAAATTGTTGTAAAATGAATGTATGGTAAATGTCATATTATATTTTATTTCTATTTTTTTTAACAACCTATACTCAACACTTTTGTTTGACACATGCAAATCTGAAATTTTAAACTTTTCAAAGTTTTTCAAGTTTGTTAGACATTACAAAAAATTAGATTATTTTTAAATCTGGACATTGACATTCTGACCTTGGCAAAATCCTGTATCATAATTACATAGTTCTCTTAAGTTTACTTGTCAAGTCAAATCTTCTACAACATGTATCTGTATGTATAATATGAACCTAGGTCTGATATAATTTATGATTAAAAACTAAAAATTTACTAGGTAGATAGAATATTTTGTATTTCACAAAGCCTAAGTACCATCATATTCTACTATATGAGAAGGCACGATCTGTACGAATACTTGAATTATCACTTGACTTAAACCCGTCCTGTACACTCACACTAGTAGTCCATATGCGGCCGGTAAAAAGTGGTGAGGTACTTTATTACTACTGCTTAGAAAAATTATTATAAAATGCTTAGCCTGAGCTCCGTTGTAATGTTGAATCACTTCAAACTTGTACTCAATATAGAAGCCTTTCAATTCTGTCCACTATCCAACCATTTGAACCTTTAACTTGAACAAGATAAAGCAAGATATAAGTAGGCATTTTTCTCAGTGTAAATTTTGCATTTAATAATAATATCGCCTGTTTTTCCTTAATATTCTAACCAACTTGCTTTGTTCAATCTCCATAGTTCCTGAATAAAATCCTCTCAGAAACTAAAAGATACACATGTCTATAATAATGTGTACATTGTACGTTATGTAGTAATAATTATTTTCAGTATCTCTATATACACTGCATTGGATTGGGTCATCGTCGTTTGGCTTTGTACTCTTTTCGTTGACTTAGCTGAATCACTGTTTACACAAGGAGTTGAAACAACGACTTGATAGTTAGTTTAAGTACGTACTATTATATTATGTGGGCTTATATTAGATATAAGATCGATACATTTAGTGCTAGTACTAGTACATAGATGTAATATGTAATTACTTTTCAGTGTAACTTATGCTTTATGCCTAGGTACTTTGTTTATTTTAGTTCAGCCTTAGTCTATTAAGATTAGCATGATGAGCGATCTTCCCTATGGAAGCAAAGTATGGGTACCTATGTACACAGTCAAGTGATTAAGTCTCTCCCCTGTTAAGCAAAAACAAAGCTAAAAGCATATGACTTTGGCTTATTCTCATCTTCTCGTTCAAATTCTAAAAGCCTTCAAAGCAAACAGCAAACGGCTATGCTCTTAATAGTATATGCCTGCATACAACAAAGTTGATGTGATGTTAACTAACATATAAGCCAAAAAAACATAAATTCCTAATTCCTTATTGTTATTACTCACAACACAACTCTGCAAGTGTTTGCAATATGCCACAACTATGTATATGCACCAGTTCGAATTTTTGAATAGCATCCATTGTCTGTCAGTCTGTAGTACATCTATAGTTGTAATTTGCAGAATTTGCACTCATTTTATTGAGCATACCTTGTATTAGTTCATTTTGCCTTGCTTGCAAGTCTCCATTGTTTGCTTACTCATACAATTCCAATCACTGGTACAAATATATATGTATGTATGTACTGTAGGATGCACAATGATAAAATCCCTACTTACAGATCGTTCACTTCTTTTCTACATAATTATTTTACGGACATGCCTTATACTACGTCATTTCCATTCATACATAAAAACTGCATTACTAAAAATATCCAACCAAATTCCGATTCCTTCACCTACGATGTCGATGCACACGAAAAGAAAGATAGTGTACTGTTTATAGCTGCAGACTACAGAGCAAAATAGATAATTAAATCCAGGGTGGTATACAAATATTGTACATTGTGCGTATTTTTCTAAAATTAGATTTACTTAGTTTATTTGCAGCTTGATTATTCCCGGGTAATTATTTGTAAACGGTCAGTATAGAGGACATTGCCACGAATGTCATCGTTTGTTTTTGGATTAACTATACATAATATTTTTAACTTGAAAGT
Source organism: Dicyrtomina minuta (assembly GCA_949802685.1). NCBI lineage: Eukaryota > Metazoa > Arthropoda > Collembola > Symphypleona > Dicyrtomidae > Dicyrtomina > Dicyrtomina minuta. The sequence continues at coordinate 23,847,705 of OX461808.1, read as the reverse complement.
TAATAATTCTTGGTCCAATGTAATGTAATCTATTCTGTGAGTGCATTTTCGATAGAGGGCAAAAACAGTTTACGGAGTCTTAACAGTTTTTAAGGTTAATTTTTGAGTGACGTTTCTATATTCCTATAGTGCAAATTAGGTTGACAGTCGTTTTATTTAAATATATTTAAAGTTAGGCTAATTCTCGTATAATATTGTATAAGCTTTTTAAATAAATAATTAACTAATTAAATTTAAATATTTTGAATTTCATTATTAAATTTTATTCAAGTGTAAAGTAATAAAATTACTGTTCTTTTCATTTTGTTTTCAGAGATAGCCACCGTACCCGGACGTTATTAGACATCCATATCGTCAATAAAAAGAATTCGAAAGGAAATGGCACAAGTGTATTCAAGTAGTATGAATAATGAAGGAAACAGACATCAGTCCATTGATCAATATTTTTTATAACTACTATTATATGTGTACTGCACCTATTACAAAATGACTATGACTCAGGTTGTTTATTCAAATCTTAATCCTAACACCGAAAAGACAAGATAATAATTCAATAGACCTGCAGCTGCTGCACAGACTTTATCAACTGCACGAATAGCACACGAGGCTCCAACATTAAATAAATTTCTAGTTCAAGATTTAGAAATTTGGAATTCAAGAGGAAGTTGGGGGCTAATGATAACATTTGAATAATTATACTATTATATTATACATATAAGTACACCTACTTTGTCTACTACACATATATGAAAATAGAATAGAAATCTCCCCATTGATTATTCCACGTGCACGATCGAGCAAAGAAGAAATTATAACGAACTAATTTGAGCACAAGGCCATGGTCATAGTATAGTCATAGCCATATATTGCCATATCCTATCCCTGCCCTAGTATAATTAATTTTAATTATAGATTTCTGACATTAATTGTATTATTAGATTTACACGGCGTTATTTGCCAGAGGATTACAACTAAAACTTATTGGTATCCAACATCGAAGCATACACAGCTTCATTTTCAACTTGGATCTCCATTTCGATTTTAAATTTTCCACTAGATTAAAATTGGTAGCGTATTATAGCTTAGGGCAAGTTCAGAAAATTGAACCATATTCTGCTAGAAGTTGTAGTCGGTTAAATAGGCTCTGACCATTAACATTACATATATGAGATGCTCAATGATCCATGCTTGAAATTTAAATGGTAATTATACCCATATGCCTTCGTCATTAAAGGGGGCAACAATACATGCCGCAAATTATGGGAATTCCGAATGATGTTAGAATTATTTAGTTATGGATTTTGGATCAGAGACTAATTGCATAATTACAGAGTGAACATGGTTGTGGGCATACAGTTTAAACTGGAATTAGAAATTTAATTGGTTTTTAATTGGAGTAGACATTGTAAGTGTAAACACAAACTGATACTGTAGTATTAAATGCTAAAGGGTGTACATAGTTTTGAAAACTTTGTTTGCTTATAAATTGAGACATTATAAATAAATGGAATGATTTCAATGTCTACATTATTACAGGGTTAAATTATACTTATATGCACTTTGTAGGTACTGTAGATCGATATCGATAGAATTGATGGGTACGTACTACTTACATATCAATTATTTGCAATTTCAGTAAATACCTAGTTCTATATTCCTCTTTGCCATCCGTATTTGTTTTTATTTTGTTGAATAGTCAAAAATGTGGTGTACATAAAAATAAAATTAGTAGTGAACTTTAGCATTGCATTTCTGAATGAAGGTTGCTTACGCTTTTATTTATGGTTTTATGATGGGGAGTCACGCTCAAGGAGCTTATAAAGAGATTATGCAAGATCATCTAAAAGTATCAATGCGAGTATATAACTACTCATATTGCCTCACATACATATGTATAATCCATTATTACAGTATCTTTTCTGGAAGTGCAATAATATACGTTATCTAGAATCATTACATACCAGTCCAGAATTCCAAATCCATCCCAAAGTTTGGAATATGGAATATTTCTTGTATTTGTTTAAACCACAAAATTTTGTTGCCTTGTTTCGCCCTTGTTTAGTGTACAAGTTTTAGACTAATTGCAAAATTCCAAGAGATTTAAATTTGAAATTTTTGTCGAATTCGAGCCGAGATGTAAATAAAATTATTTTTTGCAATCTTTAAAAACTACTTTGTTTACGACTGTTGATGTTTTACTTCAATTGAAAGGGAGTTCCGATGTACATAAAGAATTTTATGCAGTAATTATTGCAAAAAGATAAAATAAATTTCGGCCTCTCTTTCTAGAAACTTCCAAAAAAGAATTTTTGCCTTTAAAGAATGAAAACACTGCAACCTGCATCACCTGCAACATAGATAACCATGAAAATTGCATTTTCTTCTATCTTCCTATTTTCAAAAATTATCCTTTATTTCACTCTATAAATACTAGATCAGATATCGTCTGTGAAGAGCCAAAATGACCTATATCCAACTTAAGCTACAAACAATATCCACTATATCTACAAAAATATAGTACAATATGTCTTGAAATCATTTAAATAGAACATTTTCCACTTTTCAAAAACATACAAATAAAACATTTTGCAATTTTTAAAAACATGCAAATAAAACATTTTGCACTTTTCAAAACCATTCAAATAAAACATTTTGCCCTTTTTAAAAACATGCAAATAAATCATTTTGAAGTTTTTAAAAAACTCTTAATTAACATTTTAGGCATGTTTCGCATTTTGCTTATATAACGTGTAGCTCATTTTGATTCTAGCTTAAATTGGACATGGGTCACTTTCGTTCTTCACATACTATATTGGCTTTCCCTTTTGCTTAAATAGTTGCTCTTTTTTGTAGTATTTTTGTTTGGGTTAGTTCTTTTGCTTTCCACGTTTCCACACTATCCACATCAGACATATTGAATTAAATAGTCTACGTACATAATACAAATAGTCGTACTTAATTAAATGATACGATACGGATACTATAGTAAATTGGTAGATTAAACAGCCCATTCGGGAAATAAACAAACACGAGAAGTGCTGTGTGACCGTATAGCCATAATCGTAACATGGAACATGAAAAGAAAACTTCTACAGTAACTGTAATATTAAAGCAGCTAGGTCCTGCCCTGGCCCGGTTCGCCGGATCCTATGTAATCCACTACTAGCAGTTAAAAGTTCGTGCTCCGATTCGCCATGCCATTACGACGGCATTCAAAATCGACATGAAAATCGTCAGAGGCCGAAAATATAGAGGGGATTAAAAATAATTATGTATCCACTAATTCCTTAACTAATCGCTAATGTAAAAGTATATGAGGCTAGTAACGTAATCCCCAAATGTTGAGGAGAGACATGCAATGCAAGACTAGCTACACGGATATAGGTAACTCTCATCTGCTGATATATGATACTGATAATATCTCCAGTGTTTTGATATATAAGTGTCGAGTGCACATACTACCAACGGCGTTGCCTGCCCAATTATTTTGGACGAAATATTTCATGCTATATACATAGGAACCTTTCGACTAACGAACTATATAATAGGAATTGTACATAAAATAGTAGTGTTTGTGTTTGCTTAACACGCAAGATAGATCATAAGCGAAATCAAAAATCAATAATTGTTTTAGGAAATTGTTTTCCCCTATATTTTTCCTTTGTATTCCAATAATTGTATTTTCCTGTCTGCTATGTCTACTACACACACTTCCATCTCCGTTTCGTGAATTTTTCGACATTTTTCTATTTTTACTAAGACTTTTCTTTTGAGCTTTTGGCTTCCTTTATTATTCGGTTTTATGTCACTACTTTCACTAACGATATAAGTATCCATTATTCATGAACGCTTTTACGCGGCTACTTCATTTTGGTTTTGGTCAAGTTTAAGTATCCAGGAAATACTTTGAACATGTTTTAGGTATGAAAAATATTGGCATTGACATTTCTGAAATGGAAATACCTAAAAAATATGAACACGTTTGTTTGACATTGATGCATGACTTGACGAAAATTAAAGGGTTATTCAGTTCAATATCCATGTCAATATATTTGGCAATTTTAACTTTGGGTACTTGGGTTACAACAAAAACTGAGAAGGTTTTACTTTTAGGAGTAGTGCTTCTATAATAGGGGGATGGAGGACAAAGTTATTAAAGTTTCTTTTAAATTCGCCTATAGAAAACGACATAGGAACGAAAACGAGAACGACAGACGGGCTATTAACTTCTGGTCGAAGGCGTTGGTCTAGTGAATTCTACTTATATAAAGTATAAAGTGGAAAACTATCTTTACTATTTTTTTGAGAAAATTGAATTTAGTTCTAGACTTTTAGATTATATTAACAGGCTTTTTGTAGCACTTTTGTTACTCGACTGCGACTGTTATTAAATTTGTTACGTATTTTGTTTTTTTTATTTTGACAGAAAAATTTGAATATTATATATCGTCTATGAAGAACCAAAATGACTCATATCAATTTTTAGCTAAAAACAATATCAACTATCTACAAATATATTCAAAAATTTCTTGAGAGCATGTAAATATCGGTAGAAAATTTTGCACTTTTCAAAAATATGTAAATACAATATTTTACACTTTTCAAACACATGAAATTACAAAATTTTGCACCTTTTCGAAAACATGAAATTAGAACATTTTGCACCTTTTCGGAAACATGTTAATAAGACATTTTACATTGTTGAAAAGCCTGAAAATAGAACATTTTACGTTTTTAAAAATCTCCTAATTAACATTTTACGCATGTTTCTCATTTTGTTTTTATGACATAGCTCATTTTGATTGTAGTTTAAATTTGATATGGGTCATTTTGGTTCTTCACAGACAATATATTGCGCAGCATTATTATTGCGAATTGCATAACAATATTATCAAATCGTATCGTTCGTATTCAGTTATAAAAGGAGTGCAGATGATGAACCTGAATTTAATTTTTCAATTTCGATTTTTTCGTAGGCTATTGAAATACAGAATTACATACAACTTCTGTTGTTAAGAAAAAATGGAAATATTGTGTGGGAAGGTTTTAGAATCTTGGAAAATGTATTCAGCGCTTATAAGGATAAAAGATTATGTATCTACGAGTGTGTGTCCAGTTGGTGATGTGATATATTTCAATTTTTTTCAAAATTGACAGGACCCAAGGAGCGGAAATCAGTGGGGTGTACAGTACCTCTCGAACAAATATTATGGTGAGTATAGCAATGCCAATTCAATGGGAAGACTGACTGACGAGTAGTGACGAGTCATTAAATATTTACGGAAAAAAGTATCCGTAATCGTATCGTTTTGGTATAAATTATCATCATATATTATAAACATAGCGCTTTTACAAAGCTCAGTAAAATTCAACTGTGGAGCGTTAAATTACATTACAAAGTTGCCCTTTCCGATTTCCAAACTTTAAATAAAACTCATAGTATATAAAATATAGAGCGTATAGGCTTGTGTTGGTAAAATATCAGCTTTTTAGCTTTTAAACTTGCTACACTTTTATGAATCAAAGTGCATATGTAAATACACTAGTACACTATATATCTAATATACCTATGCATTTATATACGGTTTTGATCTAAGTGTATACAGTATATGTGCGAAACAGCCGCCTTTAAATTCAGGAACGATGCAGCATGTTTGTAGAAGGTAGCTGTCGGCTCCATTATTATTGTCTCAAAATATACTTGCCAAAATATAGTTAATGCCAACACCATATGCATGCAACCATTTCATTGCCATATGCCGTTAACAAACACGTTGCAAATTTTGGAATTTTCGACTTCGGCAGATGGTATTAAATTACGCTAGACAGCATTGTATTGTCACTAGGATATAAACACTAGGTTCAAAATATGCTATTTTAGTTTTTGTTTAAAATTTGGAAAGAGCGTGGGTAGCGGTAGGAGAGATGGTTGTATTTGTATTTAAGTATCATGTCTGACTGATATGAAAATAGAACAGTCACAAAAGTATTTTACGTATGTACTGTGTACCTGCCCAGTACGTAAAGTAAAAGTACGTAAAAGCATGCCAAAAACAAATCTGTAACAAAAAGTTGTATTTACATTGACTCCAGCAAAATGTACATTTTTGCCACAGGAGAACGAATTTTACTCAAAGAAAATCGTACAACACATTTTTAAAAACAGTTTTCAAAAGTTGAAACTTTAAAAACATGCAAGCTAATTATTATGTAGAATGCAGCGCAGATACCACACTTTGCAATTTCCCACAGGGCGGGGTAGAAAATGAAAATTCTTGAATCCTTGGGATGTATATACATGCACAATAGAGATTACAGAATATTTATGTCCCATTTTTTTTAAGACGACAGACAGTCACAACTAAACCAACCGCATAAAAAAGAGCCGATGCTATATACTGTCAAATGGTCCCCATGTTCCCTGTCACTTCCACGCTGACTAAAAGATTAGAAAAAAGTTTCAAAAGGGATGAAGAGGACATAGAGGACCGAATTCCGAATCCTGAACCCAGACCCAAAGTCAAAGGATGTGAAAAATTCAAACTTCTTTAAGCTCCCCGGATTCTTAGATAGGTACCTATCTCCGGATTCCGGATCCCAAAAAATGTGGACCACACATCGGACCGCGGTACCGGTACCGGTACTGGTACCGGTTGAGATATACATAGTGTTTGAATTGGAAATGCAATGTGGGCTGCCGGGAGGCTGGAGATAAGTAGCATGTTTGTGTGTGAGTGTGTCTAGTCTCAAAATTATTTCAAGAGAAAATAAAACGTGTAGTTCTTTTTTTCAAAAAAGGGTTCTCTTCTTTGTGGTTTTATAATTTATAGACCACCGCCTGGTTTTCCTCATAAATTTAAGACATGTGATCCCTTCGATCGCTACTGTAACTGTACTCACTACTGCCACAGCATAGGTTATCCGTTTTCGTTCGTCGTATCGTCTGTCAGTTCTGTCACTATACTTTACTGCCCGTCATTTTTTTTTATCAATGCAGTTTAATTTCCGTTTGAAAGGAGAGCAATCATAATCATCGTCATCGTCATCATCAAGATATTCATTTCATGTCCCGTCTTCAATTTCCTACACGCTTTAATTTTTATAGAGACGTTCAATATAGAAAAAGCTCAATTAGTTTTTGTGTTGAAATATAATAAATTGCCATTGAGGAATTGGATGCTATATTGTGCAATAACTATTATGCTATGACTGCTACTTGAGGCAACGCAGTTTTAAAAATTTGGAAACTTGACTTATTGGATCTGCATATATACATATTAAGTAGACGTTGGGACTCGCATCAGAATGATTTATTTCCACCGTACTTTAGCTGTACTGTAGCTATACAGCATCAAGTATTTTTTTTAAATTGAATTTATGTCAAAAGCATGTACCGTATTTCTTCTATTACCTCCCGGGTATCGTATAACTCTCGGGTCTGTGGATTGTGGATAAGTTTGACGTAAAAACTCCCGCGGGTCTCTAATATTTCTCGTGGTCTACATGGCTTTTTTAAAAATACTTCTGGTTGATTAAACTGGCACTTTTTAAAAGACATAAAGCCAATCAGCGTTCTCATAAATCCAATTGGCGGTACCGGATTAACAATTGGCGGTTAATTATGTATACATTAATTGGCGGTCAGGGGAAATACACTTTTCAACTTCAACACATTTCTTTTTACAAAAAATTGGCGTTAGCTCCTATTTAAAAATTTTTCAAAAACATTTATGGTGCATTTTAATATTTTCAAAAAGTTGGAATGGTAGCGCATTTTATACTTTTCAAAAACCTGGAATCAGAGTGTTTTGTACTTTTTAAAAGCAGGCAGTTACAGTATTTTTGTATTTGCACAATACATGCATTTAAAATATTTTGCACCTTAAGAAACACACAATTTTGGCACTTTATACATTTTAAAAACATTCATTTTACATTATTTTGTACCTTCCTGAATTCATTTTACACTTTTCAAAAACATGCATTTCACAACATTTTTAAATTTTCTAAAAGCGTGAAATTTGATCAGTTTTATTTTTCAAATACATATGTCACATATAGATAGGTATACAGTTTGAATTTAATAAATGGCAAATACGATGATTATAAATTTGTAAAGCCTCATCTTTACTCCTCAAATGCATTCCCACTATCATCATAATAAATTGAAATATTGCTCAATATCCGTTATATAAGAAAGAGAAAAAAAATTTAAAAAGCTACTATATAAAATCAAAACTAAAATATTAGTAATTTAATCATAATATCATCAATATTAATACACGTGGTCAGTATTTCAATTTAACTGGTAAGTGACGGCATTTCCGTTTTAATGCTTTTTTTCAATTTTAGTGATTTTTCCATTTCAGCTGACCACAGCTGCTACCACGAAACCCATAATCAAAATTAGCAATCAGCTGTTTGCATTTGGTCTTTTACAATTTCATTTTCGTATCCTACTTTTTTTTTTATTCTGTCCGATCGGATCTTTCTTACATAATAGTGTCATGATTCTTTTCCATATATACCTACACTATACTATACATGTATTGTATAGCAGTATAGTTTGTGTGCTGACTGTGAGTAAATAAAAAAGTATATAGTACATAATACGCGACAAGCAAAAGAAAAAGGAGCTACCACTACGTCAAACACTTACTTCCGCTATTCAATTTCAATCTTTTCTCCGTCCCACAAAAGCTAAAGCCCCCTCGCAGAGGATACACGACGAGTAAGTAATCGTACTCCAGTACCGGATCCGTTTTTCCGACTTTTTCTTCGATTTTTTTTACTCCACGCAGTCCTGAGCATTGTGCACTTTCTACTCTGCTGAATTAACTCTGTCAATGTGAAATATGGATATAAAAGGCATTGACAGGCCATAATAAATGGAAAATGGAGTTTGAGGATGTTGCAATTCACAGTTTAGCACGCCCATTGTCATGTAGTATCCAACTTGTTTTAAAGGCAAAAGCAGAATTTTCAGTTATGAAAAATATAAAGGTTTCAAAATGGTGTAACGTTTTTGATTATCGATGCTTTCAAAAATAGACAAAAATTTATAATTACGTGCTTCAAAAAAGTACAAAAAATCGTTAATCATTATTTTTCAAAAAGGTGCACAATTTTAAAATTATGAAATTTAAATAAAATGCAAAATTACAAAATTACAATCTTTAAAAAGAGGCAAAACGTTAAAATTACAACCTTTAAAAACAAGGTCAAAATACTAAACTTGCAAGCTTTCAAAAAATTGCACAATATTTTTCTAAAACATTTGCAAATTGGTAAACTTGCCAGCTTTAGAAAGGTGGAAAAATGTTAAAAACTTACACGCTTTCAAAAATGTGCGAAATGTCAAAATTGCAAGTTTCAAAAAGATCCAAAATGTTCAAATTGCAAGTTTTTAAAAGATGCAAAATTTTCAGATTTAAAGTTTTAAAAAGAAAAATGTTTAAATTGCAACCTTTATAACACGTGCAAAAACATTTTTTCCCCAACTTTTAAAAATGTAACAAATACTCAAGCTACACGATTATTATACAATAGATGGGAAGCGCTCCTATCAAAATATGCATTTAAAAGTATCCAGGATTAAAATACTCCAATCATTTTGTTGATTGTAAAAAGATGCAAAAGCTCTAAAAGTGCACTTTATTAGACAATGACGAAACTTGTAAACTTGAAATTATGAAGATACTATTTTGAAAGTAGAAAGTATTTAATGCCTTTACCGAATATATAGCAGAGCCAATTAACTTCCCTAAAAAAATCCTCAAAGGAGCGTACCACCGCTGTACAAAATTCATGCTGTATTTACAACTAATTAATTATTTGGGAGGGAATTAAGATTGGATGACGGGTCGTTACGCCGAAATTACTTCTGACCAAAAAAAATCTTTTCTTTTAAAAAATCTCGAAATTCTACATGATAACATTATGAAAAAATTTCATCGCAAATAAGCAAAAGGATGAACTTTCCTAAAGTCCTAATTTAGAGCTAAAATGCTGTAAGGGATCGAGGCATTCACTATATACATTATACATAGTATAGTACTTACACAACAGTAAAAGTACAATAGTCAACAGTGCATCTTCATCCACCCGCCCGTAAGCCATTAACAAAATTATATTCAATTTCAAACTTTGTAAGACGAAGTACGTGCATTTTAACTTACTTGATTCGAAGACGTAATACTTTAATACCTTCTTGCCCAATACCTTTACTTAATGCTGATTACTGCTACAGGCAAATAATTTCAGTGCAACGGTTTTCTATACGAAGAGTTGGTTGACCAAACGGGATAAGCCCATTTTTGCCAAACTGAGACTATTTGCGTTACGTATACTATTCAAATACTAGCTATGTTGCTGTGTTGAATAGTGAAGGTAACATAACAGATTTTTAAAATAGCCAAAACTTCGTTTTATAGCAAAAAGGAGTAAGTCCATAAAATGATTTTTGGCAAAATGGGATAAGTTCACCTAAAATATGGATTTCTGATTTAAATTTGGTTTTTCAGTATTTTCGTAGTTTGTAGAAGACAATTGCCGTGCGTAAATTTTTTTATTCCAGAAAAAGTTTAAAGGTTAAAAAATGTTTGGCTTCACTCAAAACGATTAAAATTCATCTCACGGACTTTTTACTCCACGTTTTTTATTGATTTTGAGGCAAAACGGAGAAAGTCCACAAATTAGAATTTTTCAAAATTTTCTAAAAAATTCCAGAGTCAGTCTAGACTTATGAAACTACTTGTAATAACCCTTTGTCAGTTGCAGTACCAGTAAAAAAAATTTAGTTTACAAAAATATTCCTGTCCCGTTTTATTCATTATTCGTTGTTGTAAAATTTTCTTTGGAAGGCTTGACCAGTTTTCGTTTTGACAAAAAACTCTTCAAATAGTGTCTGTTGTAAGTGCCTATATAGGCCGAATTCACCGAATCAGCTTAATGAATTATGTATAGGTAGATATTTTTGTTGTTCAATGTTCAAGATTTTGTTTCGTGTTCCACGAAAACGACGACTGAACATAACAAATAACTTAAGAAAAACTACTTATCAACATATGTAGGTAATCTATGTAGGTCATAGTTTAATCCGATGAGTCCGAGATGGACTTAGAACCTTCAAAGATTCATTCCACATTACGTGTTCAAGACAAAGACCTCTTAAGGTCATCACACACACACACAGCTGGTACTGGTACTTGGTACTGGTATGCATCGCTACTACAATCTACAATGCAATGATGTTAATGTTTATGATATACTACTCTTTTATTATGTCCAGTGTTTGCGCTTCGGGTATCTGTGTATATATATATACAAAGTTACAAGATCCACGAGAAAAAAAAGTATCTTGAATTAATCCATTACACATAGAGGCGCAGCTTTCCCGTATTATTTCCAAATCCTTTCGTAAAATCGTAACGTATCAGTGTAGCGAATAAGCTACACAGATGACATAATCAGCTCAAGACCGATGTCGATGTCGATGCCGATGCGGATGATGTATGATACCGATACGGAAAGACGAATCTGCTGGATGTACTGAACGGATACAAGACACAAAATTTTATTACGAATTGAAATGACCGACTGCCCACGGCTCAGCTCACTACTAGTACTAGTCATGGAGCCTCACTAAGAAAAAGTAGGTAGTCAACAAAAGAAAAGCTGGGGAAGACAAGACACGATATAGTACCTATTGCACTACTGAACAGTAATAAGGACTTTTATTCTATAATTATACATTTGCTATGTGCCTATACAGGGCCGGAAGAAGGAATCGCTTTTCGGCAGCAATTTGTTTGTATACAAAAAACACCATTTTGATTGTATTGATGGTTTTCTTTGGCAAAGCAAAATGTCGTATTTACATGTTTTAGAAAAGTGTAAAATGTTATTTTTGCTTGGTTTAGAAAAGTGCTCAATGTTCTATTTACATGTTTTGATACAAGTGGAAAATGTTTTATTTCCTATTTTTTGAAATGTACAAAATATTTTATTTTGTATGTTTTTGAAAAGTCAAAATATTCTTTTTACAAATTTTTGAAAAGTGCAAAATGTTACATTTACATGCTTTTTGAAAATTCAAGCAGATGGGCAGGCTGCCTGCGCTCGCCGCATTATCCGGCCCTGTGCCTATCTATAAGCTGACATCTCTGTAAAAAAGGTCCACATCCATGACCATGGGTAAAAGTAGAACATAATATGTTATGTAATTACACCATTTTCATACGCCATCCGCTACAACAGTAAAGAAAGTACAATGCTGTACAAATTAAGTTACAATTATAATCGATGATTGTTTAACGGAATTAAGTTACCCGCAAAAAGAAGGATCTGTGAATGGTCCTTGAGTTGTGTTGTATTGTGTGTGATTCGAACTGAGAGGGTTGCAGCATAAATTGTATATTTATTTTGTGCATTTGCCGGTACATATATACAAGTGTCACGGTATTTTCTATAAAAAATTGGAATTTTTCTAAACCTGGCACTAATATCAAGTGTCAAGGTTGAAGATTGAAGACTTCAAGAAAATCAAAATTGCTTATGTATATTATGACTATGACAATCTAAAATTTTGAAAATACTCACGCATACAGTTAACATTCTACGTAAAAGGTAAAACTAATCTACTATCAGTAAACTACCTACGTGTGAAAAGGGAAAAAAGAAAAAACACAATAAACATTTTGTAGGTTAAGCCGTTGAGCAGTTAATCTCATGATGGGATTTATATTAGTTCGCCACGTGTCGCGAAGAGTTTTGTATTCTACAGCAAAAGTTTGGCGCACTAAAAGATTGACCATATATATGTAATTACTACACGCTTCGGTTCGGTTCAATTCCATATTCCAGCAGACACAATTGCAACGAGTTTTTGTAACATGTAACAAACATTGCGAATCTTCTGTATTGTTTTCGAATCTGCTAATTTTATGTGCATTTCCTCATTTTGAACTCAAAATTTCCAGCAATTTTCTGTTTTGAGGGTTTTTTTCCGAATTTCCTGATTTTTAGCCCACACTTTCTGGGTTTCCCGGATTTTAAAATATTTTTTAACTTTTGGCAAGATACTTTTTTGAAAGTTACACTCCATAGTTAACGAATTTATTACTGTTTTAAACGCTTAGGTTAAACAGCTTATTCCACTTTTAGAGCTTATTAAACATTTTCGACTGACCACCCGGTGCTAATATGAACCCAAGGGTTTATTTGGGATTTGGAATCCGGCGCTTACTCGGTTATTCACGGTAATTTAAATGAATGAAAAATTTAGTTTATTCAATTTATTTATACCCATAAGCTTAGACTACTGGTACATAAAATGTTCAAAATGCAACAAACACCTGTTCTCGCTCGATATAAATAAAAATAGTGACGACTGACGACTAAAAATAATTTCTTTAGACCTTCGCATTCTTTACCGCTCTTAAGAAATGTCAGTAGTATGCATTTATATACTTAATACTTAATATATGTATTTATAAGGTATATACCGAATTGTGGTTTTATTTTATAGCTCACATAACTAACACCTCACATAGCTCCACATGTGTAATTAATTATAGTTATCGTCAGTAACAGTAAAAATTTGTGTTTGTTTATTTGTTCTATTCTATTCTGTCGTGCTCGGTTATTTTGAAACATGGTTTTCGAGAGCAGTATTAGATGTTAGGTGAAGTATCAGAGTGTAGTGTAGGTAGACTGCCGACGTCGTGTTCAGGTTTAGAACATTTTCTATCGTCTGTGAAGAATCAAAATGACCCATTTCCATTTTAAGCTATACAAGAAAATTCACTATCTACGTACATAATTAAAATATCGTGATTATGACTGAAGAAAACTTGGGAAAAGTTACTTTTTACACTTTCGAAAAACATATAAATGAAGCATAATACACTTTTCACAAACACCCAAATCAAATGTTTTGCGCGTTTCAAAAACATGTAAATAGAATGGTTTAAACTTTTCAAAAACATGTAAATAGAATGGTTTAAACTTTTCAAAAACATCTTTACAATTTTCAACAGAGCATTTTAAACAAATACACTTTTCAAACACATACAAATAAAATATATTGCGCTTTTCAAAAACATGCAAATACGATAGGCCCGTTCAAAATTCCCAGGGGATTTTGGGAAAAGACAATTTTGAAAATTGGGAATTTGTATGGGGATTTTGACAAAATTCCCTCCCCTATGGGGAACTTTGAATCGGGAGGGAATGAAATGCAGGAATTTTGAATTCGCCATACCTACGTACAACATGCAAATAATAACATACAGAATTTTTAAAAGGTCGTAATTGACATCTTACACACCCGCATCTTATTTAATGTGTTTTTTTGACATTGCTCATTTTAATTCTAGCTTAAATTGGATATGTGCCATTTTGGTCCTTCCCTCACTATATATATATATATAGGCATGTAAATCCTCTCGTCCTCAACACTCAACGTCATTCCCTTTTGCCATATCCTTGCCGTTGACAGTCATCTTCATCTTCGTCGTCATGTCATTGTGATTTACTTGTAGTAGTTCTTGTTCAGGTCTTGGCGAGTCGTGTAGGTAGTGCTAGTATGTGTAGGTAGTAACTATCAACAGTAAATGTCGCCTGTTTACAAAACTTGGACGTTTTACACTTCAATAAAACACTGAACATTTCAACACGCTACACCTCCTTATTATATAACGTCCACACTACACACGAAAATAACGCTAATGAAGAATGAAAACGACCTGCGGCAGCGAATAAAAAGTGAGCTCGTATGTGTACTCAAATCTAAAATTACAACTTGCATGCCGGATTAAGAACCGTCAAACGAGGACTTTTACGTGTGTGTTGATTAGAAATTAGAACACATGAGCACACAATAATAATAATAATGTGTATTTCTACCATTTCCTTTGTGCACCGAAATCTATAGCATTGATCACAAATCCGAAACAAAAATAAAGACGGGGAAAACCAGTGGGTTGCCGTTTCTACTCTGCAAACAATATTCGTTCTAACGTTATACTTTACTCCAGAAACGTATTTGTATTGTTTATAAAAAACACTGATGATGAAAAGACATGTAGAGTCAGTGATGGCGGCGTTTTAGTGAAGGCGATGTTACATATTACTTAATATGCAATGATAGCATTACAAAGACCAAGTGTGACAGTCAGCTATATTTATGATTTATATTATGTAGCCTGTTCCATTTTTATTCGCGTAAACTTGTGGCAAGACGACTGAACAAATCAAATCAAGACCCGGATCAATATCAGTGACAAACTATGACGAGAAAATAGGGCCCATAAGAAAGGCGTATAATAAAAATACTGAATACCGAATATTTACTGAACAATATAGAAAGGAAATGAAGCTTGACTCTGCTTGACTTTTTTTTACTTGGATTTGTAGACAACCAAATCAAAAATTGCCACCCAAATTATGTTAAGGAATCGTCCATAAATGGCGTCACGGGTAGGGTCAGTGGGTCTACTTGGATATGGATGACAAGTCATGTTAAAGATAAGTATATTATAGCCATTTGCGCATAAGTTATTCCAGTGACAGGGCAGGGAGGTCACAGGGTGCTGCTCCGAAATCAGGGTATTTCGACGACATCATTTACGGACGACCCCTTACGAAATATATTTTGACATTACAATTTGTCATTTATTTAACTTAACGTGCAAAACCTGGACGACTTTTGTTTTCGTTTCTTCTCACTTTGTTTCAATACTTTGGATTAGGTAATGTAATTTTTAGATGTTTTTTAAAGATTTTCTGAAATCTCTGTTCGATTTCTTGATGTTATGTTGTATTTTTAGAACGTGACATTTCTTTTAATTCAGTAAATAGTAAATATCACTAAAACCTAAAAGACAAAATCTCACCCGCTGGACACACAAAAGTATAGGTGGGGTATATATCTGTAATCTGTCATCAGATGCTATAAGAATTGCCTGAATACGGTTTACATATAGATATGCAGATTGGAGGCTCAAACATATTCCATGAAGTGTCTACAACAGAAATTTTTAACACGTTGACGTCGAAATTAAAAAGTTTAAATCCCGTTGCTGAAAAGATGAAATGGTGCGAATATATTATGCATATTAGTATGTATGTTGTCGATTGAAATCTGAAAGTGTAATATCTTTGTATTTATAGTACTTACAGTTACAGTACAATCTCATACTTTTCGCGGGTACTACCAGAACTTTATAATGTGCCTACCTATAGGTTTTAATAAATCATAAAACGTAATACCCTTCATATTTTGATATTAATCCCACTTACAGAAAATCACAATAGGGGTGAAGAATGTGAAGATGTACCTACATATTATGCAGTGTAATGTACAGTCACTTCAAAAAAGAAAGTAAAATGCTTGCATAAGTTGCAAAGTTTTGCAATTTATATTGCATAATTTTTTATGTGGGCTGTTTTCAATTTTCTATTTCAAGTCGGTTCGACATGCAGAACTAAATACAGTTACGTTACAAATTTTGAAAGTTTGAATTAAAGGGAAAATTGCTTCTTGCTCAATTTCTGATATTTCATCCCTGTTTCAGTTGCTCTTGTTTTTCAAATTTGGGATCTTGCTCAACTTTTTTTAATCCTACGAAATTCCAAATACATATAGTTATTGCTGCCTGTTAAATAAATTACTAAACAAATTTGTAGACACAGTTCAGTAACTTCATTGAAAAAATCTCAAAAAAAATATTAAAAACCGTTTTAGTTTTCTAATGTTTCTGACTAAACAAAAGAAATGCAAAAATACTAATATCAAACGATATCTTTTTTGCATTAGTTTCCCATCTGAAATTTTAGCCAGAACTGCACATCAAATTAACTTTAAGCAGAAAATACGATTAAATACGGTATTTAGGTACATTTACTGCACTGAAGTAAGAAAAGGCTTACGTGGTTGGTAATAAATACTGGATGTCACCTAGGGACCTAGGACCTAGGGCCTACCTATATATATATTATGCATTATGTGTAAGTATGTCACATCACACAATGTGGTTATGTAAACCTTCCTTAAGTGAACTAAAACTCAAATTCCCATTATTACCACTCGTGGAGTCAGTTTGATCCTGGAAAATGACAAAGTGGAGCACTGCGAGACAGAGCAAGATATGAAACAAGTATCTCGTCGGTAAAGAAGCATTTCTGCCTTTAAGCCCAGTCCAAGAACTAAAAGCATTATTGCTCATGTCCATAATATGCGTTTTTTAAAATCATTTGTTTAAATAAAACTTTTAAATTGAACTGGATTTGCTTAGACTTGGGCAAAATTTCTTTTAAGAAATGCATGAACTTCGGCAATAACCCCTTTAGGTCTAGACTGAACTTAGGCAGAAATGCGCCTTCACCGACGATCTGTAAAATGTGTAGGTGATTTACATACAAATCCCGGGATTTACCAATTCATTCTGGTTTGAGCACATATGTTCACATATGTATGTATATAGTTCGTGCTCCTTCACCACAACGACAATTTAATTCCCTCTTCATTACAAACGCATTAAGCAATTAAGACCATCGCTCTACTAAACTCTTGGAAAAACCCTTGGGCGAATTACATATGCATGTGTAATCTCTATGGAATATGGAATTGGGTTCCTTTAAGATTTACGATGCCCGATTTACGATGCTTTTTACATGCAATGAAAAATGTTCAATCAAAAATCATTAATTTGTCCCATTTGAACAGTGTCAAATCGCCCGAAAATGTTAAATATGTTTTAAAAACATGAACTTCTATAAAATTCTTGATTCAAAAAGTAAAAGCAGTTTGAGTCTTGAGTGCACAAGAGAAAATATTCAATATACGGAGTTCTTCAAAACCTCTATACATGATGGAAATTTAAAATTCCTTTTCGTTAAACATTTCCTCGTTCACTTTTAGGTAATTGAGTCCACATTTAGACAGCATGCTATATAAATGGTTACTTACCGTTTGAATTTTCAACAATAAATTGCATCAGTGCAGTCACTGCTTTCTACAAACATCGAAAATTCGCCAAACAAACGTTTTGGAAATTACTTTTTGAGAATTTGGAAATTTTGATATCACAAAAAATTGTCAGCTTCAAAAAGAATGAACTTTTTTGACGTAGAGAAATAATCGTAAATTAAACTTTAACAATTATTCAGTAGATATGTGTTATACTGATATTGCCAGCAATCAATCCCTTAGCACAGGTACATAATGTTGAAGCACATCGGAAATATTCAGTGTATTGTACGCATAAGGAAACCTAACTATAAAAATTCAATGAATTCGAAATGTATCACACACAAATATATATCAGTCAAGTCTAAACTTCCATAATAGCATATTTCACAAATTTTACATTTGTCTGTACTCACACAAAAATTAAGTTTTCAAAAATTATTTCGTCTTTATTACTCTTTCAATTCAGAATTTCATTTCCAATCCGCGGCTATAGTCACTATAGAATTCAAATGAGAAATTAATGGTCCCGTCACAATAACTTGAATAGTTCAATTTATTCCCCAAAATGCCAATTTTCGTTTGCTGAATGATAATAAGGTTATTATCTACTTTTGCATCATATGTGCTTGCCCCAGAGACAGAGATCGATGCAGACATGAAAATCACTCATAATATTGAGAATTTTCCAGCTTTTCAAGAATACTGTATACAATAATGGATGATGAAAGGTTTAAATATAGTCACCTCCACAAAGCACCCGACACGTTATTGACAGCTTTATAGAAATCACCCTGAGTAGTCAAGTCCACGTCCCACGCGTACTAAAAATGTGTCAACTTGAACGTCAACGCAACTACCAACTTTTCCCACAATTATCCATAATTGGCTCCGCTTGACATGCATGTGGTGTAAGTACCACTACCACCGAAACCGAACCGAATTAAACTATAGGTGCATAATGTAGATGTGTAACTGTTATTGTAGATTTAGGATTGGCAATAGCAACCGAGACCCAGACCGAGACCCAGACCGAGACCGAAGCCGACAATATAGTAGAAGTTTATTTCAATTTTATTTGACCCAAGAGGGGAGACTGTCCATGTCGATGTTGATGTCGATGTTGATATCGATTTTGCCTCGGGAATTGAGAATAATTAATTACATTGTTCAGTATCCGAATGGCTGTAGATTGTATAGTAGGTGGATCTGTTGCGGGTATACTGATAGACTGTGCGGATTGCCCACTTCAACACCGTCAACGTCAACCTGTAATCGGTTGTAAAAACTGAAATCGATATCAATTAAAAATGTAGGGGTACTTACTAAAATTTTATATGTAAAGTACCTAATACTTAAGAAGGTACTTTTAATTTTTTGGGGATTATGAGACGACGGCGAGACACGAGAGGAACTCAAATACCTACAGAACCACGCTGTTCAGAGGACGACTCTGTTCTGAACAAAATTCTCTCAAGTTCAGAGAAACAGATTCTCGCTTTCACTATTTAATGCTGCTGTTGCGTGCGGTTCATATGCTTTCATATAGTGGGACTGGAACGGTAACAGTAACAGTAACGGTGGATAGATACACACACGGGTTCGGGTTCGGGAATTGCAGTCCGCGTCGGATCGTGAACTGTGGGGATATTTATTGCTTCTTTATCTTACTACGTACAGCCCGGTCCTGGTCCTGGTCCTCAAGCCTTTCTTGGGTCATAATGCATATAATAGTATAGTAGTAGGTACTGGTTCTTTTGTTATAATGGTAGTGGTAGTAGTAGTTCCAGTTTTAGGTTTGTAGTTTTGCATTTTGCATCTCTAATTTTTCATGGCGATTGTGAGTTTCAAGTTCAAGAGTTCAGCTTTCGGTTTTCGGCTTTCGGTCGTCAGCAAACAGGATGGAGGAAAGTAAGTAAAATGAAGGCTAAAGCAACATCATCATAGACATGATCATCATTATTATCTTCAATAAAAAACCACGCATACACACACACACACGTCCTTTTTTGATCTCAAATTAATTTTTTTTTCATTTTTCATCTTCATTTTCCTCATCCTTTATAAACTAGCTAGCCTACTAAAATAGGTTTATTATTTTATGTAGGTAGGTAGGTACCTTAGGTGATTGTTAGCGTTGCTATAATTGCGCATCCGAGGGGGATCCGGCTCCGGCTCCAGAGGCCAGAGACTTTAATAATAAAATGCATGTCCGTGTCGGTATAATGGAACGGGAGTTGAAATTAAATTTAGACATGACAAGACAGTACTGTTGTGTTTTGTTCACAAATCACCATTGTTTTTTCGCTTGTGATTGTGATATCACAATCACAATCACAAACTACTAAAATGGGATTGTGCACAATCACAAAATCATCACAACGAAGCAACAACAAACGAGCACTAAATGATTTTAGGATCGTTCGTAAATGACGCCCCAAAAATTATCATTCATTCATTGGGATCGTCCGTAAATGACGTCCCGAAAATTATCATTCTTTTATTGGGATCGCCCATAAATGACGTCCCGGAAATTATCATTCTTTATTGGGATCGCCCATAAATGACGTCCTACAAATTATTATTAATTATTGGGATCGTCCATAAAAGACGTTCCACAAATTATCAATATTTTATTGGGATCATCCATACATGACGTCCCGCAGATTATCATTCTTTTGTTGGGATCGTCTATTAAAGACGTCCCCCAAATTATCACTATTTTAGGACCCACATACCCCTCTGCACATTTTGTAAACGATAATTTTTTATATTGCGTTTTATGTTTTATGTGCTGCTGGTAAATTGAAAAAATGAATAAATTATTATAATTATTAAACTGCTTTTTATCAATACCCGCCTAGACACACTGACCCTGCTAGAAACGTCTTTAGTGTTCAAATTTTCACAAGTGTTCAAAGTTACTAATTTTATTGTCGTTTTTTATACGTTTCACTTCGTATTATTTTGTTATACATACACTAATTAAAAAAAAGTATGTTTACTCAAAGTGTACAACTAAAAAAATTTTCTCAGTGAACACAAATTTTTCTAACTCCAGTGCAGAATGCACAAGTGAATTTAGTTATTGGTGTGTGTACATACAGTGTTATTATTAGAGTTTCAAGTGTGATATTTTCTCCAGCAAAGTTAAGAATGCAGTACCTACAACATTACAGTTTCTACATTTGACGGAATCAAAGTTTAGCTCATTTTGTTTTCATTAAGTGCCATTCCTGTTTTTTGTTTTAGCAAACCAGCTATTGTTGACATCTATCATATCTGGATCATATTTTTGTGCAATTCAATATATATTGCACCAAAAATATGATCATGTGTAAGTGTTTAATGTGATAAAATGCACTCATCATATTGTGTACTTATTGGAAAGTATAAGTAGAATCAGGTTTATATACTTTTTTGAACACCAAAATGTTGTATCAGTAAATGATAAAAATATGAAAGTGTTACTCTAACTTAACTTCCTCAGTTTAGTTCGTTATTTATTTTACAATTAAATGCGTTAGGTGTCAACTTCTGCACTTCAAAGGTGTAGGTATTGCATTTTGCACTTTACTGGTGCAGGTAATAGTTACATTTTTCACTCTTGTTATAACATTGTAAGCATGTAATAATAATTTAATTCATTTATGCATTTTGATGGACTTCGGCAAAAGCGCGTCTAAGAAACGAATGGACATTGGCAAACATACCTCTTCACTGACGATACTATTTTCATGGTGTACTTAGTAGTTTAGTCAGTTATTTTTTTAATCTTACTAATAGTAGTTAGTAGTAAAATGTACAGAGCGTAGAGAGTACGACTAATTTTAGAAGAACACAAAAAAAACGGAAAACTAACTTTTGTGATCTGAACAGTTGAGATCATGAATAAAATATGTAAACGGAAGGGCCAGTGTGTCTTCACAGGCATGAAACTTCATGTAAAAATTAGCGTTTTTAAAACGTGCTAAAAATGCCGTGGGGGTAAGTGGGTCCTAAAAATGTGATAATTCAAGTGAGGTAATTTAAGGACCATCCTAACAAAAAAATGCTAATTTGAAGGACTTTATTAATAGACGATTCCAATAAAACAATGATCATTTTCGGGACGTCATTTATGGACGAACCTAATAAAAAATGTCTACGGGACGTCATTTATGGACGATCCTAATAAAAGAATGATAATTTTCGGGACGTCATTTACGGACGATCCCAATAAAAGAATGATAATTTTCGGGACGTCATTTACGGACGATCCCAACAAAAGAATGATAATTTGCGAGACGTGATTCATGGACGATCCCAACATAAGAATGATAATTTGTGGGAGGTCATTTGTGGACGATCCCAAGAAAAGAATAATAATTTGCGGGACGTCATTTGTGGACGATCCCAATAAAACTGGAAAACTTCCCCCCACCACCCCCACCTCATTGTCAACAAATTAGGTTTTTCTATAGTTTTGTTAACAATCACAATTTTTCACAATCACAATCTTAGCATTTTAATACAGTTTGTGAACAATACAAATTGTGATTGTTTTGTGATGTGAGAATCACAATAATTCACAAACAATTGTGAACAAAACACAACAGTACAAGACAGTTGAATCTCGTTAAACCAAAATTAAAATATATTAAACAGGAAAGAAGGAGAGCTTAAGTGCTAAACGTGCTTCCGCTTTTATTCCAATTTTATTACATGCTGTGGACTGCGGACTGGCTGCACGTGGGTGTGTGTGTGTGTAGTTACGGAAAATTTATTCTATATGGTAGGTAAGTAAGCCCAGGTTCTTTAAATTATCAAGGAAAAAAGACAAACGTGATTCTGATACTATGATATTGCTGATTTATGTATATAGGCAGTATGAATATTTAAACGTATAAATGTATACAAAGATCAGTTGGGTGGATGCAAGACGTTATTTGAACAGCTAATTACAACTCCATATACTGGGGGCAGAAACTATAATTTTACCCAGTATAATATAATAATAGTACGCTAAAAACTTTCTGCTACAGATACAAATGATATAATGTTCATTACGTACAGGGCTACAGGGCCGGACGAAGGAATTGCTTTTAGGCAGCAATTTGTTTCCATATAAAAACCACGATTTAGATTTTATTGATAGAGTTCTTTGTTAAAACAAAATGTTGTATTTACATGTTTTTCGAAAAGTTTAAATTGTTCTATTTACTTGATTCAGAAAAGTTTAAGATGTTCAATTTACTTGTTTGGAGAAAATGTTTTATTTGCATGTTTTAGAAATGCCCAAAAACTTTAATTTGCATGTTTTCGAAAAGTCAAAATATTATTTGTACATATTTTTGAAAAACTGCAAAATGCTCCATTTACATGTTATTTGAAAATTCGAGCAGCGGGGGCTGCCTGCGCTGGCTACATTATCTGGCCCTGATTACGTGTCAATGAATAAATAATTATGGCTTTTTGAAGTAGGATTTGTAAAATAAAATAGCTTTAACTTGTACTTTTGGAGTCTATTAGAGCAGAGACAATAATGCATACGGATGACGATGACACCGATCAACCGATACCGATGCACGGAATTTGCAAGTCGTAGTAGGCATTTTCCGGTTCCCCATAATGGTCGCTTGCCATGATGAAGGTTCGGTAGTACTTTAATTATCGTTAGTACAGTGTCTTTTAGGATAGCCGTCAACCAACCTTTGAATTGTAAAACCAAATTGGCTATATCGTATTTCGTATTGTCGTAGTAAAAAAAAAGTAAAGTAGCATGCGGCAATTTTTCATTTGTTAGGCAGTATTTTTGCCACAGGGATTAGTGGATTAGATAAGACAAACTAAAATGTGCGTAAACTTCTGGGGACGTTAAAGATTGGCGCTTTGAATTATCACATGTGCAGTCTACAAGCACACTGGTATGGTATGGTTTGGTCTTTGGTTTCGCGTACCGGAGAAGAATGACTTGTCAATTCTTTAAATCTGCGATTGCATTGTAATTTTGTAGTATTTGTAGTACAGTCCAAAAAACAGTGCAAAACTGCAATAAGTGATCGTATTTGGATTTTATCACTTCCGTTTTATACAAAGATTTTGCTGGAACACAACTTTGGTCTGTTCAGTAGTAAGGTGAGCTCTTTTACTTTTTACTTCTCAGTACTTAAATCGTATACTGTAACTATTCTGTTCAAAATTTTGCTATTTAGTATCGTGATCGCCTTTATGAAAAGTCAGCAGAAAGTTTTGACGTTTGTCAAATTCGATTTAGAATTAAATTATATTCCGTTAATTGTTGTTACTTTACATACATGCTAGGGCTTGCATTTAGTGTTTAGGCTTATAAATTATGTTTCGAACTATAGATTCTAGAATATATTTTTAACGATTTTAACAGTCAAACTGTGTAATAATAATTAATTACGTAAAAAATAATTTTTACCCAATGGTCAGCGGTTTGTGCTTTATTGATTACTGGGCTCCATTTGCCATTGGAAACTGTATGTATAACATGTCTATTAACTGTCATGCGAAATTTTGTTTTTATTCCAGTATTTTAGTTTCGAAGTGTGCTGCTTGCTGTTAATAAAACAAACTCAGTGGGGTCATCAGTCCAGTCAATATGAATGCTGCCGACTTGTCCGGAACTACGTCCCTCACGGAGGTGACAAAAATGGAGGTAGATTACAGTAGTACCTGTGATCAGAAGATTCCTGAAGCGGAATTAGTGGCTAAAACTAATTTGCAAGAGGCCATTGACCTTCTTATTGTGCTTGAGAAACAAACGAGAATTGTAAGTTTAAAGTTATTGTTACTTTAGGAATATGTATCGCAAAATAATTTATTAATGTTTATTCATTTGTAAACTAGCGATCGTAAGTAAAGGGCTAAGTTGAAGTTGCAGAGAGAGACATGCTTTCATTTCCTTAAACTTTGATCTTCTCCAAAAGCTTTACAAATGTTTTATTTTAAAAATGTTTAGTGATTAAACTCAAAATGTAGGTAGCTAGCACGGTGAAATATTCTTGTAACATTAGTTTATTTTGTTTCCTTATTTATCTTATTTTTCAGGGAGGAGACATGATTTCGACCGGACGTATCCTTGTTACTGTTGTTCGTTTATGTCATGACGCTCAGAATTGGGATAAAATGAAAGAGAACATTAACATTCTGTCCCGAAGGCGAGGTCAGCTGAAGCAGGCTGTGGTGAAAATGATTCAAGAAGTATGTACCTACCTGGATGGTTTACCTACTAAGGATTTGAAATATGAAGTCATTGACGTTCTTCGCTCGGTCACCGAGGGCAAAGTATGGAATTATTTTAAATTTTATTTTTCTAAATTAAACTATTGTCGAATTTTTATAATTATGCAATTACTAAAATGGTGTCCAAACAATTTCATGTCCATGCCCACCGAGTACAAAGAGCATGGTTTGGACACCGTGCCCCAGCCCATAGTTATAGAAGTTCGACAATAGCTAAATACAGTTAGGTATAGTTAGTTCATGGAATTTGTTTAAACTCTTCAAAGCAAGTACCACCTACTTATGTATAGTACACAATTTTCATACCATATAGTAACCAGTAGGCAATAAGCAGACATGCTTGAGTGAGCGGTTTGGACTGCAGACTGTAACGAAATTTACAGCCTCAGACCTGGCTTCGATCCTCGGCCACTGCTAATCGTTTACGGCTCGGTGTTGTACGGTAAACGTCACTGGATGGTTGATTGAAACCCAATCTCCTTCGGTGCTCCTTAGTGACCACTACTTACTGTAGGGGCCTAGGGAATGAGACTCCTTTACTGTGGAGGAGGGGACGGGGATAGGTGAAAGGGTACAAAGACCGAGACGATCTAACGCGGTAGCCTCCTATTTCCTCACTCACAGTGACTGGTTTAGTCTGGTTGTATGAACTTCGGTTAAATCGACCCAATGAATAAATAATTATTATTTATTAATCAGTAGGCATTGCGGCACGGCACTCTGGTGAACAAAAACATAAAATAATAAAGCAAAGTTCGGTTAACATATTTGTTTTTCCATAGAGTGAACTTTATACTTCGTCAAATCAAAACTAAAAAATACAGATAATACTGTCAGATTTTTGATTTATTGAAAGTTAATGTATGTATTTTGTTCTAGATTTACGTTGAGGTAGAACGAGCTCGCTTGACTTACAAACTGGCTAAAATGAGGGAGGACGAGGGGAAGATTACGGAGGCAGCTAACATCCTTCAAGAACTCCAAGTTGAGACCTACGGCTCAATGGAAAAACGAGAGAAAGTCGAATTAATTCTTGAACAGATGCGATATTGTCTTGCTATCAAGGATTTCATCAGGACTCAAATTATTTCGAAAAAAATCAACATAAAATATTTTGACGAAGAGTCATCCCATGATTTAAAGATTCAGTTTTACAAGTACGTTATTATATATCGCTTTTGGCTATTTTAGTCTTAGTTTTAGGATGTAGCAGCAATTATTACCGGCAGACAAGCTCCAGCAAAAGCTATATATCGTCTGTGAAGAACCAAAATGACCCATATCCATTTTTAGCTAAAACCAAACTTCCACTTTCTAAAAAAATATTGAAATATGTATGTCTTCAAAGAATTTAAATAGAACATTTTGAACTTTTCAAAAACTTGTTGTAAATGGAAGATTTTGAACTTTTCAAAAACATGCAAATGGAAGATTTTGATCTTTTCAAAAACATGCAAATGGAACATTTGACACCTTTCAAAAATTCCTAATTGACATTTTACTCATTTTTATCATTTTGTTTTTATGACATAGGTCATTTTGATTCTAGCTTAAATTGGATACATGGGTCATTTTAGTTCTTCACAGACGATATTATCTATTGTCATTAATTCGTATAGAGATAATGTTTTATCGCATGTCATAACATCGTTTGCTTTTGCTAGTTGCGATCATTAAATTGTATGTTAATAATTATATATGTTAATTTTAATATTTCAATTAATAGTTTGTATTTATTTTAATTTTAATTAGCCGTATGATTGAACTGGATCAACACGAAGGAAGCTACCTGTCTATATGTCGTCATTTCCGTGCAATGCTTGCCACTCCAAGAATTCAAGAGGACTCAGATTTAAAGAAACAACATCTCCGTTCCGTCGTCCTGTACCTCCTTCTCAGTCCGTACAGCAACGAGCAGTCTGACCTTCTTCACAGGGTCTTGGAAGAGAAGGCTTTGGACACCATTCCAAAGTATAAGAGTCTCTTAGAATTGTTCAAAAATCAAGAGATAATTCAGTACCGAACGTTGTGCTCTGAGTATGAAACAGAGCTCCGTTCCCAAGATGTTTTCAGTTCCACTGAGGCGGGGGAGAAGCGCTGGAAGCACATGAAGGATCGTGTTGTTGAGCATAATATTCGAATTATGGCCAAGTACTACACCAGAATTCACTTGTCCCGGATGTCGGAGTTGTTGGAATTACAAACCAAAGTATGTTTCCTTGTATAATATCTTAAAATTTGGAAGCAATTAAATGCGATGGTTATACGTACACTTTTTCATTAACGATATTCACTTCGAATTAAGAAAGTTCATGTGTTTTTCGTTTATAGGACGTAGAAGATGTTCTTTGCAGTATGGTAGTAGCGGCCTCCGTGTCTGCCAAGGTTGATCGTCCATCAGGTGTTGTGTACTTCCAAGCAACGAAAGATCCCAGCGAACTTCTGAATGATTGGTCACAAAATCTGAACAGTCTTATGAACCTCATTGCCCGGACCACCCACTTGATCAATAAGGAAGAAATGGTTCACAAGCATTTGTTGGTGCCTAGTGGTGCTGCATTGACTTCAGGGCGAGACGCTTAGATTACAATTAAATTATTGCCAGTTATGGCTCTACTTTAAGCGTTTCTGCTTTAACAACTTAAATACTTTTGTATATTGCATCAAACCCAGTTAAATATGTATGCCCGTTTAATATTGATCATTATTTCTTATTTCTAATAACTAATTACTGTGTATGATTAATAATAGCTTTGCTATAAGGCTGTAATTATATGGGGATTGAAATAGGATGTGGATTGATATTTTGAAAATTCAAAATTCTATGTGTAAACAGATTTTGCACAATAAAACTTATAAAAGAATCTATCCGTTGTTTTTTATGCTCAAATTCTAATCTAAAATTATTTTATTAACTTGAAAACTTGCGATACCCTTTACTTATGCACAATTAAATTCTTATGCTATTTTATTTATTTGCAACAACGAGATATCATCTATGAAGAACCAAAATGACCCATATAGCTAAAAACAATATCAACTGTCCACAAAAGTATTCAAATATGTCTTGAGAGCATTTAAATAGACTATTTTGCACTTATCAAAAATATGGAATTAGAACATTTAGCACCTTTTCAAAAACATGTAAATATGACACTTTACATTGTTGAAAAACATGAAAATAGAACATTTTACGTTTTTCAAAAACTCCTAACTAACATTTACCCATGTTTCTCATTTTGTTTTTATGACATAACTCATTTTGATTCTCGCTTAAATTGGAAATAAGTCATTTTGGTTCTTGACAGACGATATCTATTTTGAATGGTGCAATTTCAACAACTATCGTATTCAATTAATTACCTTATATAAGTTATTTATATAATTTAATGCAATGGAATCTACTGCTGATACTTTCCTTTTATTCCGTCAAAAACCCCAACAACAATCACACTAAATACTTTATATTAACTCTATAGTTATTGTTCTACCATTTAATAATAATTTTCAATTTGTCTTTAGAATTCTTCCAATTATACAGCACCACCTTCTTCAAATGTTATAGTTCGAAATTGCTTGACTACTTGATTTTGCATATCCGAAGCTATTTTCTTGTATTCTTCAGCTTTCTTGGCATTTTGCGCTACACCTTCCCCCTATTTGTTTTTAATATAAGTAAAACCATATCAGACACCATTTACATAAAAAAAATAAAAGAACGGTAGCATTATAATTTTGCAATAATAAAATAATTTTAAGAATTTGTTACTGCCATGCATATTCGACAGATCAACTTACTTTCAAGTACATTTGAGATAGGTTAGCACAGGCATACATATTTCCTAATTCGCAGGCCTTCGCAGAGTACTCAAACGCCTTCTTCATATCCTTAGGAATGAATTTATCAACCCCGGAAATGTACATTCCACTTACATAGAAGCAGCACATACCACTTTTTAGTTTACAGCCAGTGTCGAAGAAACTGAATGCTTTTTTGTGATCCTTTGCCACCTAAAATATTCACGTATTGAAAACAAATTGTGGTATACAAAAAATATAGTAATACGATTAACGACTACAATATTCAATATTCGCGGAAAAACTAATTCGATAAACGTGGTATTATAATAGTCGATTGCCCACCTTCGCTTTCATACTAATGATAAGTAGCATTTGTACCATACTTTTATTATTTACCTGTGAGGTCTGTGAAGTTCTTAAGAGACCTGAGTGTAGACAAGCTTCAGGATACTTGAGGTCACAGCCTTTATCGTAGAACTCCATTGCATTATCATGATTAGCTTTCAGGGAACCCTTGCCGGTGAAAAGGTAATTTCCATATTTGAAACAAGAATGACCATATTTATATTCATCGCAGTTCACCTTATACACCTTCCCGGCCTTTTCATAATCTTGTTTTATGGCTTCAAAAAAATCTCCCAGCAAATGACAAACTGCAGACATACAAATAATGATAAATGAACAGTTGATAACAGAATCATAGCTATGCAGCAATAAAATTCAATTTCCATTTTGTCATATTTATTACACTAAACAGTAGTCAGATAATTTGATAATTAATTAAATATTCCCAAAACAAATAAACTGCACAATAAACTACACTATAATTTATTATTAGCTTACCCTCTGGCTTTTTTTCATGGTAGCATCCAAAGCGATATTCAATACTTAAATTCTCCAAATACTCCTTAACTTCCTCCTCATCTTTTAAATTATAGGCCATCGTGGATCAATAATTCAAAATTATTGGCCTAGGCACGACACACGTATTCAAAATTGGAATTGAAGAACCTACCAGTCAACGCTACACTGTCAACCTCTGAACGTGCTCACAAACTGCAATAACTGCAAACTGAAACACGCTAAAGTTTGATTACTGGTCAGGATCGTCAGGGCAAACCGCCAACAGTCAGTGTGCCCGCTAACTACCTACTATATTTATTGTGTCAGCCAATAGTTCGGTTTTCGGTCAATAAGCTCAGGTGTTTGACTAACACAGCTTTCTTGAGTATAGGATTTAAGACTTGACGTACAACGTTATAATCTGTGAATGTAAAATGCATAAAATTAATTTAATACCGTTCGGAGCACTTCCTACTCCAATTTCATCAGACTTATTTTGTATTTACATAAAAATTAGAATGCAAAAAATATTTCATCATTAGAATTCCAACGCCACTGCAGCCAATAGCCCACCAGTAACAGTGACGGTGACGGTCAACGGTGACCGACCGACCCGAAAGTATTTACACTAGTTCCCAGTACACAGTCAACAGTGCCCAGTACAACAAAATGCAAGTATAATAAACATTAAAAATAATGAATCTTCTCAAAGTTTAAAGTTAAACATCTCGTGAAAATGAAAATTACAACTGACTGTTGCAGTTAGACTAACTACCGACCGCCTTATTAATGTTACGTATTGTACTACCTACTTTCTAAACCCAAAATGTTGATCAACACTTACCACTTGGTTTAGAGCTGCACAACCTTCCCAATTAAAACCGATATTAGTAAAATACGGTTTAATTTAGAACCGGGTAACTTTTGTACGTGTTCACAATCTTTATAATCTAATAATAATAAATATATTACAACTTAACTTTGACTGAATTATCCTTCACGCCTGACACCAACCCAAAATTAGAAATTTACGCTACGCCACGGCTCAGATCCTACAAAATTCAAATTCCGCGCTATTCAAATTCTATGGAAGCTAAAACCTCGTACGTAAAGAATAAAATCATAGAAGAAAACTACTCAAAGTGGCACTGGCAACCTACGAAGTCTTATTTTTACAGTTTTACACTTTTACCCAGTGAAGTGGTGTGGTGACCAACAAAAATTATACTGTGAACCCGCTTAAAATTGAGCCCCACGGAAGCGAAATATTGGTCTAAATGTTTGGAAGGTACAACTCCTTTTCAGTCTCAAAATAAAGTTGTATTATAGTATACGGCTCTTATCACAATTCGATAAGTTACGATTTTTGTAAAGAAGTAATGCATAAATGATGTCACCAAAATGTTTACTCATGTAGTATCCACCCATCCCCATTTTGTCACTTTAAAATTGTATATAATCCACCCACTCTATCAATAACATCAGTTAAGAACAATCTCAAAGGTATTTGTTCCCATTTCCCATTACATGAGCCTAGGCAGGCAGTTAATTCTTTTTCTTTTCACTGCCAGTACACTCACTATCAGTGTTTTCGCTGGATGGTCAAATAATAAGCACTGCTCACTGCACTGGCTCTTTTTCTGTGCGATATGCATTTATTTACACTAACCTTGCCATCCACTGCAATAATTTTTTTCCCCTAAATAATAAGGCAAATAAGGTACACTGTACATATTTCAGTACTATATAAAAGACACCACACAATGATACAATAGCAAAAAATAGTAGGACCAAAGAACCAAGAAATACTTAAGAAAAAAACGAGAAAAGTTGAGCAGAGCGATTTTATAAAAACAGACAGAAGACTTGAAGAGATCGTAAAACTGAAATAGGAACTTGTGTGGTTTTGTCTGCTTTGTGTTTTCTTCCGTTTTCGCTTAGCATTATTCAAGTTGGCAGTGGCAGGTTAGTTCATAGTTTCTGTTATTTGTCAAATTTTAAGTGAGAAAATTATTGACTGATGACTGATGACTGTGTATGAAGTTATAAAAGTCAAGTCAGTGTGTTAAATTAGTACATTGATTTACATTTTTTTTTGGCGCAGATAAATGCGTCTCAATATTTAAATGTGTACCACGACCTCGGCGAATAAGTTGTCAACTTTGGAGGATCGCAACTAAAAAGGTAAATTATAAGTTGATTACTTTCTTTAGAATTTGTATAGGTTACTGTTATGTTATTGTGTTGTGATGTGCTATATGTTCAGTTGTTCTTTGTTTCGATGCTCGATACTTTTTTTGCTTACAAGATGAAAGTGTTTTCAAAAATGTCGAATGTAGCAAAAAAGCAAGTAATTGAATCTATAAAAGTAGGTAATTGTAATTACTTTCATTTTGACTGGCAGTTTTTTGAGTTTGCTATACTTCAGCTCAATTTAATTGCCATTCACACTACATACTAATGACAATTACGCTGCAGACTGCAGACTATTATTGACGATTGCTTATTGTTTGTGTTGAAGTCGAAGTTTTGAGTTTATTTTAACTTGTAAAAGGCATGCAAAATTTAAAATACATAATTTTCATAATGCATTCGATAAAACTGAATAAGGCCATTATAGTTGTTCCTAACTGGTGACTGTCTGTAGGACTGACTGTAGAGTAGCCTCAAACTTGTTTACGAATCATTAATAAAATTGCATATCAGATGCAGATTTTTGTGATCGAAAGTGGGACATGTAAAACCATTGACATATAAATAATGACTAGTCGAAATAGTTACTTACATCGTTACATCAATGGCTATATATGTGGCTCCTCGTTGACTGCCTAACTTTATAAAAAGCAATCAAATTAATTATTAGCCAAGTTACGTACTTGTAATAATAAAAGAAAATGACAGTCAACAGTCTGTCAGTTGCCAGTATTAAATAAAGAAAACAATAACATATATTCAATATTTAACTGTGAATTATATATTTTGACTAAATAATACGGTACCGGTAATATGTCATATGTAGGTGGTATGTATAGAACTGATGTTTAATGATATTTGGTTACATCACATTTTTAACACTCATTTTTAGTGCTGCTTTAGTCACCATATAGTCGGTTCGGTAGGTTACTTCCTTCCATGTGTATTTTTAGCAATTGATTGTATAAGTAGCAGTTAGCATATTTTGTAGGCTACTCTTCTCTAATCCCGTTAAGTACTTTTCATCCTTATTCCTTACGTCACATAATGTGCCAGCTGCTTTATACAAAAGAAAAGTACTTAACTCAATCAAATAATCAATAACATACGTAATTAAGTTGTTTAGGAGAGTTTAAATTTAGTTCTTACTGCACCTTGTGCCTCGTTGTTATTAATGTTGATGGTCGACATACTGTTACTGCACTATAATATACTAACATATATACCTTATACACTTGTTATTCTATACACAATTTTTTTTTTGCATTAATTATTTTGACGTGTTAACTTTCACTGTAATTCAACCCGATCCATCCATAGTCCATAGCACCACACAGCCTATCGCTAATAATCGTCCTTGAGATTTTGTACGCGCGTAAAATTGCACGTCATTCTTTTGTTTTATGATTATTTTTAAGTGTATAGTTAAATGAAAGTTATAAATTGCGCATCCTATAATATATGCATTACTCTTTAGTTATGTAGCCCTTTTCAGTTACATATCATAAAATCCCATATGAAAGTCTTTCGTACGACGAAATAATAAACGAGATGTGATTAAGAATACACTACATATATAGATTGGTTGTGATATTTAAGGGCGCATTGCAAATTTTCACAATAAATTTTGATTACCAGGACGAACTAGGAATTAGTGTAATAAAACATGTCACGCATGTTCGAAGCATCCCAAGTTAATTCAAAGGCCAAAGGTATGGCACATTTCAATTACCGTAATGTAATGTTAATAAAGCTAATAGGATAAGGATGAGTTCATCAAACTTTTTCGTGTGCTGGGCAATCAAACTTTATAGTATGTATATATATAATAGTAATTCAAAGTGTATTCATACTTTTACATTTATAGGAAGATACCTAATCAGAATCAATAATAGATTGTTACAATCTGCAATATAAGAAGTAGCGGAAAACAAAAGAACATAGAACAGCCTATATACCTTGGTCATGTCTTGTGTTTACTGTAAAGTCGATCGAAGTAAACAGAAACTATAAACTTGTTGGTAGACGAATCTGTATGATTAAACAATCCAGGATGAACTTTTATCTCGAAATATATAGGAAAATATTATACAATATTTTAAGTTACAGCACCGATTAGCAGACATAAATTGATCCATTGAAATCATTGTAAGTGCATTGTTGATTGTTGACAAGGCGTGTTGATGTAATTAACAGGCGCTACTTTGATGCTATATCGATTCATGGTGTAAAGAGTTGTTTGGCAAAACGGGATATAAGACCATTTTTTTTAAAATGAGATTATTTGCGTTGCGTTTAATTCAACTA
Organism: Dicyrtomina minuta; assembly: GCA_949802685.1. Lineage (NCBI taxonomy): Eukaryota > Metazoa > Arthropoda > Collembola > Symphypleona > Dicyrtomidae > Dicyrtomina > Dicyrtomina minuta. The sequence goes on along the minus strand of OX461808.1, from coordinate 23,813,339 downwards.
CATACGTTACTGTGCGAATGGTAAAGGTCAAACTTCAACCAAAGCATTTGTTTTAAATAGCCAAAATTTCGCTTTATGGCAAATAGGATAAGTCCGCCTAAAACCACAATGCATTTCTGGTGTTTTGATTTTTGAATGTTTTCGTAAGTAGTTTGTAAAGGATAGCTTATCCCGTTTTGCCAAAAAACCTTGCATATGTACATTGATATATTTCAACCGTAATTTATGATATTATAATTTATAATTCCTTAGAAAGGCCAAAGTAATAACACTTCACTTCGATGCATTGCAAATACGGCAACCTTAACGACGAAATATTCGATAAATACCTCTCCGCATTGTTAATCCTGAATAACAATAATAATAAAAATATGCATAGGAGGTACTTATACGATTATAAAAGTATGCATTGTAATCAGGGCCGGACGAAGGAATTGCTTTTAGGCAGCAATTTTTTACCATACACAAACCACAATTTTGATTTTATTGGTGGTTTTCTTTGGTAAAGCAAATGTTGTACATACATGTTTTAGAAAAGTTTAAAATGTTCTACATATTTACTTGATTCAGAAAAGTGCAAAATGTTCTATTTACATGTTTTGAGAAAAGTGGAAAATGTTTTACTTCCATATTTTTGAAATGTACAAAAACAATTATTTCATGTTTTTGAAAAGTCAAAATATTCTGTTTCACATATTTTTGAAAACTTCAAAATGTTCCATTTACATGTTGTTTCAAAATTAAGGCAGCGCAGCGGGGTCTGCCAGCGCTGGCCACATTATCCGGCCCTGATTGTAATGTATCTAGGTAGGTATGAATGAGGAATGACTGTTGAACTATTGTTGATATCTCTAAAAAGTAAAATGTCATTCAATGCGAGCGGTAGGTTTCATGACTGACATCGGCTTCCCATGTCAAGCCACATGTCATATCTTAATCATATCAAACTTATGGACAGGTCCACTTTGTTCAAAAGTTTAAATTCAAATTTGAACGAGGGGAAGCATTTGACTTGCATAATGCATACATACAAACAGGACAACCGCTGCTATTCTGCTATTCTGTTATAGGATGAAAGCAATGCACAAGAATGTGTGTGCCCATGTCGCTTCAATTTCGGTGTAACAACAACAACAATATTCACCAACTTCCCCACAAACATACGACATATCATCACGCATCTCAAACAAAACAAAAACAAGTCACACAAAACACGAAGTGGAACTCAAACGACAACAACGACGACGATGACATTCAAACAAAATACCTACAAAAAATGCAAGTGTTCCTTTTTCCCCTTCTTAAAGAAGTCTTGTCTGTCCTCCCAATATCCCAATACAAAAAGTTCTGAATTTCAAATCTTTTTCTGATTATAATAATATTATTATAATGTCTCCCTACGTAGTAGGTAATCCGAACGTGAAGTAAAATGTGAGTGAGACCAGGAAAGGAAATAGTTACAAGTAGAATTGGATAAGTAAAGTGTAGAGGTATCGGTATCAGTAGCCTAGAAAAACTGGTTTGCATAATCATGATCCAGTCTTAACACTTTTTTAATGCATCAGCTGACTGACTGACTGAGACTGATGAGAATGTAAGTGGAAAACAAGTAGGTAGGTAGGTAGTTAGGGAGTTAGACACAGGTGTTCTAAACTAAATTGTATATAAGATTGAAAAGGGCAGTAAGTACTACCTGCAATTTTTATAGGCTCATGTTGGCTGCTAGTATTTGGGGGATTGAGCATATTATATTTGTGTGATGAGTTGATGAGCTTATGTCTTAAAATGTGAACAAAATAAAATACAAGAAAGCTTTGAGCAAAAGAAACGTCGTTACTGTTTTACTGCTGTTATAAGATTGATGAGTTTTACGAAATGCATTCTACAGACGCAGGTAGGCACCACAATTTACTACGTGGCAAAGTCGAACGGGATAGGTCACAGAATTACCTAGACCAAAATTAAATTAAGATTTAAACTTTTGCACTTTCGAAACAATTTATTTCAGCACTGTCGACTCTAGACATACCTTAGTGCGTAGGCTATCTGAATCTTAAAAGTTTCGTATTTCGTCAGAGCCAGAATATAGCACTCCTGACGTCTGCTGCTGGTGCTGGTTGATTAGAATTTTGATTATGAATTATGAATTTAATTGTTTGCGTGCTGGTGTTGATGTTGATGTTATAGGCGTGAAATTATCTTGATAGATTTCTTGATTAATTTCCAATTTCAATTTCATTTGTAAGTGAAGGTTGATCTTCGCCTTTGCCTTATCATCGTTAGTCTTCGGATGGGATGAACTGCAGTACAATTAGTGAATTTACTAAAGTAGCATATGGCGCGATCAGAGGTAGGATGGTGCATTTGGTATAAATAGGTGTTTTCATATTTTTTTAATTTAGATTTAAATACATATATTATTATGTGATCCACGCAATCTCCATCGCGGTGAGAAAATGCCATCCCTTCCAATTTCAATACTGTAGAGACGTTGTAGTTCCAATTAAATTATTTAAATTAATTTAATTAAATATTTAATCCTCACCTTCAAATTCATGGCAGGTGCTGATGCTGGTGTTGGTCTCATCCCGTATGTGTGTGTAGTTGGAATCACTTTCAAGTTATTATTTTCCTATATAATTATTTATTAATTTAATTACACACTTTTCATTATTTTATGTTTTGCAATAGGTAGGTAGACCTACCTACGCGTTATTAAATCAATTGTTTCATCAAAGTGTATATGTCTGTAGAAGCCTATCCATCTTATATTCGCAAAACATAATTAAAACAAAAAACAAGCTTGAAGACAGGGCTGTACATTCTTCATGCAAATAGTCTGGGCGATGGAAGGAAGGCGGATGATATGGGCTATATAGTAGAATTACAAAATTTATTAAATTCTTTCTACACTGATAGTTCGTGGTTTGGATTTATATGGGATGATCAGTCGTGTTTTGTGTTCGTCTTTTTCTTTGTCAGTCCCACAACACTAACACTATATAATTTTCCTTATGTCGATGGCTTAATGTCGGTCTGGCTGTAATTATATTCGTAAAATAATATACGGCACAGTTAGCGTTAACATAACAAAAACAAATGTGAAGCATTGTTTTATTGTCTACCAACCATAAGTGTACCTGTCTGTAATCTTAAGCCCTTTGTTTTTCGATCGTACCTTTGATGTTGTATTGAACCGATTCATATTTCGTGTATGAATATGAGCGAATGGATCATAAAGAACACAAAGGTTGAAATAATTTACATGTATTCGTCTTTTATAGGTGTAGGCTGCATAGTTGTAGGAAATAAATAAGTTGATCTTGTTCTGGTTCTGACAATGAATTCTAGGGTCGGGTGGTGGTGGTGTTACACACAGATTTACATATATCATAATAGTACCTACCTAGTCTGGTTTTTGGTTTATGGTGAAACATGATTGATTTGCTTCCATTATTCATTCAACAAAATCGAAAACTATATCTCACGCATGAGTGGAAAAGCCCATACTTATTTTTTTTAATACACTTTTAATGACAGCGTTGTGAGTACAATATGTCAGTAATGTAGGTGAAACCACTTTTCATCTTTTTATTGATCGATGTCAAATTCAGATAGTCTCAGTAAATACGATAATTGTGTGGCAGATTAGTACAATCATCATTATTCACAAGTAGGTGGGGAAGGTACATATTACATTCTATTTCCTTCGTAAAGGCGTGGTTTTATAAAGATGTTCAATGTTCAATTTTACCTAATTACACTAGGTAGAACAGTTTTTTCGCGCTTATTGGCGTGACAAAATGAAAGTTGAATGTGCCTAGATGCATACTATATTCGTGTTTGTGTTGAGTTTGATTTTTTGTATTGATTTTTGTTGAGTGACTTTTAAATCTTAAGATTGACTAAACTTAATTCTATGTGTATTTAATTTATTTTAAATTCGATTACTTTATTTGTCTTGAATTTACACCCGTTATTTATACAGTCCACTGATATTCTAAAATCTCCACAAAGTCTGTCATATCCTTCAACTTTTTTTATTGTAAACACAATTAGGTAGACAAGTTTTAAGACCAACGGGATTTTGTAGACACCTTCGCAATTTTATAGTTCAATTTTAAACAGACTGATGATACCGTGTGAGGATATTTCGTAATATTTACTTAATACAAATTGGTACATTATGTTGATTATACAGTCGTAATAGCAGTTCCATCCATAAGCCTATAAAAATGAAATTCAGTGCTTTTCACTGCCCTAAAAAAATACCATTACCATTAGAACCTCTACATATCCTTCATGACTATTTATATTGGGTGAGTATCGGGATCTGTTTTTGACAGCTGCCTTTAAGTCTATAACAATGGAAATGGAATTAAAAGTCTTCTCTGTTTATTTTGATTTCGTATCTGTCAGTCAGTGCAGTGTACAGAACAGGAATACAATTTACCTAGGTACTATACATAGATACTTTTTACAGTACTTTTACGTAGGTACCACCTACTTACGCAGGCTTTTTGCTTGAGTGTAATGACGTAATGAGAAGCAAAATAAAAAAACAAAACGTACGGGATTGTGATTGTGAAGAGTTTACACAGTGTTTAATGAATTATCATTGACTGATAAATTGTATAGTGAGTCATTATCGTACTCGTTCGTTATCATCGGTATCGTTAAAGTCATTCTCTGTATTATCGTTAGTTAATCCCTATCCTTATCTTTAAGTATTATTTAAGCACTCGTACACTCATTGATAATCATGTGTGCTTTAACTTTTATAAAAACAATTTAGTACGGATGTCAAAGTGCGTATATATAACATATGCGGATCAAAGTATACTATAGTGCCTAATGATATGAGACGAAAAACAGACGCTATAAATGTATCATTATACAGACGGCAAAAAAGTCAAAGTATATACGGATGTTTCCAGAACCAGAATTCAGAATCCAGAGCGATGAGGCAATGAGGCCAGAGCCCTAAATCCAATGAAAACCACAGTGCTTAATTAATTATTATGCATTCATTTGTAGTTCCAGAAATTTTACAATTTATTATGTATACGGGTATTTTTTTGGTCAGTGGTCATCGCCCTAAATAAGATCCATAACCAGCACCAGCACCAGCACCGCAGAACCAGAAATGCTTTCCTTCTAATCACTATTATAGGAAAAGCTAATTGCTGTGGATAATATGTCTGTGCTAATAAAACCTCCGCAGTAAAAACACAATCTGTACATAAGAAAAATGTGAAGCTGTATTTAGTATCGTGAGTTGTAGGTTATATGTAGAGGTTAAGATTAAGATTACATATAAGATCGTTCGAGATAAACACTTGGGTCATCAACCTAATGCTTACTTACCATACACGCCATGCTTCCAACTCGAACTCGAACACTTCGAAGCTATCAATCAAAACTGAAACTAAGTCAAACTATCTGTGCATATTATGCGCTAGGCCAGTCAGCATCATAGGTCAGACAGGAAACTAGAACTTTAGTTTAGGAGGAAGCAGCATAATATAGTACCAGTACCTGCAACGTTACGTATAGTTGAATGTAAACGCTGACTTTTCTTAACACCCATTATATTATGCACTATTTTTATGTGGGTGTACCTACTACCTACTTATCATACGAATCAATAATCGAATCGATGCAAAAAGCACTCATGCTAATGTGAGCCATTTTCTTAAGCAGCGTATATTGTTCTATATGAAAATCAAAGTACCTACCTATTATATAATCATCACTTACCGCAGTAACTTCGAACTTACAGTAGTAGTAGTAGTAATAGAACTAACGGGTTCTGTATTATTAGAGCATTATAATTATAATATATTTTTGAAGTCTTTGAATTTCAATTTAAATATGTATTCCTTACTGTACTTATACGGCTGTTGCATTTTTACAATATATTTGCAAAACATTATAGTATTATATAATTTACAATTCAATTTCACTTCGTTCTCTCATCAGTCAGTACTTTGCAGTTTTGCTATTTACAGAGTTAAAATATTTTGAATTTGCATTTGTATGCTTCGGCTAGTATAGTATAGGGCCCATTCATTATTCAGCATTCAAATATTAGGCTTGCAGCACAAATTTATGATGTATTAGTTTAGGAAGGAAACAAATTAAAAGATATATCTTAAGATACTGGCAGGCAGTGAATAATTTATGCGCGGATTCATTAGACAAGATTCTAATTCTAATAGCGTGACCATAATAATTAGTTAATTAGTTTTTGACTGTGGCTCTCCTCTCTCAGTCAGTATTCTAATGAACTGTAATAACGCTTGAATTTCAAAAACTTTTCAAGGTTTTTTTTGAAGCTGTGCGAGTGCAGAGAATAATAAATGCTGGGGCCAGTGCCAGAATCAGAATCAGAAAAACCAAGAAAATGCTTTTGCCAACGCTAAGCCCAGTAAACGCCAAGCAGTCTGGTCCCCTGGTACTGGTACTGGTACTGTTCCTGATCCTGGTGCTAGACTATGACGATGAGAAAAGTCTCTGAGGATAATAATAATTATGTGTGTAGTTTGTAGTTTGTAAATTTTGTCTTGTACATCAATCTACAAACGTAAGGCCTAAAGTAGAATAAAAAAGTAAAACATGGAAAAAAGGAAAAGGCAGAGAGAGAGAGAGGAGCCAAATGCTACATAAATGTTTTCTTTGGCGTTGAATTTAGCTTTTAATGATGTTCCCCATTAGTACTGTCACGGATCCACATTCTACGATTCTTCTACATACACTCCACTGCCATGACATTACAATATTTCAGCTACTAGAAAATGTACCGACGGGACTGGGTATTGTATGTACTTCACACTTTGAGATTATAAGGTGACAGTATAGTACAAATATAATATTGCATAATATTAGATCGTTTATATTCCATAGCCGTAGCATTATTGTTACATGGAATCTTTTTCGTTGTCACACCAGTTATCAAAATGCCTATCTACGTTATATCTATACAACAACATGCAAAACGTCCCATTTACACAATTATTCAAATAGTAGTGAAACAAGAGTAGCGCATCCAAGTTTTTTACATTACTAAAGATAACGTGTTTCGTAATTTCAAAGCTTTCGTAGAAGTTCGCTGCTGTAAATATTTTTATTACGTTTTATTTATTTATCGTTTTTTGGTCAAATAACAAGTCGTACAAAGCCACTATTGATACATACTTCGATGTTTCGAATGCATTCAGTTTTAGTAAATTATTTACTAATGTAAAACATGTATTGATAGATAATATGTCGTTTTGAATCAGTTTATTGAAAAAATTCAAAATATAACTACTTTCATATTTGTGTATAGAAAATTATTAAGTACTACGTAGATGCAAAGGCATTAAGCATTCTTTTTGAAATTTCGATACTTTTAAGTTGTTGTTAAGTTTGCATTGTAATATTATTACAGAAAATATAGTGTTTACTTAGAGGCAGCTGTGTACTGTTAACTGTCTAGTGTCTAGACACTAGACACCTTTAACGATAGCACTTCAGTATACATTTAGCTCGGCAAGAGTATGTCTTTTGCAGCTCTATCACATTATGCGTAGCACCAGTGGCTATAGTGTTGTGTTGGTAGTAGTTGGTAGCATTGTAATTTATTACGCAGAAATGTGTATAGTGTGAAGCAGTCTCAATCCGTCATCTCAGTTTCCCGTTTTTTTGATGGGAAGACGCGTGAGCGTGTGACTATCTCTTCCCTAATCATCACTACACATCAGTGCCTTAGTAATTAAGAAAATATACTAAAAGCATCTCTATATACTGGCAAGTGCGAGGACACTAACTACAAAAGAATTAAAGGGGCAGCTCATACAATATAAAAGAAAATCACGTCGTACAGATATATATTTAATATAAAATATAACTGGGAAAAGTCACGTATAAAAACTGACATTATGTCTGTGAAAATCTTACATGTCAAAAAAATTCGGCAGTTGACGTTGTTGGTTGACTCTTATTTAGTGTTTTTAAGTTTAAAAATCTAAAAAAAAAATACCTGAAAAAGTCGAACTTGGTACCTACTTTTAATTCGAAGAAGCGTGGAACCCCACCATACTGTGTGGGCAATACAACACAAGTACTACAGCTGCATCTCCAGCACACACTATTTTAGATTACAGATATCCATGTCATGCTATTTAATGTAGGTACCTACCTACCTACGCATGTATGTATTATGTTAAGAAAATCTACAAACAAGCATTCAAATGTAATGTAATGAAATGAAATGAAAAGAAAGGCAGGGAAAAATTCTATTTTTGTTTTTCGTTTTTTTTTGTTACTTTTTTTTATAGATGGTTTTTATTTCGTTGGTTTTTGGTTCTGTTCTGTTCCCATGCACGAGTTGAATTTTGATGTGTAGGTGTACTATAAAGTGTACAAAGTACCTATACAGAAGAGAAGCAAGAACGGAGAAATAGGGAGAGAGAAGAAGGACGACATAAGAAGACTCCCAAAAAATTACACACAAGACACAAGTCCACAAGTCGAAGAGTTGAAGTCAAAGTCAGAGAGGAACAGAAACAGCACACGGCGGCTCACGTTTCTTAAAACTGCAGCAAAAAAAAGCATTGCCAGGACCAGGACCAAGACCAGGCTCCGTCGGTGTTCCTTCAATCTTAAATTTCCTTCGAAATCCCTCTCTCTCTCTCTCTCTCTCAGTCAGACCTGGCTTGGCATCAGCAATCGTGGTATAAATCGACGTCCTAGGGTGTGTACGGCTCCGTTCTCCGTTTTTCCATGAATTGAATATATTATTATTAAATTCTTAAATGCGATAATATCTATAGATACTTTCATATAGTTAATATAGCATCGAGACCCACAGTCCCCAAAACGGCTGTGGAAGGACAAACAAAAGTGATGCAGTAGTATAAATAGTTATCGCATAAACTACAACTACAACTACAACTAAGCATAACCTCCCACATAGACATTCTCTTTATTATACTGGAGCACTCTACTCTACAGAGAGTTGCATTCCACGGGATTAAAATTTTTTTGTAGAAATTTTGCTGGTTTAATTTTAAAAGAATATTTTCATGCTAAGCAGATGTTATACATAGATATTTTCTCAGCTGTTATATATGATTTTTAATCAGGATTTAGACAAGTAGTTTATGCCTTTCTGTTCAATGTCAATGATTTGAATGATTTAATACACCTACATTTTTTTTACCTGTGCTCACCTTTACTTATGGATACAGCTTCATATGTTTTCGTTAGTACTGCGTTCCCTCGTCTTACTAGTTAGTCTAAATAACCCATAAGTTGTGGTGGTTTGTGGTTGTAGTAATGAGAAAAACGGGCCCAGAAATTGACTCTTCGGTGGAAAACATTGATTTCAGTAGCAACTCAGCCAGAGCACGCAGCATTGGAAGTCATTGCCAGTCCAATTTCAATAGCAGCAATAATATCCCTGTGAATACCAGTACCAGTTCCAGTACCAGTTGCAGTCAAAGCACTGCTGATAATAGTGAAACAGAAGTATTCCGGGACCGGGACCGATCCGAAGTTGCTGCTGTAGAAGAAGGTAACGGTTCCGTTGGAATCTCAAGAAGTAGTAATAATTCAGTTGCAAATTCGTCTAGTAACATCTCTCCTGGACTGCAGCAGCAGTGTTTAAACAACCATACTAACAACAGTCGCAGTGAAGAAAACCAGAGAACTCAAAATCAGAACGGGGCCCAGGAAAATACTGGACTATTAAGTACTAGTAGTGAAATACAAAAAAGTTGTTTATCTTCCGCTGCTCCTGCCACAAATAATAGTCATAATTCAAATCCCAATAATAAATCCTCAGCTCCTGCTTCCAATAATAGCAAAATCAAATCGAAATTCACAATGTTTGATAATGCTCCAAATCCAAATCTTGATGATGATGACAAATTTCGTGTTGCTTTTCAGTAAGTTATTATTTTTTGTTTTATTTTTTCAATTCTTTTTTCTGTACTTTTTCTTTCTAGTTAAATATTAATGTACATATGTGTTTCTTTTTACATGACTTTCAATTTTCGATGGATATTATAGAAGTAGCGTCATCTAAATGTAAGAACATCTGAATGTTGTGCATTCATCACTGTTACTGTTCTTAGTCCGTGTTAGTATTTCTGTTTTAACACCAATATTTAAAAGTGTGAAAACGCCCAATTTTAAATGTCTGTGAATTTTTGGTTTGACTGCACTATAAAAGCTTCATTATATTATATAGGCGCAGAACTATAGTAAGTATCTAAAGGATTTGGTTTCTTGGTAAACGGACATTTGCTACCCGGACATTTGCTACCCGGACATTTGCTACCCGGACTTTTGCTACCCGGACATTTGCTACCCGGACATTTGCTACCCAAAGCCCAACCTAGGACATTTGGTACCCATAACCTAGGACATTTGCTACCCACGGCCAAATCTAGGACATTTGCCACCCATGGCTAATGTAGAAATAAATTGCATAGAAAATATTTATGAGTGCACCACATGGCATCGTTGAAATAGTTTATTAATGTTATTACTGTTAATGATAAAACATGGTATAATTGTAGATGGTCGTTCAAAAATTATGTTTAAAAGTTATATAGATATTATCTTTACAGTCAATTTGTCTAATTAATATATCTTGCATATATTAGGAATGATTGCCGTATAAATGTTAGAACCAGGACCAGACAACAACAAGCCGTTGCAGACACACTGAATGATATTTAAAAATAATATATATAATAATAATAATATACAATTAATTTTTCTAATTAATATATTCTGAATATAGAATTCAGCGTTGAATGCATAGCAAAATTCAGCGAATTGTAATTTTTTTTGTACATGGGTACAAAATATATTTAATTGCAAGAATTGTTTTTCTGACATAATTATGGTAAAATGACAGTTTCTAGTTTTAGGGTCTACTTAGTATATATTTACTTCTTAGGTTGCGTACTTAACTCATATTATGGGCTTTGATTTATTTTATTAGGTTTAAGATTACGTTACAATTTTATTGTTACCGTTTTTTGTCTTTTAATAATTATCGTATCGTTTCTGCAATGGCTGATTGTTGTCTGGTTCTAACATTTACACAGAAATCAGTTTCTATATGCAGGATATATTAATTAGGCCAGTTAATTGTAAAGATATTATATATATTATTTTGAAATATCATTTTTGAACGACTATCAACAATAATTCTACATGTTTTATCATTAATAAACTATTTCAACGATGCCATGTGGTGTACTCATAAATATTGTCTATGCAATTTATTTCTACATTAGCCATGGGTGGCAAATGTCCTAGATTTGGCCGTGGGTAGCAAATGTCCTAGGTTATGGGTAGCAAATGTCCTAGGTTATGGGTAGCAAATGTCCTAGGTTGGGCTTTGGGTAGCAAATGTCCGGGTAGCAAATGTCCGGGTAGCAAATGTCCGGGTAGCAAAAGTCCGGGTAGCAAATGTCCTACAACCGGTTTCTTCCGGTTTCGTTAAAAAATGTGAAAGAGATAAATATAATGCTAAATGTTTATGATCTACTCTTGCCTCTCTCTCAACTGCTTACACTGCCACTTTCAACCTTAGCAAACAATCTTACTAGTTAGTTTAGTTCCTTTGGGTTTTACTTATAACAATAAAACGGAGCAACTTAAGTATAGCTAAATAGCATTTTTGGTTCGTTATTGGTATGTGGCAACCTTCTAGATGATCTTATACAGTTATGATGTGATGCGTATATTGCGACTATTACCATTACCATTGCCATTTTCTACTCTGCATTTGTGCAAACATTTTTAGGTATATGTGTATGTAACAACAAAATATACATACGGCATAGTTAACAGTTGTTACGACCATGCCACGATTCACGATGCGATGATGGCACTACTCCCATCCGTTACTACCTTCTAATGTTCACTGTACTGTATGTGGCTATGTCAACAAAACAAAGTCAACGGAGTTGTTTCAGATTTCAGTTCTTGAGCACCGTGGAGCACCCGCGCCAGTAGATTTCTTGGCCAGGCCAGGAGCGTGTTTTGAGCTCATATAAGGGAAAAGAGGGAGCGCAATGGTGGGGTGGGGATTGTGAATGTTTGGATTGCAAGTTGGAATTGGAATTTGTAATACCTATTTAGGAAATGGAATTTAAGAGTAAAAGTATGCATAGTGAATAGTTAATAAAAGTACTGCCAGTAGAAACCTGGTGATGGTGCTGGTTAAGTGCCCGTTGGCGTTTCATTTTCCGAGTTAAATAGTTAACTTCACCATGTATCTAACTAGTAAGGTACTGTGCGCCGTTTTCGGATTTAGTTTAGTCATTTACGGTATTTTTTATTGCAGGAGTACCGTGCAGTTTGTACAGTGGGTTTAGTATGCTCAGCCTATATGTGTGACTCACTAGTCAGTCAGTACCGGAGCTGGAGATTGCAAGAAAGCTTTTGAAAGTCTCATAATAATGTAATGTAGTGTGGGGGTTCAGTATAGAAGAAAAAATAGTAATTTAGGGTGCTAAAAGTGCTAAAGGCTACATCTAAAAAAAGTAGACCAAGCAGAGGCTTGCCGTCTGTTTACTGAAGAGAAGAGATTCTCTTATAAAATAGGTAAGCATCTGTCCAGATACACTCGACGTCGAAGTCGACGTCTTACGATTAGAGTCTCAGCTGACTTTCTTTTTGACTTTTGACAGAGTCAGCGGCTTCGTTGGTTCGTTCGGCATTTTTTGAGGATGAAGGAATGAAGGAAGCCTCAAGACAAGGGAGATAAAGACTAACTACATACAGTAATAAAAGTAAGATGAGCTATAGGTGCGAACTGCGAGGTGCGATATTGAGTTTCTAAACAGATTCCTTATGTACCTGATTACCTTCAGGTAGAAAATGCATAGGAACCAGAACCATGCTGCAGTTTGCATTGCAGGGCAGGGGGAAGAGAAAACAGACAGATATTAAAGGCCCTTCGGTCGATCCATTATACAAGTATTACGAGTTGAGTTGAGAGACTAGTAGTTTATGTTTACGCTCAAGTAATTATTATTATGCATGATACAAAAAATTTACCTACCTTACCACCTCTAAAAACTAGGTATGTGTAGGTAGGTAGTAATGTACATACGCGGGCTATAATATTGGTGTTTAATATTTATTTTATAGTTAGGATGCCCGTGGTAATGTCAATGTGGAATGTAATGTCAAAAGGAACGTCTTAATATATTTCAATGTTCTTATCTTTCACTGCTATTACGGTTTTGTTTATGTCTGTCTTCCACTTTTACAGAGAGCTTTTATCTTTTTATGTTTTATGCATCTTGTACTTTACCATGCTCACGTCCTTTGGATTTGGTTGTTAATATTGGTTGGTTTTGGTTTAGTTGTTGTTGTTGGTGGGAGCTATGCAGTTGGTAGGGAAAAAGGAAGTTTTATAGTTTTTGGTTTTTAAAAGTAGTAAACCACTGTGTGACGACTTCGACTATGTGTGCAGCTTTTTTCTGGTTTCGACTTTGAATGTTGGGCTATTTTTATAGTTGCAATATTGGGCTTCTTCTCTATCAGAATCGGAATCGTAGAATCTGAATTGGTAGAATCGCAGTCGTAATCTAAGCGTGTCCTATGTATTTATCTTAAGCCTAAACGACAGCGACAGCGAGACGACTAAATAAACGTAGGTAGGTACCAAGTAGGTAGGTACGCTCAAAACCAAAAACGTGTACAGTTATGGCCTTCAACTTGAACAAAGTGCAATACGTTGTGTTCATATTTTCCGTGTTTCAAAGGAGGCCATTTAGCAGTACTGAAAATTAGTGTTTTCTGTTTGAATGTATAATTTGCATGTTTGTAATGCGTTATGTATTTCTTGGTCCTTGGTTGGTTGTGCCAATATATGTACTGTCACTGTAGTGTAGCCGCAAAAAGTGCATAGGTATATAATTAGATAGTAGGCAGCACGTTAATAAGATTGATTATGAAAGTTGAAACAAACACCTCATATGACTTTTTTTTCCTTTTACCCTTTTTTGGAAAGGTAATCATAATATACTCGGTCTTTTACTTGGTATGTTGTATATTTTTCAATTGGGGTTTAGGGCTGCTGTGCTCTGTGTAGTATATGCAATATTTTTGAAAAGGTGTGAATCTGTAAATATCCTGTTTGGAATTTGACTCTGCTGCTTGTATAATTATATGTAATATGTACCTGTATGTGTTTATGGTATGGTGTGTATTCCCTTTGGCGACAAGACAAGAGCGTATCCACATCAACGTCAACGTCAACCAAACAGTTACTACTGGCAACAACAGTCACAGCCACTAACTAGAATTCGATACAGTAACATGTAATTTAATAGTTAGCAAGTATTAAATTAAAGTGTCGTCTAACTCACTTCTACATAGAGCCACACGCCACACCAAGGAAAGCACCATACTTTTTAACTTTTACCATTATTGCGCATTCAACATTGCAGTCATGGCACACTACCAAACTACCAATTCTTACAATTATTACAATCTCACGACATGTGGATGTACAAGTACGACGACGACGACATATTATCAGTGAAGAATCAAAATGAGCCATCTCCAACTTCAACTATGGGATCGAAATGAGCCATTTCTAAAAGAATATATTTAAAACATCTTTTATTTTGGTTGGAGAATTATTTTAATGTGCAGTATCTAGGCCTATATAGTTTCGAAAATGGCTAATTTAAATTCTTCAGTGGCAATATTTATTGTATTTAAAGTCATAACAGTTGACAGTAACGAGGACCAACTATATCAGCTATATGGCTATCCAATTTATTCAACATCACAACTGACAGAAATTCTGAAAAGTGAATATTAGAGTAGTGTACTTGTATGGAAATTTTAAAGTTGCATTAATAGCCAACGTGAGCGCATTAACTTGAAGGGAACAGTGAAAATTGCATCATTGCATAGGTGTGCGAAATAACAATAAACTAGAATGAATGGGCAAAATTCAGCGTTCAAAAGCCACAAACACGCTAATAACGCAAAGTCTCGGAGGAGAGAAAAAGCTATTTTATAGATGATATACAAAATAACATGCTAAAGTTGGAATATGGTGCGAACATCACTGCACTCTTAGTGCACTTGGTATTTTACATGACTAATAACCGTACCGTAAGAAGACCGAGTAGTGAGAACTGTGTTTTATTTGTTTTTTGTTTGCCTTGCCTTGGTCTTTGGTGGGCGAGAAGCCTTCCCTGTGTGAATTCATTCAGTGAGTTTTAGTGGGTCCCGAGTCCGGGTCCCATATTCCATTTCCATACACACAGTGACTTCCACACAGTCACATTAATCCAAGTCGAGTGAGATCGAGATCGACTTTGGCTTCGGCAACTAAAATAACATAGTAGTAGTTTTTAGTGGACATCTCATATAAGCTCAACATTTTAACGTATTTGATTTGAAGTTGACGTTTGTATACCCGCAGTGTTTTACTACCCAGGACTCAGGATATTTGCCTTTGACTTTGCGGTTTCCTCTTTTTTATAATAAACCAATTCAGATGTAAAATACTAAATTCAATACTGAATACGTAGGTACATACTTTAGTACTCAGCAAAACTGTAGATTGGAGATAATAGTGTTGTATTTGAATTTGAATTATTTTCCTGTCTACGATGTATTCTGCCTATGTATACTGTACTGCTTTGACTGTACTGTTAATAGGTACTTGAGTGTTTATTCTGCGGGTTGTAGATAGTAGACAGTGCCTATTGTAATTTCCCTATGTCACTTTACTTTCACAGCGGATAATAAAGTATTTTGTGCAGTACGCCGTATGCCAAACCCAATCTAACTTATATGTACGTAGGTACCTAGTATTATCGTATTATCCATTCGCTTTCGCTACTACTTTTTGTTTTATTATTTATTGTATAATAAATAATAAAACAAAAACAGAAGGATAGGTAGAATGTAGGTAGGTACCTAACTGCGTCGCATAACATAGTATTAGAGAATAGAATAGATATCACTTAGCAATTGTCACTAAGTTAGTTACTAAATTACACGCAGAACAACTGCAACTCCTAAAATGTTCCTAAAGTCGCAAATACTAATCCTGCCTAAAATACATTACGAAAAAATAACTGGAACACAAGTCACTCAGCACTCGTTAGAATTTATCGTAAACTTCGCTCTCTTGTATATTTGTATTATTTTTTTGGCTAGTTCCACACCTGCTGACTGTTAGTAGGTAACCTACATACCTATGTATACTTTGTATGCTATGGATGTAGGTGTGAGTATATGGTCACTAAATACTATCTATATACTTACCTACTGTTGTTTAGTTGAGGGGAAGTTAGTTTAGATTATTAGCTCTCAAGTTTTGTCTCACTAGTCAGAAAAGTAGGTAATGTTTTGATAAATTGTCCACGCATGCTTTATTCTTTGGATTTACGAGGGTTTGGAATTTTTCTACAGTGCGTGTGAAATTTAGTCATATTATTATTTTATGCAAATAATAAGAAGATTGTGTATAGAACTGGCCAAAAGCTAATTTAATAATAACATCAGTATATTATCTCAGTTGACAGTTTTGACTGTCAGTCCCGTCCTTCGGATTAGTTACCCTCCCGCCTCCCAGTAGTGTGAGATTATACCGCTATCATCATCCTATTTGCAACCGCCTGCCTGCCCGCAAATGCACGTTACGTAATAGCCAAAGTTTTAGGTATGAAGCCATATAGCAGTACGGTGCAATATGATTTTATTTAGCACCGAACTGCACTGCACTGGTCCGATTTCTAATTTATTCTTTGCAAAATATATCCGATCCGAAGACAGTATAGTAGTTCAGTCTCTAAAAAAAGTGTAGAAAGAAGTAAACGTAAATTAGAATTGGAATTTGTAAACACTAAAATACGAAGGAAATTGCGAAATGTTGTCATCGCTGATTTTGTATTTTTTTGAACCTTTTCGAAATTCAAAACAATATCAAGGATTTACATAAATAATTCATATCGTCTGTGAAGAAACAAAATGATCCATATCCATTTGTAGCTAAAAACAATATCCACTATCTACAAAAATATTGAAACATGCCTTGAAAGCATTTAAATAGAACATTTTGCAATTTTCAAAAACATGTAAATAAAACATTTGACACTTTTCAAAAACATGTAAATAGAACACTTTACACATTTCAAAAACATGTAAATAGAACATTTTATACCTCTCAAAAACTCTTAATTAACATTTTACGTATTTTTTTTACTTTGTTTTTATAACACGGCTCATTTTGATTCTAGTTTAAATTGGATATGGGTCATTTTTGTTCTTCACAGACGAATATAGCTTTGCATTCTCTAAAAAATATAGCACAAATATAGGCCCATATGGTTAAATTTAATTGATCCGCTGTGCGCATATTCAAATAATCAAATATAATTATATATTACATATAACATAACAGTCCTGGACCTAGAATCTATTGTATTACAAAGTGGTACGTGACATCCTATATAGGTATCTCTGTATTCAGTCCCAGTGTTTTGCAATTTATTATTTTTGTCAAGTAAAAGCAAGTGTCAGGGGGATTTAGTGTATGTTTTGAAGATTACATGGAGTTTTGAAGCTTTCGAGTTTGAAACTGCGATGCGTCCCTGCCTTTTACAGTATAAGTATATATAGTGTATAGTATAGTCAGTCGCGAAACGTGTGTTTTTCAATGTTTGACGTTCCTCGTCCTCATTTCGCTTGTCTTTCCTCACTTTCTTGATAAGATTCTCTCACTATATACTCTCTGCTGTTCTCTCTGTCTGTGCCTCTCATAATCCTAATCACGAGTGTTTAGTTTAGTGTAAGTTCAACTCGGCTTGAGTTCAGTCAAGTTCTTTCTTTCTTTCCATGTGGATTGTTGATAGAGCGGAGAGGAGTAGACTGGGAAGTGTGCCTCTTGTGTTAGCATTATTAGCTTTTATATATTTACAGTACTTACAAGGGAATGGTTTCACATGTTACCCGTCGATTTCAAAACGTTATACCTACAAAAATCAGGCTACTTTTAAATAGTGGGGATCCAAAGTAACTCGAGTGCATTTTGCGTTGTTCGGTCACAATAGCCCGCCCGCCAAAGTTTAAAAAAATTCAAATTTTAATATTTTGCCGCCCTGTAGCTTCTACAGTTCTCATCCGATTTTGATGAAATTTCGGTTTTTGTGATCCTTAGGGTTTATAATAAAAAGTTATTTCAGGATTTTGAAAAATTCAAAAATTTTCATTTTGTTGAAAAAACGGTGTTAAAAAATTGGGCCTCAAATATACTCATTTCTTGCATTTTTTTCAAAAAAATGAAAATTTTCGAATTTTTCAAAATCCTGAAATTGCTTTTCAGTAAAAAGCGTGAGGATCCCAAAAAACGAAATTTCATCAAAATCGGACAAGAACTGTAAAAGTACTAGGGTCGCAAAATATCAAAATTTGAATTTTGTTAAACTTTGGCGGGCTATTGTGACCAAGCAACGCATAATGCACTCGAGTTACTTTGGATCCCCTCTATTCAAAAGTAGCCTGATTTTTGTAGATATAACTTTTTGAAATCGACGGGTAACATGTGAAACCATTCCCTTGTTAGATGTACTTGCTAAAAGTTATATAAGTTTAGTTTTCTAGTAAAACCTGCGGCTGGCTGAGGCACATACTTCCTATGCTGTACAATAATTACCCAGTGTACACAATTAATTACCTACCAATGTAGGTACATGACTACGAGAGGCTCTTTATTTGCAGTGGTACTTGTAAAATTCGAAATTTGAATTTTCCCAAATTTCCTTTCTCATTTTCCTATATATTCATTTGTTTAGCTTGTCGCCTGGCTAATAGCTGGAGTGAATTAGTGAAACATCATGCAGATTGTTTGGAATAATAAGTATAGTAGATTTTTTAAAGTGTGACTTAGCAAACCTAATTAGCCTGTCTCTATTGTGTATTGTTATCTCAAAGTTGTGCTGTGACGTCGTGACAGTAGCTTCCCATTTCCACTACTGATATGACTTCCAAGTATAAGTCACCTAAAAAGTGAAAAGTGCGTACTACCTACCTATATATTATGTTCAGCACCTAAATCACTATAATAATCATGCAGTTTTGAGTCTTTGAGTGTCAGTAGTAGTCTGTTCTGTTTACATTCGTTTTGTGAAGCAACTGCTCTGTCTGGTCCTATCCTGGTTTGTGCCTGTGCTGCGTGTACACAATTTGAAATTATATTATATAATATATCGATATCGCTTGGAAAATATTTCGAGGGAATAGTGTACTATACCGAAATAATAAAGAAAATTTAGAATCATTTTCGTGATTGTGTGGTTGTACTTACACGCTGAATACGCTGATAGAATAAAATTTTAAAATCCTACATTTTGAAATCGTTAAGTGTTTACTCTTTACATTTACACACTATAATTAAATTGTACTTGTGCAACAGTCAACAGTGGAAAAATCTCCCATTCAAGTTAATTTCCTATTATATGCCTACCTACTTCTTGTCGTATAAATTTTCGTAATGTAATTTGTGGAAATAATATTTTAAGATTTTCAAAAATATTAAGCTATATACGCATTCATAGCGTTGACATTTTTGGGTAGTTAGTGAAGTTCTGTGGATTGAAATTTGAACTGATTTGTAATTAATTTGAAATTGGATCCCACTAAACTGCGTAAGTTGATAGTTGATTCTTGATTTTATGTGGTTGTTATGTTATTTAAATAGTAATTTTGACTATTTAAAATTACCTATGTAAATGAAAGTTTTTTAAGTTAAATTGTCATTAAGCCGGTGACTGTACCGGGTCGTTAAAAGTCCATTAATTTTTTGTAAATTGACAAATAAAAGGATACAGCCATTAGTAGTAATATGTTATTTTTTTACGAGTTGGGCTTAAGGCGTGTAAAGAATAATCAAATTACCTATTGCCTATTACTACTATAGGTGTATCCCAATTTTAAAATTTTCAAATAAAATAGGCGAATGCGGGAAGGAAAGTAAAATATGTATTAGTATTATCAAGTTCATTGCCTCGTTGAGTTTTTTTTTATGTTCTTGATATAAACTTTGTAGCTGTGCATGTAATTATAATATTATTATGACTATACTTTACTCGTGGCAGTTGTTGTGTTGTGTAAGCTCTTACTAACTACATACCTAGTTTTGTGATGTTGTTGTTGTTGTTGTGTGTTATACAATATATGGTGTTGTAAATTGAAAAAGGAAATGACGGTAAAGGGAGACTAAAAGCTAAAGCTAAAAAGTTAACAGGCGTCAAGTAAGTGAATTAATAAGGTACGTGTAGATATGATGGGATCATAGGATGTAATATGTAATGCTGTATGGATCTTCTCGTTCTGATTTCTGATATGATTGTTATTATATGGCGTTTTGTTTGGGTTGACTGGATCCAGGAGGATAAGCTTAGCACGTCCGTCCATTTCATTTCCATAATTCCATTTTCATTTCCATGCCCATATAAATTCCATATAGAGGGATATTTCCATGTTTTTCAACAATGTACTTAGGTTGTATCGTTCCAGAGATTCGTGGATTATCATCATTATTATTAATATATGAGAGTCGTCTCTGTATTTTGTATGGTGGTGGTTTGGTTGTGGTTCTTTCTTATGTGTGTGCTCGTTTTTCTGGTTTTAAGATATTCACCTCACAAATTCAAATTCATAAAATTCGCAGTGACCGAGAGAAAGAAGGACTCAAGTGTAAAAAGTCGTATGAGTGAGAAGTCACTTTCAAAAGTTTCAGAAAAGTGTTGATTTAATTAGTGGATGGTGTCGTTTGCTCAAGTATGAAAATAACATATCGGCCATGTGTGATTTGTGCTTAGTGCTAATATCAAAAAATGCTAACTAAGTTTCATACCAAATATGTGACAAAGCTTGGGCATCTATATGGTATAGCTAAGGAGAAGTGCCAAGATTAATTTTTGTGTTGCTTTACTTTCATGAAAGTGTAAGTGATACTTGTTTTACGTTGAAAATTGTTCATTTTTCATTTAGACTTTTAAAAATAGTTTAAATCGAGCAGGTTAACTAATTGTTGGCTTAAAAAAAACAACAATGTATTTTGCATTAAAAAAAAAAGTTAAAATAATGTTATTTGCACTATCTTAAAAAAGTAAATAATTTAACATTTTTAACTTTCAGAAAAGTTCTCATATAGCATATTTCACACTTTAAAAAAATCAAATATCGTATTTTATACTCTGTATCAAATAATAAGTTCTATTGTAGCGCTTTGAAAATATTTTAAATTGCATTACCAGCAAATGTAAATAGCAAATAATAGCAAATACAATAATTGTATTAATTATTAAAAGCAGATGTTTTAAAAGTACTTATTTACATGTAATGGTTAACTCTCAGGTAGTGAGTTCTGTAGTAAAATTTCAAATAACGAAATAACTATAATAGTTTAGGTACATGTATTAAAAATATTCATGCATAAGTAGTCTTAGACCTTGATTTCACTAGAAAAGTTAACAATTGTTTGCCATAAGAATCTCGCTTTTAGATTTAACCATTGTTAAAGTTAAATAAGCGAAAACCTTAGGACTAACAATTGTTAACTTTTCTAGTGAAATCAAGGTCTTACACGTGTGCTACCTAACAAGTGTTCACCCCGTCCATATTTTATGAACCAAAATGACAAAATTTGTACTAAAGTATATTCATATAACGAATTAAAAATCAATATTTTGTATGTATTCAGGATGCTTTGAATATATTAACTAAATTGGGAATAATTTTCCATTGTAGATGTATAATACTAAATATAATTAACTACATACCTATCTAGTTACCTATACAATTTATATAAAAAAGGAAAAAAGTGCTTTTGTCACTTTTTGTAGTAGTATTAGTATTTTATTAATAAAGAATAGGACAATCGGTTTTTTTGCCCTTACAATCCATGCTCCTTAGGCTAGACGGAGTTATAGTTATAGCGTCAGTGCATTCAAAAGCAATAGTCTCCAGTCTCATTTTTCTTAAGTATCTTTTTCTCCTGAGTATTATCCAAGATTATTATATAATCTATCTACGCGACCCCTGAAAAGTACTACCACAAGTATTATACAATATTATATAATTATATGAAAATATTTTACTATATTTTATTTATGCAGCTAAATATCAAATATGGCTGCATTATATCTGTGCATAGAAAAGGGCAGGTTAATGGCTGTGTTGTATGTTGTGTATTCTGTATTAATTTCTGATAGTAGGGTATTGTACCCTACCTACTGATATACTACTGGTTGGTCCTGTTCCTGTTGCTTTTTGCCTTTTCCTACAAAACCCATAAGCTAAACCAAACCAGGATCGTAGACTAAATAATGATGATAAGTCATGTTCTGTCCCTAATGCATAGAGGTAATTGTATGTAGTATGTGCATACCTGCTTAGTAAAAAGACGTACCAAGTATTAAAGAGCAGGCCATATGTCAAAAAGACGGTAGGATAAGAAGGATAAGAAAAGGATTTTAATATAATATTGAATAGATATAAAATTATTCCTTGGAGCCATTTGGTTCCCATTACATACCATTTACAAGAATTTAATCCGTTCTCCTTCTATTTATTTTTTTTCCTTGTCACGGTGAATTATGTTGTTGCCGTTGTCGTTGTCGCTATACCGTCGCTATGCGTTGTGAGAGACAGACAGGGAAACAATAATCTTGAATATTGTAATATCCAGACGGAGCAGGAGACAGACCAACCTCTTGCCTATATCTCTCTATACCTAAGTTTTATTATTTAAATGTATTATTATTGTTGTTAGACTTTATCAGA
Source organism: Dicyrtomina minuta (assembly GCA_949802685.1). Classification (NCBI taxonomy): domain Eukaryota; kingdom Metazoa; phylum Arthropoda; class Collembola; order Symphypleona; family Dicyrtomidae; genus Dicyrtomina; species Dicyrtomina minuta. The sequence goes on along the minus strand of OX461808.1, from coordinate 23,790,506 downwards.
ATTATATGATGTAGTTGTCGTGCCCTGAGTTTTCGGCTTTGACTTTTCGACTTGGACTTCGGTTGAACTTATAACGTATTGCGTATTAATTGTAATATTTGTTTGGTTATTAGGGTTTAGTAGTCTCAGGTAATACGGGACATCACATATTATATGTGTAGTCCATGAGAAAATAAACGAGGAAATAACCCTACGGCATACGAACTACAGCCAGACGTAGACGGCTGTCCTGTCTGTCGGCCTCTGTTCCGTTTCTGTCTGTTGTTGTTGTACTCTCGACATTGACTTTGATCTATCGAGACTTGAAATCACTTTTATATTTACTTTAGTTTTTAGGTTGTCATGCTACGCATTTTTTTTTCATTTTGAAAAACTATTGTGACTTTGCTCAAATTGCCTATGATAATATAATATATGGATGATGATATATTGGACTTGGACTTCACTACTTCACGTTAACAGTATGTTGTATGTTATTATATCTTGTTTTTTTATTGGATCTGCTATTTTTTTCGTTCGTTGTTTTTATTTTCGTAAAGGTAATTTATGTAATATTGATTAATTAAGAGACTATTAGTTCGTATTAGAAAAAATGTAAATATAAATAAGTATGAAAAATCCTATTTATGTACATGTTTTCAAAAGGGCAAAACTTCATGTTTAAGTGTTTTGAAAAGTGTAAAACTTCTTATTTACGTGCTTTGAAAAATGCAAAATATCCTATTTTCATGCTTTCGAAAGTGTATTTCCTATTTACGTATTTTAGAAAGTGCAAAACGTCATATTTACGTGTTTTAAAAATGGCGAAACATCGAATTTTCATGTTTTCAAAAGTTTAAAATTTCCTATATATTTACCTGTTTTAAAAAGTACAATCGTAGACATAGGTATTTACACCTTCTTAGAACTATCGTGTTATTTAGAATTTTTATTTGAAGTCCAAAACCCTCTTACTTACACCATGTTGCCTGTGAAAAGAGCATATATACACAACTTTCACCTTTCACTATATATAAGTATTTAAAAAAAGTTTTTTATCACACTTTGTAAGCATGGGATGATAATGAAAAAATGAAAATGCATGAACATGTACATATACATACGAGCATCAACTTATCAACGTCTGATTTTTGTGTACGCTAATAAATTAAAACCTACTAGTTAGCAATTTTTTTTAAGGATAAAGGATGTATAGAGCTATTCAAATTCTAAATTTTACAAAAACCTCATGTTGTTAAAGTACTGTGAGTCCGAACAGCACTCAGCACATTTCCCGAGTAGTCATTTTAATTTTCTTTCTAATTTGTCCCTACGCTTCCTAATATGGTAGTTATGTTTTCTTTTGTAGTGTTCCCCATCCGTTTGTATTGAATTCGGCATCGGAAACCGAAGCCGAAGCCGACCTACATAAATAGTTAATTACACTTGGTATTAGATTTATAGCTCTAATAACTGCATTCATTTTCATAATACAGCCAGTGCTTATACGCAGAGAGAACAAGTAGTACCTAATTTACAAACAAGAGCGAGAACGGCAATGTTTATCACTTGGATTTGCTATACCTATATAGTTATACATATTTACATACCTCCAATAAATATTATATAGGTATTCTCTTGTCTGACATCGACATGTGTGTGGAGGAAATAAATAACTTTAAAATCATCCCGTTGCGTGTACTTCCCCCCCACTTATGGCTTTATTGCTCTTCTTTTGCTCTCATTTTATAACATAGCACGTCTGCTTTTGGTTTTTGCTTGTGACTTTTAAATATATGTGCATAAATTATGTTTATGAGTTTATTATGAGTTTCACTATTGGGCTCTTAAACAATATATTATGATATATGCTAAATGCTAAATTATAGAGTAGTAGTCGGTTTCGTTCTTTAGTTTCATATTATACCGCGCGCTCGTTTACGGATACAGTATAATATAGCCGTATAGTAGAATAAAAGTCGTTCAGTTATACTTATAGTCGTATCGAAACATGTATCGTATCGCCATAATCGTAATCGTAATCGTAAAAAGTAAGAGTATTGATATGGTAATGTGAATGATGTATATGTCAGTAAGGCCATTTTAAGCGAGATCCATGATAAGATGGAGATGGTTTACGTTCCTTGCATCCTCGATTTTGAATCTCAATTTCGATCGTAATCGTGATGGGAATTTAATTCATGAAGAGCCAGAGATAACGGACATAATATACAACTGTATACAGTATGAATTATTAATTAATATGAATTTTTAATACGAAAGAGACAGACATCAAGTCTGCTTCGCAGAGAGTCTCATCTGCAGAAAATCTCAGCAGATCATATTTAATTTTTATGGATTATGCAAATTAATGTGTGTAAAGGAAATCAAAATCCTACTCGTCGTGAACTTTACGATTAGGCTGTGACTGTAAAAACAAATAAGAAAAAAACCATTATACATATGTATCGCTAAATCCAATATTTTTTTTTGTGATTCTAAATTACCGTTTGTAGCTCAGTACTACAGTAATTTGATCGCACAAGTATTAAATTTTGTGCGTAGCATCGTATTTATATTGAAATGAAATTCCATCCGTCGCATCGTGAGGAAACATTAGAATGTAGAGATTTCTGTGAAAAGTAATAAAAGCACTTTGCAAAACAATTTAGTTCATGAAGATGCGAAATCGAAATATTTTATGCGCTGTGATACTTACATGCAGATGATTAATCATTGACTGGTATTAAACATAGGTAATAAACATGTAGTGCAGTTCATTTTGGCCGATAGACATTCACTCGAGATGTTTTAAACAACACTGTCTTATAGGTTTTTGAGTCTAAACGACATGCAGAGTAACCTTTTGAACCGTGTAAAAAAAATTGACACCAATAATAAATTATGTATTGACGTCGATGCGATGTCGGCATTAACAGACGACGCGTCGGTGCTGTTGTCGTTATATCGGCATTGATTTAGCTTAGTTAATGCATATCAAAAACTACAAAGTTTAAAATTCACTATAGGTATACCTTTTCTTGCAAGTTCATATAATTTGTATTATATTTCACTCATGCCAATACGAAATAGTAGTAGGTGACCTAAGTATCTGCCTTGGGGGGTCAGCCAGAGTTAGTGTTTTTTTTTGCTGTAGTTTAAATTGTTTTTTTCTCTTGTTTTTTTTTTAAATTTACGTCATTACGGAAAACTGTAGATCAAAAAATTATCGTTTTCTTTCACTTTGAACTTGTGTGCCTGTTGTCTGTAGCCTGAATCGTCGTATAGTGCTGCTATATGTATGTATACGTAAGTAGATATATTGCAACGTATATAACAAAAATAATTATTATGTTTTCCCTATTTTATTTTTTGCCTTGATGTGGTTAGGAAAAGTATGTATCTTGTAGACATGGCAAGATTGTCGACGACGGCGGCTTTTTTATTAATTTATAATATGCCACATAAAACTCTGCTTAAAACGTAGGCAATTACATGTATATCTGAAACTAGATACCACACCACACCACACCATGCCAATGCAAATGCTATATCTTATAACTTATAAAGTACTGGAGTCAAAGAATGATTTGAAGATATCCCATTAAATATAGGAATTCCCATAATGTCCTTTCCGTTTCCAGTTCCAGCAAATAATACGGCCACCTAAACCGAACGACCGAACTATGCGTATGAACATTAGCCCTGCCATGCGGTTTAAATCTAAAAAAGACTAGGGCGCAGATTGCCATAGTATGCATATCCTTTCCTTATGCTGTTCCCTTATTTTTTTAAAGGTCAATCTTCTTGTCGTTGAACATGGTTTTAGTTCCGGTTCCGTGTTCCGTTATCGCTCCCGGTTGTATTTTATACCTGCCCAAGTAATTGTTTTTGAATTTATCTTCAAAAAGTATAGTCATAACCAGTCAAATGTTTTATTTCATTTCTTGCTTATTTGACTTATTTCGTCCTTGAAGGGTGGGCAAGAAAATACTGCATTGTTTTTTTCAGTTTTGGTTGCTGAAGCAGTATCAGGTATTAATTTGGATTAACCAAGCTACTATTTCAATGCATCATCATTCAACTTTTACGTTTTTACAAAATCAAAAATCTAACCTACCTACCTATAAAGACGTTTAAATATGCACAGCATTAGTTTCGTTTGCAAAATGATTCATTGTTAACTGCAGTTTAATTTTCAGGAAAGCTTTAACATTAAGTTCCTAAATTTTACCTTTTGGTCGATTAGCCTCTTAATTACATAGAAGTTATGCAAAAGTAAGGATTCATAATAAATTATGTATATCTGCAGAAATAAAGCAGGAGGAGGATTAAGATGTTTCTAGATGCCTTCAAGATTTACTAGTAATGCCATTAAAGTCATATAGGTATTATAATAATATGGTCACGCATGTAAGGTACTTACCTACCTACCGACCCAGCTAGGTACGTAATTATACAGTTTCGTACTTTTGATATTTATTATGTACTTACATTGCAAATTAGCAGTACCACAGTGACAGGGGGAACTCGTCGTCATCGTTTTCGCTGTTATAAGTGTCGGTGGCTGGTCTGGTTGGCTGGTGGAATGTTCAGTGTGGTTCATAAACCAAAAACCACGAACTCACCATTATAAGTAGTCAGCTGATTTGCGATTCACTGAATTCTAAATTACTACACAACACAGCCTTCGAGCATCAACTTGGTTGAACTCTCGAAGCATTTCACGTCTTACTTATTAAATTAACAAAATTGATTATCTGGTTTACATACAGTTCATGTTCATGGCTTTGGCTTAGGGACTTTAACAGTCAAACAAAGAGGGAAAGAAAATGCTGTGAATATTTTAATGTTTTGAATTTAGAAGTCCGTATGTATATTATTACTGATATGTGATTTTTAAAGTTGCTGACTGGTTTTACTATAGTATTTGAAATTTACGAGTTAAGACCATCTGATTTTTTTTAGTTTGTGCAAAAAAGTTATGGTGCTTTGCAATAGTGCTTTGATTTACATATAATAATCTTTTACCTAGTTTATTATCTGTTTAAGAATTTTTGAATATAAGAAACGTCGTTGGTGGATTTAATAAAACGGTGTATAAAATTAAACCACACCATGAATAAACGTATAGTGTATGTTTTAGTATCCGTATCCTTTTAAAAAAATAAATATCGTGATTTGCAAATTTCAAAAATCATATTACTTATACATGTCATTGTGTTACAGTAGAATTTGAACTTTCACTATATTTTATGCAATTAGTTTGTAAGTATTGCAATTTCAAAAAGTGTTAACATGATTTTTTGTACTTTCATAAAAGTGTAGATAGTATATTTTGAACTTTTAAAACATTTTTTAAATAGTATAATTAGTACATTCAAGAAAGTGTAAATTGTAAAATTTTGCACTTTCAAAAAAGTGTAAATAGTAAAATTCTGCATTTTCAAAAAAGTGTAAATAGCAAAATTTTGCACTTTCAAAAAAGTGTAAATAATAAAATTTCGCACTTTCAAAAATGTGTAAAAATAAACTTTCAAAAGACGAAAATATTGCAGTTTGACCATTCAAAAGAATTTTAACGCGCACTACGCTTATTTAAACTACATTTGAGATTGCCGGTTTTTGTATTGGCAAAAGAGATTGATAATTTGTAGTTTTTGGTTTGTTTACATTCTGTAGCTACAAAATTATCTATTCATATCCATTATTCTTTTAGTTAATTCAAAATGTGTTTTTGTTTTCTTATTTTAGAACACGTATGGGCGAGCAGGTGGTGAGGATGACCTCAACGTTGGTGGAGACAGTGTCCATCAACTATGAGGACTTCAATGAGAGTTTTCTCACCTGTGGCACTTGTCTCTGTACATATGATGGCGGAGAGCATAATCCTAAACTCCTTCCATGCTCTCACACTGTGTGCCTTCAATGTTTGGGACGAATTGCAGCTTCGGCTGCTCCGCAGTCCACTCTTACAACACTCTCCTCCATTTCAAGCACTTCATCCGGCTCTGGAAACAATAACAATAACAACAATAATCTGGCGTCAACACCCCGAGAAACTCCAGCCACTTTCCGTTGCCCTATTTGTCGCGAGTTAATTAATGTTCCGCGGGGAGGGGTGAGTGCTCTTCCACCCTCATTTCTTGTAAATCAACTCTTGGATCTCATGGCTTCCCAAAGAAGAGAAGTCATTCCTAAATGCTCCACACATTCAAATCAAGTATGTCAAATTATTTTTGCTATTCAAAGTAATACATACACCAAAGTAATTATTGAATGAATACATGAATTAGTATATAGCATTAATGTTAATTTTTACTCACTTTCCAGGAGCTACTTTTCTGTGAAACTTGCGATTCTGTTTTCTGCGCTGTTTGTGTCACGACACCGCATACATCAGTACAAGCTGGTGACCATACTGTGATCCCTTTCTCGATTGCTATTAAACGCATGTCGGAAATCCTCTTGTACAAAGCCAACGAATGTCTTTCCAAGGTAACTGAAATCCTTTAGACATTATTATTTGGGATTCTGATGCACATAATAATTTTGAAGTAGAAATTCATTATTTTGGATTTAAAGTAACTTAAGTTTAAAAAAAGTTTTAAAAAAACTGATGTTTTTATGATGTTTGTTTTTACTTAAACAGTTGGACGAAGCCACCGAGAGTGTGACGGATGAAGTAAATCGCCTTGAGACATCCGCGAACGATGCCTGTGAAGTCGCAAATCAAGCTTTCGAAGATGCCGTCCAACTACTTGAGAAACGTCGGCAAATTTATGTGAATAGAATTCGGGACGTGGCTAGTAACAAACGAGAAAAATTAATGGAGCAGTTGGAACTCATCAATAAGGAGCGCGTCCAGGTTCGAGATACTTGTGAAGGACTGGAGTATCAAGTAGAGGTAATCATGTCTACAAACTAAATACATCATTACTTCCCTTAAAGGCTATACGTATTAATCATAAAAAACAATGTCAGTAAAATGCCAAAATAAATATTAAATTATATTTTTTCGATAGGCACTGAATTAAATATTTCGCAGTCATTATTATATTTTCATTTCACAATTAAATAGATCCGCCACATAACGAAAAGGATCTCGGAATTGTCCTCGCAGCTAGATTCATTCATATCCCTCCGTCACCCCCGAGAAAATGCGCACCTTCTCTGCAAGACAGAATGCGATTTACCCGCTTTGGAAACGGCGATTGCAACCACCATCCAAACATCCACAACATTTCCACCACTCTGCACCCTCTCATGCAGCCCAGACTCTCTGCTTTGTGCCGGAGTGGAAGTGGAGGTTGTCCTTGAAACCCGGGATTATCATGACCAGCTGAGGAAGGAAGGTGGTGATCCCATAGCTGCGTACATCACGAGTCCAAAGGGACACAAATTATCCTCAAAAAACGAAAAAGACGGAATAACTATTGAAGACAACGAGGATGGAACTTACACAATTAAATTCACCCCCATGGAAATCGGGAATTACAAAGTAGGGGCAGAGATATTTGGACGAGCTATTCGAGAAGAATTATTTTCACTAGACATTGCTGAGCATAATAATCCAGTGAAAATATGGGGGAAGGATGAATTATGTCAGCCAGTCTCAGTGGTGAGGGGGAAAGATGGAGAAATTTTCGTGCTGGACACAGGAAATGCGAGAGTTGTCGTTCTTGATAATGGCATTAGTCTTAAGCGCGTCTTGACAAATGAGGCTCTTGAGGTAACTATAAGCAGCTTTTCAAGAGTATATTCCCACGTACCGTGTGTGCATGTAAATAGTATGATATCGTCTGTGAAGAACCAAAATGACCCATATCCAATTTAAGCTAAAATCAAAATGGGCTGTCATAAAAACAAAATGAGAAACTTGCGTAAAATGTTAATTAGGAGCTTAAAAAGTTTAAAACGTTCTATTTACATGTATTTGAAACTTGCAACATTTTTTAGTTACATATTTTTGAAAATTGTAAAATGTTTTATTTACATGTTTTTTAAAAGAGTATAATATTCTATTTAAATGCTTTCAAGACATGTTTCAATATTTTTGTAGATAGTAGATATTGTTTTTAGCTAAAAATGGATATGAGTGATTTTAGTTCTTCACAGACGATATCTATTTTAAAACTTGATTTTTAATGAAATAATAATTATTTAATACAGGGTCGAAGCTGTACTGGAATCTCTTATTGTCCCCTAACGGACTCAATCGTCATCGTGAATTGGCGATCGAAACTTGTAACTAGAATGTCCTCTCGTGATGGATCCACAATTGGGACTATAGGGTGGGGTGAATTTGAAGAGCCTGTTGGGATCTCGGCTGACACCAAAGGAAATATTTATGTGGCAGATAATGGAGCGCGAACAATATTCATTTTTGATGCTAAAGGGGTTCACAAACGGAGTATAAAACGTGATAATTTTGGCTTACTGGGAGGTGTGGCCATTGCACCGGATGGGAAAACAGTAATCGTAGCGGACATGTCATTATTTATTATTGGCGAGAGTGTTGTGAATGGAAGTGGAGCTGCTGCTGCTGGTCAACAACATCCTATTATCGAGAAGGAAATAAAAGTTCCTGGAAAAGGTCGATTTGGTGGAGTTGTGGTGGATGAGGAAGGGGTCATTATTGCGACTCGGACCGAGAAAACAAGGAGCTTTGTACAAATTTTTAAGGAGAATAAATTAGTATCCACCATCGACTCTTTTAGTTCAAAATTGAAGCGTCCCAGTGACCTAGCTATTATTAGTCATAGGGATATCTTGGTTGTGGATTTGGGCAATGATTGTGTCAAGCAGTATCGTTACAAGTAACAATTAACAAGTGATCTAAGTTTATATTTAAATTGTCTAACCTTTAACTTTAGCTTTGATTTTGTCTATCATTGACATTTTGACAACTTATCATTTTCATTTTGTAAGGCACCACTACTTTAATTATTACTCTTTTTTATTATACGCATTTAGTACTATACCGTTATATTGTGATCGTATTATTATATTTAATAATTTAATTACTAATAACTGTCAACTATTCAGTTTAAGTATTTGTTCCATCATCATTGATGTTTTTGTAATATTATAATATATAGCGCTTTATACTTTACACCCTAATAATTATTGTTGTTTGTTTTGTCTCACAGTTGGAACATTCAAATTTTTAGTGTAACGAAAACGATATATCAAACACGCTATCTAATCCATAAATAAGTAGTAATAGCAAAATCGAAAGTGAAATTTAAAACGTATTCAATTTTAGACATTTGAAATCCATTATCCAGCAAAATTGTACTTAAAAAAGTGTACTCGCAATTAAAAATGTCGTAGATTGTAGTATCAAATTTTAATTTAGAAGCAAATAAGAAATATTAGCACGTATACAATACTATTATAAATTATAATAAAGTAATGTTTGAACTTATATTATTAGATACAAAATACAAAGTACTAAATTTTAGTGACATATAAATTACATAAACTAAAATATAAAAGTTGGATACTTTTTCATGTAAAATCCCGCTTAATTGCAATAGTCTGTAAGAATCACTTTGCCGCTGCTACTTTTATTACTGTACGTATCACATTACGGAATTCAGTGATTGTGGGTAAACTTGGTCAGATCAGAGAACATACTTACTTTTTTAGTAAGTTCACTCGCTATGGTTAATGCGAAATGCGACGCGACGAAGGTCTGTAATCTATTCATAGCAAAGGTTATGGATGTACTCGCTACTCGAAACCGAAACAGTCTAAATTAATTTATTGTTATTATTTTTTGAAGTTTGGAAGGTACTTAACAGCAATAATAATAAGTAGGTAGGCAAGCTGAGAAAATTAAATATGTACCTACATTGGGAGATGTAGTATTATCAATCTATAACTATAATATCATCTGTATACAGGATCAAACTGACCCATATTCAATTTAAGCTACAATCAAAATGAGCTAGGTATGTCATAAAAGAAAATGCGAAACATGCGTAAAACATTAATTAAGAGTTTTTAATAAGTATAAAATGTTCTATTTACATGTTTTTTGAAAAGTGCAAAATGTTCAATTTGCATGTTTTTGAAAAGTACAAAATGCTTAATTTGCATGTTTTCGAAAAGGTGCAAAATGTTCTATTTCCATGTTTTTGAAAAGTGCAAACTGTTCTGTTTACATATTTTTTTAAAACAAGAAAATGATATATTTAAATGCTTTCAAGATATATTTCACAATAATTTTTGTAGATAGTGGGTATTGTTTATAGTTAAAAAAAATGGATATGGGTCATTTTGGTTCTTCATAGACGATATATAATATATTGTTGCCGTTGAATCGCCTCGTAGGCCTATTGCTCACCTACCTACTGCATACTACGTAAAAATAAAACGAAGGAAATAATGAAAACAAGAATGTTCACGCTAATAACTATTGTTAGATTCAAGCCTTCACTTTATTAATGCTAACAATAATAATTACAAAAATGATACTAAAGGACACTAATTATATTAATTTAATTTATAGCAAAAATGAAAACACAAAGCAAAAGCTACATAACTTGCATCTTTCACTGGAGAACAAATAAATAATGATACAATTAATGGATACCTAGTTATATTATATATGAGCGTTATGAGTGTAATAAGAAGATACATACAAAAGTATTAATGGTAAAGAATTAAAATATATATAAATGTGCCATTTAAGTAAGTACACTATATCATTTGATATTACTTAAAAAAATCAGTTATGCATGGTATGCATTACAATGATATATGTTTAAGTACTTGCCAGTAAAGGTAAACGTTTTTTTTTAATACTTATTATGTAATTCTTATTTAGAAAATTCTGAAAACGTTTTAGACGTAACTTTTTTCAGAATTTAAAATCGTTTCTTATGAATACTTCTTATAATATGTACTTATAATTTATTACTGGTTAGAAGTAAAAAAATAGAATTGGTAGTAAATAAAATTGTATAGTTTGGTATGTATTTAAAGTAGAACATAAAACAGCAGTAGACTAGTCAAGTCAGTGTACTGAGTGTGAACTTTTAGATATGCATATATTAAATGTAATTTAGTAACTTATCTTGCTTGGATTTTAGGTTATAAAAAAAATCTAAAATGACTTAGAGGATTGTAGACTTTTTTTTTAAATCGGTTAAGTAAAATTTAGAAAACTATCTTATTAGACGAGTAGTGTATAGGAATTACAGTAAAGTTTATGAATTATATTATGGATTAGGTCGTGTTTACAGTTTACAGATTATGATTTCAATCATTCTATTTAGTTATGTAATACGACTAAACGTAAGTAGGTATATACTTACTTATTTGATTAATGTGCAAGTTGTACTTATACTCTCATGGCACACCATGTTTACACCTGTGTGCAAGTTTGTTTTAATACTGAACCAAGAAAACAAAAAGATAGTACCAAAATAATTACTACATTTAGTCCTGACGGACCCGCAGTTTAAAAAAAAATCGAAAAGCCCACAAGTATTACTATAATGTGCATAATAAAAGGGTTAAAACAAACATGTATTTATAAACTTACAATCATTCTTGATTATGTTGTTTTTAGAGTAACTTTTACGTTCTCGAGGAAATGCCGGAACACAGTATGTTCGCGCGATATTATGTAGAGTTGCTTTTAATTACTAATTAAATTTACGATTTATTTATTATTGTTTTATATACTTTGTTCAATATTTATGTAAGTACTTATTACGCAATTATTATAAACACTACTAATCTCCTAATTTCCCTTACATTGTTGAATGCCAAGTTTTTGTATGAATTAACCTTTACTAGGACATTTTCGGTTCTAATTTTACTTAAACTATGATTGTAAACCACATAATAATATTAGCTAAAAATGCTAAATAAACATTTCATTATTAATTTTTATTGCTCTCCGTGTCTAATGCAGTCATATATCGTCTGTGAAGAACCAAAATGACCCATATCCATTTTTAGCTAAAAAAAATTCAAATATGTCTTGAAAGCATTTAAATAGAACATTTTGCATCTTTTCAAAAAACATGGAATTGGAAATTTTTGCACCTTTTTAAAAACATGGAATTGGAAATTTTTGCACCTTTTTAAAAACATGGAATTGGAAATTTTTGCACCTTTTTAAAAACATGGAATTAGAACATTTTACACCTTTTCAAAAATATGGAATTAGAGCACTTTGCACCTTTTCAAATATATGGAATTAGAAAATTTTGCACCTTTTCAAAAACATGGAATTAGAAAATTTTGCACCTTTTCAAAAACATGGAATTAGAACATTTTGCACCTTTTCAAAAACATGGAATTAGAACATTTTGCACCTTTTGGAAAACCTGGAATTAGAACATTTTGCACCTTTTCAAAAAAATGGTGCAAAAATGCTTAAATTAGATATGGGTCATTATTTTGATTCTTCACAGACGATGTCACTTATTGTTCTATTAACTCGCCATTTCTTTAATTTCAAGGGAGCTAGGAACATTCCGTTTGGAAATTTTAGTCGATTTATGAATATGGGTTTGTGGGACCTGAAGACTACATGCTCCAACCCCAAACACGCAGGAGAAAATTTATTCGAGTTCCAGTTCACTACCCCGACCTATAATATGTAATGTGCAGTATAACGAAATTAGAGACCACGGGAAAGTTGGTCATCTTTTACTTCCGCGATGCGGGTAATCCCTGACCCAGACCTGTATATATACGAACTCCGACCCTCTGTAACTTATAAGTCTCCGAATTTATATTAACGAATCCCAATAAAATGTTGAAGCTTAGCATATTGCTCAAGACTGTAAACAGGAATTTACTCTTAAATGCTCCCACACAAAAACGCCACATGGTAAATAATGTTGAGAGGCTTACAAATATGCAATTATTGTTAGCTTTATTTATTTGTCTAAATAAATTCCACTCTTTATTCAAACTAAGTAAGGAATTTTTAATTTGGATCTGGACCAGTACCCAAGTAACGTACTAGCAGAGTCTCGCGCGTCTTAAAGCATAACAAATACATATTAATACTCTATAACTATGTACTACTCAGTCCGTAACTTTATTACTAATAATATTAGCTTCAAGCATCATATCCACAACATGATACTAATAATGATGATTAAGTTACAATAATAATTATATCAAAATATAAAATTTAATGTAGATTTATATTACATAAACGAAGCCGCACGCAATTAATTAATTTAAATATTGAATATTTAAGAAACCCGCTTTTCCAAAATTGGTTTAATTAATTGCCTAACTTAACCAATGAATAATTACTTATATGACACAACTAACAATATTCCTAGTATTCTAAAAACAAGATTGTTATACATTGCGAATGAAGTTCATATCAACTAATGAGAAATAGTAACTTCCACTAAAAAATGAACTAAATATCCGAATAACATCTTATGGCTGCGCTTTTAATCACTCCATTAAATTACCTGACATAACAGCAGCAAATTATCCCTTACATAACAAAATTTATAATTCATTAATAATATTAAAATGATCAAAATCCATCACACCAAACGGAGTCAACATGAAGATTAACGAAGCAAATATTCAACACATTACAACGAAGAAGAAATATCTCTTCAATGCAACATACATATCTTAACAAATTCAAGCGTATCAAAGATGACCTAACATTAATCTTTCTTCTCCACTTCCGTCTCAACTCCCTACAAATACCACAAATTGTGGCTCAGTGAAGTAGGAGCTTCGTCTGCTAAAGCCATTCCAGTAATGTACGCCAACTTGTGTGCATACTGGCATGGAGCTGGGACTGCAACCGTTCCGGACCAATTAAAGTACAGATGGCAAAGCTTATAAGTAAGTTGCTGTAGCTTGTCAGCATTCAACCCTGAAGTATCCGACACAATGTGATAGTTCGTTGGGCTTACTGTACCCTGACGCACAGTCTGGGACACCAGAAAGAAGTCATAACTATAAAATTAAAAAAACGACAACGGATTTGAAAATCCGAACATACTTTTTCACCTGATTGAACGAGCTTGAAGTACACGCAAAAATAAATACATTCGAATAACTGAATCAAATCATGTTGAGATATTTAAATTCTTACCGCTCGGGTAAAGTAACAGTGGTGTCCAAAACCGTCCCAGGAATGGGGCTCACCCATTTTTGTCGTTCTTGAACCAAGTATCGGGTGTTGATCTTTTTTGTAACGATTATAAATGCCAACTTAATTGGGTCCGCGCACCCGTGTGAATTACAAAAGCGATTTATTCCATCCTAAAAATAATTTATTTTGTTAAATTAATTAAAAACTCTTCGTTCCAATTTCAAACTACTCCAGTACAGTACAATTCTCGTCTACTTTTAAACATCTTTTACATGTACTTCACCAAAACAAAAAATAAACTGGACAAAAGAATAATAATAAAAAATGCGTACCTCAACCTGCCGAACTTCATTCTCAATAACATACTCAATCTGGCCCTCACCGACCCCATCACGGAACATGACAACGCGTGTAGGAAGCTCTTTATTGAGTTCAAAGTAAGCTTCTAAGCATTCTGCGAAACGCACAACAGGAAAATAAAATTTAAGCCAAAGCAGCTACAATATCCACCGCTACCGACTAATACTGAATAAGCATGATATAAATATCTGTCAATTTGATACAAGTTGTGGTAGTATCTTACTAGTAATATCCGAATTCATATGTAGCGACAATTCTGCTTTGTCCTTATGAAAAGACACTGTGGAATAGTACTTGGTGCAATTCTTGTTGACAGTTCCCACAAGGGCTCCAACGCTCTGCCCTTTTCTGTCTGGGCAGTGATACACATCAAAACCCAAAACCATTAATTTCTGAAATATAAAGTTAAATGTAAAATAACACTATTTAAAAACCGTAACTTATGACTCCAGGAATCCAAGCTATACTATCCTGGTCCCAAATCATCATTAACCCACCATAACAAAATTGTGTAAATGGTAATTTGATAAGTATTTATTCATAAGTAGTGTACTCATACCCCCAATGGGATTTTAACCGACCACGGCTCTCCACGCATCTTAGCATTCACTTGAATCAGCATCTTTTGACAGATGCTGTTCAGATTTTTAGCATTGGGTCCTAAGTGCTTGGCCAAAAAACACTGGCTCACAGCTAATGAATAATAAAAATGACACACAGCAAAATAATATTACACTTCATTCTCGAAATTTGGTGAATTTAGCAACATGAATGAAGCAATGATATTTATTAACTAAAATAGAGTTCCGATGTGAATAAAGTAAAAACTAACATTTTAACTCCAAAGTGCAGATTCTCTTCACAGCAGCATACCGAGGCAGCGCGTTATTTGGTAAAATGAAAAACACAAACTCAATGTCTGTTCGACCTTTAATTCCAGCCAGAAATCCATTCCGATCAAATTTTTGACGTCCATTGTAAAAAACACTAAAACAATACACCAATGTAATCATTATAAAAATTACACAACACATTCAGATACGTTCTATAATTCTGATTATTACATGCTGATTTGATTTTGTGCAGTTTTATATACTAATAAAAAATATTTACGTGTCTATTTCTTGTTCGAACATAACTCCCAGCCTGCGACCGACGTCTTTCAAGGTCCGGAGAAGAGCACTAACGGCCACCTTCACGTCCTCTGGAGCGTAAATAATCCATTTCTTTATTGTTACTGGCGACAGTAAACCAGCATCTGAACAAAAAAAACATTATTTAGTTTAAAATTACGTAAAGGCAAAATAAATTTTCAATACAATGCAACATGATGATGACACGGTTAATATCTCCGGACTAGTTAAGTTACTAATACGCTATTAGGTTCCATTCATTATTTTTGTATCTCTGCAAATAAATTACTTTTGAAATGAATTGTCCAGTCGGATGACCGATCTGGTTCGAAATATTCTTCGTTTCCACGCAAGTCAATCATCTGAACTTTCTCTCGTGGAAATATTCGGGCATCCGCTTTAACAAAGTCTGTCGAGAACTCGAAGTGCCAGCGATCAAACTCCGCTTTAATCTAAAAAATTCATAAAAAATATGCATAGGTATACCAACAATACATTAAGGAACGAATTTAATTTAATATATATAAAGCGAGTATTTAAAATTAGTAAATTATACTACCACATTAAATATGAATACTTTTAAATCACTTACTTCAGGCTTAGCAAACTCGTTAATAAAGGCATCCAGTTTTTTCTTCCTCTCTTGAGGGCTCATGTGCAGATGAACGGACAAATCTCTCATCAGCGTAAAATTCTTCCGCATCTGGTCAGTAAGTCCAGTCATATTGCATAGACTGGGTATTAGATAAATGTCATTTTGAACACCTTTGTTGATGTCCTTTCGGCGGGGGGATGACACCAACATAGGCTGCATCAGGTCACTATCTTTAATAGTGATGTTCCACCTTTCTTTGTAGTACTGAACGTAAGTCATGACCGTCCCATCTTCCCTTGTGAACTCCGATGCCGGAGATATATCAAAATTGATATCGTCGATGCGATAAGTTTTCCGATTGTAATGAGTGATCACAATGGAGTCGAGTAAGCCTTTCTTCATTTCTTCATTCTGGGCAAGGCAAGTAGAATAATAAGGTACAGTCAATCGCAATGGTAAAGTTTGAGAGGGAGTTTTTGGTGGTGAGGTGGAAGAAAAAGTTGGCGCGAAGTTTGTATACTCCATAAGCTCAGCATTAGCTTTTTCTCAAATTTTAAAATCTGTCTACCTCAAAATTTCTGAAACTAATCCCAATGCTATTTTCACACTAGTGAACTATGTTTTGTGCTCTTTTATTTGACACCTAGTTCAATAATATTGGCCCATGTTTGCCCGACCTTTGACCTGTTGAAGTTAATATGTTCTGTGTGGATTTATATTACGGCAGAAATTTCTGGCTGCCAGATGACGTCAAAAACGAGGGGCGCCGTCGAAACCGACCCCCAAGTCGATTGACTGTACCTTATTATTCTACTTGCCTTGATTCTGGGAAATATAATTTTGCATTAATACAAATATTTATGAGAGGAACAAGACAATTCCGTGCATATTTTATTGATAAATCCAAGACAGTACCCACATACACACTTGATTACACGAGCTGAACGGAGATCTACTAATTACGCATTATATTTTGTTAGACATTATAATGAACTTACGACATTCTTTTGCCGACCCTCGGCTTCATTTGCAATGGACAGCATGACGTCGTATGCCGTCTCAGCTCGAAGTACCTTATGTGTAACTTCGGCGCAGAGAAGCATGCCGCCTTCGTGCTCTCTTACAGCTGTGATGAATCCCGGCCAAAGTACCAATTTATAGTTCGGCATCTTTATTTCCATACCCTCCCTTCGATCATAGAAATGGCGACCAACTTGCTCCAACCCGATTTTTTCCATGATCGAGCGCAGAGCAATGTTGTAGAACTGCAGATACAACTTGCTTCCTGGCTCTACTTCCGTAACTTTTCGGAGTATGATTTGATACTCTTGCTGGGTGAGCTGATTAACAGACTTTAGACTTAGCAGCTGAAAAACAAACATACATTTAAATAAATTCCAACCTTTTTCTTCACCAGTAAAACACGGCTTTAAAACGAAATCGCACAAATTTAAAAAGGCATTGCCAATAACGCAGGAAAGTACCTCACTAGCTTCACTGTCCCTTATATGTATAGTAAATATAAAACTCCAATCCTTACAATTAAACGATGCTGATTAAAAAAATAATTACCTCTGGGGGGAAAACCTTTCCTGAATACAAAGTATGGCCGTCGAACTTAAAATGGCCCAATCGGTCTTCGTGGATCCTCATCAACGCTCTCTTATTCTTAGTGTCGTCCTCTTCAGGTACGAAGTCGACACGATAGCCGTACAGAGTGAAATCTGCGGTCTTATTCATTTTAAAGTAGTTGGTGACTACAGGCTGCGGGGTCCCAACGGTTCCCTTATCACCTACGCCGACTGGCCGGACTGAAGTTTGAACTTCTGGAGGTGGTTCGACTGGCACTGACACATGCGACCTGTCGCTGTCCGATACAACACTACTAGTTTCACTACTGGTCATTTCCGTCCCGGACGACTCATTACTAGCTCTGGCTCGCACGGATTCGGTGTCATCAATCTCCATCTAAAAGTGAAAAGCAGTATTACATAAAGATCGGATGTAGGATATTTGATTACCAGTTATGACATACCAGAAAAAAAAGAAAGCCAGGAAGTAATCACTACCTGCCTCGCAACACAAACTTGATTTATGATGGTAGATGCCAAGTGCCAAGTCAAAAGTGTGTAAATCGTGAGCTTTCTTCATCAATATAAACCATGATTTATAATCTGAATTAAATGCAATAAAACTCAAGCAGTGTAAAAGGTATGAAGATAATTAAAAAATAAAATTACCAAGTGCATAACATCAGCCAGACCTCTTGAACGACCTCGTTTACTCCCTCCACGTCCACCTCGGCCAGAGCCTGCCGCTGACATCCTTAAAACTGAAATAGAAAATGAAAGAACACCCTTCAGACTACAGTTTGAATTTAAGAAATTGAGTGCTGTGGCGGAGACGTCAAAAATTCAGTTTACTTTTTATCCAGGTATAACAAACCAATGAAAAACAATTTTTAATGTAGAACGAAACTTAAGACAGTTTAAATAAGACACTGACTGCTGAAGATAAAGCAACACACTAATGGAGACGACATCCAAATAAAATCCAACATTAAAATATTGAACCTATCAACTCGAACTAGGGAATGGAAATGAACTCGGAACTCGGCGCCCTTCCCACATTAAATACCAACACTCAGCAACCAAACCGACGGCCGACGCCGATCTAAGGGAAGAGACACATATTACGTAAGCAATTCTTGAAAAATTTTGGCACCCACCCACCCCTATTGTCAGCACCTTAACCATTGCGTAAATGGCTATCTTTAACATGGCACATCATCATTTTGAAAAACTGCCTCCCACCCTAGTAGCTTACGTAATATGTGTCTCTTCCCTAACGCCTTTCCTTCGTTTTAAATTCGTGATCAACCATCTCATGTACGTTTCAAGGAGCCTTCAGGAGCCTTGCACATATTTTACACCAGAGACCAAAAATCATACACGAGACAGTTCATGCAAGGCAGTCGGAGTAGTGGGAGTAGTCCATAAGTGATGGCACCCACATTATCACTCTTTTAGGACTCACCCACCCTGCGCCATCATTTCAACATTAATTACGTAAATTGATATCTTTAACACGGCATGTCATCGATGTCCAGCTTGACCTGCTGTGCCTACCCGTGACATTATTTACGGACGATCCCACTGTAGGATTTCAGGAATTTCTTTCTTTCCTTTGTCCTAGCGAAGCTGACGAATCAGCGAGTCGTATCGCCCTGTACTCGGCCGCCTTCCAATCCAAGATGTTTTTTTTCATGTTTAAAGTTCTCAGACTTCTGTTCTCGGATCGCCATGAAGCATCCGCCCTAGCCCATTTTCCTATCTTCCCCATAAAACACTGTGCGCATGCTTCAAGTAAATATACGGGTTTTAAAATTACCGTCTTTGATTCTTTGTAATAATAATTTTAGTTTTTACCAATGTCAGTGGCAAAAAGTAGTATTAGCCAGTACCTAATGTGTCAGTTAATCAAGTAATCCGAAATCATCAAGATGCAAGTTAATGATACGAACAGTATGAAGTAACTACTTTACGTATGACGCAAAAATAAGATGCAATTTGCTTTTAATGCCTTCCATTTTATTTCAAAAGACAAACTTATGTAATATTAAATGAGAATAAGTACGAAAGAGGAGATAACTTATTGGTGTTTCAGTGGAAGTAAATAAAAAGACAAGATCACTTAAGGTTGTAGGACAAATTCCCCCTGGACAGTCTCCCCGGACATTTCCCCCCCGGACTTTTTCCCCCTATAAGTAACAGCGGACATTTTCCTCCTAGTACTAAAATACAACAACTGGTATGTGGTATTTCACTACTGTGTAAGGGTGCATACTTTGAGAAGTAACTCAATGTTGTAAGCTATAGGACTAGGAGCTGGTCTTGAGTATTATTTCACGATTTGCTTACTAATTACTATGTAAATTTTAATGTTCTGCAATCTACAAACCTACGCACATTTACATACTTTTAATTACTATGTTTGCTGATCTGACCAGCAAGGAAATGGTTATACACAAATCCGCTTCGGTTGAAGTTTTATTTTATCAGTGTCCATCAAGAACTCGAAGCAGTGTCACTGTCTTAAAATACTTACTTCTGAGTATTTAGTATTTTAGTAGAAATTGCAATGGTTTTAGAAATAATTAAAACAGCGTCTGGTGGGGAAAAAATCGCATTCGAAGAGTTAATAAAGTATATTTTGCATAGAATTTGTGAGATTATACAATCAGTGAGAATAAAATTAAAACATATTCTTATAACCCAGCATTTCATAAATAATCACTTAATCTAACGACACATAACATTTACGAGTTTGGGGGGAAAATGTCCGCTGTTACTTATAGGGGGAAAAAGTCCGGGGGGAAAATGTCCGGGGAGACTTTGTCCAGGGGGAATTTGTCCGATTACCAAAAAATTCAGTACTTCAAAAACGCTGTGCGTTATGCTGTAACAATTGCTGTTTTTCTAATTTTTTTTGTGTAACTAATACTAATGTGAGTTTTAATGACTTATTTGGATTTTGAAAATGACAGTATTTAACAATTGAAATGTTGCAGTCACTTAATAAATACAGTGGTTGTATTCGCAAACTGATGGTCTATCTGTATTATTTCCTATTTTATATAATAATCGCATTTTAATAACTTACGATTAGTACTTGGTTTGAGTAATTACTTTCTTTTAAAATAAATAACCGTCAACAATATTATTGATTCCCAAAAATATAATCTTTCACCATTAATCATGTAAGTCCGCTACTCTAAAAACACATTCAGATTTCGCTTGAATTCAGTTAGCAGTGAAATAAATTTGTTCTACGAAATCAGTTAATATTGTCTATATCATCTTTATAGGTATTGTCTGCATACAACTACAATTATCACTCACAACCTGGCACATACAACTAATATAATGGTCGATTCAACCTATTCCGATTTAACTTATGACCGATACAACCTATGGTCTATTTAACTTGTGACCTATTGATCCTATGCCTTTTTCAACTTACGAACCTCATTTATATGGCTTGCTTTGGAACAGATATAAAATACGGTGTACAAAAACAAAACTTTCATGATTGTTGAGCAGGCTGTGAGAATATCTAACCTGAGAATAGCACGACTACTTGTGACCACCATTTTGTAATCATCACCACCGACAACAATGTAGTATGCACTGTGTTCATGGTAGAAATACTGTGACTCAGTAGTTTTTTTATCCTGTAAAGCGAAATCTGAATGTGTTTTTCAAGTAGCTGACTTACATGACTAATGGTGAAAGGTTATATTTGGGAATTAATAATATTTTTGACGGTTATTTATTTAAAAGTAGGTAGTTACTCAAATCAAATACTAATAAGTTATTACCGATTATTATATAAAATAGGACATACTACAGGCTGACGATCAGTTTTCTTATACACCTTGATGTAATTATTAAATTACAGTGAAGTGACTGTTGACTGTGACCTTTCAATCGTTTAATACTGTCATATTCAAAGTCTAAATATGTCAGTAAAACTCACATTAGTATTGTTCAAACAATCGAAACTAAACAGCATTGTTACAGCATAACGCAGCGTTTAGAAGTACTGAATTTTTTATGTTAAAGTGACCTTGTCTTTATTTACTTGGAACTTTTGATTTATTTACATAATTAAGAATAATATATTAAAATGCACTAAGTAATAGGTAAGTTTTTACCTAAAAAATCCTATAGTGCCACAAGTCCACAAGTATAACTAATACTTTCATGTATTATCAATTATTTGTATGTATGTGAAACTTACGATTGAAGATCAGATAAATGAAGATGAGTTTTCGACATAACAAACCAAAATTTGAAAATTAAATTAATTTTTGCCAAAATTGTCTAACAGCGGCCACTGTAGATTTTGAATGGCTTACTCACACACTAACATTTACAAGTTTATCCTGTGTTACCTTTTTTCGACAGCAATGAACTTTAAAAGGTCAGGGCTTATGAACCTGACCCCCATTACCCACTTTCACCCTAATTATTTTGTAATATACATGTAATAATGTTATGCCACTAGTTAGATGTGCACGCTGACAATTGCAATCTTGACCTATATTAACGATTACACACCCCTTCTCCCCGACGTGACGTTCCAAAAAAACAGCAATATTTAATTAAATATGCATATCTATATACTAGTATATACGGATCACCCTACTGGATTTATGACATTATAATACTTAATTAAGGTAGCAGAAGTAATTAGTAGGTCTAGCGATGAAACTAATGCAGATTACATCACATTGAATTAATTACAGGTAGTTTTATAGTAAGCGTAAAAACTGTGAACTGTCACGGGTACTCTTAACTATGTTGAAATTGTACGTCCATTGGTTTGAGCCGACGAGAAACCGTGCAAATTCGAATACTTTATTACGTAAAGCTAAAAATCCGACAAAAACTCGTTGAAAAGTCCTAACTAACATATTTACACTTGGCAATTCAAATATAGGATTTCATAAACACAATTACCAACAACTGACAACTGATTACTCTCCAACTGACATAAAACTTCCAGCCAAGCCACGGCCAACGGCCGTGCCGGTGTTCGAGAACCTGAATGCCGGAATATTAGCTGGAATTAAAATGGAATTTTTGGCAATACTCGCTACAAAATAATAAAAATAACTTTCTTACTACACTTTAAGCGCATCTGAGACTCTGAATGATTGTGAGTAATTAAGGGCTTCAATTTTAAAACAATTAATGTACTTCATGCATTATTTGACCTTGTTTTCGCAAGCTTATTTACATGTTCATTTATGTGGTGTGGTTTGAATTTTTCATTACGCACTTATGAATTGTTTCACTTTTAGAGAAGACGATTCTTACGGGTAAATAACTAGGCTATAGTTACACCCCCCTTAGCTCATGAACTTATAAAATAATAGTGAATGAAAGCCTGTCACCGGTACTTACCTTATTAATGTGGTTTTTACGTCGGTCTTTCCGCTTCTTTTGTCTTTCGGTTCGCAAGTTACTTCCCTCGTATGTCGTTCTCTCTCTTTCGCTTCAAGTCCCTAAATCCAAAATCAAAACAAAATGCTTGAAAACTCACCAACTCACCATCCATTAGCTATTAGCTTCAACATTATATTAGGTAGATTATTTTCTCGGAAACGCACATACATACTTAAAAGTAATAATATGTAGCAGTTTAATGTTAGTGCTAGGGGAAAAATATCCGGGTGCCGGCAGGGGGATGTAATTTTAAAGATGAAAAAAAAATTGTCCGTCATCCGTTTCCACATATTTGAATTTGAAAAACCTCAAAGAATAGTGAATAAAATCCAATTTATTTATACTTATGACTTACCTTAATGATTTTTCCTTTGGTATCCGCTTCTTTCTGCTCGCTAGTGACTTCCTTCGTTCGTGTGCCCTCCCTTTCTTGCAATGCCAATGAAAATAAATGATAGTAGTAATAATGACACTTTTTAATATTTTATAATGGTGAATGGAGTAATTTCAATTCCAGGTCATTAAAATTAGATTTAAGACGAGACGACGACAGCTCTGAAAATGTCTACCTCTTTCACACGCAATCCCATTTCATATGCCTTGCCGTCACTTTAGTCTTTATTCTTTAGGGGCATCCATAAATGATCTCACTAATAACATTTCCTAACTCTGAAATACGAACCCACCCTTTTGCTAAGGAATGAAAACCTTTTACAATTACCTTAAATGTTAAATGGGAAGATTTCTACAACCCACCCATATACGATTGTGAAATTATTTACAGACGATTTCTTCTATACAACCTAGTCCCGGTCCTGGGCTCGAGTCCCGTCCCTGATCGCTGCTATGCTGGTATATTGCTGGTTAGTTAAAAACGTCGGCAGTGCCGACTCGGCACGCCTGCACAGCTCAGTTTTCCTTGTGCTGTTAGTTCACAAAGGATCCACCATTTACCAAGAGACGGACGCTTCGGCGCTGCGCACTCCAGCCGATGAGAATGACCATGACTTGCAGGTTTTAAAAGTACTTAATTTGCTTAAACAGTATATCTACCGTGTCGTTTTAATCTTACTATGCTGTTTGCATAGGTAGGTTACTAATTACGACTGTTTGAATAAAATTTGAATAAATTATTAGTGTTGGTCTTTAAACATTATGAAGTATGAAGTTCATGTTGGGTGGTTGGGTCTGGCGTCACAGAATTATTACGGTAAAATTCAATTCGATTTTTTTCGCCGCAGCTGGTACCCAAAATAATGGCCGGTCATTACCGACTTTAAATGCAATTTCAGCCACCCCGTAAAAACCTCTATTTCACCTAGTAGTAATAAGTAAGTACACGGACACAATAAAAAATACTGGGTAGAATTTCAAACTTTCGAAGAAAGTTGGTTGACTTATTCCAATCTGTTTATCAGTATTTAGCATAACTGTTTTTTTTGCAGCCAGGAATTCATACTCAATAAAGATACATGATACATAACGCATACGTAACGTAATTACACAAAATTATCAAGCTTCTCTCCTAACTAGTAAGTAGTAAGCAATTCAAACGATACGAAGGACGATTATGATTCGCTTGGTTTTTCTTGATGTTAGCTCGGTATTTTCCCAAGTAATTAAATGAAGGTATACAGGTCAGGTAATCAAATCATCTTCGGCAAGGCACGTACTTAATTATGTTATGAACCGTGATGGTAATTAATTAGAAAGGTTTATATATTTCCTCATGTAGGAGAGGAGAACTGCTGGAGTCCCAGAAAAAAACTGGAATGGGGTAACTTTAAACAGGTGGACGATGGGTGCAGGATTTAATTTTGAATGTTCCACGTCCTAAACAGAAAATAATAGTGCATCGAAAACAGAAATAATTGATTTAGGTATATGAAATTATGAAACGACAGGTTTCCTTCTAGTTTCTAGCATATGCAAGTCTACGTATTTAAAGCTGAGCATAATATGTAATTACTTATCAGCAATATTGCAGAAAACTCGTAAGTAGAGGCGTTCCACTAATTCAGTTGATCTAACGTATTAATAAGTATGAAGTATAGTTTAGTATAGACTCCTTTATGCAGTAGAGTAAGTACTAATTAACACTTTTTATTGCACACTGAACTGAACATAGTTACGAAAGACGAGACTTTTGGAATTTGACTTTTGACACAGCAGCAAGGATCTATTGACTAATTACGGTGACATAATATGACACTGAAACTCAAATAGTGTACTGTGCATGCTTCTATGCATTAAGCCTGATGCCACAGATATTTTTCTTGAGTTGTATTCTTAACAGACTTGTGCGCGTTAGACAGGGTTCATGCAACTGTGTGACTGTGAAGATAAATATATTTTTCGTATTAAATAATACGAGTAAGTACCTAGTTTCTTTTTTGTATGGATACTTAAGAATAATAATACTCAGGAGTTAATTCAGCCATCTTCTACTTGACTTCCTTTAGGTATTACATTCGAGTCACAAATCTAAAAGCATTCAGTACATTTTAAGGGATAAAATAGATAATTTCTTATTTTGTGTCTTTAATCCATTCCAAAAATAGCTTTTATAATTTCAAGTACTCAATGTGGAAACATGTGAGAAATTCTAAGGGACTTTCGCATTTAGGATCAACTAGTCAGCCAAGAAATTCTGTAAATTAGAGATTTATTAGCATCATTTTTTTTTACTTCCAACTTTTTATTTAATTAGCTTTAAATACTTCAAATGACTTACATACAAAATAACAACATATATCGATTAGGTAGGTACAACGTGGGCTGTAAGTAAGTTGAATTATTATTATTAGTATGCATAATAGCTTAGCTGAACAGTTTACCATGTAACTATTTATAAGTGCCTCAAAGGTCGGACTTTTGAAGGCTTGCGTACAAAAATTCCTACTTTCTACTTGGGATTTATGGCTCACCCTACTTTTTACCCTACCCTTATTTCGATTCTCAGCTCACCCTATATTTTACCCTACCCTACTTTGAATTCTCAGTTTACCCTACTTTTTACCCTACACTATTATTTGCAGCATTACCCTACATTTTAATTGTCACCCTACTTTTACCATAATTTACCTAGAAGAAAAATATTTTTCTAAACCTGCATTTACGTTTAATACTACTTTCATTTTAATTTCTATTACATTTAACTCACGTTTTTAATTTACTTGTCACCACTTTTTAAAGCACAACTACCTACATTAAACCAACACTAAAGAAATTAAAGAAAAGTGGAGTGAGTAGTAAGTTGATGAATCGCTATTTATTTTAGAAGTGAATGCGGGCAGAAACTTCAAATACAACGTATTTTTCGGTTACCCGCTCGTTTTCTAGTTGCTCTATGAGCATCAGCGCATGAACTTTTATGATCGAGATGACATTTTACTAGGACTTTACACTTCTGCTAGTTTCGTGCAAATCCCTACCCTACAAGTTGTGCTCCCTACTTTTACCTACCCTACTTTTTAAAATCAAATCGTACCCCTACCCTACCCTACCCTACTTTTAAAATTTTAATATTGCCCTACCTACACCCTACCCTACTTTTTCAAAATCCAATCAAAAAACCTACTTTTTACCCTATTTGTAGGGCCTACTTGTAGGTAGGGTCCGACCTTTCTATATCTTTTAAAAATTATCATGAGTTATTATTGTTAGCCCCGGCATATACATCTTTAGCTCTGCGGCCGCCTTTAGGTCTCCCGAGAATGTACCTCTTCACTTTATCGCAGACGTGGTGACCGTTTCTATAGTAGCAGCCCAAGCCCTCTTTGCATTCACTACTCAAATGACATCTCTGTCCTTTGTCCTATTAAGCAATAATTATGTTATAATACATATTAAATGTAACAAGTGTAACAAGTCAATAAATTAGGATAATTCTATAGGTATAAGCTCCAAATAACTCCCGGGATCTTTAGCATTGAATCAAATGTGGAGAGGATTTTGTATTTTTATACTCTGGTTTCTAATTAACTAATTACTCCCAGGTGTACGTTTGCTCCCCGCGGGATTGATTTGAAGCTTTACGGTTTATGTATAATTTAATTTTTACGTCAAAAACTGAATCACTTTTTTCATGTATGTGGATCCTTTGGGTACTACTGATTTTCCTTTAAATGGAACATCCTTTAGTATTACTGCTGGTTTTATGATAGTTTTTGTAGGTTTGGTAGTAGTAGTCGTGGGTTTCTCGATTACTGCTGCTACCTCCTCTCTAATTACCATAAACGTAAGTACCAGCCCGAAAAATAATATTTTGGAGATTGACATCGAAAGTATATAGAATAGTAGGCTACTCAGCGGTGTTAATTTACTACGGAGCACTGTGTTATTTACAAAAAAATAATTGTTGTAAGAAATACAATACGAAGTTTTTTTGTTGTTGAATATTGGGAATCCCTTTCCTTGCTAACGCAGATAATTGTATTATACTGTGTAACTATAGGTGTGTAATTTTACCAACACACATTTAAGCTGTGTTCTAATTTAAGTTACTTTTAGAAGTGACGATTTATGATGAAGAAGCCGCATCAGTCAAAATGTAATATGTTAACTGCCTGACTCTGTATTTTTTTTAATTAGCTTCATTTTATACTGAATGCTGACTTTTGCCTGCAACTGTAACTGTTACATTAATGGGTGGGTGGAGTCTTTAAACAATGCATGATTACAAAATTAATGATATTCCAATGTTGTAAGACAGAAATAACAATTATTTTAGTGCTGATAGCCCCGGATGAATAGTTAATAATATGTTATATAACTATTATTTATTTGTCAAAAAATGATTTCATACAAAATGTTACACATTTTTCCCCCAACCATATAGTCCCCCTGGACACTTTCCACCCGATAAGTAGCTGCGGACATTTTCCTCCCAAACTGAAAGCGTACAAGAAGAGGAAATAAAGCACCACACACATCAATCAAAGTCAGCAGCAGTTACTTATATAAGTGTTTGGTAGAAGAGTGGGAGTGGCAGAGAAACTACGGGAGTGCATCATCAGTTACGAAAATATAGATACTAATAATAATTACGTTCCTTGTGCAGAACGAACATGTCTTCACACTTCTCATCTTTCCAGAAGAGAATACATCACTAAAAACCATTTACAATAACCAACACAAATAAATATAACGGCAATTTAGTTTGACAAAATCTAAAACGAAGCAATAAAGCTAAAGTCGAACTGAAGGGTTAACAGTAGGTATACTTAAAAGGAACTTGAACTTCGTAGTAAAAGGAAAGTTGTTATTTTAAATCACTTTGAACTGAAAGAATTGGGTAGACATTCAGAATGTTACGAATAATACGATTTTATTCCCTATGTATACTACAAAAGAGCATAGAGCCATTAAATCAAATAAACTCTACGGTCAATGGTCAATCACAAACTTTCTTTCCAGGCGCTTTTTGATTGTTTCTTCGTTATCATCAACTCGTCTGGATGACTTTGTCCGTTCAAGCAGCCTTTCAATCATTACTGCATCGGCAACATCAAAGTACAGAATCAGTGCACATGGTGCAATCTATTCAAAGATACAAAATCCTATTTTATGATAAGCAGATCTGCAATTCGAAAGCTCGGGGTACGAAAATACCTTTATGCATCATTTCATTAAGTTCTTTACCCTTTGTGGAACCTAAAGCAACTTCTTCGCGAAGAAGATCCGCAGATGAAAGATGGACGCATTTGTACCTTTTCACCAATTTTTCGCATTTTGTTTCTTTGCCAGAACTTGGTCCACTCAACACCTAAACGATGGGCAGTTTTGATTCTCTTAAAGTAGGTAAATCCTGCAAGACGAGGAAATAAAAACTGTATTTTATTGTACTTAATAGTTATACCTATTGCAAAACATCTATTTATTTATTAATGCATGAGAACTAAATGTCCAATGGGGAAAATGTTTAGGGGATAGATTTCGGGTGGGGGATTTCTGAGATGAAAACGTCCTACAACCGTCTTAAATAGTCCCTTCGGTTGTCAGACATATTCCCCCTGGACCTTTCCCCCCAAACAGTAACCCCGGACATTTTCCCCCCAAACCCTTATTAAAGTTACTCAAATGCTCATTTTTAAAGTTATGAATTATGACATGTTGGTTAGCAATGTAATATGTAACAAATACAAATCGAAATTATACTTTATTGAACCCTGAGCAAGGTTTGCGTAGAAATACATGGAAAAATGTCCAAGGGGGAATATATGTCCGTATACCAACATCGTATCCTTCAGCATATCTTCTATCCAAAGATTAAAGAAGCAGTTAGGATCCGTATATAATTTAAGCTCATCAGCCATGTACCTACTTATTTAAATTATCTAGAGGAAGGGGCCGATTGCATAATTGTTTTACAGTGTTCTTTGACAAGCCTTGCTAACCTGCTGTCGTAGTCTAACCATCGGTTCCCCGATTCGTCTTAATAGGGAATTATTTGTTTGTTAATAGGTAGAAAGTAGGTATGTGCCTTTAAAATCAAGACCATACTTAACGACAAACTGTCACCCACTACACATTGAAGTCATTGTTGTATTTTTTGTGATAAATGAGCAGTAAGTTAATGGTTAAGGTTAATGATGAGTGACTAGAGTATTGCGGGGACGTTAGCTGTGCGGTCTGGGGGGGGGGGTGGGCAGCGACCCTAGTTTTGAGAACTAAATGAAATTATGAATATTAAATTAGTACATTTTTAAATATTATCCTGTTTGATTTTTCTGCGTCCAACACCGTGACCAACTGACTGAAAATATCACTAATAGTAGGTGTAAATAATAATAAGCACATCATTCCACTAGGAGCATGCCTGTAACTAAACCGTGACTACCCCCAGGGGGACGTTGCGGGGGAAGGGAATAGTCTTGCCCAGGCCGGGAAGCCCTGCCCCTTACAGGAAGTCTTGCTCCAAACGGGAAGTCACGTCCGGTTCAAAATTTTTAGTGTTTTGAATTAGTGGGATGAGGAAGCCCCCTAGGCGCCCCAAATCGCAAAATAACGAAAAACGCAAAAGCAGAAATACATAACAAAATTAAACTTAGACTAAGCCTGGGTCAGTGTTAATTCGGTTAAATTATGACAACATTACACAAGTTTTGCAGCCTAATAATGTCAAACAGTAACTGAAATGAAATATGGGGTTTTCAAGAGGTTGTTGGACATTTTCCCCCTGGAAATCCCCCCCCCCCCAAGCAGTCATCCCAAATTAAATGCTCTCAATATTTTTGCATATATTGCTTGTTGCTAAAAATTCCTCCCGGTCATTATCCCTCCCCCCGGAAATTTTCCTCCCGGGACAATTTCCTCCCAGATCGTACAGAGCACATTATAATCAATACTTCTAAGCTGCTGACTTACACATCACGTTCCAGCTTCCATTCCCGCAAGTACATTCACTAATCCTAGCAGGCAGGTTTGTAAGTTCAACTGAAATCCAGCAATGGCGGTTGTTACCATTCAAAATGTTGATGCCAAGATTTGGCGGGAAATTTAAAAACTGACAATAATCAATACCGTACTCACACCGAGCCGCATCGAGTAATCTAATCCAAGCGGAAATCTGACACAGCAGCTGGTGGCGACCAAATGTCGCATTCTCTTACTTCGGTTACAATTAAATCATATATTCGGGAGCTTCATTCAGTTGACTAAGGATAGGCCGGAGGATTAAGTTAACTTTGTTACTGTTTAGAATAAAAACTAGTAATCAAACCTGACTTTTCCCCCAGGCCCACCTCACAGACCTGGGCCCAGCAGCGTCTACAAAAATAAAAACAAAACAAATGGGGTAGTTAACTGGATTTAATTGTAAGTGAATTGCGTCAGTGCTGTACCAGGAAGGTTTATTTACATAACAGACGTTAGTTACTTAACTTCTTCCACACAGCTTCGCTGCAACCGACTTTGGTGTCTGGGCCCGACTGGTTGCCTTAAAATATATAAAATACGGTAGTAAACTGGCAATAACCGCGTAACAGCGTGAAATGCTTCAAATTATAATTAAAACATGTAAATAAAACTCCAAAAACTTAACTTTTGACCATTTAAAATTAGCGTAGTCATCATCTGTACAAATATTTAGTCTGTTCCCTTTAGAAGTCGTACTTTGCACAGGTCTTGCACGATATTGTCATTAGAAAGTAGGGCTAAGGCATCCTGATCTGAAATCTTCTTCTTTCTTGGCTGGGTTGCTGATGTTTTAAAAAACCGCTTTTGTGGTTTGATTTTAGTATTTGCGGGTTGTTTCTTAACAGTTGATGTCATTGGCATTTGAACGATGTCAGTGTTGTTGTGACTTGCTAGCGCAAACCTTGCTTTCCGAATGAGGTTTTGGAGGATTTTTTTCCCTTCTACATCTTTAACTAAGTTACATGCTTCTTCGAATTCGGTTTTTACTGCCGTCAGATCTAAGAAATTATTAACTCGTGTTGGATGAGCTAAATCCGCGAGATGGGCTTGTAGTCGCCGGTTAACACCTTCTTGGCGAGAGCAAGTGTCCACAACAAGGTCCATTTCATCATAACTTGATTCCTGTATAGGTGCAACTTCCTTTTCGATTAAGTTATAATATAACCTATCCTAACCTAACCTATAACCCCCCTATGATTTTAAGCCTACAACGGTTGACACAACAACCCCCATGGTTGTAGGACGTCTCCCTAGACATTTCCACCCCGGACATTTTTCCCTCGACCATTGTCCCCCGGTCATTTTCCCCCCGGACACCTTTGTGATGATTTATGAAATGGTTGGTAATAAAAATATTTGTTTTTATTTTATTTATTTTCGCTGAATGTATATTATTATCGCACGAATCCAATGCAAAATATGCATTATTAAACCGCAAGCTTGAAATGAATTGTCATACAAATAAACTGAATTTTTAGCTTCAAAAGTATAGGAGATATAGGTAAGTATCGATCACAACAACAATTAGGTCTCACTTCACTTTACTTCAGTTCTCTACCTACACCAATTACCAAGACCGATGAGACCGAGACGACGCACAAACCGACCATCAATGGAATCGAATACTTCAATAGTCTAGTTCTAAAGTGATTGATTTATGACAACATCTGATAGTGGGAGAGGTGCTTCTATAAACAAATCAGCTACTTTCGCATTGTAAAGTACTTAAAAGCGATTATTTGAGGGTCTAAAGTACTTATAACGACGTGGTATAAGGTCCCCAATAGCACAAAACGAGTTTAAAACGTACTGTGGACCTAAACTTTAGTTGACGCCTACTTGTCCGCAACTCGTACAACTTTTGGAAAAGGTCCAGTATAATACGTCTGTAGGAGAAGATTATGCGCATCCCGGACACGTGCTCAGCTCGTGTTTTTGTTAGCTGGTCCGAAGTGGACCAGCTTAGGACCAACTTTTTGTGCCAGTTTAGGACCAACTCGTCGCACTCCCCTCCTGTACCCGTGTAAATAGAGCACACTACTTTATACTTAACTTTTCCTTCAATATTTCCCTGTTCTTAAAAGTTCCTGCTTCAAAATATGCACTTACAATAAATAGCCATGAAAAGGTCACCAATGTCACTTTAAAATTGATGCAGTCCGATGCGAAGGCAATTCACTTGAGTAAGTAAGATGCACCATGGAATAAAATGTACGTAGTGGGTCAGACTACGGGTATCACGGATTTATAAATAATAAAAATAAAGAAACTATTTATTATTCTTTCACACACGTCAATCGAACACTTAATTCATTAATCAGTGATTAAGAGAAGTCAGCAATCTCGTTAATCACAAAGAAACTCAAATTAAATTAGAACTTTGGGACGATAATATTTCTGTGTCTGTTCCTGTCCGCGTCCACCGTGATACTAACAATTACAAAGGAAAAGACACGTCCCTTCATACCTACATACAGCCAAACAGAACAATCTCGAATTTTCTATTCCCTAACACACAACGCCACAAATACGAAATTCGGACGTACACTTTACATTTAAACTGCATGGCTTTTTTACCAAACCTTCTACGACTTAAATCACTCAAGAACGTTTCCAGCAAATCAAATGGAAACTAAATACATACTTAAAAATCGCCATCCACTCATCACACACACTAAATACAAATTCATAACTCATGGCAAAATAATAATATATGTGCTGCCGCAGATGGCACCACAACAATCACTCAAAATATGAAATAAAAATATTAATTCATCTTCTGCTCAGCAACATCCTCCCCCGCAGTCTGAAGATCACCATCTGATTGACTCACATCCACTTGCTGAGCCTTTCGAATGTCCAAAACACATATTTTAGCCACTGGACGTCTATATGTTCCCCGACTGGTCTTCACATCAACTATACGGATTAGCCCATCTTTTCCAGGGTAGGTTGCTGTCACTAGTCCCCGTAACCACACATTTCGAGGCAAATTTTCATCAACGATGAACACCAAATCTCCAACTGCAACCGGCTTCGTCTGTTGGAACCACTTTTCCCGTCTCGAAAGAGTTGGAAGATAGCCATGGATCCACTTCTTCCAGAATGCATCGGTTAATCGTTGAGCTACTCTCCACTGTTTCCTTAAGCACAAGTCCCGATCGTCAAATAATCCTGGAGACGGCGCTGAACTTGAGGATCCAATCAGAAAGTGATTCGGCGTTAAAGATTCCTCATCCTCGGGATCAGCTGGAACATGAGTCAACGGCCGACTGTTGACTATATTTTCCGCTTCAACGAACAAAGTTTGGAGGATCTCAGGTTTTGGAAATCTTTCTTTCAGAGTTGACTTTAACGCAGTCTTGACAGATCGCACCATTCTTTCCCAACATCCACCCATGTGAGGCGCCGACGGAGGAATAAAAACCCACTTTATTTCTTTAGCAAATAACTCCCGTTGGATCTTATCATGGTCCAAATCCGCCATGGCTTTTTTCATCTCGACGTCAGCTCCATGAAAATTTGTCCCATTGTCGGACCATATTTCTTGAGGACAACCTCTTCGCCCAATAAATCGTCGTATAGCCATGATTGCTGAATCAGTTGACATTGACTCAACTATCTCCAAATGAACAGCACGAATAGTCAAGCACGTAAATAAAGCCCCATACCTTTTTTCGTGTCGCCTCCCAATTGTGACTTCCATGGGCCCAAAATAATCAACGCCCGTAAATGTAAAAGGTCGTAGATACGGAGTCAGTCTTACTGCTGGAATCTGTCCCATTTCTGGCACTTGAGGAATAGAACGTCGCACTTTACAGTCCATGCAGGAATTCCATGAACTTCGAACAGCTTGCCTTAAATTCAGAATCCAATATCGCTGTCGAAGCTCATTCACCACCATTTCCTGCCCATGATGACCTGCCATTAGATGATAGTGATGGATAAGTAATTTGGAAAACTGACTTTTTGGATCCAAAATTACGGGATGCCGAGACCATGGCATAACTTCTTGTCCCGCATGATCGAGTCTTCCTTTTACCTTCATAATTCCGTCCTTATCCAGGAAAGGTAGCAACTTCAAAATTCGGCTAGATTTAGCAATAAAGGAGCTCTCAGTCAACGCTCTCATTTCTGCCGGAAACCACTCCCATTGCTCCTGTATTAGCCAAAGCCTTTCCGCACTTTTCATCTCACTTGGTAAAAGTTCACTTTTAATTGTTGTAATTAATTTCACCTTACTTTTTAAATTACTTACGAACCGCAACATCCAAGCCGTAGTTCGGATTAACTTGAGCCACGATGAGAATCTTAAAATGTCGGGAAGAGTAGAGTCCGAATTTGCCATGGCTGCCACGAATTCCTCTTTGAGCTCTAAATCTTCGACCTTCACCTCATCTAACAATTTATGCTTATAACTTAAGGGCCATTCCGATTCTTGATGATGCAGAAACTTTGGGCCATTTAACCATCGACTGTTTGGACCAAAATCAGATGGCTGATTGTCCCGAGTTGCTTCATCGGCCACATTCTCCTTAGTAGATATCCAGCGCCACTGATTAACTTTAGTCAGCTCCTCTATTTCACCCACACGATGCGAAACAAAAGTTTTAAAGCGCCTGGTCTCGGAGTTAAGCCACTGTAGCACAGTGCGTGAGTCAGTCCACAAGTAGGTCGAATCAATCTTGATCTCGTGTTCGTCCTTGATGACACGAGACATACGACTTGCCATGAGAGCTGCTTGTAATTCCAAACGTGGGATTGACATGGGTTTAGTAGGAGCAACTCGTCCCTTTGACAACACAAATGACACATGAACATCTCCTTGAAAATTAATAAAGCGGAAGTAGGCAACTGCTGCATAGGCCTTCTCACTTGCGTCGCAAAAAATATGTAATTGTGTTGCAATGGCATCTCCTATGAACCATGATGGTAAGTAACTCCTTGGGATTTTAAAATTCACCAGTGACTGCAGCTCATCAATCCATAGCAACCACTTGACGTGAATTCTGTCTGTCACTTCATCGTCCCACCCAATTCCTGAAATCCAGATCTCTTGCAATATAATTTTGCCTTTGATGAGTAGGTGCGACACAAATCCCAAAACATCAAAAATAGACATGATTAATTTTAAAACCTCCCTCTTAGTAGGTCTTGACTTTCCATTCACAATATCTGGATCAACTTTATGGAAGTGAAGAGTAAACACAAAACTATCTGCCATGGCATCCCACTTTAGTCCAAGAATTCGTTCGAGGGGCATGCCTTGGTCACTCTCAAAGGTCTTCATTCCTTCAGCTACCATGTCTTGAGGAAGGTTATTAATAACTTCTGGACTACTTGAAATCCAGTTACATATGTGGAAGCCTCCACGGCTATGTAACTCTATGACATCTTGGATTCGAGCCATGGCTTCTTTGTCGGAGTCTGCACTGTCCAAGTAGTCATCCATATAGTGACGATGCACAACAGCAGTGACAGCTTCGGGAAATTCCTCCACAAATTCCATGGCACTCTTGTTCTTCACATATTGGGCTGATGCCGGGGAACAGACCGCGCCAAAGATCATGACATTCATTTGGTAAATGTCAGGCGGTCTGTCCCGGTCCATACCTCTCCACAAAAACTGTTGAGCCGGAAGATCCTCATCCCGAATTCGGACTTGGTGGAACATTTCCCGAATGTCCGCAGTGAAGCCCACCCTCCGCTGCCGAAACTTAAATAAAACCCCTGGGAGACTCTTAAGTAAGTCCGGTCCGGTGTAGAGACAGTCATTTAGGCTTACTCCATGAGACTTGGCCGCCGCATCATACACAAGCCGCAACTTTCCAGGCTTATTAGGGTTGACTACTCCAAAGTGTGGGAGATACCAGGTCCGTGGGTCACGAAAAACAATCTCCGCTGCACTTAACTTCCGGATGTATCCCTTATCCAAATAGTCTTGTATTTTACCTCCATACAGTTGCGCATAGGCGGGGTCTCTATCCATCTTTCGCTCAATGGAGCTCAGTCTTTTTACTGCCATGGCTTTACTTTCCGGCAGACTTGAAATCCCCTCCGTCCACAACAGCCCCGTTTCAAATCGTTCCCCAACCCTCTTGGAAGTTTTCTCCATTATTTCCTCGGCAATTCGATCCTGCCGAGATCTCGAATTTGGATTGGGGACTTTTACTCTAAAAGATTCTGCTGAGAAAGAGTCTTTCACCATTTGATGGAGCATGTCGTAGTCCTCGTCCCGGTGGTAAATGTGGAACGAGAAATTGGCATCGACACGTCCCTTAAATGAAGAGGCTGGTCCATGAATGACCCACCCAAGCCTCGTAAGCGATGCCACAGGAGCATTTGCTGGACCCGACACCACCTCCCTGCTCACCACCAAATCGCAGTGGTCCTGTCCAATGAGGATGGATGGCTTGGCCCCTTGCATCAACCCCACCTTCACGGATTGTAAATGAGCCCACCTCTTGACTTGACTGGCTGTGAGAGATTGCATGGGGAGCTCCAGGTCATTAATAGTCTGGACATTCTTTAAATCGTAGCACTTCCCGACGGATGACTTGACTTGAAGGTTCACCTTTGTGGAAGCACACCGTTGCTGAGTCAGAGAATTGACACCACGGAAGGAAAATGTACTTAAATTTCCCGTCAATCCCAACTTCAATGCCATGGCGGAGTCCAGAAGAGTAACTGTGGACCCTTCATCCAATAGAGCAAAAGTCTCCACAATACCAGCAGGCCCCACCAGTGTGACTGGAAGAATTTTCAAAAATATATCATTATTATTTTTGACATGGCTTACAATATCTTTATTGTCAACTGTGGTGGGCTTTTCCTCTTCCTTCTTTTCCTTAGGCTTGACTTCCTCCACTTTATGAAGTAAAGTGTGATGCCGGCGACTGCAGTCCTTGATTTCGCACTTTCCTTTATTTTTGCAGAACTTAATGGGATGTCCTTTCGCCATACAGGAAAAACAGATTTTATTGTCCACAGCCCACTTCCACCTATCATCTTGACTTAGTTTGGAAAATGAAAAACATTTGACAATGCCATGGTTCTCTTTCTCACAAAAAATGCACTTGAGTTCTGACTTGGAATTACTTTTTTCAGAATTTTGCACTTTCGATGATTTTGACTTTGAGCTCGATGACTGGTCACTTGTTTCATCCTCCCCTGCAGTTAACAGCACTGGACGAGATGACTTCCCTTTTTCATTCTGTTTAGATGCCATGGCAATAATAGGAGTTGACACAAAACTAATCCCATCTGCTTCTACATCCAACCATTTAGAAAAATCTGTGAATTTGACTGGTGTTGATTTTCGGCTAACAAATTTTCCCCAGTCTCGTTTCCACGAATTTGGTAATTTAGCCACCATCTCCTCCAGTAACTGCGGATTCAAAAGATGACCTTCACTTTTTAACGCAGTCATAGTTGATGCCAAATTCCGAACTGCATCAGCGAATTCCATGACTGTGTCAGGCTTCTCTTCCTTGATGGACGGCAAAGACTTGGCTTCAGAAATGAGCGACTTGACGATGTCCTCGGGCCTTCCAAATCGTCTTTCCAAAGTCCGTAAAATTTCTGCCACATTCGTGAAACTGATGAGGAGAGCTTGGACTGACTTCCTGGCTTGGCCTGTCAGGCACTTTTGAAGCCGGCTGATATTCTCTTCATCAGTAAATCCACATGAGATAGTTGTTCGTCTGAAGACGGATATGAACGTCGGCCATTCCATAGGATTTCCAGAAAACGACGGCAAATCTTTTGACAAGGACTGGCGAGACAAAATTTGATTCATATTATTAGCATTTGTAGAATGACTTTGAGACTGAGTTAAATTTACCCTGGCCATGGCGTCAGTCAAAGCGGAAGCTAACTGGTCAATTGGATTTTTTGGTGGAGGTGGAATGCCATGGGAAGTAGAATGTGGATTAGGGTGCTGATCAATGTCAAATGTGTGCATTGAACTTTTAGAGCTATCTTGAGAATCCCTAAGCCACGAGTTCACTTTTTCTTTGTTCTGGACACTTCCAACCTCACTACCATGTTCGTCGTCCGATTGACTTCCAGCAACACCTTCACCTTCGGCCTTTAATTGTTCCAGCTCCATATCTACATCTGCCTTGGCAAAATCCAACTTCTTTTGAACAAATTGTTTCTGCTTCTCCATGATTTGCTTTGCCATGGCGAGATCCTCAATTTCCAACTTGTGTATTTCCTCTGCAGCTTTGAGTTCAAGTTCTTTTTTCTTCCGGTAAGCATGAATTTCAGCCGAACGTTGACTAGCGCTTGACTTGGCACTATGCCGAGAAGAATGATGTTGAGGTCCGCGAATGTCAGACAAACCTTCAAGTCCACTAAACAATTTGGAACCATGGCTTACACTCGATTTAACATCCACATTTAAATCTTCTTTAGGAGTAGAAGTTTCCCATGATCTATACCTATCAGGCTTTTTTATCTCACGTTCACTTCGCCTCAACTCACCGTCGCCGTCAGCTGGATATTTTGCAGCCATGGTCAACAACTCCAAACAATTTAGTCAAAGTTAAAAAAAAATCCACTTTACACTTGAACGGACAGCTCGTACACAGAACAGATCCGCGGTTCGCAAGGACCAAAATGTACCCGTGTAAATAGAGCACACTACTTTATACTTAACTTTTCCTTCAATATTTCCCTGTTCTTAAAAGTTCCTGCTTCAAAATATGCACTTACAATAAATAGCCATGAAAAGGTCACCAATGTCACTTTAAAATTGATGCAGTCCGATGCGAAGGCAATTCACTTGAGTAAGTAAGATGCACCATGGAATAAAATGTACGTAGTGGGTCAGACTACGGGTATCACGGATTTATAAATAATAAAAATAAAGAAACTATTTATTATTCTTTCACACACGTCAATCGAACACTTAATTCATTAATCAGTGATTAAGAGAAGTCAGCAATCTCGTTAATCACAAAGAAACTCAAATTAAATTAGAACTTTGGGACGATAATATTTCTGTGTCTGTTCCTGTCCGCGTCCACCGTGATACTAACAATTACAAAGGAAAAGACACGTCCCTTCATACCTACATACAGCCAAACAGAACAATCTCGAATTTTCTATTCCCTAACACACAACGCCACAAATACGAAATTCGGACGTACACTTTACATTTAAACTGCATGGCTTTTTTACCAAACCTTCTACGACTTAAATCACTCAAGAACGTTTCCAGCAAATCAAATGGAAACTAAATACATACTTAAAAATCGCCATCCACTCATCACACACACTAAATACAAATTCATAACTCATGGCAAAATAATAATATATGTGCTGCCGCAGATGGCACCACAACAATCACTCAAAATATGAAATAAAAATATTAATTCATCTTCTGCTCAGCAACACCTCCCCTTCCCTCTTTTACATAATTTTAACTATTAGTGAACTACAAACTTCTATTTTACTACAGTATTCATTCGGTTTATTCATTTAACATCATACTCATTCATTTTCATTCACTTTCCATCCCTGCGACATCTTCTAATGTTAACACACGCAATTGTGAATTACAACTCCAAGTTGTACATTGTATTTGAGGAAAATAATCCACTCACTTGATCACAATACACAATGTACTTAGTTAAAAAATAGTTTACAACTTCTGGCTGTTGTGCACAACTACAACACACACAACTTATTTTAAATATTTAAAGCATATAAATTGACAGTATATATTATGGTGAATGTAAGTTTTACACACCTACCCACCTATAACACGTAACACACTAATCATAAAAACACTGTAAAAACATTTTAGCACTAATAATGTGTACTGAAACAAACAAAAATCTTGCAAATTGATTGTAAGGTGGGAAACATTAACCCTTTATAGCTAAAATTTGAATGATTTAAGATTTTTGAAATTTGAGCTTTCAGGAGTACTTGTTGACTCCATGAAAGTTTCAGGAAGACTAAAATGGCTGATGCAGCACGATGTTATGTAGGAAACTGTTTCATGTGGTAAGACAAGTTTAATCCAATATTTAAACGTGTTTCAGACTTGTCCGGTAGACGTTTAGGACGGACTTTTGAATTACGCCCACTACTTTTAACGACGAGTTTAAGACGAGTTTTAAACCAAGTTTAGACTTGTCCGGGGGACGTTTAGTATGAACCTTTTTAATCCCGCCTACATCTTTTTTTCGAAACGCCCTTAGTCCCAAATACGTCTTTGTGTCGTTTTAATATCGTCTTCTCTACATGTACGAGTTTTGGACCACACAGACCAGTTGTGGATAGTATAAAACTCGTCTTGTGCTATTGGGGGTGTCGTGTGCTACTAGCAGATTTTGTCATAAATCAATCATTTTAGAATTAGAATATTGAAGTATTCGATTCGATCGATGGTCGGTTTGTGTGTCGTCTCGGTCTTATCGGTCTTGGTAATTGGTGTAGGTAGAGAACTGAAGTAAAGTGAAGTGAGACTTAATTGTTGTTGTGATCGATGGTTCACGTTCTATTCAGATTTAAATTCAGACTGGAAAAACTCAATATTTGCAGTGTTGACTTTTTAATGTTTCTGGAATGTAATTACTGAAATTTAAGTCAATTTAATCTTTAAATACGTCGTAGTGCGTAATTACGATAATTAATTGTGGGGGGTTATTCGTTATTAGTGATTATACGAGGGGGGTTACGGGGGTTGTTGTGTGGACCGTTGTAGACTCAGAGAAGAGGAATGTGAAGGCTTAAGGAGAAGACGCAACTAATGCTAAATTTTCTGCCGGGGGTTTTTTTTTAAACCAATAAGCACCGAGGAGGGCAGTCGAAGTCCCAATCACCATTGAGTAGGGCAATAGGCCGCTCCCCAAATTCCGTTTACCTAATGCTAAAGTGGTCGGCAGAATATTTACCCCTTAGTTGCGTCTTCTCCTATACCTCCCATTGCTCTTCTCTGTTGTAGACTTAAAATCATAGGGGGGTTATGGGGAATGTGGGGGTTCAAATAGTAATACTTGAAGTCAACCTGCAGTCTCAACAGTATGGACATACAACATAGGCCAAAGCGGTAGCCGACGCGCTACCTTCTTGAGACTTTGGACCCCATATTATATCGTCTGTAACAAACCAAAATGGCCCA
Organism: Dicyrtomina minuta; assembly: GCA_949802685.1. Lineage (NCBI taxonomy): Eukaryota > Metazoa > Arthropoda > Collembola > Symphypleona > Dicyrtomidae > Dicyrtomina > Dicyrtomina minuta. The sequence goes on along the minus strand of OX461808.1, from coordinate 23,748,763 downwards.
TATCCATTTTTAGCTGAATACAATATCCATTATCTACAAAAATAATTTAAATATATCTTGAGAGCATGTAAATAGATCCTTTTGAACTTTTCAAAAACATAAAAATAGAACCTTTTGAACTTTTTAAAAACATACAAATCGAACATTTTACACTTTTCAAAAACACGTAAATAGGAAATTTCGATTTTGAACTTTTTAAAAACATACAAATCGAACATTTTGCACTTTTCAAAAACACGTAAATAGGAAATTTCGATTTTGAACTTTTTGAAAACATGCGTATGGAACATTTTACAAAACGCGTAATTAACATTTGACGCATGTGTTGCTCATTTTGATTGTAGCTTAAATTGGATACGGGCAACGGGTGCTTCAATACTAAATTCGTTTAATAATTAATTAATTAATTAATAAGGACATATAAGTGCACACATATGTGATTTGGGGCGCTCTTACGGATATTAGTTAAAATATACGTATCTTAATTTTAAGTGCTCTGTATTACACAAAAATCGAACCTGGGTATGGAGTTGAATATAGATCATACTAAAAGACAAATAAATAGCTTACGCATTTACAAAGCTTACCTTGCAAACTTTATCCAAAACTACCGTAAGCACCTATTCTACCGTATTAGATAAAGCAAGCTAGTTAACTACTTAACACCTTTGGGTTTTTTATCACACGGAAATCATCAGTCCCTGAAAATGTTCTTGTGCAAATGCCTGTATAAGGGTATGAGTAAAACCATGCATGTATTTAACCCTCAGAGACTCACGATATGATTTAATATTTCAGCCCCTTGGACTTATTGGGCCTCGCATGGACTCCATTGGATCACACCTACAACACATCATTGAAATCTCACATACAACGCTTGAATTGTGCGAGGAAGAAAAAGTGAAACATTTTCTAAGTGTGCGACTTCTGCCGACTTATAAAACTACAAATATCCGCCAGTTTGTAATAGGCATGTTTGTTTTAGTTTCAATTGTTCAAAATGTCGGAGGAGCTCCAGGCTTTGGAAGGACAAATGAAGGTGTATTATGATGATCCAGAATCGAGCCATAAAGACCCGAATTATGTTGTGGCTACTGGAATATTTCAAGGAAGTTATTATGCTACTTTCTCACGTCGGCGACGTCAATGGGTTCGGTGAGGCTTTAGGCAATTAATCTCTTTAAAGTGTGTAGTTTTTGTAATGTAATGGCGGCCTTGCTGTTTTAAACGTTTGTTGTTGCGGAATACTGTGAAACTCTATATATCAAAATAAAAATAAAATGTTGAGATTTAATTTTTTTATTAAGCTGTCTCTGTCATACAGATCATCCTGTAATCAAACAAGATTCATTGGCTGTAGTCACATTAATTGATTATGGCTGTAACGAAACTGTTTTGGGGAACCAAGTCAGAACACTTCTTCCAAGTTTTTGTACTTTACCAGCTCAAGGGTACACTGGATCTCTCATGGAATCACGTAAGATTTATATCGATGCTCACTCACTGTATTTTTATCTAGGTATTAGCTAATTCAGTAAATAGTAAATATCTTAATATGGGCTTATGAATTTTCTTCTTCTCAAAAGTTATAAATATAAAAAGTTGCGAGATGCAATGTCAGTTTGCTATATTTAGTTTCTTCCCTTTTATTGTAGCCACTGCAAACATTGCGAGCAGAGATTTTTCGCCTCAGGCCTTGTATGATTTGCGAAAAATTTATTGGAAAGACTTTTTATGCTTACTTTTGTCAGGTGAATAGCCCAAATCCAATGAGTGACAGAAAACCTGCCGTACCTGATGCGACCATGTACCTGGCCACTTCGGATAAAAAAATAATGTAAGATTTAATATTATTATGTACTAGCCTTCTGCGCTGCGGTGCAGTGGTGGCAGCCTTTGCTGTTACTACAACTTAAAAATAAATATTTTATTGAATAAGAGTTGTTGCTAGTATAACCGTTTAAACTAAATGTTCATTTTTTTTCAGTGGATTCAGGGATGACGGGGCCGGAAGACAAATTGTATACGAAATGAATAGTGTTCATGATTTAGTGGATAGATTCTAATTGAAGCTGTGAATGACTAAACCTCTATACGAATTTTCACTTTCCTCTGAATGTATCTTGAATTTTTAACTTTTTAATTTTACAATATACTACGCCATATTACATTCATATTCATGAGTCATGAGCTATCTAATGATGTAAAAAATTATGCATGTTTTTAATTTTTTTCTACTCCGTACTTTAGTCGATATGTTTGTTTGTATGCACCATGTCGCTTGTGAACTTCAGGTTATTTTTCATTTCACTCATACGTAAATGAATCTTAAAAAAAGAAATTGTTGTTTCTAAAGTAGATCTACTAAATTTATTACGTGCAAATACAAAATATATTATGGAACATGCAAGTAATGACGAGACTGAAAAAATAAGGAAATAAAAGTACAATTATTTTTCTACCTAGATGTAAAGACTCAACGAAAACAACGAAAATTTTATTAACATGTCGAGGTGAATAAAACCAACCGTACCGTTTAACATGTCATCAGTTATATTCTTATCACTAAAGTTTCTTTAACACATAAGTAGAACATACAATAAAATACCCTCTTAAATTCTCAGCTACAACTAAATATGTCAATTTTCAACATACAAATATTGACTAAATTTAACTGGAGAAAATCTAGTGTACAAACCGTGAAAACAGGTTTCAGCTAAATAATTTTAAAGAATATTTGCAGGAATACTTAGGCAAGCAAGTTCATAGGGACATAACCTAGGTTTACCAAGTTGAAGAGAAATTAAACTTTAATGCCGGGCAGAGTTCTCCAACAACGTAAACCTAAATAATAAATTCTAACTAAAAAGGATATTTTAAATGCTTCACGTTCTAATTTCGATACCTTCAAGTAAACTGTTAGGATTAAATTAATATAGTACATATTGATAATGTAATAGCAATAGGAAGTCGAGTCGGATTTAGTCATTTCCTGAGTTCAATTCATTCAAAAGAGCCCAACAATGCATTTAATCAACCTTGGAGGAGGGGATAAGACCTTGCAGTCGAGTAATCTCTTGCTCCAACTCGTTAATGATGGTTCTGTATTTTTGCTCGTTTCTTTTCGAAGACTTTAAACAGGACGTAAGGGCAACGCTGATACTAACCATCTCATCTGAAACATCGGGTGGTGCTTCCAAATTAATTCCTCCTGACCTGTCACCTCGAGCAGACCCAAAAAACATGGGTGTTTGTCTCCCGTCATCCAACTGTCGTTGCATATCTTGAATTTGACGTTCGAGGTCCGACTTTTGGGTTCTGAACTTATTTTCTAAGGAAAGGATCTCATTCTGAGCCGCCTTGAGCATATTCGTCAACTCATTCTTCTCGGTATGCATACGACTAATCATATCCTCGCACACACTACGACCTAACTCTTTCTCGCTAATTACCTTCTCCTTTTCTGCTGCAATCATGGCTAGGCGTCTGATTTCAGACTTTGCTGTAGAAAGATGACTTTCCGACGTGGCGACGTCGCCGAGTAGAGCATCCTTCGCAGCTACCAAACTCGCAAATTCTTTTTGCAAATGACTTTTACATAACTCCAGTTCAGAGACCTTCCTTTCACCATCTTCTTTTTCCTTTACCAACGCTTCCTTGAGAAACTCAGTTTCATCCCGCAATGCTTTAATGTCAATATCACGCGTATCTATTTTAGACATTGCACTACTCATTTCTTGCTCGTGCTTATTTACCAGAAAAGCCTTTTCACGAGCCCAGGATTCCTTTTCGCGCAAAAGGGAGTTCAATTTTATTTGCAATTCCTCATCATGGAAAGCTAGCTCACAGGCTTTTTTTAGTCCAGGAGATTTAGGGGACAATGGTAAACTTCTGGAAGGGACGTGCATCGCTCCGTCCGTGAAATCTACATCAATTATAACAAACAAGTATCATCAGACAGTGTGATCAAAAGATAAACGGAAGCAGTTTGAACTTATAAACTTTGCTAAGCTGTCAATAGTTTTATAAAACGCATTACTCCAGCCGCTGTATAAAAGCTAAATAAATAACTATAATGGCATACTATTAAATTATTATTGTTAAAGACTTACCTTCATTCACACTATATGATGCTACAGCAGCTCTGCTCATCGCTTCATGCAGAGCCTGATCTGTAATTCCAGTACTGTTACCAGCTTGGAATTTGTAGGGTACTTCAACCACTGGAGATGTCGACTCTACTACTACGTGAGGAACGGCGCTAACGTCATCCACAAGGTTCAATGTACCAGGCAAATTTGGCTTAACTTCATGGTGGCTTTTGTGCTCCGGATACTGTTCCGACTGAAATGCTGCCTGTTCCGCTTCCATTACCCCTACACCAGCACCAGCTGTAGTTGCCAAAGATCCCAGGGAAACACGAATACTTTCTCGAACCTCATCTGTATTTTCATTTTCAGCTGACGACACTTCGGTTTGAGGCTCAGGATCTAAAAGCTTCTCACTACTCTCAAAGTGCGCCTGCTCCGCTTCGAAGATTTTTCCGCCGAAGCTGGATGGTGGCGTACCAGGGGATGAATTTATAATTTGCGTTCCGGTTACATTCGATGACTCCGGCTCCAATGCCAAAACTAGATGAGCTACTTGAACTATAACTTCAGCAGACGGTAATGAATTTTTGTCTTCAATGGGAATTTCTAGTTCAGGAACTGTCTGGGGAATTACAACCTCAGGCTGCTCCGGTTCGGGTTCCGGCTGCTGCATCTCACTGACATCCTTGGAAATTTGCTGAGCTGGGTGGAGCGGCGTTGCTAGTTCTGGTAGCTGCGACATGACGTGCTCAATGGACTCTACATGAAAAGTGGTTGGCACTACATCCTTAATCTCACACTGTTGCGGCTTCGGCGATTCCGTATCTGTAGATTTTCCACTAAGTGGGATACCACTCGATCTCTTCACACACGCTCGGATAGGCTCCCAGTTAAGATTATAGAGTGACAAAAGCAATCTGCGTAACACAATCGTTGTATTTAAAATCCGTTTTTATATTTAAAAATTATAAAATAAACTTGACTCCTGGTAATAATAATATTATTATTCAATTAATAACAGTCAACGTAGGCGTACGGCTGCGTTCTTTTTCTTTACTTAAATACCTGGTTTTCCCTTTGATTTCAAACTCAACGCTGTCAATCACACCAATTAAGTCCTTCTGCTCTACAAGAGAGCGGAGAGCCTCTATTTCTTCAGCCGGCTCGTCGCCTGTAAATCCATAAATTGCAATCTCCGTAACTCCTTCAGGATAGGCACACAATTCAGGGGAACATTTTATCATCTGAAAGTAAACACCATAGTCGTCAACTACCACAACCAATGAATCTTATTACGGCAACATTACAAAACAGGTCAAAATGGCTTAAAAAAATGCATATTAAACTAACATTCTCCGATTTAACACGCTCAACATCCCCATAGTCGACAAATTTCACTTCATAAACGTCTTCACCCAAGTCTTTTACAATTCGAGCTCGATACCACAAACCGTCACCAGAAAATAGTGCCAAACAAGGACTTCCTATCGATTTGCTAAAAGGTTCACGCTTGTTTACCTGGTGTTAATTGAAAAAAAATACCTTTGATTGTTCAGTTAAATTTAATACTATGTACATTATGCCAGCCATGAACCGACAGTTCGTTAACAAGTAGTAAAACGATTAGCGACTCAATAAAAATAGTTACCAACAAAACTCACATCTGGCATTTGTTCAATATAATCCGCTACCATATCCAAAACTTTATTGGTTTGATCTCCATTTAGTTGGGCACTGAAGTCTAGCCCTGACTCCACTGAAATCCCGTATACAAGAATATTCTTGTTAGCCCATGCTCCATAGTGTGCCACAGGGTACGTCCCTATATAAACATTAAAAATATTCATTTAAAATTTAAGAGAATTAAATATATGTATAGTCTTCTTATAGTTTACAGCTTAGATATTTATTAGCAAACCCAACAATAAAATGATGGTAAACTTCTCGTTGCAAACAACTAACCTTCTCTTTGAATAAGCTTCGGTTCTGGCAAGTCGCATGCGGCATTTAGTGCTTGGCCCTCGTTTTGTCCGATGAGTAAAGCTCGTTCTTCCTGACCTTCCTGGACCGGTGCCATTATGAACGCGTACTTAGTTTCGTCTTCCGATTTTCACCACAAAATCCGAACTAGCATGAAAAAATAGAAAGAATCCAATTTATTATTATTTTAAGTTATTGAACTGTATTGCAATGCAACAAAAGTTGACATCCAGTGGAAAAGGTGTAAATAAACACCCTGATCGGGTAGATTAAAGGAGTTAATCTCGACCCCTGAGGGATATAGTTACACCTCGGGATGAATATCCACACCCCTCAACCAAAAAATCAGCGCACCAATCAGGAAACTAATTCACGGCGTTATCGAGTCAAAAAACCATCATCGTTTAAAGGATCAATAGACACAAAATTACGCAACAATTAGTAGTTGAAAATGTCATCTATGGCCTATATGACTGAATTATGGTCTACCATCTTAACAACCACGATTGATGATTTTAAATGAACTATATTCAATGCCAAATGTTGGTAGTATACAGTTGACAGTAAAGTACCATATAATTAAACTTTTAAATCACCCGTAATCCAATCCAATACTTCTGAAAGTTGTTAGGTGTTGAAGTTGAAACTCCTTTAATTTCGTCTACACACTTGGTGAATGTGACTCTAGAGTCCGACGTGACGTCTTAATATAGTTCCCTTTTGTCTCTGCAGTTGATATTTAGTTAACAATACTTATTAGATTAGAATTAGAGTATTAGTATCCGTAAGAAAGTCAATGGCGTCCACTCACAATTGCAATCGTCAATGACAAATCAAGGACAATTATTTCTACTTTACATAAAATACGGCTATTTCCCTCAATTACTTATTATTATTCCAAGTCGCAGTCGAAGTCGTATGAAAGTAAACACCTTTAAACTGTAAAAACGCAGTAGAAAAATTAGGCTGCCGTCCAGTTGCTAGTAAATGTAAAATAACCACAACGAGAACGAGGTACGCAGGATGAACACCTGACATCTGACAGGCAGCTTCCAAACATTACGTTATAAAAACTTGGTGCCTTTTTGTGGGACTCACTGTAAGCAAGGAGGTGGGGGAGGGGTGGGGGAAATGTTCTTTATTTTCGCATCACGTAATAGCTGAAAGCACTCTTAATAATAATGTTTAAAAGTATTCCATCGGCCGACGTTCACCAGTTCCGGTCCGGTTCTTTAGCACTACGCAGGTTAACTTAAGTGGGATCGTCCAAAATAGTTGCTATTGGTATGGTTAGTGGGTCTAGTCGCGTACTATTGACGACATTCCGTGTGCCGAATTCGAATGTGCCATGTTAAAGACAGCCGTTTACGCAATGTTAACGTGGGCATGGGTGTGGGCGGTCCTAAAAGAGTGGTAATTTGGATATCATCTTTTACGGACCACCCCTTTTAATCAAAATGGATTTAAATACGTAAAAGTGTTTTACTGCCCACACCCAGAACTGCGCGCCGCGGTTCCTTCTTGATCTGCTTCGGTCCTTACTTCTTTTTGAGATTCCGCTACTCTCATTCGTCCGAATTCGAAATTCTTTGTTTGGCGTGAAAGACATTGACGGGATGACGGGATGTCAGCCCTCCCATCTTCATTCTGTGCCTTTGTCCATGTCCATTTCGAGTTGACGAACAGACACAGAGATGACGACTAAGCGTTAATTGTGCGAGTAGCGAGCTGTGCATTATACCGCTCCAATGGGGACTCTGTTTTGTTTTCGATGTTCCACATAATACATAACATACTGAACTATACCGAAACTTGAAAGAGATTAAAATTAAGGAAGGGGAAAGTAGCGAAACAAAATCTTTATGAATTAAACACATTTTGGTTTGTTTTGGTTCAGTCGTGCCTTTTAGGCCTCTTGTGTTTTCTGGGGGAAATTTTGCACACATATTTTGGAAATCCTTTAAATTGTCTCAAAAATCTGTGAATTGAACAACCAAGAGATTGTGAGAGTAGATGCTGCCATTAAAATTATATAGGATATGTATGTTGCCCAAGGTCTTCTTATTGTTAGCTTTATTCGGTGTCCATTTAACAGTTCATTTTAGCAAACAGACGTGTATTTATCGTTACGGTCAATAAACAAATGAATTACAAAGTTCAAATGATTGCTTGGAAATAACGGAGACAACAATATCATCATTTACCTTTTAATCAGTGCGGTAATGAAATCATTATTATGATTTTATGATAACGATATCCTACTGCCCATTTTATGGTTAAATATTAAGCGTACCTTTTGCGATGCAATCATTAATAACTGGTGTAATATATATACTATATGTGAACGAACATGAAAAAGACTGTTTTAGAACATCAACTTGAATATAATTTTGTAGAAAATTTTCTCCTATTCAGATACTGTAATAAACTGTGAGGATTCTTATTTATTACTCGTTTATATCATGATCCACGTTGTTATTGGTTCTATAAAGTGGTTTACAAAAAATGGTTTCAAAAATCTAACGCTATGTACGTAAGGGTAACGGATTTTTCGTACCCGGACGTTTCCTACCCGCGACCGAACCTAGGACTTTTCCTCCCAGCATCAAAAACACAACCAAAATGACGGAGTGTTCCCTTACGGAAAATTTGTGTATTCATAGATTTTCTCCATAATATGCAAAAATCTTAAGCTAAAGTACCAACATTGTTTTTCCCATGTTGTTGTGAAGTAATGATAACTCAACTATTTATTAATCAAAGGCAACGAATGTCATGTCATTACTATTGCAAAACTCTATAAAATCTATAAATACACACATTTTCCGTAAAGGAACACTCGGTCATATTGGTTATGTGTTTTTGATGCTGGGAGGAAAATGTCCTGAGGAGATTATGCCCTGGAGGGATAATGTCCTGGGGGGATAATGTCCAGGAGGATAATAACCGTATACCACTGAAATGTGCAACCATGGATTTAAAAAATACTTAAATGAGTCAATGAGTCCGAAATATAAAGACTGCTTGGAAATTGGAAATGCTGCTTTCTCATGGGGAAACAATAGATTTTAGTGCTTCACATTGTGAATTTGGCATACTTATCAGAATTTCGACAAATACATGCATTATCTGACAAGAAGCACTCGATTTCTGTGGTCAAACGAATTTCAATGCTGGGAGGAAAAAGTCCGGGAGGTAGATTTGGAAGTGAAGCATTTTTTATTACTAATTTTATCCACCACTCACTGTAAAACTGTTGCTATAGTCGGGGCTGTCTAAAGGATCCACCAATATCCACCATTATCCACCCAAATTACATATCAACCGAAATCCACCATTATCCACCACAATTAACAATGAATTTTTCATTGCGCACTTATGAATTGTTTCAATTTTGGAGAAGACGATTCTTACGGGTAAATAACTGGGCTATAGTTACACCCCCCTTAGCTCATGAACTTATAAAATAATAGTGAATGAAAGCCTGTCACCGGTACTTACCTTATTAATGTGGTTTTTACGTCGGTCTTTCCGCTTCTTTCGGTTCGCAAGTTACTTCCCTCGTATGTCGTTCTCTCTCTTTCGCTTCAAGTCCCTAAATCCAAAATCAAAACAAAATGCTTGAAAACTCACCAACTCACCATCCATTAGCTATTAGCTTCAACATTATATTAGGTAGATTAATTTCTCGGAAACGCACATACATACTTAAAAGTAATAATATCAAATATGTAGCAGTTTAATGTTAGTGCGCGCTAGGGGGAAAATATCCGGGTGCCGGCAGGGGGATGTAATTTTAAAGATGAAAGAAAAATTGTCCGTCATCCGTTTCCACAAATTTGAATTTGAAAAACCTCAAAGAATAGTGAATAAAATCCAATTTATTTATACTTATGACTTATTGTCTGGATACAAATTCATGATACCTGCGCAAGGTGTCCAAACAGTTTCATACCCATGCAATCAAATGGGCACGGCAGGGTTTGGACACCTTGCGCAGGTATCACGAATTTGTATCCAGACAATACCTTAATGATTTTTCCTTTGGTATCCGCTTCTTTCTGCTCGCTAGTGACTTCCTTCGTTCGTGTGCCCTCCCTTTCTTGCAATGCCAATGAAAATAAATGATAGTAGTAATAATGACACTTTTTAATATTTTATAATGGTGAATGGAGTAATTTCAATTGCAGGTAATTAAAATTAGATTTAAGACGAGACGACGACAGCTCTGAAAATGTCTACCTCTTACGGGACCATACATATATTACGTTTACAAAAAACCCAAATTTTCAACCCCCTCCCCCCCCCCCCTTGTCAGCATTAGTGATATTTCTCCCCCTCCCCCCCTCCCCCATGAAACGTTTACAGTAATACAAAAATATTCCACATGCATGAAATATTAATTTATACAAAGAACTATAGGCACAGTTAGTGTAGAAAAATGGATCCCCGTTAGATTTTGCCTAAACTAACATATAATGTAGTACATTTTATGCCTAACAACTTTTCTGAAGACATTTTTCTCAAATATAAGAATTTGACCCCACAATTTTTGGTTAAAGGTCAAATAATAAGTTACTTTTAACTTGCAGAAAATAATTGTAAACGGTGTAAAATTTTCTGCGAATTTACGCTGGGGTCTTTGTTTTGGCAAAAAACTAATTTTTGACCCTATTTTTGGGGTTATTTTCAATTTTGACCCAAAAATAGGGTCAAAAATTATTTGTTTGTCAAAACAAAGACCACAACGTAAATCAGAAGAAAATTTACTACCGTTTACAATTATTTTCTGAAAGTAAAAAGTACCTTGATATTTGACCTTTGACCCAAAATTGTGTTGTCAAATTTTTATATTTTAGAAAAGTGTCTTCAGCAAAGTTGTTGGCCATAAAATTTACAATATTATATGTTAATTTAGGCAAAATCTAACGGGGACCCATTTTTCCACACTAACTGTGCCTAGTCCTTTATTTACCAATGCGTAAACACAAAAACAGAAAACTAGTATTAAAATAATTTATCTATAATAAACTACAAACTTCATAAAACGGCAATGATTTAAAGCAAAATTGAAATCAATTTCGTTTTTTAAATTTTCAATTTAAAAAAAAAATTTAAACAAATTTTCAATTTTCAATTTTAAAATCACAGATGAAAATGAATTTTGGAATTGAATAAAATGATATTAAAACAATTTTTTGGGTGCAAACGTAAGTTTCTTTAACCCCCTCCCCCCCCCCCCCTCATGGTTTGAGTTAGTTTTAGTTTGCATGGCCTCTAACCCCCTCCCTCCCCCTTTTTGTAAACGTAATATATGTATGGTCCCTTCCAATCCAACAAACGCTTTTCGTTGGCAAGCCACTTGTTCGTCCGAAAATGAACTCGCTCCCTGGCTCGATTTACTTTTCGCCGTCACTTTAGTCTTTATTCTTTAGGGGCATCCGTAAATGATCTCACTAATAACATTTCCTAACTCTGAAATACGAACCCACCCTTTTGCTAAGGAATGAAAACCTTTTACAATTGCCTTAAATGGGAAGATTTCTACAACCCACCCATATACGATTGTGAAATCATTTACAGACGATTTCTTCTATACAACCTAGTCCCGGTCCTGGGCTCGGTCCCGTCCCTGATCGCTGCTATGCTGGTATTGCTGGTTAAAAACGTCGACAGTGCCGGTGCCGACTCGGCACGCCTGCACGGCTCAGTTTTCCTTGTGCTGTTAGTTCACAAAGGATCCACCATTTACCAAGAGACGGACGCTTCGGCGCTGCGCACTCCAGCCGATGAGAATGACCATGACTTGCAGGTTTTAAAAGTACTTAATTTGCTTAAACAGTATATCTACCGTGTCGTTTTAATCTTACTATGCTGTTTGCATAGGTAGGTTACTAATTACGACTGTTTGAATAAAATTTGAATAAATTATTAGTGTTGGTCTTTAAACATTATGAAGTATGAAGTTCATGTTGGGTGGTTGGGTCTGGCGTCACAGAATTATTACGGTAAAATTCAATTCGATTTTTTTCGCCGCAGCTGGTACCCAAAATAATGGCCGGTCATTACCGACTTTAAATGCAATTTCAGCCACCCCGTAAAAACCTCTATTTCACCTAGTTGTAATAAGTAAGTACACGGACACAATAAAAAATACTGGGTAGAATTTCAAACTTTCGAAGAAAGTTGGTTGACTTATTCCAATCTGTTTATCAGTATTTAGCATAACTTTTTTTTGCAGCCAGGAATTCATACTCAATAAAGATACATGATACATAACGTATACGTAACGTAAATTACACACAAAATTATCAAAAGTATCAAGCTTCTCTCCTAAGTAGTCAGCAATTCAAACGATACGAAGGACGATTATGATGCGCTTGGTTTTTCTTGATGTTACCTCGGTATTTTCCCAAGTAATTAAATGAAGGTATACAGGTCAGGTAATCAAATCATCTTCGGCAAGGCACGTACTTAATTATGTTATGAACCGTGATGGTAATTAGAAAGGTTATATATTTCCTCATATTATTTCCTCGTGTAGGAGAACTGCTGGAGTCCCAGAAAAAAACTGGAATGGGGTAACTTTAAACAGGTAGACGATGGGTGCAGGATTTAATTTTGAATTTTCCACGTCCTAAACAGAAAATAATAGTGCATCGAAAACAGAAATAATTGATTTATATTAAATTATGAAACGACAGGTTTCCTTCTAGTTTCCAGCATATGCAAGTCTACGTATTTAAAGCTGAGCATAATATGTACTTATCAGCAATATTGCAGAAAACTCGTAAGTAGAGGCGTTCCACTAATTCATTTGATCTAACGTATTAATAAGTATAGTTTAGTATAGACTCCTTTATGCAGTAGAGTAAGTACTAATTAACACTTTTTATTGCACACTGAACTGAACATAGCTACGAAAGACGAGACTTTTGGAATTTGACTTTTGACACAGCAGCAAGGATCTATTGACTAATTACGGTGACATAATATGACACTGAAACTCAAATAGTGTACTGTGCATGCTTCTATGCGTTAAGCCTGATGCCACAGATATTTTTCTTGAGTTGTATTCTTAACAGACTTGTGCGCGTTAGAGTCAGGGTTCATGCAACTGTGTGACTGTGAAGATAAATATATTTTTCGTATTAAATAATACGAGTACATAATAATCAAAATGGTTTGTACAATATTTCAATTTTAATTTCAAAGTGATCTATTTAATTTCAATGCAGTTTCAATTCTCAGTATTTTTACATATTTTGGAAACCAGGAGTATAACGGGGAATTTCCCAATTCTTTACATGATTAGCAAAGACATACTATATAATACAAAGTGAAGGCCTATCCATATTTCATGACTCAGTGCATGAAACATAATCAGACTGGTTGGCAATAATTTAAATACTTTTTAGTAATAATAAACAAAAACTAAAAGGGGATTCTATATCGGAAGGTTATTTTCCGTATTTGTGCATTTTATCGTGTTTTAAAAAGAATTCTGAAGACGGGGGAAGCATTACATAATTACATTCCAATTTTTATATTACAATAGGCCATATTAAAATAACAAATAATGATGGGCAACAAAACCAATACTAATTACGTACAAATATATGACGAATCACATACAAAGTTTAAACTTAACTATTGGAATTATTTTAAACGTGCAAAATTCATTTTTTCTTCTTCTTTTCCTTACTTTCAGCCACATCTCCATCTCCGTTGTAAGGTCTCACTTTTTGCCACTGAAGAGCCTTCTTTCTGTATATTGGCCAGGGTGGAATGGTTAACTAATAAAAATATTATTAAAAAAGTTGCAATTAATAATATTATTTAGCGTGTTACTGTATGTAAATTCAGCTTCGATATTTTTCTGCATAGTAAATGTAAATTAGTATCCCATACTCCATTGAATTGTGTACTTAATAACAATTCAATAACAATACAAACTATATAATAAAAAATGGAACAATATAGAAAAAATTAGAAAACATAAACTTACAATAGCAGCTAAAACAAATCCAGCTCCAAGAATCCTCACAGTCTCAGAAAATTGTTGAATGATGTAACCCCAAACGAATCCAACAGCCTAACAGAGAATAAGAAAGAAATATGTATTTTTACATTATCGTTAAGTATACCTTCAAAGTCTTTATTTCTTTAAATATTTTCTAACTCAAAGTTTAAAATAAATTAAAACTATAAGTAAGTAAATGATGAATTTTCTCAATTAGTGATCACTGTAACTGATCACCGCAGTAATAGTCAGGAATAACTTTAACTTACGCCGAACAAGAGAATGATAATGCGTGATAGCTTTTCAGCCCGAGCTTGACCATCGTAATCCTAAAAACAAAGTAACCAAAACTCATTAGTAAGTTACATAATTAGTTAAATGTTGATGCCTTCTGATATTTATTGAAAATTTTAGCAAATGTCAAAATAGTAAGATCAATAATACGAATGAACTATTTTTGACAACGCATAAAATACTTTCTTGAGACATATAGGTAAACGATTATTGCATTCCACATTCGAACTTTGAGCTTGCAACATTTCAAAATCAATAGCTTAATCATTAATTCCCGTTTGACTTATGCACGATTAAATTAAAGTAACTGCAACAGTATTATTTTCAACTTGACTGTAAGTCGTTAGTGGCAAGTACTGTGCCCCTGTTGCCGGTCACCGGTGGATCTCAAAGACAAAATAAATATATTGCCTACTAAACCAATAATTAAACTAGTTTGGCGTCAGGCGTATTTCAACTGGACAATGGATTAATGCAACATAATGTACGCATACCCTCAAGTTTATTGACGGGCATCTCGTCGTACTTTACAAGGAGTTTAATATTAGTTAAGTACTATTAAGCTAATTACAAATTATACACTGTGTCTGCACACCCAACACCAGATAGCTGGCTGTCAACAATTTTAGGGGATGTCAAATGCAGAATATCCGAAAACTGGGATCCGATAAATCCAAGAATTACTAACTAAAATAAAACCAATATTTCAATGCTAAACTATCTATTTTGGAACTCAAATCTTACCATATGAAGGTCATTATACCACTCAGTTAATCCCATTTTGATTTGCCTTTAATCTGTATGACACAGGCTTGAATATTAATCTCACAGATTGTTTAAAAATACGAATAATAAAATCGGAATATACCAAAAGCTGGGTTTCTTGAAGGAATTGAAAACTGAACTATCTATAGGTTTAGTCCTGCTCCTGGCTGATTCAGCTTCTTTGAAAGCTTTAACTTGGTACCGTAAGCGTACGTCGGCTGGGAAGTTTGTATGTATCCGTATGCTAAAAAGGCTATATTTCCCGTTTGGTTTTCACTTTGCCGTTAACATTATGTGGTGCTGGCTTTGCCACGTCAAATGAATTTGGATCTCGTGCTTCGAGCTATGTTCCAAAAGTCAGGTGGTACTAATAAATTGCCCTTTTGTGATACCACCACAACCAAGTACTAAGTATAATATGAAAGGTAAAAGCCAGCGCCAGCAGGCCAGCAGTTCGTGCTATACCTTTACCTTTAAACTTAAACAATAATATGCAATTTAATTTCAATTAAGTACCTACCGTGGGTTTTTTAAATTAGGAAAGACAGGTACATTATTAAAATTATTTTACTAATGAAAACTTAAATATAAAAATGGATTTACAAACTTTCATTGTAGCGTAACTTTGAGCAGTACCGACCGAAGCGACTGATGATTGATATCGCCTGTGAAGAACCAAAATTACTCATTTCCATTTTTAGCAAAAAACAATATCCACTATCTACAAAAATACTGAAATATATCTATGAATAGAAAATTATGCAATTTTAAAAACTATGTAAATCGAACATTTTACATTTTGAAAAAACATGTCAATCGAACAGTTTACACCTTGAAAAAACACATGTAAATAGAACATTTTACAGTTTTTTCAAACATGCAAATACAACATTTTACGTTTATCAAAAACTATTAATTAACATTTTACGCCTGTTTCTGACTTTGTTTTTACAACATACCTAGCTCATTTTGACTCTAGCTTAAATTGCGGATATGGGTAATTTGGTTCTTCACAGACGAAATGGTGAACTGCTACAAAAACGGGACAAAAGGGTATATGCCTACAATCCTACGATTACGAAAAATATGGTTATTTAGTAGTCACAGTAAGTAGGTTTAGATTAATTCGATATGCATTACGGAAATGACAACATGACAAAATACAGAACGAGTAAGTTTTTCAAATTAAAAATTTTCAATTTTAAATCGTTGTTTTTAAAATTTTGAATGCTAATAATTATTACTTTTAAATTGTACATTGTTTTTCGTACAAATATTGTGTACTTACATTTAAGTACATATACAATTTCGAAATATAATTAACTCTTCATTTAATTTCGATTGCAGCTTATTCTAAATTCAACGACAAGCATGCTGCTTATACCCATATACATACAATATAACATAAAATAGCACAAATCATATTTATAAAATGAAAATAAAACGTCAAGCACAAAAAACTACAAACATTATAAGCGGATGTAAAGTAAGTAATAATTAGTATTACTAATTATAAGTTCCTTAGTAACCTCATACCTACTTATTACAGAGTACTTTCAGTATGCACCTATAATACATGTTACTTTACAGCAGTTTAGCATTAGCATCATCGGTAGCAATATGAGAAGGAAGGACAATGTTATATATCAGTAATAACGATACTTTTCTTCGCTATAATGTAAATAAGACATTTAGAGAATGAGATTTTGAAACTCATAATTTGCAATTTCAAAAATAACCACACGCATTACTTAAATAATATTCAATTTTGTATTAACAATTATATTCCATAGGTAGGTACTACTAATTACGTAAAACACACTGCACGTAGCGCGAATACACAAAGGTAATTTTGCATGCATTTTGTTTTTCCTAATTCGTAATAAGGTACATTAAATTTCCTTTTTATGTTTACCCATATACATATTTCCTCAGTATCAGTTTAGGTAGTCTAAATTTAATGATAAATTTTTAACGTA
This sequence comes from Dicyrtomina minuta, assembly GCA_949802685.1. Lineage (NCBI taxonomy): Eukaryota > Metazoa > Arthropoda > Collembola > Symphypleona > Dicyrtomidae > Dicyrtomina > Dicyrtomina minuta. The sequence goes on along the minus strand of OX461808.1, from coordinate 23,731,631 downwards.
CTACTACTAATTTTATTGTAGCTCTAGTTGTCCCAATATAACTACACCACTACTTTTTTAGTCATGAAGTTTTTTCTGTAGATTAGAATTAAATTTATTATTTCATGCCAGATTTAGTACAACATAATATATAATTATATAATATATATATATATATACCTTTTGCCCTTTACTTCTCTGAATTCGCTTTTTTAATATATAGGAAATATAAAATATAGTATTTCCAATGACTGCACTAAAATTCGAAATAAAAGCTCAACGAAATCGTCAGCTAACGTTGCATCAATAATTTGAAATGTCAACAAAAACGTGACAAAATAAAAGTAATATGTAATATTTTACATATACTTGAAAATTATAACGTATTACTTACTGAGGAAGTAAAATCATATTATTAAGCGCCATAGGTTAAAATCGAATTTAAACGCCATATATAATAGAATGTAATTATTTTCCAAAATAGAACTAAAACGAATAAATTGAAAGTTTTAGTACATCGACCTATTAGTAATATTATAGCAGTATTAAATTTCATTTTAATTTGAAATTTATGATTCATATAACATGATTACAGTATAACATTGATCCACTAAATGAGAATCTTCATCAATGTAAATTCTCGCTGTCATCAATCACACACCAGTCATTCTCTGTTTCAGAATTGTTGGACGATGAAGAGTGTTTCCGTTCTACAGAAGAGGCTTTGGATCCTCTGTGAACTACCACAAGAGCAGGCTCACTACTCTCGTCACTTGATTTTGAATCCGTTCGTTGAACAGCGGCTTTGGTTGTTTTTTCCGGAAGAACTTCCGTCGAAGTTGTAGATGTAGATGTCAACGACAAACTCTCACACTCGTCCACAAGGGCATGTAGCTGAGCAGCCACGCTGTCAATTTCGACTAGATCTGGAGCTGGTGCACGTGAACAAACATTTTTATGGGTGGTTGTGGTTGTTGGCGACGACCAAGACGATGGTATTTCTACAGCACTTGAAATTTGTACAGGTGTGGGCCCCAATGGATCAATAACTGGGACTGACACTGGCTCATTTTTTGATAGTTTTGAAGATGGGGCTCTTTCTGCGTCATCAATAATTTTTGGAACTGGCGGGGTAAGGATTTTCGGTTCCAGTTCAGCTATTTTTGAAGATGAATTTGCAGTTGCAGATGGTTCTTTCTTTGCTTTACTCGCACTTCGTTTATTTGAAGCTGGAGACGTTTGAGCAATTTCCACGGGGACTGGAGCTGGGACAAGAGATTCGGGCTCACGTTCTGCAATATTTTCTTTGGTTGGCTGAGACTGAGGTTCTGGTTTCGCTTTTTTATTTTTTTTCTTATTTTTTGACGGCGCTCGCTGAAATTCTTCGTCGTCCTTTTCATCCACTACTGCTTGAGGCAGTGGGGCTGATGTTTCTTCTTTTTTCACTGATTTCCTAGGCTCTACTTGTTGTGTTGAACTAGCTTCGGTTGAAGGGTTCGTATTTTTCTTCTTTTTCCCAGCAGAGTCCTCCGCACCTGCCGCTCCTGTTGTTTGTGTCAGGGTTGCTGATAAGTTTTCTTCTTCTTCACCTTTTTGATCCACTTCCACAGGCTTAGGTTCCTTCTTCTTCTTCACCAAATCGGCAACATACTTAAAACGTAGCATGCACTCGTCCTGCAGGCATTTGGAAAAAACACAAAACATTAATTAATTGACTGTCAGTCAATGTCACTATTAATCGGCTAAAAAATTGTAATGCTTCTCCAAAAGAAAGAAGTAGCGCAGGCAAGTTTTGCATTGGTGAAGATTGAAGATATGTAAATACCATACATCCGGCAATGCGTTTTAAAATATTTGCAAAAAATATCTCTAATTTATCCATAAATAATGTAGATAGGTAGTAAAAAAGTTTAAGTAAAAGTTTTATTTTAAGACGTGTTATTAAAAATTGCATAAAGGCTTTAATCGCTTTATAATTCGCAGAAAAAGTATAAAACTAATTATTTTTTGTGGAAATTGCGTAGTTTACATATTAAGGATTTAAAAAAATGCAAATACTCTTATTCAATCTTCGGAATAAATGCTTACAAAAACTAAATGAATTTGAAAAATAAAAAGTAATTCAAAAGTATCTTCTAAACGGGGATGTTAAATCTAGGCATAGTAAAATAATCTGCCATAATATCGTCTGTGAAGAATCAAAACCCATATCCAATTTAAGCTACGATCAAAATGAGCTATGTCATAAAAACAAAATGCGAAACATGCGTAAAATGTTAGTTAAGAGTTTTTGAAAAGCGTCAAATGTTCTATTTCAATGTTTTTGAAAAGTTCAAAATGTTCTATTTGCATATTTTTGAAAAGTTCAAAATGTTTCATTTACATGTTTTTGAAAATTGTAAAATGTTCGACTTACATGTTTTTGAAAAGTGTAAAATGTTCTATTTACATTTTACATGTTTTTTAAAAAGACCAAAATGTTGTATTAAAATGTTTTTGAAAAGTGCTAAATATTCTATTTAAATAGTTTCAATTCAAGATATATTTCACAATATTTTTGTAGATAGTGGATATTGGTTTTAGTTAAAAATGGATATGGGTCATTTTGGTTCTTCATAGACGATATAGGAACGACATAACTATTATGTGCTTACATACTACATACATACGTACGTCGTAAGTGGGCAGATACACTAAAATAGAAAAATAGAAAATAATTAGAACAAATTGTAATTTTGGTGTGCAATACCTTGGAACGAGTTGGGACCATAATAGCAATTTTTTCCCACCGATCAATAGAGCCTTTAGGATAGCACTGCAAGGCATTCTCCAACGATTTATGTTCATCCGCCGACCAATTTTCCACGGATCTGTTGTCAGTGGAAGCTGCTAAAATACTATCAGCTTTTCCACCCTTTGTTTTAACTTTCACTTTGAGTTGAGCCGCAGCAGCAGCAGCCTCTTGCTCCTCCTCAACGGCACGATTAGCTAATTTTTCCAGAACTTTCTTGGCCATGAAAGTAACTTCAGCCACGGGCCGATTGAGAACTTCTGCAATTGTCTCCCATCTCTTCGGAGTCCCCCCAGGGAATTTATTACATAGCTTGGCAAGCTCCCCAATATCATCATCTGTCCAGAGCCCACCACTAATAACAGTTTTCTTGGAAGGTTTGGATGCAATGGCAGATGCAGCAGCATCCTCAGCAGCGCTCCACACTGCCTGCGTCTCCTCCCCATCCCCTTTCGGTTTCTCAGGAACTTTAAATGTTTTCCTTTTTCTAGGTTTCTTTGGTTCTTCAGCTATGAGTCTTTCCTGCTCTAATCTTTCCTCTTCAAGTCTTAACTCCTCCGCCTCTTCCTCTTTTTGTAATTTCAATTCTTCTCTATAGGCTAAGATATCTTTAGGAAATGTGAAAATAAGGTATTTGACTCCTCTACAGATCTGAAATGGAGCTAGATTCCAAAGGCTGTAACGAAAAAAATACAGATATGATTAAGAAATTCAAAGACTTATGATGAGTTAAGTACTTACTTTAAGTATTTAAATTATAACACTTTTTCGAAAATTAAAAATAACTTCTTCGTTACTATTTGTATTGTAAATGCTATTTTTAGGATTAACGTTAGAAAATACACACATCGCCTGTGAAGAACCAAAGTGATCCATTTGCATTTTTAGTTTCAAACAAAATGCACTATCTTCATGAAAAATTGAAATACCGTATGTTCATAAAAGCATGTAAATAAAACCTTGTGGATTTTTCAAAAAAAAGTAAATAGATTATTTTGCACTTTTTAAAAGGCATTTAAATTGAACATTTTGATATTTTTTAAAACATGTAAATATAATATTTTGCACTTTTAAAAAACATGTAAAGAGAACAATTTGCTCAGTTTAGAAACTCCTTATTTGAATTGTAAGAATGTATTTTATTTACTGTCTTTTTTTGACATAGTTCATTTTAATTCAAGCATAAATTGGAAATGGGTGATTTTGGTTCATCATCGAGGTATTAAATTGTATAATTTTCGTTAAAAATATAGAAAATGCAGATACATTTTGTTTTGTGCATATTAGTCAGTAACAACTAGACAACTAGCAATATTTAAATTAGGTAAGAATAACCAAAATGCTACCTCGGTTTCGATAACTGCTTTTCAAATTCCGCCTCTAATTCTTCTGCAGTGGGACCTACTTTTTGTGCTCGCTTAGTTCTCTGCGTTTTTCGTAATCTAGCTTCAACAATTTCTTTCTACAGTTAGAAAAATTAAAAAAAATTCATAATGTACAAGCGTAAGATTAATAAATATTAATCTATATACGCTATTTATGTATGATATAAGATAGAATAGAACGCGGGAAAAAATAACGGTAAATGATAAGTTTTAAATACTAAGCGTAAATATCCAAAATGTGTATATACCATGGAAAGTTTTTTCTCAAAATAAGAAGCCCATCCAGCCAAATATTGACCCACAGACACAATTGTTAGAACAATTACAGCTACTTGCCAAAGTGCAAACTTTCGTGCTCTTCGGAAATAAAATATGGGTTGTCTCCAATTTGGAAGTCCTTCAACAAGGACACGCTCGTATGACTCACGGAGCTCTTTATTTTTAAGAACTTCGTAAATGCCCACAAGCTAAAAAAGAAATTGAAGCAATGAGAAATATTTTTAATTTAAATCTCCTTTCAATATTCAAGGTAAACTTTTCACTTCATAATCGTTATTATTAATTTTTGGGATTTCTCATTATTATGAACATTCACAACCAATATTATCATAGTAATTTTTGTGTCACTTGTAAAATACATAGTAATATTCATTAGTTGGTGAATTTTAGTTATATATATATACATATATTATATATATATCGTCGGAGAAGAATCAAAATTCCCCCGATCCATTTTAAGCTAGAATCAAAATGAGCTACGTAAAAATAAACACTAAATGGGATACGTTGCAAAATATGAATAGATATAAAATAAAATAGATAGAAAATATATCCATTTAGACGTTTTTGTAAAGTGCAAAACGTTCCATTTAGAAGTTTTTGAAAAGTACAAAATGTTCTATTTACATTTTTTTAGAGTTCAAAATGTGATATTTGCATTCTTTTGTGATCGAGGTAGATTTGTTTTTTTTTTGTAGATAGTGCTTTTTATATTTATGTAGCTTAAAATGGATATGGGTCATTTCGATTCTTCACTGTTGATACATAGTGAATAGTTTTTTGTGAATCAATTTGCAACGACCAAAATTATTGCTATTGCAAAAAACACTAACCTGTCGGAATTGTGTAGCAGCATCTTCGGCAGGATTTTTATCAGGATGCAACTTAATTGAAAGCTTTCGATATGCTTGTCGTATTTCCTTATCAGTAGCTTCCTGCAAATAGCCAAAAGAAAAGAAACAAGAATAATTTTAGACTAATGAATTTCACGTGGAAAATCATTAGCATCCTGACTCCTGACATAGCATTGCTCTTACGCTAAATTCATAATTTATTCAAGCCAAGAAATTATATTATTGCGCAGTCACAGAATTAAAAATATCTACAAGGATAAAAAAAAGCACAACGAACGACAGACCTAAAAGGCGACCTCAAAATAATCCATTTTCATTAATAACTATATTTTCATAAAATTACAGCGATGTAGGAAGTAATAAACGAATAATCATCATAATTATTTAACATATATGTATTTTATGTAGTATATTTGTATTTATAGTTGATTACTTACGGGAGTGATTCCCAAAACTTCATAAAAATTTTTCCCTCCCAATTCTTCAACTAAATCATACATTTCATACTCTGCATTATCCCAAGCCTGTACTCGAATCCCAGATTGGAGAACAACCACAAAAGTCACAATTAACACAGTACTCAAACTTGTTAGACTAGAATACTTTTTTAATCCACTCGCAGCCCTCATATTTGTCGTATATACTGTAAGTATTGACAATATTCTATGTTGAGCCCAATACTTTTTGCGTTAATCGTTAAATTTAAAAACAAAAATCACTCAAAATCAGCTGATCCACAGTTGACAGTGACTGTGTAAAAGTCAAACACTGGGTGCAGGACTGAATAATTGTAAAATTACGACTACTTTTAAAAATTCTTCGCGTTACTTTTGTTTGTTATGTTTTCTTTATTTTAAAATCGAAGCACTCTTCCAAGTACTGTTGACTGTTGATTTATTTCACAATTTGAGATTTACGACGGCGAACAGGAATAAAATGAATTTATGGCAGAGTAATGATTTTTCACTTTATTTTCATCCTTATATTCCTTATATATTTTAGTCCCAAAAATATATAATAAAATTACTCCCGTGAATTTCTTGAATCTTGAGTCTGGACTTCAATAATCTATAGGAAATGTACATAGTATTTGAGAAATTAATTGATGAAACTTACACAGATGACAGATAAAATTGAAAAAAGAAAAAATAGTTATTAAATTGTAACTAAATGGCAAGCGTAATAGTTACGCCAGTTGTAAATAAATATTTACTCCCTCTCTAGTAAAATTTTAAAGCCTGGTCAGAATATTTTGCACCCGAGCACCAAAATCCCAACGAACCAACCGTGTCAACAATGCAAATGAACTTGGGGCTGCTTTTGATGTTTGATGATGAATACTAATATAAAATGTGCAGTAAACGGAGTAAAGGGAATTATTACTGCGTTGCACTTGTAAGTTAGTGGCTTGTTGTGGCATGTACGAATATAAGATTAAAAAAACTTTTTTCAATGACGATGACTACTACTTATTATTACGATCCACAATCCACAAAGAACTCGACATTGGACAATCTAATGCGTCTTCCCTTTGTTATTATTATAATCGCCGTCAGTTATTATAGATAGATATAGTCGTATCGTTCATCGTTATTCGTCATGCTGAAAAACGTTTTTAATGTTGAGCGTCGTAAAGTCGTAAAATTCTAACCCAACGAAACGACGAACGTCAAATCTCAAAACATTTTTGTTTCACACGTGTAATTTATTAAAAGGTCACGCTAAAAATTCTATTGGAAATAAATTCAAATCATGATATGTATATGTTTGGTAACTTGGGTTTGGTTGTTGTACAAATCTGAAATGAAGCCAGGAGCCAAAACTTTACTCGTAAACTAGTACATAAGTAAGTAGATAGCCTAGTAATACTAAATTAGCTGTAGTACTGTTAAGTGCTAACAGCTGATCGACTGTCTGCGTGTATATATTTACACAATGACATAGTCAACATTTTTGCAAAAAAACTCACTTAGGTATTAGGTATGTAATAGATTTAATGATATAAACAACGTTATCTAAGCACAATATCTAATACATATAGACAGATATGAAAGCGTGTCACGTGCAGTGAGTCATTTTTTGAACTTGTAAAGTAATATTGTTATCCTTTGTAATAATTGCACAAATTTCAGACATAAGTAAGTATTTCGATATAGGTAGTCATTTTTTGTGTGCCTTTCGCTGTTATTCATTCATACTACAATTAACACACCCCCTATACAAAATTCACCACTATAAATGAGATAAAAGAGATGCTTCAACTTCAACCAAGAAGGTAGAAGGATAGCGAGTGACCAAGATTTTATTTATAACTTTCTAACGCTCTTTTGTCAATTGGGGTGTCAGGGGGTCAATGATATTTAGACGATGGACCATGGGCGATAGCGATACGTTTCAATGCTGAATGCCTATAAGAAGAATATGAAGCTATATGGTGTTGTTGTTGGTCTTGGTTTGATTTGGTAGTACTTATGGAATAATACTGATGACTTATTTACAACTATTATTACTTAATTTTGAATTTACACTTATGACTATTATGTAGGGAATGAAATTGTATATTAAAAAATTTTAAAAAATCTTGCCTGCCTGATGATTATAGTTTTAACTTGGGGAATACTATTCACAATACATTAACGATTAGGATCCTACTTGTGAATAAAACTTGCACAGAAGAATTATTTGCGTATGAGTATTAAATCTGGTTTCTAATTTTCTAAATCCCAATTAATCCACAATCCCAATAATTCCAACCCAACAGGCAGACAGTCAAACTTTCAATATTGTCCCTGTTGCCTCTATACTTTTATATAGTAATGTTGAATGTTATTAGGAAAGGTATCTGGCTGGCTGGTTTGTGGTTTGGTTTGACGTTGAAGTAGATAGCGTGAACGTGGAGTTGAGGAGATGTTACTTTTATTTTGTTGTATCACAATTAATTGCATTTGATATTATATTCTTTTACTGAGACTTAACGGACACGGACGTACCATATGAGAATGTATGAATACGTCGAGGATTTAATAGTAAATAAGTAAAGTGGGTGAACTAACTAACAACTAAAGCTTTATTAAATGAATGCACAAAATGCAGAACATGCACGAGCTGACATGACAAACCAAACTACCAAACCTGCTGAAATTATAATTTAACCAGCTTGTGTGTACTTATTTTGTGCTTTTCCCCCAACTCAATCCATTCCTGCAGTACATACATGTTGAACCAAGAATATCTTTCAGAAATTAGCGCGGGGGTTCAAATTCTAAACCAAAGTGGATTTACACTTTAATAACTTTAATTTTTAAAAGATTATTAAATTATGTAAGTACTTTCAACTTTATACTTACAACTTAAGTTAAATAGTAGTTTCATTTGAGCTATTTCATATCCAGCCCATATTTTTGTTTTAAATTTTAAAGATTTTAAATTCAAAACTAACTATTTAGTATTAGGCCTTATTAAGTATAAATTAAAAATTAGAACACTAACTTAAATACTATCAACTATAGCCCAAAAGTAGTTTTAATATTCAATACTGAATTCAAAAGTACCTGCACCTGCTCCTGCTCCAGTGTTTTAATTGTAATTAAACATCGTGTAGGTAAGTAAATTGTAAGTATATTCAACATTATTGGTATTTTTGGTATTTATCAATGGATTATATTATAGTTAACTACATATGACATAGCAATCAAAATTCAAAATTTGGCTAAATAGATCGAAATCAAACATGATTCTAAAATGGAAATCAGTTTACGATTACGAAAATAGAAATTCCTTGAAGGACATTTAGGTCAAAGAAAAAAACTCATCGTCAGGTCTTACAAAGTACAGCTCATGCTTCATGCATACCGATTTATACGTCACACATACAAGTATATACATGATACATGATACCTTAACATTTTTTAGGATTATAGAATCGAATTTAGACTAAGTAACTAATAAGTTAGGTTCAAGTTTCTACTGTTTCTAGGTGGTAAGTTTTTAGTAATATAAATTTCAATTTACTTTAAATACGAAGTTCAGCGAGCGGTCCGCGGTCCACTCCAGCATCCAGGCAGGTGTTGGTGTGGGACTGATTATAATTTTTTAAATATTAATAAATTAGCCTAATATGCGCAATTAAATTATTCATAGGTCATAAAATGCGTAAGTACACAAAATGGTTTTCGCACGACCATTCCACGAGATTTTATTCTTTATCTTTTTAGCTATATACGAACAACGAAATGGACTAAGAACTACGTGTGTATAATTATTATTGAACTATATACCATTCATCATTAATAGCAAATTTCAAATCATCTGTCAGAACTTTGCTCAGTACTTCAACAAGTCAAGAGCTCCATGCAGTGGTAGTGGCGCGTGGATGATGATTGACGGTGACGGACGATTGACGTACCATAGATACTATATATAATTATGAATTTCGTAATAATTGATAAGTGAATAAGTTAATAAGAAAAGGAGATCCCATGACGCATATATTCACCTGAATGAAATAACTAATAATATGTTGCTGAGCTATGCATTTAAACCTTTTGTTTTTCATATACAGTGTCAACCAGTTAGGATTTTAGTATCGTCCTTTTATTATTAATCTCATTCCCAGTGCCCAGGTAATCTCTTACGCATTAAATTTGAGTATAGCACTTAGGTTAGGTGTACAAATTATTTACGCTTCTCAGAACCTACAGCCTCCACACGTAACTGTGTTGCCCGTTCAAATTAAATACATCCTGGAAGTATTTGTAAAATATTTGAAGAAGAGCTGTTGTTAATTTCATAGGACTTTTGTTTACACTCCATATATTCTATGTGCTGTGTTTGTGTGTGTAGCGGTGACTTTCAATGTGGACCATATTGACATTTAACTAATATAAAAGCACTCGGCTAGTTTTCTTGAAATAAATTGTTGAAAATTATTTACACACTCTTAAGGTCAATATTATTTTCTTGCTGTTGTGATTAAGTAAACAATTTGGTTCTCGCAATTAGTCAACAGTCACCGTCACCGATGTAATTAATGTAATAATGTTTATGTAAGTCAATTTAAAAATTTAAGATATAATACATAGAGAACTACAAACTATTACGTCTAACTGTGGCTGTAGCAGTCTTGAATCTATTGTAAAAATCACCTCCCTCTCTTTAAACATTTGTGTGATTAATGTGCTATTTTTAAAAGCAGTTAAATCAAAAACATACGTAGGTAGTTGGCAAATACTGATACGACGCATGTTTTCAAAATGTGCCTGTTTCAAAAAATTGAAGCTGTTAATATACGTAGGTTAAGTAGATTTTTCAGTACTTCAATGTAGTAGCACCTTTGTTTCGTGAGTCAGTGTCAGATTATTTAAAAAAAATTAAAATTGAAATGTAGCAGAAGGGCAGGTAATGCAGTAAGCAACCAATGCTTTTTTTAAATTAAAAGCTGAGCTGAATTTAGATGATTACATACACTTGGGCTACGAAAACAAAAATGTGAAGAATCCAAAATCCAAATATCGTCTGTGAAGATTCAACATGACTCATATTCATTTTTTTTGCTAAACACGAAATTCACTATCTACAAAGAAATTAAAGTATTAAACTTGTAAATGCATTATGTAAATAGAATAATTCGTTCATTTCAAAATCATTTAAGTAGAACATTTTATATTTTTTAAAATCATGTAAATAGAATATTTTCCCTTTTCAAAAAATGTAAATGGAACATCTTGCACTTTTTAAAAACATGTAGACGGAATATTTTGCACTTTTCAAAAACATGTAGACGGAATATTTTGCACTTTTCAAAAACATGTAAATAGAATATTTTACACCTTTCATAATCATATAATTAGAATTTTCGCACATTTTAAAAACTCGTAAAATTAATATTTTATGCATGTATCTCATCTCGTGTACGTAGTATGTTTGACAGAGCTGATATTAGCGTATCAGCTAACCTTCGATATCTGTCCATTTGGATTCTTCATTGACGGTATGTTTCTACTATCTACGACATTTTAAAATTTCTAGTTTCTAGCCTGTAAATTAAATGCTTCGGATTGGAATTGGAAAGGTTCGCTCCTGTTCATAGCTGTAAACTGTTATATAAATAACTAACTATAAGTATGTAGGTATGCTGTGTGCAACATGATTAAAAAGCTTTACATAAACTTTGCGCAACCAATATTAGTAAAAATCACAACTGACAATATTGACAGCAGGAACTAATATCAATAATAATAATGACAGATCTAAACCATCAAATCTTACGGAAGTGTGCGTAACATAAATTATATCATTATGTTGACAGTTGATGTTTTTATACTATTGTGTTGCAAGGGCAGAATTTATCATAACATTTAATGTAGTAATAATTTAATGGCATATCTGTATAGTAAATTGCACAAAATATATAAGCTTCTAATTATTGTGCAAAATTCAAACAGCATTGAACAAAAATACTTAGATATACAGATATAATACTAAAGCATAAGCAATTCCGTTTCCGTAATTTTCTCCGGATCTTCTCTTGACATTAGTTTTGCTATTTGTGGTTGTCTATTTCCAGATCGATTCCGCCCACGATTAAGTTTAAAAACAAACTGGTAATCTGTTAACAGTTGGCTAAAAGCATGGGCATAAACAGTATAATAAATATACATCAGTACCAGTACCAGTGCACCATTTTTGGTCTTGTAGGCGTTGTGATTGTCGTCATATGGTATGTGTTTTTGCTATATTATACATAAGATATCCTGACCATATGACGCAAGTCCAAAAATCTAACTTAATCCCCGTAAGTAGTTCCAGTGCCAGTCTTCCAGTATAGTTCCAAGTAGGTCCAGTCTCAGTTTTACCCCAAAATCCAGGAAATATGCTTACAGTAGCTCAGTCAGCCTTTAGGCTTGGATGGTCGAGTCCGTCGCAGAATAAAATAAGTGACGGTTTTTATTATGGAGATAATAAAGCCCGCATGTAGCAAAACAGAAGTCTGTAGTTTAAATGTATTACGTCTTACATACGTCGTCCCCCCAGTGCCTAGGGCCCAGTGAATTACATAGTTTGCCACTTTAGTATATTATTACAGTCACAGTCTGGTATTACAAAGGAAAACGGAAGTTTAAATTCAAAGGCATTAAGTAAGGTTTTAACATAGATTAATTATTACTGCAAATAATATGAAACTCCTTTGCTTTATAGTAGGTGTCAGTCAGTTCAGCCATATGAATAAGGGGTTCGCAGTGTGACACAGGGAGGAAGCAGCAGCTAGCTTATTATTTCTAGAAGAGTCTGTGTTGAATTACACATAAAGGGCGAAAGCTGATAAAATTTAGCAATAGTTAACGATACGTTACGAAGTAAAGTTTTTCCTGGTTCTACATTTTACATTGATTAAGATTATACATTATTAAGTCAGCGTTGGCGATTGTGATTATATTGGAATAAAGGCAAGAATTTAATTCATTCATTTATTGTACTACTATTTTTTTTTAATTTCTAGACACATTCAAAGATTTTAAAACTGGACTCTGAACCGCACCATTCACCGTCACTGCTCCACCTGCCTGCACCGTGTCGTTACCGGGCCGTTTATATACCGTATAACAGTACCGATGTAGAATGTAATAATCAGAAACAAGAAGGCAACGAAAGCAAAATCGAAAAAGTGTGTGATCTGTAGTCGTAGAGCATTTCTGTATATAATGCACTTTTAACTCATCAACTGTAAATTGTGAGATCAAAAAAAGTGCAAACTTGCAAGTTACCCATTCACATCCATGTAAAACAGTCATGCCAACGCATCATTAACAAGTCATATGACTCATATAGTGATTATATCAAGTAGTAAAATTAGAGTGAAGTTCCTAATTAGATAATTTTAAATTATTGTGAATATTTCTGATTTAAATTTTGAACACCACACCTCAAACTTTTTCTGATGAAAAGAATTCTTTTGATGGCGGTGGCTTACTTACAAATAATATGCTATTAAATTCGACACGCTTTTGGATTTTGGACTTTATTAGAGTCTAGAGTCGAAGAAAATTATAACGATAAGCATCAGACAGAAGCACTCAGCTACAAGTATTTCTTCAAGGAATACGAAGTTAACGACACACATTTAGGTAAGTAAATACAATGAGCCTTTAAGTTTTGATTAAATAAATGCTTTATTATTTATTTATTTATTTATTTATTTAGTTTTGTTTGTTCTGGAATACATATTATAACAACTACTAAATATATGGAAAATTAAATTTCAATATCAGTATTCTGTTGTGTTGTGTTGTGTGTGCTACTCACTTAAAATATGTAGGCACTGTATATAGTATATAGGCATAGCCATGTCTTATTTCGGTTTACCAATATCGATGCAAATGTCATGGCTGATTGATCCACTTTTCTTCTCAAATAGAAATTCGATCGATTAATAACGAGAATGAGATACCTATACATGAAATGCCAATATTCGTTAATAACTAATGAAATGTACCTATGGCATTCTGGAATCCAGAACCAACCTACTGCTTACTGTAAAGTTCACATTTCGATAGGACTTCTATGAACAGCTTCAGTAGGTAGCTAAAATACCTTCTGGAATACGAATACGGAATACAATTGAAATTAGAAAATATAATTATTAGTACAGATGATTTGAAGTCTGAATGAGTTAAGTAAGAAGGCACATGTCATTCTGCTGTTAAATAGGTAGGTAGGTATGTCATTCATAAAACTCTAATATAATTTCAAAATTGCTCCGTTATGACAAAACATTATGAGATCTGTATAGTAGTAATGATCTAGTATAAAGTAATGAAGTAATGTGAGCCTTGAATTTGGAATTGACTTGGATTTATATTCAAGTCATTTTCATTCATATGCTAAATTTGCTGCCATTTGTGCCGTCGAAGTCAGAATAACGTTAAAATTTACCATACTATTAATAATATTATATAGCATTTGAAAAAATTATAGATTGTCAGTCAGTCAGTACGCCATAATCATAACATATACTTATTGCAAATCAGAACTCATCACAGAATAAACCAAGGCATGAAGGCAAGGTTGTCGAATTCTAATTTGCAATGGAATCCTTTACTTATATGTAAGATTCGCAGTCATATTATACAATTAGGTATGTAGCCTGTTTTAGCATTATTGTGCCTATATATAATTTTATAATTTTATTATTTAACTGTACTATTATGTAGGATTTCGTTCAACTGTTATAGTGCACTAACTTGTAAGCTTTAAAAATAGGTAGTAGTGATTTTGGTGAGTGCAAATTAATTTAATACTGCCAGCAATACTTAGGAAATTGTTGTGGCTTTTTAACACTTGTGTACTAGTGTTAACAGTAAAGTGTTTAATAATATAAAGGAATTTAATTATTATCAGTTAGCAGTAATGCTTTGTTCCTTTTCAAAAAGGCAAAAGCCGATACCATTTTACTGTTATAGTGTCAGCCAAAGTTACCACGTGTCAACCATATATCTTTATTGTTGGCAAATTTCTTAAGTCACATTGTCGTTATTCAATTTCAATACACAGCTCCGTCACCTCCTTTATTCTTATTTTATATGTGGTAAAATGGCAAAAAAAAAATACAGGAATTTAATTTTGGATGTGCTGTGAGTTTCTTCATTTTCTATTTCGGTATAACAATGCATGCAAGTCGAATTCTGAACTACTACATAGTGTGGTATGTGTAGTAATATAATACAGTCATTTTCATTGTGAGCACGTACTTAATAAACTTCAGGTTAAATATTGGACCGTTTCATAAATGTTCTCTATAACATAACGTAGGTTGTGTGTAGTTCTTCGTAACATACTTATATATATAGGTCATAGGTCATATACTGGATAATATGTGTTAGCATTTTACGCTTTTTCTGGTATATCACCAAACGCCGAAATTCCGTTTGGAATTTAGATTTAGTCAGAGATTCTTATTCAGTATTCAGAATCTAAAAGCTCACATCTTATAGGCAGCTACAGAGCTGTTTAATGAAAAAGTTGTGGAATTTCTGTACAGTGCAGTGAGAGAAAGGGATTAGAATGTGTGTGTTAATATTGACTTGAACCGTCATCAGACATTCACTCCGACTGGACGCTCAACGTTCCTAGAATAGAAATAGAATTCGGAATTCCTGATAGAACTATAACTATAGGTACCTACATATATAGGCTTATATTACTGCTGTGTTTTATTATACCTATGTCAGTAAGTCAGGGATCAAAAATTATATAATTTCACCTATGTACATAATTTTGGTCCTCTTTTTTTGAAATATAATGAATTCAACGAGTGATATATATTTTAAAGCTCTTGAAAAATAAAAATCCTTAAGAGATCGCTTAACGTAAGTATAGGGTTACTAATTGACATGCATTTTACATATATATTCGCAGCTTTTTTGCTTGGAGCGTATCCGTATTAATGAGAAATTTGTATGAATATTTAGCATATAAAGTACATATAATATTTTGTCACATTTAATTGAATGGAATAATTTTATTTCATCTCCCTGTACCTCGTAGATACGGTCATGTGTTGGACTGTAACGGTTGGTTATATGTATATTATGTAGTCTTGTGGTAATAGTTAAGGTGTGATGTTATATCCATGTTGGGTTTCGGTGTCGGTGTTGTTAAAGTCAAGTGCAATAACGTTATTACAGCGTATCTTTCGTTATTAAAGTTTCATTTTTTGACCTGAAGATTATAAAGTTAAATGAATCCGGGCTCAAATAAGAACCGAGTCGTCAGCCCAAAAAATTAAGTAAGCGCCCTGGCGCGTATTCGGTCATTTACGGTATGTGGCTAATCTTAAGTTTGAAGGGAAAAATATAAGAATAATAAATTAATTACAAATCTTAACAACTTACCGCCTTTTTTGTTCACTTCAAAAGAAATTAAAATTTTCCAACCTGCCACTGCTACAGCTATAGTAACTGGCAGTGTGTACTTTAGTAAACTTTAGTTAGGTTATAGAATACATAATATTCTGGAAATCCTACGGGTGGTCGTGGTGGTACAATGGCCGTACTTAATGAAGGAACAAATAGGAAAAAAATCACTGATTTTCCTTGTCTTATAAATTAAATGTATTTGTGTAACACCACCAACTATTAGCTATAGCTAAAAAGAGCACGCATTTTTGAAGCATGACTTTAATCGTAGTTCAAAGTCGTACTATCACTATTATGTAGATATACTTCATGTCATCATCGTAAATTTTAGAAACATTCTGGAATTATAATGCATATTTATAAAACTTGAATTTATGAATGCAATCAACATCATAATATGGATTATGGACAGGAACATAAAGCATGTGGACATATTATGGGTGTTCCTGACGTTTAATTTTATTCTATCCAGAAATTCTCCAGCAAACCACTTAATATCTTGTTTAATGTTCGTCATTCGCATAAATATTTTACATATTTGCATTATGTCGATTGTAAATTGTAAATTTTTGCCTAAAACCAAAATCAGACGTCGTATCAGAAAATCGTAGCACCTGAGATTTTTCCGTATATTAATTACGTTACTGCTTTGTGCTGTCGACTTCTATACTGGATATACATATAGAATGGTTATGTAGGTACTCTGATTATTAAATTTAAATGGAAAACAAAACCAAATTATGAGGTATTATAATTAAAGTAGGTACATATTGTAGTGGTCAGTGAGTGTCATGTGAATGTAAGTGTGAGTTCAGAACTGCTGAGTTATTGCTTCCTGTCTTCTGATTTACCGCGTCACCGTATACTAAGTGGTATATAGGTATTCCATTACATGCATTAAATTTAATGTAATCGCTTTAAATCCTTCTTTGTTTTAAGGATCTCTCACCTAATTTAATTGTAAGAAAATCTTTCTTCATGTGTATGAATAGTTGTTTGACAAAACTTGATAGGTCCTTATTTTTTTTGCAAAAATAAGATTATTTGCGATTACGTGTTCTATTCACCTAGATACGTCCCTGTGTTGAATGGTGAAGGTCAAAGTTCAGACAAAACAGTGTTTTAAAATAGGCAAAATTTTGTTTTTTACAAAACGGGATAAGTTCATTAATTGATTTTTAGCAAAATGGGATAAGTAAGTCCATCTAAAAAATCTGATTAGAATCTGGTTTTTGAGTGTTTTCGTAGTTATTGTAAGAGAATTCACATATTATTTTTGCAAGCAAAAGTTAAAAAGTTAAAAATAGTTTGATTTTACTCAAAATACGATTAAAATTTCATCTCACGGACTTTTGACTCCATATGTTAAGTTACTGACTATGAGGCAAAATGAGATAAATCCACAAACTAAATTTTTTGAAAAAATCTAAAAATTCCAGAGTCAGCCTAGATTTATAAAAATACTTGTAAAAATGCTGCGAAATTTGCAGTTTAGCTGTAGAAAAAAATTTAGTTCACAAAAATAATCCTGTCACCTTTTATTCATAATTCGTTGATAATGTAAAATGGACTTTGATGGACTTGACCCGTTTTGCCAAAAAACTCTTCGCCTATCTGCAGTACGATGGTCATTTCTTTAGATTGTACATCTAAAATTATATATTATATATATAAAATAATTTATACCAGAATCTGGTTTCATATATTGTATCCCTATCGCTCCTTCTTGTTTCTGGTTGGGGCTCGTTCGTAAGTTCGTGTATTATGAATGGCCTATGAAATTCTGGAAGTAAAACTCGATGCCGAACTGGAACCAGTTTTTTTTCTCTTCTGTGGACGTACACTTTACAATAGTGTGAGAAAACTGGAATGACAGCAGACGATGATAGACGATAGAATCCATTAAATTAAGAGTGTATCTCATCTATTTTACTTTAGCATTGTATTTATATGGATAGATTTTTCTAATTTGACTTTTAAAGTTTATCGTCGTAATTTTTGATGAGTCCGTTTAAGTGCACATTTGAATATGGCTAGCTCATTAATATGAATATAAAAAAGATAATGAAAAGAATTACGTGTAATGTAAGTGCTTACGTATCAGCAGTAGTACAGAATTACAGAAGTAATGTTGAGTTTTGTTGTGTCCCATTCTATTTTTTAATTGAGGAAAATACTAAAAAAGGAGCTTAACAATTAAACACATTGAAATTAAAAATAAGAAATTTAATATGTTTAAACTGTTATATAATATTGAGTATTCATGACTCATGGCATAGGCTTATAAAATTAAGCGTAATAATTCTTAAACTATTTCTTGCTTTACCTATTTTCGATTTCATTACACAATTTTACAAAGTTGGTCAAAACTATTAAAAGTTCATAAATACAAGACAGTTAGTTTTTGTTAAGCACTTATTTTTGTGCGTCATATGAAATGAAACGACTAACAATAAAACTCATATAAGGAAGTAAATAATGTAATAATTAATTATTAAATTTTATAAAAAAATATACTATTAGAGAACAAAAATGGAAGTTTGCCTAATCTTTATCAGTATATCTACAAAAATCAGAATTTTTTCAAACTTTACTTATGTCCGCAATTAATTAATTAATTGGCTGGAACAGGTGTGAATTTGAAGAGTTTTAATGTCATTAATTAATGGGGTATAATAATATACTAACTAACAAAAAAAGTGACAGAAAGTGACAATTTTTTGTAGCATTAAATTAAGTACCTAGTATATTTCCAGTTTTTTTTGTGTGAACAATTGTTCCTGATTACCTGGTTCTAGTTCTGATAGTGGCAAAATGCTTCTGACTTCTGGTTATGGTTTACTACTGGTACCGGTACCGGTTTATCGCGTGTGTGTAGATATACGTTTTTAGGTTGTATATTTATTCAAAATAAGACCAGCTGCTCGCATGTGGTTTGATGCTCAGCTGTGCTGTACGTATGTATTTGGTCATAAATGTAAGGAATGGTGAGATACATATACTGATACATCAGTCTTTACGGTACGCTGTACGAGGAAGCAATTATTAGCAGCATTACAGGTAGAATAAAATTTGAATTAGAATTAATTAGCAATATCGCAAATACTCAAATCTCTGATTGTACTTATTTCTATTCTATACAGACTTATCATTTTTATGTTTGGAACTAGACTACAACTACTCGCAATTTTAATCAGTTTTACCGCTATAGATACAGACCAAGTCGACCGTTTTGTGTAGGGTAATATTGTAAGTAAGTAATTATGCTGTCCGTATGTACTTATAGTAATCACTATGATTTTAATAAAACATTAATAAAAAATGATCCCTATGCCTATGCATATTGCATAAATGCATGTGGTGGCTGATGCTGGTAAAAGTAGTACCATCGCTACTCTCAAAACTTTCAAGCAATTTTGATTTCGACATACTATTTTTTTTAAATCATTAATGTCAATGTCAGTTATGAGCCGCAGAAAAAATTTCACGTGTAATTAAAGTCTGTTTAGTGCTTTGTATTTCCGTCCCTTCTTGAGTGTTTTTTTGTATGAATCCACTCACATTAATTTATGTACAATGATGGAGATATTTTAGTGGTAGGAATATAATTGTGGATAATATTAATTGCTCCCCATTAGCATAGGCATCAAGCTTTTTTAATCCTTAACAAATTACAACGTGTGGTGTGATACAATAATGTGTTTTAAAGGTATGTTCAAAGGAAATAGGAAAATAGCTACGGGAAAGTTGCCCAAAATGTGCATATTGTGTTCATTTCGGAATTTTATGTTTGTCCTTTTTTTAAAAAAAAATGAACAAATTCTTAACTTCCTAAATTATGTGCCGTAAAACTTGCCTATGTATTTTTTTGGACCCGGGTCTACTCTTATACTATGGGGATAGTGTATAAATGATGTCACCCAAATTCCCCATCTTTTAAGACCGCTCCATCTTCATAATCGGTCATGTATTACACGTGTAAAAATGTCCTATTTGAACTACCTAACTCTATTTAATTTACATGCGCATTTTAACTTGTATGAATTTGCATTATTAGTTCTATAGACTCCAATGTTGGCTAATTAAATATTGCTAAATACTAAGCAAATATCAGTTGAGCTAATACGCGTACAATACGTACAAAAAAAATTAGCAATATTATGAGATTTTATGACAGCTACAGCCGTTGCTAGTACACGTTATAATAATAAATGCAGATGTGATTTAGAAAAAGCAATCACACACACAATGATGTAATAATTGAGCCTGAATTACGTATCTCACTTTTATATTATGTAAATTGCGGTTTGTTAAATAGGCGTGTAGCTCTTAATGAGTTGGATTATAATAAAAGGGAACACGAGTGTTAAATATATTTTAATGTAAAATGCTACAGGCGTTTGCATTTTTTCACTCTCACCTAATATAATGTAATGTTCCATAATAATTTTATAATATAATCCATTAAATGTATTTTAAAGAAAGTCATTTCGATCATCATCATCATTGTCAGCCATACAGTTGGGCTTTCCTTTGTACAATTTATAATAAAGTTTTGTACTGCATCCGGCCCGTTTTTTCTCTCTCTTTGTGAGTATAATAAAACTATAATTTTTGAGTTTAATTTATTTGAGTGCTAGTATAAGTATAGTACGTTCTACGTTACAATGCATTTTTAAAGTCCAATTTATATTGGTGCAGTGACAAGTTTATTAAAAGTATAAAATAGTGCAAAAAAGTGCACAATATACGATTATTATAAATAAGGCAAGATTAGATCGTGAAATTTGAGAATTTTATGTAATATCATTACACTGCAATTACCTCCATACTTAAATATAGATGTATTTCTCCATTTTAGTAATTACAAAGTAAGGATGCTCAGCAGTTTCGCACTCAGAATACATACGAAGCCATTATGTACGGAAATGTGCAGGTTTTCGTTCAGTTGACTTATACGGGAGGGAATTATCTCTGTATTCTTTCTTTTTTTTGTACAACCTAATATTCTTGTTTTTAAGTATGGGAAGTTCAGTTCATTGCACGAATTTCCGATGCAATCCCTGTACGATCAACGTATATAACAAGATTTTTTTTTCAAAATAAAATATATAATGGGCATTTTGTAGTGATGCAGTTGCTGGTAGTACTCGTTTTCGTGTTTAATGTTCATTAAATATGTAAAGTAATTTTTAATTTTTAGATTTTTATAGTTTTTTTTTGTATTCACTTCCTAATGATCATCATAATCAGGTAGTGGGATCAGCGTTAATTGAGTTATGCAACCAAACCAAAGTCAATCCTCACCTAATGTCATGTCATTATCAAAAGTTATATAACAAAGATCAGGGGCGGAACTAGACATATTTTATGGGATGGGAAAGACATATTGTGAAGGAAGAATCAATAAAATTACTCATATCCAATTAAATTTGGAATCAAAATGAGCTATGTACAAAGTCAAAAGAACACTAATTGAAGTACATGAGTAAAGTGTTAATAATTAGGAGTTTTTTAAATATGCGTTGAAATGTTCTATTTACATGTTTTTTAAATGTCTAAAATGCTCTATTTATTTAATTGTTTTTGAAAAGTGCAAAATATTCCACTTACTTGTTTTTGAAAAATGCAAAATTTTGTATTTGCATGTTTTTAAAATGTGCAAAATGATCAATTTATTTGTTTTTGAGATGCGCAAAATGTTTTATTTACATGTTTTTAAAAGGATCAAAATGTTTTATTTACATGTTTTCGAAAGAAGCAAAATGTTCTATTCACAAGCGTTTGGGATCATATTTTAATTTTTGTTCTTGTAGACATTGAATTTTGTGATTGAAATGCTCTTATGTGAGTCTAGGTAAGTATGTTTAAAAAAATTTGTTTTGGGGTGAGCAACTGCCCTGTTGCCCACCCCCTGGATCCGCGCCTGCCAGTAGATAGTAAAGTTGTTATTGATCTTATTGGTGTTGGTTACATCGCAATAGTGTAAATCCGTCAATCGGCATTTTTATAATATTGTATATTGGAATCTTGCTCGGAGTGAGTGCATTAGAAATAATAAATCCTTAAATAACAATAATAACAACAAGTATTTATAGTATGTACAGAGTGTAAGTAGGAGCAATTACAACTTTAAACATCCACGCGTTACACGTCCTGTATCCCCTGTATGCAGTTCATTGTTCTCAAGGTTATACATTTTATTAAAGTATTGAGCACTTTATTGTTGAAGTTTAAGTTGAAGGTGTGAACTTGTAATGCTATATAGTATTTTTACACAGTGCAAAACCTTTCGTACATATTATATAAGCACAAGCACATAAGTAATACCGGTAC
Organism: Dicyrtomina minuta; assembly: GCA_949802685.1. Taxonomy (NCBI): domain Eukaryota; kingdom Metazoa; phylum Arthropoda; class Collembola; order Symphypleona; family Dicyrtomidae; genus Dicyrtomina; species Dicyrtomina minuta. Next base: position 23,709,094 of record OX461808.1, on the reverse strand, counting down.
AGGCACCGGCATGGAAGATTGCCAGTCGCGTCAAATGTGTGCAATTCTAATTCATTCTAAACATATTATGATAATTTTTAACTGTTTGTAAAATAAATTAGGCAATTTTCTTTATTTAAAACGCAAAAGAAATAAAATGTTCGAACATTGTCAAAAGTTTGTCATATGCAATTTCATCAATTTCATGTCATGCAAATTTGCAATATGTATAGTTAATTAGAATTAGAATATTTGTCAGATTTAAACAGTGCAATTTTACAATAATTCTCAGATAATTTTACGATTTAAAAAAAAATATTCTCCAAGTTTTCTGCATAATACGAAGATTTTGGACGAATTCAAACGCTGTAAGTAAGTAGTTTGCAAAATTTGCAACCGTAAAAAAGGTGCAATTAGAGTTTTATGAACGGATTCAAAAGATATGGGGTTAGATTAATTTTCCAGCTTTCCAAAAATGTGTAATTACATAGGAAAGATTTTGCTCTATTACTGCATTTAAAATAGTGCCCGACACCAGAAACGCTCAAAATGACTCAATTAAACGTAATTTTGACATTCAGCTATTTTTATATTCCGTATAAAAATGATAAACATTAGCGTTTCTGGATTTTTTAATTGTTTTTCTTAGCTTGAACCTCTGAAACTGGTATTAACTTTAAGTCCAGCCAATTGACGTAATGAAATGTTATGTAATGGTCGACTAGCTCAGAAATGTTCAGGTACTAATAGTGGAGTTTTAATGGAAGTCAAATCAGTGGATGCCGATTTATGTGCAGTACACCATAGACAAGAATTTGATTTTTTTTAACATGCATTTATGATGTTTTATAAATTATTGAATTCTGTCTAGTCATCTATCTCTAACATTACTATATCATGTTGTCACGCGTTGAACTAATGGGCCTATACACAGGCATACCATGATCCCATTATGTCTGTGTCAATGTCAGTGTCGTGCCAAATTCAAACTTGAAAAGCAAAGTTCATGAGTATTACCAAAAAATAAAAATTATTATAAAAAATCATAATCAAGTCTCACTTCTATATAACTTATCGTTATCGTTAGTAAATGTATTGTTAGCAATGTGGGAAAAAAAATTATTTTATTTTATTGCTAAAGGAAAAAGGCGTATTCTCGGCTTTCGGCTTTTTGCTTTCGGTCGGTTGGTTGGTCGGTCGGTCGGTGAGTAGAAACGCAATGTTGCATTAGTAATTACATAATGAAATTGTATACTAAACAGGTTTTAAAAAGTGTAAGAAAAAAGTTGAAGGTGCTACAAAAAACATGTGTATTTTAATATATTTATGTATATTTATAGACTAGGGCTTTGGTTGGTGTTGGTGTAGGTACAAAATAGTATGGAGATTATATTATATAGAGAAATGATTAATGAACATTGAGCATCACCCGCTGAGCGAGCACGCCTCTCTTGCTCAAAAAAAATTTGCATAAGTAAGTACAGATCGTTAGTCCTTTCATATTTTCGCAAAGTTTAAAGTCAATGCGTAATTTAGGAGACAATTTAACACTACTGCTACAGATAATTACACATGTAAAGATAAATAATGCAGTTTCAGGTCGCAGCAGACACAAAATGCCGCGTGTTTCTTGGCCGTATATTTTGTTTTGTGTTTAAATAATAATAATAATTGCATTAAAAAGTTACGGGACCGAGAATACGATAAATGGTGTGAATTGCCTCAAAAAGGCATTGGAGTCAAAGTTTTTCAAGAATACCCAACTGGAAATCGCATTATTATGAATAAAGAAGGTCTTACATCTTCAGAATGGGTGTCAATTTTAAAAATGTCTGCTAATGTGTACCCAGTTAAGTCTATTCCAGGTCGCTGTCTAGGTGAACCTTGTTGCCGTCACTGTAACAAGAGAGAAACCCTTAGCCATGTCCTTGGCAGCTGTTCTAGAGGAGATTTACTGCGAAATACAAGACATCATGAAATTCGGTCTATCATTGCCAAATATCTACGCAAAGCATTTTCTGGTGCTCAGCGGTTTTGGAAAGTTCACGAGGAAGTCACATGTACTGCAACAAGTCAACGTGTCGACATTCTTTGCTACGATGAGCAATCTAGAGTCGGGTACATCATTGACCCCACAGTGAGATTTGAGAAAAATGTTGATCAAGCTAATGAAGTAGATTTGGAGAAGCAAGCGATATATAACCAGTGTATCCCTTTTTTCACGAAGCAGTATGGATTGGAGAAAATGGAAGTGATAGGACTGCTTGTAGGTGCTAGGGGTACTATTACACAGTTTTTTGAAGATTTCAGAAAAAGATTCATTCTGCCACATTCTATGGTTAAAGAAGTTATTTTGGCCGCAATTCGAGGATCGAACAGAATTGCACATCATCATTTATATGCCTTAACTTCTACATAAATTGTTTTTTCCACCTTGATGTATCTAGTTACATTGATCAATTGTTAAATTCTTATTTCTAAACAATGTATATTTGTTACTGTGTCTTTTAGGCAAGTACGATTGTGTACCAGTGTAAATAAAGCTTTTTACTTTCTCTCTCTAATGTGCTGTTTTCGACTAATTGTAAGTCACAGTGGATCAGAGCGAATTTAGCAACCTTTTGCAATACTCTACAAAACTTTAGACGCATAATAATATACTGTAGGACAGTATTTTTTTTTGAAGCTGTTAAAAAATAATAAATTTTGTAATGTAGTACAGTCTTTATATGGCGTTTTTCAAACAGAAAATAGTCGGATTTTTTTTTAACTTGAACAATTCATGGACCTTTGAACATATTTTTAATTTCCATGTAATTTAATGTGTAACTACGAAGCTGACATTGTAATTATTCGTGTAATTATAATTGCCAATTGCACCGAGTAAGGAAGGAAGTACGCATGCATGTAGTTAGCGGCTGATTGCATAATTGCGCGACTAAAACTGCAACGTCAGAAAGATTAAAATATTTATAAAATTATAAAAAGGATTTGTGTGAGTGAGAGGTGAGGACAGGATATAATTATTAGTGTAGGACTGTAGGACGTGGAAATTTAGTTCGTCCTTTGGCAGTAATAATTTAAATAGATTCTTGGTCAAGGTTAGTCTGACCGCTATATGCTGTAATATATAAAGCTCTTGTCATTGCCACTGACTCCTGGTTTAATTCTTAAAACGAACATATAATGTATAAAGTATAAAGGTACTTTGAAACTTTGGACAGAACGTAACGTTAATGTTAATGAGAAGAAGAACCTACCTAAGCAATAATTTGGCATGTATAGCATTTACATATTTAAATAAATAATAACTCGGATTTAGTCGGCGTTTATAACGTCATCGTAATCGTAATCCGTTTTCCAAAGGTTTGGGTTTTCTTAGTTGAATCATTCGTAGCATGCATGGTGTAACTTCTATTCAGTAGGTACCTACTTCCGATTAGCACGTATTACATTATGTACGACTGTGTATAAAGTTATATAACAGGACGTCAGTTTCAGTTACGCAATAACTTCATGTATCTTTATAATTTTGCACTGTATTTTTGTACTCGTGGTCATTTTGATGATCCTAAATCCGTTTCTGACTTGTAGAAAATTGGTCTAAAAAAGTGTTTTACATAACAAGTATATAATTTGCAAACAATTTATTTTTTAAAATGTTGCTATTTTTACTGCGGGATGTGTACTTAAATTAAATTGATAGTGCACTAAATGCAGTAATGCAGCAGACGTGAGACGTGCAACACAAGTGCAGTTCGATGCTCGATTATTGTTTTTGTATAAAAAAATCGCCAATATTAAACATGGCATTGATGGCAAGTCCTAAACTCATGCACATATCGTATATCGTCACATGTTGTACATATGTATTATGTATAAAGTTTTTCCAATTTAGGAATAATTTGTTATTCGTTTTTCCACACTCTCCACGGACATCCTTGTACAATGTCAAAAAGTTATTGACTGACCGACTGACGACAGGATGGATGCGGTGTGACGTACAGATATCTATGCGGTATTTTAGAGATTAGCTATATGTCCAGATTCCAATGCATAGTCAAGTAGACTAAACAGAGGTGACACAAAATTATAGATGCACTAAATAAGTTGTACTAGCAGTTAGCAACCCGATGGGTTGCGATTAAAAATTGTAGTATATTATTGCAAAACAAATTGAAGCTAGTTATTTTTACTAAACTACTGGACTGTAACTATAGGTATATTATTACGGAAAATCAACGAAATAAAAAATTGCGCGTGGAAAATTGCAATAATTCATGATCTGTGTATCAATACGACTGACCTATGAGATGGATATATCGATCGCTATTTACTACATATTACTGCATTTCCTCTTATACTACGCGGGGGTTTACTATGCTTTAAAATTATGTGTCTCTAATACAACGCGGGGGATAAACCGTCCAGTTTTAGTACAACTTTGGTCATGGTATTACATTTAACTTATTGCTGAAATTATCATGAATCCCTTGTGTGCAAGTTACTATTTAAAATATCAGTTTTCAGTGTCCGTACTGTTAGTAGTATGTATGTAAAGTAAAATCAGCAGCATCATTTTCTATATGGATTTTTTTTTAAATTGGCAAAAAGAAAACAACAAAACAATCATGTATGCACGTGTATTTGACTATTTACTACCATGTAAATTGGGCTGCATGGCAATTGGCAGTATAGGGGGGCCAATATGTAGTGAATTAACGCGTTGCTTATCGGCAGTACAGTGTTTGCGGCAATAGGCAGTATAAATGTAATGTATCAAATAGGCAGTATGAATATTGAAATGAAACTTTTATTTTTACGAAATGTTTTGTAAATGTTTAATTAAACAATATTAATATGGTTTTTAATATGGAAATAATTGAAAACAAAATATAAGATGAAACGAAATGAAATTATTTAAATATTGTTGAATGAGTGGTTGGCGACTCCCATATTTGCAGGTCTTCCTCTTTTCCTTTAGTTGTACGTTAATCCTGCACTGTTCGCTTTGCTACGTTCAGCTTCTAAATACCGGCATAGTTTCTTTCTTATTGGGACGTTGCAATGCAAAGCTCAAGTGTTTCCATAGATCGTAAAATTCCATTTGGTCTTGTTTGTCCTTGCTGTGTTAGTTGCTTTAACAGCTTCTTTCTGAGAATGCGATAGCCCTGACTTTGTTTTCCATGGTAAATCACCATGATTCTAATTCAAAATACGATGTACTTTCATTGACTTGAGTACACAAAAGCTGAACTTTTTCTTCACAACTCTTTCCATGAATGAAACAATAATGAACGGAAGTAGTCACCGATAAGTCCCCGAAAGTTGAGTTGTTGGAATAACTTGTCTTCCACTTATCTGCAATACTTTTCTGAGCTTTATTTAATGATGCGAAAGGTTGAACAAGCTTCCCCGTATTAACTGTGTTGAACCTAGACAACGCTTGTGAAGGCACATTGTTCTGAATGAATAAAAAAATGGCCTGAGAAAAGAGACTGAAATGCCAACTAACTATTATGTGAACTCATGTAAATTTGCATTTGTTTAGACGTGATGCATAAGTTTTGCAAAACGTGTGATAGTGAATACACATTTTCAATACTGCCAATAGTCGCAAACAAAAGAGCAATTTTGTGAGTTTTATTACAATATTCGACTATACTGCCAATAGTGCCAATAGGCTTACGCATAATAATTAACTGCCAGGATACTGCCGATAGCATTTTTAATACTGCATATTGCCTTTATGCCTTGCTACTATTGTTATTTGTGTTTGAATTTTGATCAATAATATATTCAATAATTTAATCTGTGAACTATTGATGTTTGCATGAAGCTGTATGTATGGGATAGTATAGTATGCTAAATACTATGTTGTAAAAAAACGTGTTGAACGTTTACTGTGTGCTACTGGTTATAGTGGCAAAATTGAACAGAAAGCTGCTGTAGTTTACAATGCAACAAAGGAAAGCTCAGGTAGCAAATATCTGCATCGGCATCGACAATCATCAGTTAATTTTTGAGTGAGCTCGTCTGTCAATATTGAGTATTGAATATTGAACTTCAACACTACGGACTACTGAATACTGACTGAATGCCAAATTTACTACATGCTTATACGTTTAGTTACTATCTACCTGTTTGTAATGTGTGTAATAATGTTTGTAAGTACCCAATAGTTTAGAAGTTTAGACAGACAGACGACTGAACAGAAATGCATAACCTCTGCTATGGCAGGTCTCTCAGTGCTCGTACTCAGTAGTACATAGATAAAGTAGACTTCCCTCTTCTCAATCTGCTGATTTGATCCTGAATTCTGAGTTGTTATTATGGCTTGTGAATATGATTGTGAGGTGCAAAAGGATGTAAGTTTATCTGTTGGAAAGGTATTTAAATAATGAGACTGAGAGAGATTTATAACATATATATGAGAGTTGCCTTGGCGGTATAGATTCACTCTCTGGAATACATCCAGAAGAACAGCAGCACTACCTTCCACAGCAGTAGAGTTAATAGTTTGCACAGGAAACCAGATAGTATTATTAGTAGTAGTAATATTGTCTGATCTGATCCTGATCTTCAACATTACACTAATAATTATTTATCAAGTGACAAGTTTAAAGTGTTATAGATCATCCAGTTCCAGTAGTACCTTTTACACTGTGACGTGAAAATCCAAATTAATGTTTACCTATCGTTACTAATCAGCATATTATATTCGAATCTGGTTTAATTATTCGTATCTGATATTGTACCTTACCATACAATCATAATATTGAACGAAAACGAAGTTGTTGTGTAGTAATTAGTTAATGATCAAAGTTAAAGTTTGGCTTTTATAATTAGGTCAGAGAATATTAAAAGTAAAAGTGCGTCTGATTTGGTCTAAGGTTATATAGTACATATACACACAACATTGAAATCCAATTTTGAATTCGTGGAAATATTCCAGATGCAATTAATTAATTAATCAATTATCCGTCAGATCTGTTTGCTTATTACATAGATGTTAAATTTCTTGATAAGAGTGACATTTGACATTTAATTTATTAGGGCAGTATATTTTGCCATTTGACTCTACCTTGAATTAATAATTGTTGTTACATTATTATTCGGGTTTTAATTTTGACGGTCTAAGCCGCCGTACTAAAAGCTGAACTTCATAAGCCTTGGGAGCCTATAATAGTTTTAATATTATTATGTGACAGAAAAAAGAAACTAGATCAAAATTTACTCACATAAAGTTTAAAAGTTAATGTATAGCGCATTGTGCCTCGTGTTTTTAAATTAAAGTTTGAACAATAACAACTAATTACTATTTAACTGATATATACAAAATAATAATTGTTAGCAGAAAAAGTTGATATTTTTGTCAGCATGTGTGACGGCGAGGTAATTCATTCATTTATATATGTACAGTAAACAAGAAAAAAAAATGAAAAAAGTTTTTGGTTAAAAATAATAGTTTTAAATTTAAGTGATACCAAAATAAGTGATTTTGTTCTAACACATAATAAATTATTGAGAAAATTTGACAGTATTATTAGTGTATTGTGTGTTTATTATTGGCCTAATTTGATTATTTTATTCATTTGATTCAATTGCAGAGATACCACTATGGAACGGGCATCCGCCTCTCCCCATGTAAGCAAGCTCCTATAATCCGACTTGTGAAACGAAGTTTACTTGCTATTAATGACGTGGATGACGACGGCGGTGGAGGCCTCCTAGTCGATGATAGTTTTGAAAATCAAAATCATACAGATATAATCAACATGGTGCTGGAAGCAGTGGCAGAGCTGTCCGGGTCAGGCTCAGACCTCGGGGCGGGCATTAATGATTTGTACCCTGCGGTTTTAGAATGCTTTGCTGTCATATTTTTAGGGTGAGTTTTCTGTTTTGAGTTTATTCTACTACTACTTACAGTAGCAAGTATATTTTTATTGCTATTAAGTACTTCACTTAATTTAATTAATTACAAATTTCCCAACTAAATTTAATTACTGCTACATCTTGTCTTAATGGTGTTACTGTATTAGTTAAGTTTTATTATTGGAAGGAATACACGCAAATAATGGAAGTATAAAAAACGAGCATAGTGATGGTAATGATGTTTATGTATGGCAGCTTTGAACTTGTGCTGGGGATTCGATAGCTCTTTTTGCATGTAGAAGTCAGTGTCAGAAAGTGTACCTAATTATAATATTTTAAGTATGTAGGTTACTACTAGTACTAGTAGTGTGTTTGTGAAACAAATAGTTGAGTACTGATTAATTACATAACATTGTGTACATTAAAAGTATCGAATTCTATTTCCATTGTGCCGTTCACTGCCATACCGGTACCGTTATATTTTGGATGTCTTCAATGTTAATAATATGGTTACGTGATATGATTATTCTTTAGCAATATAATGTTAATTTAGTGATTACTTATATATAATATATACATAATGTAGGGATTAGGTATATTATAAATAGCTTTTATCTTTGTGCGCTTGTATTTCTATTCTCGTAAGGTACACGCGGATTTCGCAAGTACCTAGCAGTGTTGTTGACCTAAAATTTTGAAATGTATAAAATCAAAATCGAATCCAAATTTCAAAACGTGTATGGAAGCACCTAAGTGTCTGAATCTGATTCTAATGAAGTGCACGTCAGTCACCATCACCGTCACAGACACCGTTATTCGAGACATATCGAGACTTGGAAGAACGCGGCTGCACTATTGACATTAGGAAATGACTAATTTAAATAGTGAATAGATTATTCTTGCATTTCCTTAATTAAATACATGTTAGTGTGCCACACGCATGTTCCTTGTTTACTCAATGTTTGTAGGCAGAGTGGCAGACGAATAATAAAGTGTAAAAGGATTACTTGTCATCCTCCACTTGTTGTCTCCTTTGCGTTGGTATGTATGTATGTAGTATGTACGTACATAGGTAATAGGTATATTTTGATGTGTAGGATGTGCCGTTTAATAAGCTTAAAAATGATTACCTTAAGTGGCTGGTATGTACAAGAATGAAGAATTGATGCAGTATTGAGGCGATTAAATTTAATGAATGGATTTGTTTTAAGACGACACGTTTTTTTTTGTTTTTTTTTTCTTACAGATTTTTTGCCGGGAAGTCTGGGATAATAACCTCTAGTGAAAGTAAAGGGCTTAATACATTTATTGGAACCTTCTCTCTTCCAGCATTAATATTTTTATCTATGGCACAATTAAAGTTAAGGTGAGTTGAAATACTATAGACAAAAATGATTTCATTTGGGTAACTTAGCATTAGTAATTTGTTTGTAAAATACAAGGCTGTGTTGTTAACGCGTTATTTAACCAAGCGTATTTTTTTCAATTAAAATACTTGCTTAAATATTATTATTGGTATTATTTTTCTATGTATGAAGTAGTTTTCGAAATTAGTTTACATATAATATGTGTTACATGTTCTTTCACGTTAGTAGTCACATTATACCTACTATTAACTAAATTACTTTTATTACATATTTCATATTATAATTACCTGATGTTTTTTTGACATGATTTGTTTTATGTCTAATTTCAGTGAAGTAAACTGGACGTTTTTACTCGCAATTTGCTTGGCGAAAGCATCGATATTTTTTTCCGTGATTATTATTAGTTTACTTGTGAGCAAGCCCAAGAAGTTTGATCGTGCTGGATTGTTTGCAATATTTTGTACACAAAGTAATGATTTTGCTCTGGGGTATCCAATCGGTAAGTTAATTTTATTCATAACAATCTTAAATTGTTGATATTCTTATTATAATTGCAATTTACAATAACTAGGCAATTCAATACTAAAACCTTCTCGGTAATGGTTTTATAATTACAGTGAAAGCTTTATACGGGAAATCTCATCCTCAGTATCCTGACTACTTGTACCTGGTGGCTCCTGTAAATTTAATCCTGTTGAATCCCATTGCATTCACAATGATGGAGATCACAAAGCAGAAGAATTTGGAAAGCCAGGAAGTGCAGCCCAGGGGGTCTATGAGCAGTATTAAGGGTTCATTAGGTGGAATGGGAGGAAATAGAACAAAGACGGCAGGAATCGTTATCTTTAAGCGTGTTCTGCGTGGAGTACTTTTGAATCCTGTTGTTCTTATGACCGCTTTGGGCATTATTGGGAATTTTGCTTTTCAGCAGTGTGTCCCAACTATTCTCGAGGGGATTTTAAAGGTATGGGGTAGAAATAGGAACAATAAATTTATAGACATTAAAATGAATCTAATATTTTCAGTAACTTAAAATTGCTGTAGAATTTATACTTTCATAAAATTGAATACTTTCACTCATATTTTCTATATGTTTTTTCAGGTTTTGGGCTCAGCTTTTTCTGCAGCTGCTTTATTTTCACTTGGGCTGACGATGGTGGGAAGTGCAGCGAGTTTAAAAGGGTCGGGTTTTGTTGTACCGGGGATCTTGATTGCGATTAAATTGTATGTTGAATTTAACATTTTGATACCAAGATATATCTAAAAAAATTTGCGTTAAAATACCCTTTTCTGTGGTTGTTAATCTGTAAAGGAAGTACCTATGTATTATGTATGTCTACTGTGCATGTAGCATGATTAAGTAAAAACATTAATTGCATTTTTGTCGGTGAATCCTTAGGCTGGTCATGCCAGTGGTAGCAAGAGAATTCGTGAGTTTACTCCAAGCTGGGGCAGATACAAATGAAACGGTTGCATTGAGTAACTATGCGTTTTTGTATGGAACTTTCCCTACGGCGCCTGGAGTTTTTGTTTATGCAACACAGTTTGATATGGCTGTTCAAATGGTATGTTACTATGATTGGCCTTAAATGTGCATAATCATTTTCTCCTGGACTTGTGCCTTATTAAACATTTTTTGTTTGTTTTCGATTATAGATTGCTGGAGCTATGGTTGCCTGTACATTTATATCGGCACCACTCATGTTCGTCTCGGCCAAAATGATAACATTGACTAAATTAAACCCAAGGGACTATGTGAAGGATTTGGACAGCTTTCTGTTTAATATGAGCATCCTGGGACTAATTGCTTCGGTTAGTGTGCATTGCACTGCATCCATTCACAACACAAGTTCAACGTGTGTTTGTGTTTAACGTTTTTGCATATTTTGGAAAACAACAAAATAAAATAACAATACAAATAAGTTTTTGTCTATTTGTTTTGTAGTTCTGGGTGATGGTGGTTTTTATCCTGAGTCGGAAGTGGAAAAAAGTTCCTCATTGCATCACGCTTTGTCTCGTTATTTCTCAGGTAAGATATAATAAGTCCCGATAATTATTTGAATTAAATATTGCTTAATATTACTGTTTGACATTTGGGTACTTAATTTTGACTCTTACAAGAGTAATTTTTATACTAGACTACGTAATTAATATGTTTATTGTTTTATCCCGTGCGGTTTTAACAGGCAATAGCTTGTATTGGGGCAATTCTTTGGTCTTCAATCGGTGTGGGTGGAAATCAAGATTGGCGATTGTTTTTGGAATTTGGCGTTTTTGCATTCGGTGTTTTTAGTTCCCGGATTTGGACTGGAATACTGGCTGCAACTCTAGTCTTTTTAAGATGCCGAAGTTTATGCTTTGTTTTAAAATTAAGACCTTACATGGGACTGATTGGTTGGGGGTAAGCAATTAAGCGTACATTTCTGCTTTTCATATACACGTTTCCTACGTTTCAAATACGAGCCAACTATTTTACTATTTTAAATTATAAATGCAGAATTAGCAGTGATACAGTGCTTTTTCTGCGTTTTCAGTAATCATTTAATCCCCTTAAAATGTTTTAATTGAATATTATTTTACAGAATTCCTGCGGCATTGGTCACAGTTTTAATGTTGACAGTAAAGCGTGAATCGTTTGACGAGAAACAGGATCCAAATTTCCAGTACGGACAGACTCAAGCGCTGGTTGCTGTGATGGTTCTCATTATTTCATTTATTGGTAAGTAACTATGAACTCACTGATTTGATTAATTGTTGCTGCTTAGAAATAAAAAGTTTATTTTTAATTTAATTTTAAATAAATTCAGTCTTTGTAGTCATTTACAAAATTATGGTGAATTTGTGTTATTTTTAGTTACAATCGGATGTCTGGTGATGCAGCAGCGCTACGAACGTCAGTACGCACAATACACAACATTATTTAACCAAAATTCAGCACAAGGTTCTCAGCTAGACATAGAATCTCAAGATTGTGATCCTCTCCCCATTCTTCCCGACGAGACTGCTTCCGCAGCCACAACAACCCCTGCTTGTTCATCCTCATCAATTGTACCCAGGCCAACATCATTATTTCAACCACAACCCAGTCACAGCCGACAAAATTTTCCAGGAATAGCTCCATCAAATAAAAATATTGGATTTACAAGGGCTAGTGTTGTCTCTGGAGGGAGTGGAGGATGCTGTAGCCAAGCAAATTCGGGTTGTTGCTCAGAGTCTGGGGGTAAACCGAAACCCATGAGCCAACCGTTGATATGTATCACCGAAATTGAGGATTTGGGGGTAGTTGCAGCGATTCATGGACTTTTGCCTCGACAAAGAAAAAGATCTGAGACGAGGAGCCGTCGAGACAGTTATAATCCCACTGATGATGACGATGACGAAGAGATGTTATTCAGTTACAGTGACGACCTTTGCTCCCAATCCAAGCACCCGTGTAATCTGGGTCAGAGAAAGCAGTGTAGCCTTCTTTTGGAGAGATATAGGTCACTGAACCATTTGACGGAGCCGGCAGAAATCGGGATTGTGAGGGATCGGGATGATGAATTTCAAATGATGCGACATATTGTTTTACTTCTTATGCTCTGTTCTTCAATGTTTGTTGTAAGTTATAAAATTTACTTTTAAATTAGATTTCAGAAAATTTAAATTAAATCAATTTTGATATTAATTATCGTTATAGTTTATCAAAGTTCGTGATTTTTTAAAAGTTAACTGACACAGTACATAGTTATACATAGTTATTTACAGTTATATATATATTTAAAATTCATTATGAATGATTATATGACATTTCTAGGGTATCGGCCTCTGTTTCTGGACTCTCATTACAGAAGAAGTTTCAGGGATTTACGTTGAACTCGTATTTTTAGACGCAGCTTTAAATTTCGGCCAAGGATTCTTCACATTTATGCTCTTTGGACTTAATACTCGCATGATCATCATGCCAGTGCATAAATGGTAAGAGATTCCATAACCAAAATGTTTTTCCACAAGGGGCAGTTTTAATTTTTTAACACGGAAGTGCAAATTTTATCTGGACTCTGGACTTAAGTAGGCACTTTAGTAAAATCCTACTAATAATAATACTTTTTTAAAACAGGTGGAGACGACTTGCATATGGAGAAGGATCAGTGCACCTTCCCAAATGGGAAGACCTATCTATGGAAACAAAGCAGATCTGCGAACAGTTTCTTACGTACCACATTGACAAGTGTATTCAGGACATTGTGAGAGATCGGAGGTAAGCATAATATTCTAATATTACTAATATATCTAATATTTCAGTATTTGCAAAACTGTAGCAAATTAGGGCAAATAAAATAAGTTAAGTACTTTATAGGTACTATATTAGGTATGCAATTTAATACATATTCTGTATGTGCTTTTTATCTTCGTAGATGGAGAATGGAAGCCTTCACAGAAGTCTTCTGCGGTCATGAACTCGTGGACTGGCTACTTCTTGTAGGCTTGTCCCGGGATAGAAGTGAAGCTGTCAAATATGGAAAACATCTGTTGACGGGTCGTGTTATACGTCACATTAAAAATCTCCATCACTTCCACGACCAGGCTTTCTTTTACACTTTTTCTCAGACTGATATGTAATTATTGTATTAATTATGTATGCGTATTTATTTTTACATATAATTATCATATCTCTATGTACTACATTACGTTACGCAGCGTCAACGTATAGGCCGAGTGATGCCTGTAGTATGTAGTAGTTTTTAAAATTATGTAATTTTTAGTTGTTTTTGTTGTTTATTTTTGCAAATTTGAGTTTCAAGTACAAGTTACAATCATTTGAATTGTACTAAAAAAATGTAAAAATAGAAGTTGGTTGTCCGATAGAATTATATATACCTATGTACTCATTTGACTTGTTTGAACTCTGGACTATTACGATTTACGATAACGAATGAGCAGTGAATGAAAGCATTTAGCTTTAGTCTATACTTTTTTAAATATATGTACTTAGGGAGAATAATCGATATCTATACTATATCCTTATATTATATATATCCTTTACCTATATTTTAATTGTTGTTAATTAATTCCGGTTTTCCATTTCCTACTATTACTATTACGTAGTTACACTTGCTTCAGATTATTTTTTTTCTCATTTTATTCTCTGATAAGTGAGGTGAAAGTGAAATGCTTAATTAAAACAGAACAAAGTCATTTCCGAAAGTACAATAAACATGTAAACCTAATGTACTATATAAGTATTTTACTAAACACAGTTTAATTTAATTGTGTATTATTACAATCTCATGAGCAGTATAGGTTTATATGTGTAAGGGTTAAAGGGGTTTACTTAATTTTAATTGTTTAGAAAGTCAATTAAGTATAGTTACGCGCACAGCGTTTTTCTCTTATGTAAAAGTGACGTGAAAAACGAAAGTGCTTACATTAATCTGTATTACTGTAAAGTTTGCTCAAAAGCAACAAATGTAGAATTAGCATACGCATTGCTAATAAAATTGATATAATAATTTCTCTGTGCTGATATATTTTAATTTACAAGCTTTAAAATTGTTTACTTTACGTTTGCATAAGCACATACTTCATAGGTAGCATTTATTGTGAACTTTGCCTTATTTTTGTTTTGATGTGCAGACAGACGAATGGTGCACGTTAATTTATCATGAGCAGCTATTTTAAATAATTTAACTACAACTACAAACCTATAGGTATTTTGAAAGAAACTAGTGCAAGTAAATACGTGTACTAGTGGGTGTATAGTTATTAAGTATTTTTAGTGGTGATTCTATTTGACAAATGTTATTAATATTATTGAAGAACTTGACGAGCGAGTTGAAGTGACACAAATGTAAGTAATGCATTGTATTGTACTATTTCTTTGTATTAGGTATACTGGTTCATTCGCAACATATTGATGCACATCAATTGTGGAGGTTGAGAATTTACAAATAAAGTTATACAAAATGTAGTGAAATATCATTATTTTTGCTTGAGCTACTTCAGTTTCTGCGTACTTCAATACTCTATCGAACCGATCACAGAATTTGTTTAATGTTAATGTTTTAAGATAAGGCAAGTGGTTTTTATTGCTTTACTTTAATGATGCGAATTGGAAAATAGTTTAAATTGTAACTACATAAAATTTAATTTAAGTATTATTTTAGGTAACTGAGGTGCGCTTTATAAGCTGGAAATCAATTCACAATTATTCAAATATGTTTGTTTGTATTCGTGATTGCATTATTAAAAAATAACAAAGTATATATGGTACTATATGCCTACCTGATTAAAAATAATTTTGTTGTGTAACTTTGCAATGGCGTATGATAATTAATTGTCCACTACATACTTGCATCCATTGATATTTTAATTATTGTTATCACTTTACGTTGAAAAGTTAAACGCATTCATATTCATTCGTATGTAATATTGTCATTGTAAAAAGTTAATCAACGAATAAAAGTATTGATTTGCAACTGTGAAATAATAATAGTTATTGCAAAAGATTTAAAACATTTCGGGTTTTTCTTTGTTTACTCAGTTTACTACTAAAGCTTGTTATTCAAAACCCTAGTTTTAAGTACTTTTAAGTCGCTGTCTTACTACTAGTTTATAAACTGTCAACTTGCGCCTGAATTATTGATAACACTAACTTGAACATAACTTTACCATAGTTAAATTTTATTGAGGGCAGAACCTTTTGAAGTTGAATCATTTGATTGTGAATAGAGTTTATTATTTTATAAATAAATGCAAAAGAATCGAGACATTATAATGATGCATTTTTTTAGTAGAAAATATTGAATCCTTGCTAAGCTATTGCATACGTTATACTTATAGATACTTCAAATTTGAAAAAGCGGCATCGGCTATTTTTTCCTTAATTCAATCTAAGTTATCAGTCGAAACACTTTTAAAAAAAGTTTAAGTTTTTGTAAGAACTCTTGGCCGGTCGTTTATATTTTTACACTAAAAATAACATAAGTTTTGAATATTTTCAAAGTTCTAAAATGAAATATATTATGTACTTACCTATTATTTATATTAAATCTAATATTTCTTACCGAAGCTTTTTATTAGAATCCATTGTTATAACACAAAATCCACAGCGAAAGTTATGATGTTCGATATTGATAACCCTATATTAGCGAGGGAGTATTGTAAATATTTATGAACCTAAATACTGTGAACAAACGCTGGACCAAGTGCTACACACTTGAAAATAGTATGAGCCGTAATATTATGTTCGTCGTAGACAGTATACAATAAGAAATTTTCTATTTTTTTATTAAAATCTATAAATACGGGAAAGATTGAACTACGCAGCCATTCTCAGTTTTGTAATAGACTTAAAATACCAGCGTTTCAGTAAGGTGATGAGTGCTATCAACACCAAAGTCAGAATGATTTGGTGGAGCCTAGTTGTGATTTTTGTAACAATATACAATTCCAAGGACGGTCCCTTTTTTATATTTGTGACAAGTAAAATCTCAGTTTTACACCAAACATCGATACTGCTTCCAACTACGTTTGGAGCAAAACAGCAAACTATACAACTGTTAGATATAAATCCGCTTTTAAAAACGTTTGAAAACTGTCCCATCGAAATACTGGTATTTTATGACTGGCATGTATTGGACTATTCTAGTATAAAAATCCCAACTACGCTAACATCCATACCTAGAATTGACCCCAGAACAATTGTGCGGTACCGTAAGAAATCAATGGTGTATCCTTTAAAGTTCAAAAGAATTCGACGATGTTTTCAAAAAGTCATTTTTATAGATAAGTATGCCATTAAATTCCACATCAAGGAGAGCAAGTATTCCAATATGTTTTCTTACTTTCAAACCAGTTTTAAGTTCTACACATCAGATGAGGAAAGAGATAATTCGAAGATTAAGATTCAGCAGACGTGCATATTTGTTTTCCATCACAACAATTACAACTACAAAACATTCATACAGAGTCAGTTCACAACCAGTCGAACTACGGGTGAGTTGTGGCTCCTTAACACTAAACTATTCGTTATGTTTTCCGGAATAGACACTCCCAATAAACATGCGATTTTATCCACCGGGGTTTACGTCTGTCAGTTTTGTTGGAAGAATTTTATTCAGTATGAACGGTTTCGGTGCAGTCACAACGAAGTCTTCGGATCTCTTCCCATTGACGAGCATTCCTTCTTCTGCCAAACGAAAATGGAGAAAGCTGTTGCACTGGCTACACAAAAAGGTCGCCATGTTGTCTGGAAACGTCGCCTCACTTCCAAAAGGAGTGTTGGACAACAACTACCGTCAAATTGTGCTGTAAAAAGGGGAAGTAGGAGATACTGTAACTTTGATCTCTTAAGTAAAATTGATAATTCAATTGTAAATTTGCTAATGGGAGGGCTTAACACATCAGACATAGCAGTACAAGGAGCTCAAATAAATCGATTACCTTTAGATTTGAGGAACAAACTAAGCACATCCTCATGGAATACATTCCCATTCGTAGGGTCAAATGATGACTTAACTGTAGGTTTCAATTACCAAGCCTATCATCTCGGTAAGAGCTGCCTCGATGTTGCCAATGTAAAAAAAACCGATACTATTCCTTATAGTGTGGTGCGTGATCAAGCTAACCAGTAAGTCAATAATTACACTGATATTTATTTTTTAATGCTATAGGTATGACTGAAGGCTTCAAATTTATCACTTCGGGTGGCGTTAAGTGGCAAAAATCGGGTTACAAATTTTTCACGACGCCTTTTGATTCAGCAACGTGGTTCCTCTTAGTTGGTTTTTTAACAGCAACATCAATAATTGCCACAGTACATTTTTACGTACAAACACAAGATACTGCCAGTAATGTCCAATTTGATCCGTACAGAATTATAGTAGCGTATGTATCATCCATATTTTGGATACCACCTACTTTGTTGGAGCAGTGTAATAGCATCAAGCCATTTCAAAATAAAGACGTAAAGGTGATCAATTTCCACAAAGTCATTCTTATAGTTCGTGGCTTTTAATGGGAATCGTCCTGATCAATGGATACAAAGGAGTCTTGAAATCCGATGCAACACTTGCAAGTCCCGTTGAAATGCCTTGGAAAACGTTCGAAGACATACGAAATTTTACATTATACTTGATGGTCCAGGATGCCAGCCATCCCTTTTGCGAAACAAAGTATAAAGCAGGACTGTCATATTATCACGTGTTTCTAAACAAAGCTGATAAAAGCGTCACTCAAAAGATAGGTTTAGATTTGCTTCCCTGTAAGTCTCTAAAAATATTACATAAGGACAAGTCGTGTCGTTTCTCTTTCTCCCTGAATTATTTATCCTCAAATATTGAGAAGAAAGATCTGAGCAAGAAAACAAAATTTGACAAGAGCATCGATGATATGCTACATAAACTGGTATTTTTTTGCAAATCAGCTCTTAGCGAAGTTGCTGTAAAAAATCTGAGTCAATCCAGAACTGCTTTAATAACAGACGAAATGAGCGTCAAGCACCAATTGAAAGCGGTAACAAATATCGTAAAGGCTGCTGCAGCAGGTGGCCAAAACCACAGTGGAAGCAAATGTGGGCATTCAACCCAGATACAGAAGATCGGTTTCTTAAAATACCTAATTTCTATTTTATCACGGAGTGGGACGATGAAAACTTTCAAATTATTCCAAATCAAATGAAGACATTGTTGGACTCAGGTATTTTTGGGCTTTGGAAGCGATGGGAGATATACCAATCACACTTGGGATTTATAAAAGAGCGAATTGGGTTGCAAAATTCTAGTGACCTGGCCGACGTGGGAAGTCAGTACTACGACAGTACATCTCCAGAGTCCTTGTCCTTATCATTTAACGGAACCAAAGTTCCGATTATTTTTAACTTGCTCTTCATTGGACTTGTCTTGGCATTAATGCAGTTTCTGCTTGAGCTCTTGAAAACGCATGTTCTGGATATTTGTTTCTATTTTGTTTTTAGCAGGAATTGAAGCTCTCAAAAAGCATGGAATGGTTGTTATTTTATTGTTAAGCGTTTTTTATTAAATTGCGATTTTAATATCTTGCCTGGTTGGGGCTCCTCGATCGACAGAAATTTTGTTTGGTCCTGTTCAGACTTCAGACTACTTCAAGTACCAGATTTTGTTGTTTTTTTCTCTATAGATTCATCCTCACGAGGGATTTACCCGCAATCTGCCATGCGTATACTAGGTGGCAAGTTATATGTTTACGTTTGCCTTGTTGTGTATTAATCTGTACAGCTTACATTACTTTTATTTTATTCTGTGTAGTAGTAGTAGGGACACGCCTAATGGTGATAAGTCTTAATGGTGATCAGTACCGATCTTGCAAAAACTACTGCCTTTAAAATTTTTTGTCACTGATAGTGATGTAGCGTATAATCTTAACTACCTATAGTTGTACTTTCAGCTCTGTTCCTTCAAAACTCTGGCTAGGTAAAATTAAAAAAGTTTTAACCACTTTTTCAAACTATATCACCTATAAAGACGGTACTTTTCCCATGTTGGCAATGCTTATTTAAGCAAACTGATCACCTTTTAGGGCAATTGGGATTTCGAAATTGTTTTGACTTTTTTCAGACAATGAACTGTCTCTCTTGCAAACTTTGATTTTAGACACCGAATATTTTTCAGTAGATACAGAATTAACAGACAAGTACGATGGTGCAACATGCTTCATTATAAGTCATTTGCTTAAAAAGATACAAGTTCTTGAAGTTTTGAAAAAATGAACCCGATCACCAATAGGACGAACCCTACTAGTTTAAAATAACCGGAGAATGCAATGCATGAATACATGTCCTAAAATCATATCTTAATTCCTTAAAAGGCACGCTCCCCGACTCCCCATTCGTGCCGTTAAGCTGAGTCTCCTGCCATTCCTTCGTCTTAATTGGTCCCATGTCCTATTTTGCCCTCTGTCACATTCGTCCCATTACAAGAACAACGCCGTAAATACAATGCTGTATTACATGAATCAAAATCAAATGCCCACAAGATTGTTTCCCATTGCTGGTATTTTCGGATCGTCCGATTCAGTTCACACAAAAACTATAGGCAATCAGCCTAGTTTTTAATAATATTGAGATTACGATTTATTTAACATTTTTACTTAATTTAACATGAATAGTCAAATATATCAGATTTTCAGTGGCTCCACATTCTGACACGTCTGGTCAGAATGGCCATAAATTCGTAACTAATCGGTAATCAGTATCATTATTGTAGCTTGTCAGGCTTTTGCTACTATTTTTACAGAATCATTAATAAATTAGGAATTATTATATTTCATAGTAAAAACTAAATTATTAGTTAAAACCATAGCATCGAAACCATCATCATAATTTTTAACAGCTGGCATACATATACATATCATACAGCGGTAGCTTCTCTTTCTTCAGGCTTGCTTCAGGGTGGAAAGTAGAAAGCTAAAGGGGACGAATTGAAACAAGGGACAACATTTTATGAAACTGGATGTGACGGGACGAATTGGAGGGGACCAGTTACCGTCGAACCTAAAATTTCATGGGTAATATTATTATGAAGAAACGTTATTGAATTGCTGATAAATTCAAAAGTGCGAAATAATCAGTGTACAAGTGTGCAAGTGCCTAACTAAAGATGAACAAAGTCATTTCCGAAAGATCAATAAACATGTATGTAAACCAATTTATTTGTGTATTATTTACAATCTCATGAACAGTATAGGTTTATATACGTAGGGGTTACATGGGCTTACATAATTAATGTGAATTTCTGTAAGGTTAGCTCAAAAGCAACACATGTAGCATTATACGCCTTGCTAACACAAACGTGATATACTAATATTAGTACTGATATATTCTACTTTACAAGCTTTAAAATGCCTATACTATAAGCAGGGCCGGATAATGCGGTCAGCGCAAGCAGCCCCTGCTGCTCGAAGTTTCCTAAAACATGTAAATGGAACATTTAGCAGTTTTCAAAAATATGTAAAAAGAATATTTTTAATTTTCAAAAACATGCAAATAACTTATTGTCAACACTTTTCAAAAAAAAACATTTAAATAGAACATTTTGCACTTCTCTGAATCAAGTAAAAAAAGCATTTTAAACTTTCCTAAAACATGTACATAAATACAAAATTTTTACCCAAGAAAACCATCAATAAAATCCAAATGGTGGTTTTTGTGTGGAAACAAATTGCTGCCTAAAAGTAATTCCTTCGTCCGGCACTGGCTATAAGTATGCGTCAATAGAGTTTAATATTTTAGAAATAAGAAAACAAAATCCATCGGGATTAAAATGTGATGCATTTTGTATTTGAAAATATCGAACACTTGCTAAGTTGAGCGTTACTACATACTTCATACTTATGCATAGATGCTACAAAATGGAGAAAACGGCGTCGGCTATTTTTGCCTTAATTCAATTTACTAACCGAAACACTTTAAAATGTTAAGTTCTTGTACGAACTCTTGGCCGCTCCTTTGTTTCTTTTGCACTACTATATTTATCATACTAATGTTTAATATTTTTGAAGTCCTTAAATGAAATATATGTATATTACAAAAACCGTGGTGTCGTAATTGAAACTTATGTTAAATCGATACTTTTTTCTCTTACCGAAGCGATTTATTAAAAGTCATAGTCATGATTATAACAAGGTTAAAAGATCCACATCAAAGTCGTGATGTTCGATATTGATATTCCTATTAGAGGGGGATTCTTGTAAATATTTAAGAACTTGAATACTGTCAAAACTCACAGGAGATAGGGTCAAGTGCTACGCACTACAAAATCGTATGATCCGTATTTGCTCGCCATTATACGATAAGAAATATGTCTTCTTTTTATTTTACTTTTTAAAATATTCCTATAAAAATTGGAAAGATTGTACTGCACAGTCAATACCAATTTTAATAGACTTAAATTACCAGGGTATCAGTAGGGGATTGAATCAACGTCGAAGTAAAAATGATTTGGTGGAACCTGGTTGTTACTTTTATTACAATATGCAGTTTAAAAAACGGTCCCTTTGCTACATTTACAACAAGTAAAATCTCTGTTTTAGACCAAACATCGGTACTGCTTCCAAGAACTATTGGAGGAAAACAGCAAACTATACAATTACTAGATATAAGTAAACTTTTAAAAACGTTTGAAAACTGTCCAATCGAAATAGTAGTGTTTCATGACTGGCATGTCTTGGACTATTCTCGTATAAAAGTTCCAACTACGCTAACATCTATATCTATGATTGGTTCTGAAACACTAGATCTGTATCGTGAGAAAATTGAGGTGGACCCTTTAAAGTTCAAAAGGATTCGACGATGCTTTCATAGAGTAATTTTTGTAAACAGGCAGGCAGTTATAACCGAAGCAAACCAGGTCGAGAATCCCAATTTATTTTCGTACTTTGAAAGCAGCTTTACGTTCCACAAATCAGATACAAATAGATATTATTCAAAGGTTCAGGTGCAGCAGACGTGCTTATTTATTTTCCATCACATCAATTACGACTACAAAAAATTCGTACAGAGTCAGTTCACAACCAACACAGCTACGGGCGTGTCGTGGCTCATTAACACAAAAGTTTTCTTCATGTTTTCCGGAATGAATACTCCAAATAAACATGCGATTTTGTCCAGCGGAGTTTTTATCTGTCAGTTTTGTTGGCTGAATTTCATTCAGTATGAACGATTTTGGTGCAGTCGAAACGAAAGCTCGGGAATTCTACATGCTGATGAGCATTTCTACTCCTGCAAAAGGAATATGGAAAACGCTGTTTCACTTGCGACACAAAATGGTCGACATATCGTCTGGGAGCGCCAATATACTTTAAAAAGGAGCACTGGACACGAACTAGCATCCACCTGCATTGTGAAACACAAAAGTAGAAAATATTGTAATTTTGATCTTTTAAAAGAAATCGACATTTCCAGTGCACATTTTTTAGCGGAAGCGCTCAACAGGTCCGACACGACCATACAAGAAAAACAGATAAATCGATTACCTTTCAATTTGAGGAGCAAACTAAACAATTCATTATGGAAAACATTTCCGTTTATGGGGTCACACGATGGATTCACTCTAGGTTTCAATTACCAAGCCTATCATCTTGGTAAGAACTGCATCAATGTTGTCAATGCAATAAAGCCCAATTTGGTTGGTGTTGTGCATGATCACACTAACTAATTAATTATTCTGCAGTTTGATATTTATTTATTTCATGATATAGGTATGACTGAAGGCTTCAAGTTCATCTCATCAGACGGTGTCAAGCGGCAGAAATCGGGTTACAGATTTTTTACTTCACCTTTTGATTCGAAAACATGGATATTCTTGGTAGCATTTTTAGCAGCAACATCAACAATTGTCACCACACCGTATTTTCTACGAAATCACAATGCTGCAGATAAATTTTACTTCAACATAAACCAAATTATAGCATCATATGCATCATCCATATTTTGGATTCCACCCACTTTATTGGAGCAGTGTGGCAGCATAAAACCATTTGAAGAAAAGCAAGTAAAGGTAACTAATTTCCACAAAATTATTCTTTGTTCGTGGCTTTTAATGGGAATAGTTCTGATCAATGGATACAAAGGGGTGTTGAAATCCGATGCAACACTATCAAGTCCAGTTGAAATGCCTTGGAAAACGTTTGAAGACATACGAAATTTTACAATGTACTCGATGCTCGAGGACACATATCATCTCTTCTGCAGTACTAATTACAAAGCAGGATTGTCAATTTCTCAAGTATTTCCAAACCATAAGGACAAACGCTTTGATAAAAATATAGCTCAAACTTTGCTTCCTTGTAAAGACCCACACATTTTAGATTATGACAAGTCGTGTCGTTTCTATTCCTCTCTTAGTTATTTAAAATCAGATATTGACAAGAAAGATTTGAGCAAGAGAACAAAATTGGACAAGAGCCTCAAGGATATGACATCTAAGATGGTCTTTTTTTGCAAATCAGCTTTTAGCGAAGTTGCTGTAAAAAACCTGAGTCAATCCAAAACTGCTTTTATAACAGACGAGTTTAGTGTCGAGCACGATTTGAGAGAGTTAAAAAATATCGTAAAGGCTGCTGCAGGACAACAAAGTAAAAGCGAAAATCCGAGTCAAATGTGGGCATTCAACCAGGATACAGAAAATCAATTTCTTAAAACACCAAACTTCTACTTTATCACTGAACTGGACGATGTTAACTTTCGAATTATTCCAAATCGAACGAAGACACTTTTGCACTCGGGGATTTTTTACCTTTGGAAGCGATGGGAGTTATACAAGTCACACCTGAGATCTATAAAGGATGGAAATTGGTTGCAAAATTCCAGTGACGTGGGAAGTCAGTACTACGACAGTGCATCCGCTGAGCCGTTGCCCTTATCGTTTAACGGAACCAAGGTTCCGGTTATTTTTTATTTGCATTTTTTCGGACTTGTGCTTGGCGTCATACAGTTTCTGGTCGAGCTCGTGAAATTGTATGTTCTTGATGTCTGCTTAACTGTCATTTTTAATTTCATTGCAGCCGGAAAATGGAGGGGAACGTTTGTATTTTTATTGTGTAAGCGTTTTCTTAAGAAACTACGCTTTTAATTCCCTGAACTATAAAATTACTTGCTGGTCCGGTCCGGACCATAGACTATTTTAAATACTAGATTTTATTGATGTGTTTATTACATATTATATAGAATCATTCTTACGAGCGATGTATCCTCAGCGCTTACTTGCTCTCTATACTTACAATTAATTACAACACACTGCAATGGGTGGCATGTCACTTAATATTTTAATCTTGTATATTAATCCTTATAGCTTATTACATTTGTTTTAATTTATTCAGTGTTGAATGTGAGGTAAAACGTTCGGGGAATGTAATTCACATGCACCATCTTCTTTATTTCTATTTAAATGTAAAATATTTTTGAAATCTACAAACACATTATCAAGAGTATATAACTTATTTTATGAAAGCTTTTGCCTTGTGCTACAATTATTTCTTCAGATTATATTTACAATCAATTACATGTCTATCGCCCAAAAAATGCATGTTAGCGGTAGGACAGTATGATTTAAGCATAATGATATTCTTATGTGGAATTTTTAATAATGGACAAGTATAATTCGAGCATGAGTGATGGTTCTGTCTCAACAAGCTTCTTAAAGATTTCAGATTTCGGTTTTGCATATCGTTTCTTTATTCCTGAAAACAAAACAAAATAAAATCTATTAATTAATTCTGAATTCACAAATAATGCTGAGTCTGTGATTTTTCGACATTAGCAAATAATTATTTAGTTTTTTGTACAAACCTATTAATGAATTTGATGACATCTGCTTTCAAGGCATGCGCGCTGTGAATATTTGCTAAATTGAGCATTTCTGCTGCATTTTCAACTTTTAAACTAGAGTGCATAAAGTCTTCGCACTCGGCCTTTAATTCCATTATAGCTCATATTTATGCACGAGTCGGATCAAATCTTCGTTATTTTGTGAGAGCTTCGGGCTTTGTCCTGTGTAGATGTACTCTAACATGGTCCCCACGACAATCTCATCAAAGTCGGAAATTCAACGTAATCCCCCTTCGCCTCCAACACGTTCGCTCGAAACATGCATGGCGGCAAAAAAAGGACTGCGAAAGTACAATAAACATGTCAACCTGAACCTAGTGTAGGTACTGTATATAGGTATTTTACTTAACACAGTTTAATTTAATTGTGTATTATTACAATCTCATGAGCAGTATAGGTTTATATGTGTAGTGGTTAACGGGGTTTACTTAATTTTAATTCTTCAGAAAGTGAGTGATAGTTACACGCACAGCGTTTTTCTCTTATGTAAGTGACGTTACAAACGAATGTTCTTACATTAATCTGTGTTACTCTAAAGTTTGCTCAAAAGCAACAAATGTAGAATTAGCAAATGCATTGCTTATAAAATTGATATAACAATTTCTTTGTGCTGATATATTTTAATTTACAAGATTTAAAATTGTTTACTATACGTTTGCATAATCACATACTTCATATAGGTAGCATTTATTGTGAACTTTGACTTAATTTTGTTTTGATGGTGCACGCTAATTTATCATGAGCAACTATTTTAAGTAATTTAACAACAAACCTATAGGAATTTTAAAGAAGTACTATACTAGTACAACAAAATACGTGGACTACTGGTTGTAGTTACATAGTTATTAGGTAATTTTAGTAGTGATTTTAATTAACACCGCTACTATTATTGAACAACTTGAAGAGCTGGTGAATTGACGCAAATCTATTGGATTTTGGATTCTACTATTTATTTGCATTAGTTTTACGAATTCTTTCTCAAAATAGGGATTCTCGTCGGTTATGGAAGTTAATAACTTACAAATTAAGTTGTACAAAATGTAGGAACATAGTGTCGTTACGTTTGTTTGCTTGAGCTACTTCATTTTCTCTGTTTTTCAATACTCTATTCAACCAATCAAATAACTTTTTAATTTTAATCTTTTAAGGTAAGGCAATTGGTTTTTATAGTATACGGACACTTTCCCCCCGGAAATAATCCCCCCCCCCCGGACATAATCCCCCCGGACATAATCCCCCCGGACATAATCCCCCGGACATTATACCCCCATGCAGTAACCCTGGACATTCCCCCCCCCCAGTCCAAAAATGAAACAAAGGGAAAAACAAGTACACTTATAACAGTGTATATACAAACTTTATTCAGTCACTGTTGTACAACTACAATAGCCTTACGACTCAGTATACAATACACAACATTTTATAGTATTAATATGTGATCAACGAAAATATTAGTATTTATCACTAATAATTATTTATATGATGATTATAAATCTGGATGGATCCTCTAAGAGCATATAATCCAATTTCTTCCAATAATTGTGAAGGTAAATTAAACTTAGATCGAAATTCTTGAAAAAATTTTGACAATGATCCTCTTGCCCCAATATAAAGGCCAATTACCACGATATTCTTCAATCGATACTTTTCTTTAAAATAGGAAACACACGGCTCATAAATCTCTCTTTTTTCAGTGTCAACGAACAATGACTGTTCTGTACTATCACCATATTCAAACCTTACAGTAGGATCCAAAATATATCCTTGTCTTGTTTTCTCGTCGTATATAATTATATCAACTCGCCTGTTAGAACCCTGCTCTGCAACACAATGCACTTCCTGAAATACCTTCCATCCCTTTTCAATCAGACCTTTTGCCAACATCTCACGTATTCCATTATGTCTTTGATTACGAATCAGTTCTCCCCGGGAACAGAAGCCTAGAACATGTCCAAGTGATTCTTTCTCAGCATCGCATCTACGACACTGGGTTCCGTCTATACTTCTTCCTGGGGTGTTTCTGACACAAGTCACATTAGAATTCATTTTGAGAAACGTTATCCATTCCGATGTTGTCAATCCATTTTTGTTGATTAAATTTTTGTTACTATTTTTTGGATTATCAGCAAATTGCTCAACTCCTTGCCCTCTTAATGACATTTTGGTCTAAACTTCAAATTCCTTGTCACGAAGCTTATCTCTCATTCTCTTGGTGAATTTACCTTTTAGTTCTGGATTTTTTAATGCTGTTAATTCGTCTTCCGAAAACTCTAACGATTGTTCACACTTATTCATTTCTTCCTCAATATTTCTTGAGTACGGTACATACGGATCATTTGACTGCAAAAGTACGAGACAGATGTTATAGTGCTGCAAAAATGCTTCCCATTGAGCTTTTGTGAGTGATAATCCGCGGACATCTTTAGATGCATAAAGCATAGAATTTGGAACATCTGTTGGAATGTTTAAAATTTCTTTTACCGTGCTACGAATAATACGGTCAGTATCCATTAAAAATGACTTCGGAAGTTTATTCAAAGGCGCCATTTGCAGGGGATATATTAGAGTTGGCTAAACATAATCATTAATAATCGTCAATTTTTGGTGGGGACGAAGCATGGGAGTTGCAACAAGATTATTTAAGGTGGCTGTTAAATTTTTTATGACTTTAGATGAATCAAACAACAACTCTGCATTAAAATAAACGCCCAAGTATCGAACGGTTTCCTTTAAATGTAATACGGGAAGAGATGAGCCATTGTCAATAATACTTCATCACTCACCAAAACACCTTTTTTTACACAAATACACAATGACTTCTTGTGTTGAATGTCCAAACCAGTTTGTTTAAATAGCTCTGTAGTTTTTTCAACAGTCAAAATTATTCCTTCTTTGGTCTTAGCTAAATTACCAGTATCATCAGCGAAACACATTCCAGTTAGTGACGGTAAGTCCGGAGTGAGACTGTAACCATATTTCTCTGCGAAATCAGGGTCAGTTATTTCGTCTAAAACATAATTTATTGCCAGATTGAACAATAAAGGACTTAACGGAGATCCCTGAAGTACTCCACAGTTGAAATGTATTGCCTTAGTTGTAGCAGTTTTGGTTTTAATAACTGTTTGGTTACCACTGATTAAAGACTTGACAAGATTTCTCAGATGAGTAGGAATTGGCTGCGAGTCCAGACATTTGTTTAAATGAGAATGACCAACGCTATCAAATGCTTTTGCAACATCTAGTAAAGCAACGTACAAGGTTTCCTTATTCTTCTTTGCTTTCTTTAAACAAGCTGCCAAGATAGAAGTATTGATAAGAGTGCCAGGAGAATTTGTAAAGCCACGTTGGCTCATATTCAACTCAAGATAACTTCGTAATTTACGTTCAATTATTTTTTCAAGAATTCGACGAAGAATGGAGCACACGGAAATAGGTCGCCAATTACATGGATCTTTTACGTCTCCTTTCTTATAAATGAGCACTGTTCTAGCTTTTTTAAACTCTGATGGCACTAAATTCCATGTCAGCATAATTGTTCCAATTAGAGCTAAAACAGGTGCACTTGAAGTGTACTTAAAAGCTCTCAATAAAACTTTGTCTGGCCCAGAAGAAGTGTCACTACGTATCAATTTAAGCATTGCTTCCACATTGTCTTTGTTAATGGTAAGGTTGAAATCTTCATCTAATTACACAGTTAAACAGTGCAGTACATATTATATATTATACAAATTTCGTGAATGATAATTAACTGAAAAAATGTATAACTACAAACATTCATTAGTACTTTGTTGTAGAAATTACGGTAAGCAGTAATTACAATTGAAGGACTAATAATTATATAATAATAATAACAATAATAATCATCATTTGTTTATTTTTTCGATTTGGCCGCAGCCCATACAACATTGTTTAGATATTTACAGATTAAAATTTACAAATTAATGATCCTTGGTTAGACTACTTGATGATTAGACCGTTACCGTTAGGTGAAGAATTTGATATATTATATATTATTGTTAATATTTTACATTGAACCATAGGGGCGTCGGAACGAGGGGCAGGGGGAGAGGCAGTGTGACTCCCCTGGAAAACGAAAACGGATGCCGTATGTTGAAGCATAGGCCTGCCATACCTGGAACTATAAAAATATGTAGTTCTACACGCTTAGAAAAGATCTTAACAAGAATCTTGTACGATGGGGCTAACAGGATTACACGTTAACTTTAACATATGTTTACTAGTCAATTTTAAAATATTTTAGAGTAAGGAAATGGTTAGCCACGTCAAACAACGCTGTTGTCAAGTGTAACAGCGCTGGTGTTATAAAACCCAACAGCAAATCTGTTGAAATCTACAGTAAGCCTGTTAAAGCATTTATATCACATTAAATCTATGCTAAACTAGTTGCCCATTACTAAATGTAATGGCGGCAGCCCAGTGGTTAAGGCTGGAAGGAACCTATGACGAAGGTTGCGGGTTCGAATCCAACTTTTGGTGTTATTTCTTAACGAATAAAATCATTCAACAGGATTAGCTGTTGAGTGATCTAACAGTGAAATCTGTAAGCCCAATATAACAGGATTATCGGTAAATCACTAACCATAGTCCTGTTGACCGCGGTTAACAGGATTTACTGTGGATGTTGGAGTAACAGTGATAGCAGTTAGAAATTACAGTAAAGTATTAAATTCACCCATATTTTTGTAAGCGTGTACGCTTCGTAAAGGTGATCACATCCAAAAGGTGATCAGTGCACCGTGATCGATTTTTAAAATTTGTGTCGAAAAACAATTTAAATTCCCACTCACTTCATACAAGGCTGTCATGGATACTATACTATTTAGCAAGAAATGGTTTAAAACAAATCGTTCGACTGTAGAATTTTTTAAAAATGTTTTAAGCTCCTGCTATTTTTATTTTTACGCACCTACTGAAATAAAATTGTTGCACAATAAAAATTCTTTCAGTTAGGTATTATATGCATCCACTTTATTCATCCACATAGGATTTTCACTGCTTTCCTTCAGTTTGCACTTTTAACAATTTTATCAAATGTCGTTGTTGGCGGGTCGGGTGTTCGGGTTGACGAAAAGTTGTCAAAAATTTTGACTGTTTTATATGGACAGGATGGTAATATAAATTAGTAAATAGCAAATCAAAAGGTACAGTAAAATATAATATGTATTAAATTTGTGATAAATTGTTAATCTACTAAAATCTACAATTTACTTTGCGTGAAATATATGTATTAATTATTATTAACTGATCTAGTCAAGTAATATTTTCTCTTTTAAGGAAAAACGTTGAGTTTTTTGTTGGTCTTTGATGAGAATTTAAGATTCTGTTCTGATGCTCTGAAGCTACCTCACGAGAGATTCGGTGAGAGACAAACGAAGAATACATATTACTTTTTTTACTGCTTTATGCTTTATATACACGCTGAAGTAAGCTTTATAGCCTTTAGCCGTTATACACTACCGTTGCCGTTTGTCATTTTGCCGGTCCGTTCCCATCTTTGCTTTGTACACATGGTGTCTTCATATATTGTGCACCTACGTGAGCGTGTAGGTAGGTATGGCGTCGTGCATATATCTCGTATACACTTTTTTGACTTTTTTAACCCCTCCCCCCCTCTAAGTATACAATCGTGATCATTGACGAAACCCCCCCCCCCTATATACGTATACATTCGTCATAAGAAATACCGATTTTCAAAATAACTGTGGATTATTCAATTTACTAGTCAAAACAACATTGGTACATTTTATAAATTACCTACTTCAGCCAAAATGTAGTTTTACTTTTAAGTATTTCATTTTTTAGTGCTTCTTGTTTTGATAAAAATGTAAAACCTAAATTCTAAACATTGTTATTTTGAGGTTCAGACTTTTTAGACCCATAGTTTAAACTTTTTCCAACTTCAATATAGTATTTAATTTATAGAATATATTTGAAACTTTTAAATGCAGTTTGTAATTTTCGATTGACAAAAGTTTAGTCATAAAACAAGGAGGTAAAGCAACCCTAAACAGTTACATGAGGCAGTGCGGAGAGCGAGCAAGTAAACTAAATCAATTTTAGACATAATTTAACGTGATTTAGATTTATCAGTTAATTTTTAATGAAGAAAAACGTAATTTAGGTTTCGCGCTAACTCAAAAATTCAAAACTGCTTACTACTGGTTACTCACTGCAAATTTATATAAAAGATACACTATTCAAACGGAATTAATTAGTAGAATCTGATTATGTTTATGTTTACAGCTGGACTGCTAGACACCAGGTGGTTTTTAAAGCATTGCAAAACAATCTGTTTTGTTTTAAACTCCCGCTAAAAAGTGCTATTATGGGCCAGAAGTGAGAACATACAGTTTTGTTTTACTTTTTTTAAGAGCTCAAAAATGATATATACCACTTGTTGAAGCTGAACTTAGTCAAGTATTTCAATATGGCAATGAATTATGCACCGTATTTCCTGTAACGCCTGTCGCGCAGCCCACTACTCAAATTGCAACCTTCCACTATTTAAGATCCAACTATCCAACCTCCCAGACAAGTAAATTATTAAATGTCCGAACCCTGCCCTGTTACAGGAAACATGGTATATAGCAGTCAGTGGACAATTCTATATACTCCGTGTTTAGATTTAAATATATGAAGTATTTAAAACTAACTGATGGGGAATCAAAATTAAATCTCCAGGGTTAATATATAAATGTTCATCTGATTCAATAGAATTCGAGCGTAAGTATAGTAGAGTCAACTGAAAGTGAAGACTGGCAAGGATAAATTTTGCATGCAAACAAATGGCAGCTTTATCCTTGCTAGCCATCACTTTCGGTTGCCTCCACAGCAGTTCAAACTTTTCAACTACGTTCAAGTCGATGAAGCCAGCATTGAGGTAAAAATTATTTTATCTCCTTATTTTTATAGTAAGTATTTGCGGCTGGTCAGAGCTATAATTTGATAAATGCTCGGTGTTTATATTCAATTACTTTGCTAAAAAGAATGTAAGTTGTTAATCCCAAGCATTTAATTCTGTACAAACATGTTGATAGTCCACTGACTGCATAGGGAGAAATAAAATTAGTACTTAAAAAAAATTCAATAAAGATATATTCATTTTATCTTATCTCTGTTAGCACTACAATACAATTTAACTCTCCGTAGGGCCCTGTAATCAAAGTATAAATAGAAAACAAGTGACAGATTTTTAGAAATTTTGAAAAAATAAAACAGTAATTTCTGTTCATTTCACAATTTAATGTGTATACGTGATCAAGGGTTCGAACCCTCCCCCCCTCTCCGATAAATAGTATACAAATGTGATCAAGCAGTATGACCCCCCCTCCCCCTATTTTGTATACGAGATATATGGACGACGCCTAAGTCAATGAAAGGAAATAATATACAATACATAATAATAATGTATATTTTACTAGTGTATAATAATTGCCGGAATCGATTCTTAAAAATTACATGTGACCGTGTGAATAGGATTTTGATCATGCGCATGAGGTCATAGCATAGCGAGAAATATCTACCGAGTTTTTGATGTAAGCATCAGCATCAGCAATATCAAGCAGCATTAAAATTGCTGACGTGATGCTGTCTATGTACAGCGTGTGTAAGTAAGTCTTCGCGATTGGCGTTGTGATGAATTAAAGTACATATAACTCATGAACGGTTTAGAGCAAATAACGTGTAAACGTAAATAAATGTAAGTCACTTTATTAGTTATTAATTGTAATGCATAAAAAACCGGAGGTCAACTGGATTTCTATAAATTACATCAAATGCAAAAATTTAATGAAAAAATAAGGGAAACAAGTTTTCGTGATTTTGGATTTTAAAAAATCTAAATCTATTTATTATCTGGTATGACCTCCTTTTGCGGCCAAAAGCTCCCGAATCGTATTCGGAACAGAGTCGACTAACTTTATTTTGAATTCAAGGCTAATCTTCTCCCACTCTTTTGGTGGGACAGTGATCAATTTGTTGGTGCTTTTTAGATGCTTAGCTTAAGCATCTATTGTTATGGTCACGTCCGTCTGTTGGCCGTACACTACAGGTCACAGTTTTGAAGGGATGTGCTTTCAACTACTTCTAAATGATCACAACTGCGACTGAGCAGGTCTGTATTGTTTTTTAATTTTGCTGGGACTGACCATTTCTTCGCTTCAATTAACAGTTAAATGGACCAAGATCACAAACTTTTAAGATAAAGCCCACCAAAAATGGCTGAAGGGGCAGGATGAAATGGCGTCACCCAAATTTACTAAAATTTTAGACCCTACCTCGCAAACTTCTTTAACATTGTGTGAATGGCTATCTTTAACATGGTATGTCATCGTTTTTCAAGTGACCCACCCTGATCCTGGGTGGCACTATTTGTGTTCGACCCCAACTTCGTGTCACGTATATGATAACTCATTTACAGACATTTCAAACTCGCGCGGCACTGACGTACAAGTTAATCTAGGTAACATCGTACCATGTCAGCTTATTGTAACTGCGTTGCGTTAGCAAGTTAACGCTTCACATCTGAGTACCACGGGATGGGGGAGCAGTCGGGTGGGCTATGTTAAATACAGTAAAATAGAAAATTCTAAAAAACAACCAAGCAATATAATATCCCAAATACAACTTCTAACTAAATACATAAATACACGATATAATAGACATCATTATTACTCCGGGTGCACCCACAGGTTATGATTATGATAGATATGTGGGTAAGAGGGAGGGGGGGGGGGTAGGTTATAAAAAACAACTCAAATAGCAGCACACATTGCATTACAAGTGTATAGGTAGACCAAATACCCATGTATTGTCTAGATACAAATTCGTGATAGCTGCGCAAAGTGTCCAAACCCGGCCGTGCCCATTTGATTGCATGGATAGGAAACTGTTTGGACACCTTGCGCAGCTATCACGAATTTGTATCCAGACAATACATGAAAATGAGGAAAAGGGGAGAGGAAAAGTGTAGTTAAAAATCTAGTTACTGTTGTAGTAACTAGATCTTAATAACTCAATAACTATCGAGTTATTGTTTTACTGGGATCGTCCATAACTGACCTCGCAAAAATCATCACTCTTTTAATGGCAGGATCCAGAAATGACGCCACCTAAATTTTCAACATTTTATTTTGATGGTCCATTAAACTCCGTTAATAGCTAGGTCCATCAATGATGTCAACTAAGGTAGCAATTTTTTTGGGATGGTCTATAAATGACGCTGCCCAAACCATTGCTCTCTGAAAAGGAAGGCCTGTAAATGACATTACTCAGATTTTAACTATTTAACTGACTTACAATTAGTCTATTAATAACGTCACTAAAACCTTAATAATTTTGAATAGCAGCGTCCATGAATGACCTCACCTAAATGTTTAGACGAACAGTTTTTTTCTAAATTCGTTTGGTTGTTTTTCTTGCATTTATAACAATTTCTATTGTAGTTTTTAATTTATTAAAATCTTAATCGTGCCAATTATTCATAAAATTTAAGATGTCTCAATTTTAAGCATATTTAATAGTGAAACTGCTAAATCCAATAAAAATCAGTGAATATTCAAAGTTAAAATATTAAGCGTTGTAAGCGTCGTTGCTCTACATAGAGGCAAAATCCAAATATTTGGTTTCACCTAAAATGTTGCATATATGTGAGTTTTTTGGCTAAAAATGATAGTTTTAAAATGCAAAAAAGTAAGACAACGCAAGCGTTGTTGTGCTTAAATCTAGACTTTACCACTAGTGTTATTCTCTTCAACTGGTTCTATTAAAAAAGTTATCCACAAACTCAATTGAATTCTTTATTCAATTTTCTAAACTCGTTGCTAGTCTCGCTACATAAAATAAGCATTGTTTGATCCGATGTATGCCGAAAAATTGTTACAATGGATTTATTACTAATTATTCTGTTGTACGAAAGACTACTCCCTGACATTCTTCCTTAGAGTATTTTCCTCACAGCGCGGGCCAAAGACATTTTCCTTGCAGTACTAAATAAAATCTTTAGAAAACGTAAAAAATGGAGGTTTTGATTAGTGTTTTGTGTTCAAAAATTATGCTGTCGTAAAACATACTTAAATTCATTTTTTTAAATTGTTAATAAAGAACTGGAATGCTTCTTGTTCTCACATTTATCAAATGATTACTATTTCAACATTTTGTTTCATAAGTATTTGTTACACAAAAATTAAATAGGTAGTGCTTCACAATACGAAATTTAGATATTCTTGAGAACGTTAACGAGTGAATAAGTTTTATGAAAACAAACAGTAGCTAAAGTAGTTAGCTTCTAGTAGTTAAATATATTATTTTCGTGCTTGGAGGAAAATGTCTTCAATTTCAAGTTCGGAGGATAGTCGAAAACATTTGTAAAGAGCCATTTTTTTAAAAAGGTTACATGTCTGCTTTCGTGGTAAGGCATATCTAGGTTCAGTCTTCTATCATTCTTTTATTGCCCGTGTCTTTCATAAGCATTCTATATTTTAATTTTAATTTATGTTTTAGACAAGAAAATCAAATTAGTAATCAAAAAAGAACTTGCTACTAACTGCAACCAAATATCAGTAAGGAAACGGATTGTAAGCTTATTTCTAAAACTTGTCTTTTGGTTGCTAACTTTCAACGGTTTCTACATTTATTAGGTGAGAAGAACAACATAAACTATGTCATATACGCTTATTAAAGACTAGTACTCCGACTTATAGACAGCCTATTTGATCATAGTTGCGAATTTTGAATTTATATTTGTTTTGTAAGACATACATAAATAAAGCCCAGTGCAAGGCAAGTAGAATAATAAGGTGCAGTCAATCTACTTGGGCATCGGTTTCGACGGCTCCCCTCATTTTTTACGTCATCTAGCAGCCAGAAATTTCCAGCCGTAATATAAATCCACACAACTTTAACAGGTCAAAGGTCGGGCAAACATGGGCCCATTTTATTGAGCTAGGTGTCAAATAAAAGAGCACAAAACATAGTTTACTAGTGTGAAAATAACATTGGGATTAGTTTCGGAAATTTTGAGGTAGAGAGATTTTAAAATTTGAGAAAAAGCTAATGCTGAGCTTATGGAGTATACAAACTTCGCGCCAACTTTTTCTTCCACCTCACCACCAAAACATCCCTCTCAAACTTTACCATTGCGATTGACTGTACCTTATTCTACTTGCCTTGGCCCAGTGGTGAAAATATTTTGTCACTAAATCACCTCAAATGGGGTATGTTATTTTTTTAAGTGGTAAAAAGCGACGCTTTGGGATGATTTAGGCATGCTGTAACTTTTGCAATTATGCAAAGATTTTAGTAAACCTTGGTACGCAAGTTCTTTGTACCTAAATATTAGGGCGTGTTGGAGTTAAAATGAAAAGTTTAACAAAAATACAAATTTGGAATTTTGAAATTAAAAAAAAACTCAAAATCCAAAATCTTGAAAAATATTTTAAAGCTTTGTTGTGAATATAAATTTTTATGATTTACAACTCCAAACATGAAATAAATCAAATTTGTGACTGTTTTCCCTTCACAAGGCGCCGTTCATCGCCTACGCTAATAACGTTTTACTTATTTTGGAATCGCTAAACCAAAACATTTATGTACACAAAAAGTTTCAAAATATGTTTTGACATTATTTAAAACTATAGTGGAAACAAGGAAGGCATGAATACGAATTTTGATTTTTTTTCAAAATTTGAAAATTGTTTATTTTTAAACTTTTCGTTTTTACTTCAAAGCGCCCTGATATTTTAGTACAAAGAACGTGAGTACTAAGTTTTACTAACATTCGTGCATAATTGCAAAAGTTACAGCATGCCCAAATCGTTGCTTTCCACCACTTAAAAAAATCACATAGCCCATGTGAGGTGATTTGGTGACAAACTATTTTCACAACTGGGCTTTACTTATGTATTTTTAACATTAAAAATACACACATAAATTAAAAATTTGCGACTATGAGCATATAAGCTGCCTAATAGTTTAAATACTAGACTAAATATAATATATTTAATCCATTAATTCGGTAATTTATTTAAGAAAATGGAAAATTCAAACATTCGCAAACGTGGACGGCCAAGGTTACCGTATGAGCAAAAAGCCGTAAAAAGTAAGCGTGACGAAGTTACAGATACATGCATACTTTTTATGACAAAGTACACCCGAGATCAATTTACTAAAGCAGTCATTAGATATTTCAAAGATTCTGGAAGCACTACTGACAATCAGCTTTCAAAAATTATACAGTTTTTATTGAAAAACCCTGGCAAAACGGCTGACACCTTAAATTTTACGAAATCGAATAGACCTAAAATAAAAAAGCTAGACAATGAAACTGCCTTGGGACTTATTCTTGACTTTGGGTTAAGTCGATATCAATACGACGGAATAAAAGAAAAGGTCAATAATTGTGGCGCCAGAATCTTTCCTGGGTATGACGGAGTGCTGAAGGCAAAAAAGAAATGTCGACCGCCGGACAATAGTGTCACAATAACCAAGACATTAGCATCTGTTGGCCTTTTCCCACTTTTGAAGCACACAGTAGAGCGGATAATTGAAGTAAATAAAGCTTCAATTTTAAACTCTATGATGGCTATTAATGTTACAAATGACCAGTGCACTCTAATTGTTCCTTGGGGTTTTGATGGCAGTACCGGGCAAAGTAATTATAAGCAAGGGTATAATAACGAAACCGACAAAACTCAAATGGATGATTCTTCTTTATTTGCAACAACAATAGTGCCTCAGCGTCTTATAGGAAGTAAGGGGATCTTATACTGGCAAAACCCTTGTCCTCAGAGTGTAAGATTTTGCAGGCCTGTCCGCCTACAATTCGCGAAGGAAACACCTGAATTGGTTCTAGCTGAAAAAAGTAGAGTTGAAGAAGAGATTGTTAATCTTCCACTTATTCCCATCAAATTGTCTAATGAGTGTAGTCTTTCAATTAAATTTGAGTTGTGTTTGAGTATTATAGATGGCAAAATTTTAAATATTATAACCAATACAAAGTCAACGTCTAGCTGTGCAATATGTGGAAGTTCATCCAAGGATTTTAATATTCTTGCGAATTTAAATGGTCCTAAATTTAACCCTATTGATGGGCGACTAAAACATGGGATATCACCTACGCACTGTTGGATAAGAAGTTTGGAGTTTCTATTCACAATGTCATGCAAGTTAGATTATGAACAATGGCAGGCCCGGGGGGAAAACAAAGCTAAGTATGATGAGAGAAAAATACTAATGCGGGATAGATTATGGTTTGAAATGAGCCTAAGGGTATTTCTACCAAATTCAAATGGATCAGGCTCTTCGAACGATGGCAACACTGCCAGAAGAGCATTTAAAGACTACGCTAAGTTTGCAGAAATTCTAGAATTAGATGAAGATATGGTTAAAGGATTGCGTACACTGCTCATTGCATTGAATTGTCAATTACCTTTGGACGTAGCAAAATACAATACGTTTTGTCAAACGTGGTTCAGGAACTACATAGACAAATACGGTTGGAATTACTTAACTCCAACTGTACACAAAATGATAATTCATGGTGGGCAAATTATTCAAGCTAGTAGCGTCCCTGTTGGTATGCTTGGTGAAGAAGCATCAGAAGCCAAAAATAAAATTTACAAACAAGATAGAGAGTTTCATTCTAGAAAGATGTCACGTGAATTAACAATGCATGACGTTTTCTACCGCTCTATTGATGCTTCCGATCCACTTATTTCTACTAACTCTTTCTCAGTTAGAACGAAGTTTAAGAAAAAGATTCCACTACCGATTGAAGTAATTAATCTTCTTGTACCTTCTTTAGAAATAATATCCGTTGTAAACGATCATGAAACTGAAAACTTCCTAGATCAGTTGTTGGATGACGAAAGCGTGGTTCTTGAAGCAGAAGATGATATGTAAAATAGTTTTTATAATATTAATGTTAGCAACTTATTAATGTTAGCAACTTATTAATGTTAGCAACTTATTAGTTATTTGAAGTTTGATATTGATTAACGTTTCATTCCTTACTAGGTTCCCAATGTTTTCTTCATTTACAATTAAAAATAAGATTTACACGTTCTTATACTTAGGTGTAAATAGGCAGTACATAGTTGTACAGAATACATTTTATCGACTTAATGTTTAAAATACTTGTGAGCATTCTAATTTAAAGTTTGGTTGGTTGCATATCCCTAATGAGGATGAGATTAGGCATTACCTTATTATTCCATAACAAAATTTGACAAAATTTAGACATTTCTTAAATGTATTCTAATCTCATAGCACAAGTAGCATAAAAGTTATATTTTAATCGAATTTTTTAATCGAATAAAAATAAAAATTGTACATAGTCACCACTCACCACGAATTGTATTTTTAAAATTTTAAATAGTTCTAGTACTACTGCAACCTATTTTAATTATAGATAGTGCCAGTGCACCCGGCTGTTTCTTGATAACTCATGCCTAGCCCGGTAAGTCTTGCCCAACGTCTGCTAGTCATACCCAACTTTTGTAATTCATGCCTTATTTGACTTCTGGAAAGCTGCATGGAAGCGGTTAAGGGTACACGCATCCCTCGGCCGCCAAGGGCGGCCCCGCCCCAGACGGGAGGGAAAAATGTACCTATCCGTTTTCAGGCAGCTTTAGGAGCCTGGTTCAGTGCTTCGGCTACCCCTAGATGTATTTTATTTGGTATTTGCCTATTGCGTGTAACTATTACCTTAAAAAACAATGTTAAATGGCAGCCTTAGCAGCAAAATAGGGATCTTAAATTTAAAATTTTTAAATTTCCCGCCAAAACTTTAAAAAATGTGTCAAATCAAGATTTCGACCGGTCACTCAATAAACTTACACTATTGTGACATACTTTTAGGAGGGTAATAATTAGGCGAATCAAAATGGGGCATGACTTACCGAAGTCGAATTGGGCATGACTTACCTAAGTTGGGCAAGAC
Organism: Dicyrtomina minuta; assembly: GCA_949802685.1. NCBI lineage: Eukaryota > Metazoa > Arthropoda > Collembola > Symphypleona > Dicyrtomidae > Dicyrtomina > Dicyrtomina minuta. Next base: position 23,668,572 of record OX461808.1, on the reverse strand, counting down.
TTGCCGGCCTAGGCATGACTTATCAAAGAACAACCATTAAATGCTAATAATTCAAGTGCTAGTGCTAGTGTACCCTTATTAAACACTAATACCTAGTTCAAGTTCATTAACAGCATACGTCAATTGAATTAAGATTTTGTATTTGCTCTTTCAAGACATTTGATACATTTGACTCAATCCTCAACTCCTCCGACTCTCACTCAATGCCAGTCAGATAGACTCAAGGCTCTACTGCTCTATAAGTTACCCCATGTACGTGAAATATGTAATCATACTGGTATACGGACACTTTACTCCTGGACATTCCCCCTCCCCCAGGCCGCGGACATTTTCCTCCCAACTTGGTACCGAGGACATTTTCCTCCCAATACAAAAATCACCCTAAAATAAACTAGCATTCCTTTGCAGACATATTATGCATTCATATACAATCTTAAGAATATCCAAAATTCATAAACTGAAGTACGACAACAGTTTATTGCAATCCATTTATTTAATGTATTAACGCTTATTATAAGCAAAAACATAAATTTTCAGGAAAGGAACAATAGTTTATTTTAGTGACGTGATACTGAGAGGGAAATGTCCTCTGTACGAAGTTGGCAGGGAAATTTCGAAAATGCTTCGGAGGAAAACGTCCGGGAAGAAAATGTCCTGAAACCAATCATCAACAAAAAGAACAGTCTTGGAGTTAAAAATAACACGCTCATGGAATTACGTGAAAGGTGGTAATAATCCTACGTCTCTCTTTTGCATGAGCAATCATTTTGATTTTCTCTTTCCACAGACAGCGGACAAGGTATAAATAAACACCCCGAGGGGTCCCTAATTAGTTGAGGTGGTACTAAAAGCGGTCAGACTGAAGGAGAGTGGGCACAATGCCGCACATTCATATACCTTAGAATGCCGCACATGTGTGGTATCTTCTCAAATGCCGCACTTCTGCTATACCTTACTATACCGCACGCACATTCTCATGTGCGGCAGACCTTACTATGCCGCACTTGTACCGCACACTGAACCAGGCTCCTAAAGCTGCCTGAAAACGGATAGGTTATATTCCCCCCCCCCAACCTAACCTAACCTATAAGATATTATATACCTCAAGTGGTGGGCAAAAGAGAAGTACCCTTAACAGTCAATACTGCGGATACTCACCTCAGGGGCCCCCTCGGGGTATTTATTTATTTTTTGTCCGCTGACTGTTCCAAGCAAACGCTAGAAAAAAATAATGACAGCTGTAAAAAATTAACAAAAATGAAAGTAGCCAACATAATAATAATTTTAGGTGTGAACTTACGGCCAATAATACTAATTGATGTAGTAAAACGAAAGATGCGATGTACAGGGTGGCCCATAAGTTTTCATACAAGGTATTTGTCTTATAAAATCCACAATCATTCAAATCGCACAAAACTTGGAACACAGATGCTAAAACCGATTTTAGTTACCCACGCTTTGATCCAGGATTTTTTAGGGACTCCAAATTTTTATGGCGGGTAGTGCTGACAATTATAGTAAAAAGAGCGATGGTGTAGTAAAACGAGCGATGAGTTAGTAAAACGATCCATGAATTAGTAGCTTAAGTTGTAAGTAAAACGAAAAACGAACTACTATTTAATAAAACGAACGCAGATTTTCTTTTCCGGCAATGCCGTATACAACTGTTTTGTTACAGAGAAACATTCTTTTGAATTATTGAAAAGTCAAAAGGTAAGACAAGAATGAGATGTGAGGCCATGTCAGCCAGCCATGAAAATTTTACCAGAATTATCAATTTTCATCCGGCGTGGCCTTAGCGGCCTCAGCCTGACTTCTATTTTGTTGAAAATGGAAAATGAATAGGTCACAAACTTTGTCATCCAAAAAAGTCAGATATAGGACCCACCCACTCCATTATGACACGTTTTTAACATAATGACTTAAATGGAGATGTTTTAGCGACCGACCCACAACCTCGATGACATCGTTTAAGCATATCCCTCACTGTGTGTGTGCTCTTCTACTATTTTTGGTATTTGGGGCCAGACCTAAATGGTGCCACTAAAATTTACCAAACTTTTGAACCCACCTAGTCATCAGGCTCTTAGGCATTGCGTAAATGGCTACCTTTAACATGGAGTGTCAGCTTTTTCCACTCGACCCACCCTCAATGTACATGTCGCCATTTGTGTCCGACCCCATTCTCCTACAATTTTACATTCGTTGGACTATTCCAATCGATTTGAAGGTCAATAGCAGGAATCCACCAATCCGTTTGCTCGTAACAAAATATAACAAACCGCGAAAATATAACATTCCTTTTCCTTTTACATCACGTCGATCACGCTGTATTTTTATGACTTGCAGTTTTTTGTTTCTATGGAACTTCATTTCATCATTTTCATTTTTCATCGACCATTTTATAGTTGATAGTTAAATATGTAAGTTGAATTGTCCAAAAGTTATATCGATTGCAAGTTAAATTAACCTAACCGCCTTGGGCGGGGCCGTCTCCAGCGGCGGAGGGAAAAATATAATCTAACCGTTTTCAGTCATCATGTTCCTATCCCCCCCCCCAGAAAAAAAACCCTAACCTAACCTCAAAGAGAGAAAGACAATTTTATTAAAATAAACTTACACTGTCGCCCAACGACGATAGCCCAAAGGACTCCGTATACAAACCTCTACGGGTAGCACATTATTAGTGAGTCTTCCTCAGAATCGAGAATCGAGGATGTATCGAGTACGTGAACGTAAAGTGTACTAATGGTCTCCCATTACAACAGGTTAATCGCATACTTTTGTAGCCATAATGGAGAAGTAAATAATGAAAGATTTGAATGGTATTCCGTCCTGTTCTGTGGCACAGGTGAACAACAAGGAAAACGATGGAATAAATCCCATTTAGACTTGGAAGGCCGTCTGGTCTAGGGAAGTCTGGAGCTTAGTAGTAGTAGACTCGTTCCCGTACATTCCCTCAAAGTATTTGAAAAACTTGCGAAGGGATAATATATTAATGTATAAAGATAGGTAAGTACCTACCTACCTAGGTTTAGCAGACTTGTATAGACTTCTAGTCGACTTTGAAAAGCCACCAGTTCGTAGCGTATACTCAAACTACCCTCGTGTAGCAGTAAATAATGTTGTTCGCCCTCCCTGTGTGGGAAGGCAATAGTTGACAAAGTCGCAATATCACGGAAATATAATATCTTAAAATTGTATTATTTTACAACTTTATTGTGGGGACTAAATTATCGAAGCGGGTCATGAGTTATCGGGTTGTAGGACTATTCCTACCCGGATTTTTCCTACTCGGACTTTTCCTACCCGGATTATTCCTACCCGGACTTTTCCTACCCGGACTCTTCCTACCCACAAGAAAACCTAGGACTTTTCCTACCCATGACCATGACTACTGTCGAAATAAAAAACAAGTAACTATAATTATTAATGAGTGTACCGTAATAACACGCCAGTTTCAATCGAGCATGTTAAATTAATAGTTTTACTAGTTTTCAAAAAGTCACAAATGTGCATTTTAAGTCTTATTAGCAATTTAATTTATCAGATAATAAAGTAATAAAGATTACTTTATTAGCAAGTCTATATTATTTAAAATCACTCTAGGGTATAATACAATACAAACGTTGAGGGTGTACCTTTGCGCGATATGTAATTCCGGTTTTTTTACATGGGTAGCAAAAGTCTTAGGTTTGGCAGTGGGTAGGAAACGTCCGGGTAGGAAAATTCCGGGCAGGAAAAATCCGGCTAGGAATAGTCCAGGTAGGAAAAGTCTGTTTACCGAGTTATCGAAGTTTGGCAAGAGTTATCGAAGTTGGGCAAGAGTTATCGAAGTTGGGCAAGAGTTATCGAAGTTGGGCAAGAGTTATCGAAGTTGGGCAAGAGTTATCGAAGTTGGGCAAGAGTTATCGAAGTTGGGCAAGAGTTATCGAAGTTAGGCTGTTGGGCAAGAGTTATCGAAGTTGGGCTGTTGGGCAGGAGTTATCAAAGTTGGGCTGTTGGGCAAGAGTTATCAAAGTTGGGCTGTTGGGCAAGATATATCGAAGTTGGGCAAGAGTTATCGAAGTTGGGCTGTTGGACAAGATTTATTGAAGTTGGGCTGTTGGGCAAGAGTTATCAAAGTTGGGCTGTTGGGCAAGATTTATCGAAGTTGGACAAGAGTTATCGAAGTTGGGCAAGAGTTATCGAAGTTGGGCAAGAGTTATCGGTTGGGCAAGAGTTATCGAAGTTGGGCAAGAGTTATCGAAGTTGGGCAAGAGTTATCGAAGTTGCGCAAGAGTTATCGAAGTTGGGCTGTTGGACAAGATTTATCGAAGTTGGGCTGTTGGGCAAGAGTTATCAAAGTTGGGCTGTTGGGCAAGATTTATCGAAGTTGGGCTGTTGGGCATGAGTTAGCATGTTGAGGCATGAGTTTCTGAAGAACACCCCATCGCATCGCATCGTTCGTTGTACTACTCCAGTAAAGCAGTATGGTTTGGTATAAACGCGTATTTACAGTCGTAAGCCTAATCTTTTCAACTTACGATTAGGCTTTTAGGCATGTCCTTGCTGCTTCTAGCACTCAACCCAGCACCGCACCGGTAGTGCGCCGTATAGCCGCCTCGGATTCAACGTTCAATGTAAGATTTAAGCTTTCAAGTCTCAAGTGCAAAGCCTTAGATGTTATATTCCTATTTTTTGGGGGGGAAGAGGGGTTTTCTTCCCCCTTTAAAACTGCTACACTACAACTAATCAGAACCATAATGTACTTTCATTTTTACATTTTTGCTATTTTTTTACAGCTGCCAATTTTTGTCTTTCGTTTGTTAGATAAAAATGATTTCTGATTCAAGAGAGAGACGTAGGACTATTGCCATCTGACCTGTCACGTAATTCCATGAGTTTGTGTAATTTTTAACTCCAAGACTGTTCTTTCTGTTCATTATGATTGGTAGTAGGACATTTTCCAGACTTATGACATTTTCTTCCCGGACATTTTGCTGTTAGTGTTCAAATCACATCACTAAAATAAATTCATTTTCTGAAAATTTATTTTTTTACTTATAATAAACGTTAATACATTAAATTACAGAATTTTAATAAACTTCAGTTTATGAATTTTGGATATTTTTAAGATTGTATATGAATGCATAATATGTCTGAAAAGGAATGCTAGTTTATTTTAGTGTGATTTTTATACAGAGGAAAATGTCCACGGTACGAAGTTGGGAGGAAAATGTCCGCGGCCTGGAGGAGGGGGAATGTCCAGGAGTAAAGTGTCCGTATACCAGTATGATTACATATTTCACGTACATGGGGTAACTTATAGAGCAGTAGAGCCTTGAGTCTATCTGTCTGACTGGCATTGAGTGAGAGTCGGAGGAGTTGAGGATTGAGTCAAATGTATCAAATGTCTTGAAAGAGCAAATACAAAATCTTAATTCAATTGGAGCATGCTGGTAATGTATACGTATTAATGTCGTAAATATACAAAAGACATTAAATTATTTTTACGGGCAAAAAATGAAGCTGACACTTTCAGAGTGAACACACAAGCAGAGTACACACAGGCACACCAGAAAGTGCTCATCTAACGAGTTACGGTTATTACGAATGCTAGGTTGAAAGTGAATGCATTAGAAAAAAAAGTCGAGATAGCTGCGGGTAGGGCTGTCCAAACAGTTCCATATCACAACAAGACTAGAAAAACGGACTGACTTGAATTGCAGTAGCTTCACATATAAATGCCATAGTTAGGGCGTGCCATTCCGGAAATTCCGGATTAATCTGGAAAAGCGCATGACGCCGTGACCTGCCAATAAAAGCCAAGAGTTGCAGAAGCTTAGATTTAGTTTTCGTAGTTTTTGTTCGTACTTGTGTGTATTGAGATAAATCGGGGCTGTTGAGATTTACGGAAACTGCGGCGCTTTGGATTCGGATTTGAAAAGATACAGATACAAAAGGCATCGCAAATCCGATTTGCATCCCTCCAACTCCAACTACAAGGTCTGTCTGAATAGTCCATGGGGGAGTGCCAGAGTTTTATTCGGGATGATTGAACATGATTGGTGAGTCTAGCATTTGAGAATTATACCTTGTGTTGCTTCAGAAGCAACTTCATTAATTTTGGCAACACGTTTACAATTTAATATGTTATTATTGTTATTATACAAATCTCTTTTTATTCTAGTTCAGTGGAGACGGAGCTGGACGGAGTGAGAGCTTCAAAACTCTGTGAGTTCAGATAGAGGGCGTCCGGTTGTACGACATTTTCCCCCCAAGCAGTAATCCCGGACGTTTTCCCCCGGTACCCTTATTTAAGATGCTAGGTTGCATATTGTTACACTATAAACTGATAATTCGTTAAATGGTATACTCACAAATCCAATTCAATCTATAAATTAAACCGTAAGCGAGGTCTTCCCGAGGAAGTTTTAAAGTTCAGAGGTAGTGGTACCTTACCGTTATTAATGAATTAAATAGTTTTTCACTGTCTTATAACCTCCCATCTTGTAACTAAGCATTTTTTACGACGTCAGCATACACATGCACAGAAGTTTCAGGCATATGGGAGAAACAGTGTAGTACATATATTTTACAAGTTTTTAAGTATGCTAGCAACTACTAACTTTCAAGAATATTATTATGAGCTAAGCTGATTTTGTTTCAGTATCCTTTTCGAGGTTTTTGAAATAATATTTTGTGTTTCACTACGCAGATCTCGCTTACATTTTAATTTTTAGATTGAATTGGATTTGTGAGTATACCATTTAACGAATTATCAGTTTATAGTGTAACAATATGCATCTTAGCATCTTAAATAAGGGTACCGGGGGAAAACGTCCGGGGTTACTGCTTGGGGGGAAAATGTCCGGGGGGATAATGTCCTACAACCGTCTACTCGGATGTTGATGGCGTCCCACGTTAAATAGCCATTTACGCAATGATTAAGCTGGAGTCATATGGTCCTAATAATGGAGATATTTCGATATCATTAATGGACAGCCCCATACATGCGAGATACGGGTTTGCAACAAAGATGCGTCAGAGAGTTTAAAAATATATACGCTAATCATATAACACTAAAACAAATATTAATATGTGCAATTTAGATACAACAACATGGACTGCGAAGAGCTACGCCAGCTTTCTCAGGAGGACGGACATGCATTTGTTTAGTTTTTCATTCAGTTCAGTCGGAAGTCGACCCAGAATATTGTTTGGCACGAGTCGAGTTGATTAGAATATTTTGATATTTCACGACTTCAGAGTGTGGCAAGAATATTTTTATTTTATTAATGGTAAGCATTTTTGAGTCGAGTTTAGTGCCATCCGACTCGATTGTATTCGGTTTGAGTCGGTTTCGAGTTAATCAGTTTTCTTATCGATTTCGAGTCGAGTTTGAATTTTAGATCCGACTGCAATCAAGTCGGTTCGGGTTTCGAGTCAAGTTTGCTTAAACTCGACTCGTGCCAAACCATAACCCAGAAGGTTCGTCACGAGACGACTTTTGCCAACTCGAACCGAAACTCGAACAGAACTCGACCGTCGATCGATCGAGTTAAATGTTGGAAACTCTAAACAATTCAAAACTCGAAATACTCGAATACTCCAGCTCGATTCGACCAGAACGATAAAAATCTACGATTTATTTTCGAGTTTTTTATCGTATCTTTTTTTAATAAACATGGAAATTTTTAATTGGGCATTAATTATAATATCATCATATCATATTTATATAATTTTGCAGTCAAAGCCAGCCTCAAAATTACTGGAGTCCAGATCCAAGTTCAGCTAAATCTTTCACTTGCAATCTTCTGAGGGTATTCCTATTTAAATCCCCACAACCCCCATAATCCCCCTGATCATTTACAACCCCCATAACCCCCTCGTGTAATCACTAATTAAAAACAACCCCCCATAATTAATTATCGTAATTAAGCACTAGCACGTATTTAAAGGTTAAAAGTGACTTAAATTCTTCCAGTAATTACATTCCCGAAACATTAAAAAGTCAAAGGTCTGATGTGCGCAAAAAGGGATATTTGTGGGTGTAGAGGCCATATTTTAGGTGTAGCGTCCTCCACAACCCCCCTAAAATACTGTACAGCCACCCTAAAATATGGCCTCTACACCCACAACCACCCTGAAATATGGCCTCAACACCAACAACCAGCCTAAAATTTGGCCTCTACACCCACAAGTATTCCTTTTTGCGCACTACGAGACCCAATACTACATCGTTATAAGTACTCTACAACACCCTCAAATATTCGCTTTTTAGTACTTTACAATTCCAAAGCAAAGTAGCTGATTGGTTACAGTAAAGCAATTCTCCTACTTACTAAGTATCAGATGTTGCCATAAATCAATCATTTTAGAATTCGGCTATAGAAGTATTCGATTCGATAGTCGGTTTATGTGTTGTCTCGGTCTCATCGGTCTTGGTAGAGAACTGAAGTAAAGTTAGAGTTCATTGTTGTTGTGATTTTGTGATCGATGCGATGTGATGGCTGACATTCTGTGGCTTTGCATGTGCGCAAAGCTACGATACTTTGCTTGGATTTAAAAAATGAATAATTGCCACACCAGGCTACGAAAAGCCAATATTTTTCAATTTTGACTTTTTAATGTTTCTTGAATGTAGTTACTGGAATGTAAGTAACTTTTAATCTTTAAATGCGTGCTAGCGCCTAATTACTCTATGTTATGGATGTTGGGGTTCAAATCGCAGTAATTTTTTAAATTAAATTAAATTTAGTGCATTAAAGAAAATAAAAAGATTCATTGTATGTTTTCATTCTGTGTAAACTAAATCAGTAAAGCCATTTATTTATTATACTACTTATTGTATTTAATAAATTATACTATATTCTCAGTTCTAATAATCATTGCACATTATTCCTACTTTAACTATAATATAAACAGCAGACAAAATATTAAGAGCAATAAATGATCATCACAATACAGAATACAGATAATTCCTTTATTTTTATTGGTTTCTGGCTATGCAATACTGATAATTTAATTATTTAAATAATATAATATTATTATTTTGCAAGCTAAATTTAAAAATTATTATTCTTGGGACTGCTCTTAGGTTTTAGAAAAAATTAAAATTACAATGTTTAGCTTGAATTAAGTGTTCTGATTTTATTATCAGTTGTATCCATAGCAAGTTTTAACATCGTCGTAAATATTATTGCAGTAATTTTAGACCAAAAAAATTAAAATCGATCACGGTGCAGTGGCCACTGTTTAAACAGCACTTCCTATAAAAATCTGAATAAGGGATGGTCCATAAATGATATCATCGCTTAGGTGGGTCCCTCAGTTTAGAAAAAAGTGACTTAAATGACACAGTGGGTCCCTCAAACGGGCTTGGATGATGTCATCCAAATTCTCCGTAGGTTAAATATACATTTAGAAAAAACAAGAATTTTGGATCCAAAAAAATTTAAGCACAATTTTTGAAAAATGTGCATAAAAAACAAAATATTCAGTATTTATAAACATTTAAAATGATTCTGAAAAGTTTTCCAAAATTTTGAAAAAAAAAATATTTTGTAGGTGCCTTTAAATTTTTTACTAGTCAACCGGATTATGCTTGTTAATTTACTATAATAATTAGTGCATAATGCATAGTAGTGTATATGACATATGTGATGTCATACTATGGGGTGGGTGGGTCTAAACCTGCAATATGACTTGAAATGACATGAGGGTGGGTCGGTCCTAAAAAGGGAGAAATTTGAGTGATATCATTTATGGACGATCCCAACTAATATTCATACATTTTATGGTCTCAACTACCGTCAGTATAGTGATTTCACTTTTTCTCAAAAACTCTGGCTATGTAAAATTATGACAGGAGCATCTTTTTGAATTTTTTTCTGCCGATCACATTTAGTAAGCTACTTTTCTACTACTTCTAAATGAATTTTATGTAACTGATCATCTTAACGGCATTTGGGGTGCTGTAATATTTTTGAAAGTTTTTTCATGCAATACCCTGTAAGTATCTCTTGCAGCTTTTAACTTTAGATGTTGAATATTTTTGTGTGAATAACGGTTTAACAGAGACGTACTTATAATAAAATAATAGCTTCGCTTTTACAGTGAGTCGTATCTGTGTATTAAGATACAGGTTCTTGAAGTGTAGAATAAACTGGTCAATAATATTCATTAAAATACATTTAAAACGTGTTCACTTTTTCTTTGTTTGCTGCTCAAGCTTATAAAACAGTCAAAATTGTAGTTTTACGTCGGTGCTAGACTACTACTTGTATGTAAACTATCAACTGATTTTAAAATTAATAATAATTGTAACTAAACTAAACAACTTCACGATAGTTAAATTTAATTGAGAGCAGAACCGAGCAGTTGAAGTATTTTTATAATGAGCCGAGTTTTATATTTTAGAAAATTATTTGCATTCATCGGATTTAAACTTTTTAATTGAGCACTTGGAATTTTAGAGATGACCCACAAATGACATCATCGAAAAACCACCATAGTTAGAACACTAAGACCCCCCACCCCCTGTCATCAGCTTGGCCATTGTGTAAATTGCTAAAACTTTACAATAGGATGTCATTAGTGACCAAGTTTTGACCCTACATATGACGTCACGTTTGAACAATTCCTTGTAACATACGTTTTGGTATCCGCTCAAAACGTCGCCGCCGAAACGTCGCCGTCCAAATAGTCGCCACCGAAACGTCGCCAGGCCTAAACGTCGCCAGGCCAAAACGTCGCCGGCCAAAACATCGCCAGGGACATAATGTCGCCAGGCCAAAACGTTGCCAGCCCAAAACATCGCCGACCAAAACATCGCCTGGGACAAAGCGTCGCCGGCCCAAAACGTCGCTGACCAAAATATCGCCATCTTAAATTGCAAAGCTCGTATAGTTAACTGTTAACTATCAAATTTTGAAAACTGAAAATGCACAGCCGTAGACATTTAAGGTGTTTTCACCTGCGGGTTATGAGCAGATGAGTCGAAACTAGCTAATAATTTAAAACTTACGAATTAGGTACTGTGTCAAAATACATTGGAAATTGCAATAATTACACACAATTGCTGACAGCCTGGAGTGTGTAGTTTAATTTGGCTGACTGGATATGACTGACTATTGATAGTTACGTTTCCAAATAGGTGCCTAGTCAAGTCAAGTCAAACCGTACGCCTAAACTAGAGGCCGCGGTAAGTCTTATTCCCAAGGGTGGACAATGAACGTGATACATATCACTCCATCATCTTGATTAAAATATTGTACTCCCTCCCCCCTTTTTAACTACTGACCGAACCTTAACCATAACCTACCTGTACAAAAAAAAGTTCTCTGATTCTGCAGCAAATTGGCATTATTTTCTGAAGGAACCTTTCTGCACGAAATTTTTAAATGTTATGTTTTTGTGCAGAATATCCATACAAATTATTCAAAAAACTGCAGAACAATTTCTGCATTGAGTCTGCAGAATTCGTCAAAAACTTTGGTCAGAATTTCCGCAGAAAATAAACTGCATGCTTGATATGACTAGTTATGGAGAACTCGACACGCACATTTTTGTACGGGTAATCGGCTATTATAAACATAGCAAATTATAACTTTCAAAAACCAGCACCTTGGCTGGAACATGAAGTAATATGAATGCATGTCTCTACGTAGAGACATCCATTTATATTACTTTATGTTGCAAATTTGGTTTCTGCATTATTTGGCATATTTATAGTAATTTAATGTTTTCAATAATTTTTACTATATAAAAGTTCATTAGGCATTTTTAAGTTTGGATATTTGTTAGCGTTCGTCAAGACTTAAACTGAGTACCAATATTTGGAATTTAATCTAATTATTAACAACTTTACACTGATTATTGCTCTATGTCGTTTTATGGAAAGCAAACGTCAATTAACTTTGACATTAGTGTATTAATCCTAATTTTGTGTAGTTAGTCAAGAATTTGTTTTTTTTAAATTTACTATATTGCAGAACAATTTATGAAAATTTATGACAATCATTGGTAAATGTTGATTAGCAGAAAATTGTGGGATTTAGACATCAAGCAATTTAAGATGGCGATATTTTGGTCGGCGACGTTTTGTCCCAGGCGATGTTTTGGTCGGCGATGTTTTGGGCTGGCGACGTTTTGGCCTGGCGACATTATGTCCCTGGCGATGTTTTGGCCGGCGACGTTTTGGCCTGGCGACGTTTTGGCCTGGCGACGTTTAGGCCTGGCGACGTTCTGTCCCTGGCGATGTTTTGGTCGGCGACGTTTTGGGCTGGCGACGTTTCGGCGGCGACGTTTCGTCCTGGACCCATACGTTTTCATGCTACTAAGGGAATAAACCGGCATCGGATATGTTGACCTTTATGCAATTTATCCACGCTTTAAAATTTTAAGTTCATGAACGCAGTCTCGATTCTCTTATTAGAGAGCCGAGAGTGATTCTTGAAAATATTTATGAACTTGAACATTGAACCAAGTACTGCACACTGGAAAATAGTAGGGTGCATTTAATTATGTTCATTAGTGTGCAATACTAATACATACTTACAAGTGTTAGGAAAGTTTTACTGCGCAGCCATTCTGAATAGTAATAGACTTAGAATATCAGCTTCAGTTAGTTTTTAAATGCCGTCAACATCGATGTGATAATGATTTGGTGGAGCCTGGTTGGAATTTTTAATACAGTATATAATTCCAATGACGGTCCGTTTGCTACATTTATAACAAGCAAAATATCTGTTTTAGACCAAACATCGAAACAACTTTCAAATAATTATGAACGACAACAGCGTAGTATACAGCTATTAGACATAAATCCACTTTTAAAAACATTGGAAAACTGTCTCATCGAAATAGTTGTGTTTTATGACTGGGATGTCTTGGACTATTCTCGTATAAAAGTCCCAACTACGCTAACATCTATATCATGGATTGATAATACTAGCATTGAACTGTACAAAGATAAAATAAAAGTGGATACTTTGCAGCTTAAAAGAATTCGACGATGTTTTCATAGATTATTTTTTATGAATAAGTATGCAATTCGAATGCAAAAAAAGGAGAGTAAGCATTACAATATGTTTTCCTACTTTGAAAACAGTTTTAAATTCTACACATCAGAGACAGCAAAAGACACACCTATGATTCACTCGCAGCAGACGTGCATATTTATTTACCATCACAGCAATTATGACTACAAAAACTTCATACTGAGTCAGTTTACAACTAATAGACGTAAGGGTGAGATGTGGCTACTTAACACTAAATTGTTCTTTATGTTTTCTGAAAAGGATACGCCTAATAAACATGCGATTTTGTCCACTGGGGTTTACATCTGTCAGTTTTGCTGGAAGAATTTCATTCAGTATGAATGGTTTTGGTGCAGTCAAAACGGAGTTGCGGGATTTCTTCAAGCTGATTCTGATGTGCATTCCTACCCATGCAAAACGAATATGGAAAAGGCTATTTCGCTTGCTACACAAAAAGGTCGACATGTAGCCTGGGAAAATCGATTCACTTCAACAGGGAGTATTCGACAAGAACTATCGTCATCAAAATGCGTTATAAAAAACGGAAGTGGTAAACTTTGTAACTTTGATCTTTTCAGTGAAATTGATAATTCAATTGCAAATTTTTTAGAAGCAGGACTTAACACATCAGACATGACGGTACAACTAAATCAGTTACCTATCAAATTGAGGAACAAGCTAACCAAATCTTCGTGGAAAATGTTTCCTTTGCATGGGTATAATGATGACTTAACTCAAGGTTTCAATTACCAAGCCTATCACCATGGTGAGAACTGATTCGATATTGTTAATGTAATTACATTATAGCCGGATATTTATTATTAGTGTGGTTTGAGATTACTCAAACCAATAAATCAATCGTGATCGTCACATCGATATTTTTTTTAAATATATAGGTATGACTGAAGGCTTCAAGTTCATCTCATCAGATTGTGTCAAGCGGCAGAAATCTGGTTACAGATTTTTTACTTCACCTTTTGACTCAACAACATGGATACTTTTGGTGGTATATTTAGTAGCAACATCAGCTATTGTCACCATACAAAAGTTTTTACAAACGCATAATACTTTCGATAAATTTTACTTCAATTCATACAAAATTATAGCATCTTATGTATCCTCTATATTTTGGATCCCACCTACTTTAATGGAGCAATGTGGCAGGTTAAAACCATTTCAAGAAAAGCAAGTAAAGGTGACCACTTTCCACAAAGTCATTCTTGGTTCTTGGCTTTTAATGGGAATCGTCCTCATAAATGGATATAAAGGTGTATTGAAATCCGATGCAACACTATTAAGTCCAGTTGAAATGCCTTGGAAAACGTTTGAAGACATACGAAATTTTACATTTTACTTGATGGTTGAAGACGCCCTTAATCATGGCTTCTGCAGTACTAAGTACAAAGAGGGAATATCAGCTTATAAAATATATCAAAAGAATGGTGATAAAAAAGGAACTCAAATAAGAGATATTAATTTGCTTCCTTGTCAGCGCCCTGCATTCTTAAATTACGACAATTCCTGTCGTTTCATTTTTTCCCTAAATTATTTACTTTCACATATTGGCAAGAAAGATTTGAGCAAGAAAACAAAATTAGACAAGAGCATCGATGCCATTGCATTTATGATACCCAAAGTTTCCGAAGCCTTGGTATCAATTAGAAGTTGTCCCTCTGTTCCTCCAAATAGTCCACGCCTTAGTTTTACCCGAATACGAAAATATGAAATGAACACTCCTGACCTTTCTTTCAATTCTCTAATCCAATATTTTATATGACGGCTCGATATACGTAATATTAAGTATGCGCATTCCCTAATTTAATATATCCATTTATTTGCCGAACGCATCACCATAATATATTATTTGCGGATAATAAGTCAATTATGAATGACATGTGTATGAAATAAACGATTATGGTCTGAAAACCTGAAATTCACTGCTCTGGTCTATTATTTTAATTATGTCATATTTCATATTTCATACATAGGTACCTACTTCTTATCACATCTCACGAATCTCGTTTCACACTTTAACATTTTAACTCTCATCACTATTAAATTAATGACATGGCTCTGTACTTACAAAATGGCATATAACACCCTTAATTTTAGTGTAATAAATATATATATATATATATATATATGGTTATTACCTTTATACCAACGATGACACTGACGGGAATGGAAGAGACAAATCCGAAACCGTAAATACTCTCACCTCAGCTGAGTTCTATCTTCAAAATCGACGATGACTAGGGGAATAACACCTTTACTTATTTTATGAACTCACGAGATTAAGTTTTTGACTCTGATATATTTAATGTATTTGAAGTTTAAATATACTCTGACTCCCGACAATCGAAAGAATGGAAAGGAAAATGAAAACTAAAAATGGATCTAAAATCCCTGGACCCGGCGAACTGCTATCTTGTTCTTCAGCTGCTGACTAGTTGGAGACTGAACTGTGGCTCTCGCCCTGCCTATGTCTTAGATGGTATTTTGAGAATGGCGTCTTTTACAACGGCTAAATCTTTTGTCTTGCTCCTTTTCCCCTCCAACCTCTCATTCTCAGCCCTTACTTCCCTTCATCCTTCTATCGTCACTATCTAATACTTTCCGGATTTGCTCTCCCCCTCCGTCAGAGTGCTCCGCCAGTGTCATAACTCATGTATGTGGCAGAGGGTCAAACACTGTTAACTATTCCGGTTACAAAATCCCCCAACTTTAAGATCGCTGCCCCAAGCGATACCCGGGGATCCGAAGGGATCCCGTAGGAACAGTGTTTGAACCTCTGATCACTATTGACATATAAATTAGTTCACAAGTTACAGAGTAAAATTAATCTTACTGGTATAAGTACCTTTATTTTATAATTCCAATCCATAAGGATCATTGTAAACTAAGTAGTGAGATAGTACACAGGTAATAAAAGGTAAGTTACGAGTAAGATTAACCAAAATCATATAAACTTTTATAACTGCTATATCGATGTTATAATATTGGACGTATTATTCAAAAGTAACTAATGCCTATACATTCTTATTATGTTATGTGGTACCACTGGAATTATAACAGTAAGGTAAGTCATGTGTGAGATTCACAAAAATATCCATTTCGTAATTATAACATTATTATCGGAGTGATAAATTCAAAATAAATCTTCATTGTATTACATTCTGTGGCATATTTTGTACCTTCGCAGCTTGAGACCATATTTTCTTTTGAACAGCATTTTACAATTATTTTTATCATATACTTAACTATATCATATCATATTTTACCCGTATAATTTTGTTTATCTTATTATTATTACTTAACTTCCATACATAGTATACTCATACATACTATAAGATCATCTCCACCCCTCTTTCTTTCAACTCTCAAAACATCAAACTATTGCATCGGAGGAAAATGCTCGGTAACCCTATATCGAGAATACCCTGTGGAGCATCCTCCCCTTCCGCCGATAGAATTAAATAATTCTCGTCAACATTTCACTTCCCCATAAGGGATTCTATAATTGGTATAATATTATTTTCTATATCTATCTTAAATCCATGGTTAATAATATAATTAATTTGATCTCAGGAAACACGTGGTAGAATGTAGGAATAGGAAATACGCATTATTTTACATGTACAAAAATACATACTATTAATTTATAAAAATGTTACGTAGGTTCAATTTGTATGGTCATAAAAATCATTCAAGTTACTTTTGTGTTATTTCCATGACATGGTGTAGCATTTTAATTAATTTTGCAAGAATAACTTTTGAAAGTACGCGATGGCTGTCTTTTGGACTGGTATGAGGTGGATGGTGGTGATGGCTGTTGTTTCTCCGACGATCTTTCCTCCACATAGTCGAAGCGAATCTCCTTGTGGTTTTGGTTATGGTCTTTGCTGATATTATGTCCTTTCTTCTCAACAGTACAATCCATAGGAACAACATCCGTTAGATTTCTCACAAGTTTTCTCCGTTTAGACTGCTGGCTCGATGGTGTTGGAGGTGGTACGTGTCCCATCAGCTCATCAATTTCCTCCTGAGTCACGCAACAGGTCAGAATGTCGTCAATAACCAAGTGGTCTGCCTAAAACAAAAATAAGAGGACACTACCCAAATTAACATATCCCCCTCTTTATTTTGGCTAACCTGAGCCCAGTGATAAGAATCACCACATGACATGATTGTTTCAAATTGTAATTCCCAATAATGTATCCTCAATAAGTGATATTATCTCACTGCATATATTTATCATGTGTTCCTTAAATTTTCTTAATTAAATCTTGTCTATAATTTTATATGATATCCCTCCGAATATCATATATTTCATTCCTGTATGTCCCATTTGCAACTTAACTTTTAGTGCACAAGAATGAACCCTAATTCATTGAAACTGCTATAGCATTTCAAACACAACATAATATTTTTTTTTTATTTTTCATTTATAATAATTATAATAATAATAATAAATTTATTATAATTTTCTTACGCTACCGTCAGGATGATTCAGGGATGGATGGAATAGTGCAACTCTAACAATTACTCCACAAATATTGCTCGTGGTGACGGCTAGATTTGTATGAAATACTGACCTTAATTTGTCTGTACCTCTGATCCTCATTTTTAGTCGCCTGGGTTGCCACTCCATCCATCTCTCAGTCCTCCATTGACCCAACACTTTTCTCGTAAATCTATCAGAATTTTGAAGGCAAATCGTGTAACTCCAAATGCTAAACTCTTCTCTTTTTAATCTTTTTTCGCTTCTTTTCAAACAAAAACTGCTCTCTTCGAGTTGATTCCAGATTTTTCCTCTTCAATCGCTGCTCGACTTCTCTCCACATCTCTGCCGCTGCTTTTTCGTATTGTAATTTATCCACTAAAATTGGAAAGAAAACTACCACCAAAAATATAAATATCTCACCATCACCAAATATTAATATTATCCCCCAACTTAAATTTCTAAATGTATTTTATTTTATTTTCATATGTTTTTACTGGATATGCTCAATACTAATACTATTATTTAGTATAACTTGTATACTTTGTCACGGCTATTTACATCTTTACTTCCTATTCCTTCTCACACTATTTCCTAAATTCGGGATCTGTCTGCTTGGCTTGTTGGAATTTTGCCCATGTGTCCTTACACATGTATGCCTCTCCTTCTTTCCTGTTGTCAATGTAGATACGTCTTAATTCTTCGCTTCTCCTCGAGGATAGGGAAAATGAGCCCGGTATTTGGTCTTTCTCAGGATCAATTTCTTCTATGGCCTGTGCCGTTTCTGGAAGGATTATTCTCAGCAATTCCCGTAGTGATCCATGGATGTGATCGTCCCATCCTGTGCCTGGTAAGTTTCTCTGCCTGAGTCTGGTCCTCAATCTCTCTCGTACATTCTGCTTTCGGCGTTCGAGCTGAACTTTCGAGGATTGGCTGCATCGTGTTGTGAATCTAGAATTTGCTTCATCTGCGAGATTGATATATGTCAATCCTGGTTTGATTCCATCGAAGGTTAGCTCATATAAATGTTCACCTGGTGTTGGGTTCTTGACTTGTTGATATTGAGAGATCATTTGCCTTAGGATTCTGTTCCAAGCGTTGATTTGTTGTGGGCCAACCCCTACAGGAACCGTGTCCTTGCACACACTAAATGGGTCTTTGCCGTCAAGGATATAGACTAATTTCTCCAGCATGGCGTTAGACATATACATATATATTTTGGGGTCAGTGTCTGGTCCCTGGCATACCTCAATAAAATCCTCAATCACGGCTTCACGGGGATTCTTGGATGGTCTACCAGGATATCAGCGTGGATTTTGGGAACGAGTGCTAGGATGCACGTCGAAATTTTCGTTCTCTGAAAAGCCAATGCCCTGATATTCCATCCAATCGTCCTTGTCCATGTACCCCAGGTTTGTGGAGTAATTATACTCGTATCTCAAGTCCTCGATACATTTATTATTTTTAATCTTATTTCTGGGTACAAAATAACAATTCTGTGGGTTACAATACGTGACGCCATTAACGATTACCGGTGGGTATGCTTCTTCCGGTGGGGCATTGACTGAGTTGACAACTATTTCCCTAAAATCCTTTTCATATACAGCTGTCCTATTAATGTTACACAAATACGTGGAATGACTCTGATCATGTGTCCTATTGTAACGCAGCATTTCTCCCAATCTTTTCTGCCATATACCATCCGGCAACCCCTCAATTTTAGCCATTTCGCTACCAAAGGGTTCAAAATACATATGAATGTTCCCTTTATTGATACCTGGATCAATATGGTTAATGAATTCGCTGGATAGTTTCATTTTAATGTATTGTGGGGTGATTGAAATATGGAAAAGGTCATCCAATGCAGTTAATTGTACTGTAAATTCCTCCTCAACCTTGTCCGCAGTGCTCTGAGTTTCCTCAGAAGCATTACTTACAAATATTATTGGTGAGTAATTAGGGTCAACCCTGGGTTTTTCGATTGAATGAATACTGATTGTCCTAGAATCTCCCTCATGTACTTCTTTCCTATTGATGGTAACTAGGTAAGTATATTGTCCCTTGAGCTGATGCTTAATCATCCTGCTCAATACCATCTGCCATGCGTCCTCCTCGAGACCCTCTATTTTATACATTTCCTGTGTCAATGTCTCAAGGTACAAACGGATTTTCTTGCTTGCACTTTTCGGATCTACAAGCTTAAGGAATCTACTAGAAATCTTAAGGTTCACGCAGTGTGGAGTGACTGTGATACGAAAAAGGTCATCCAGTACAGTTTCTTGGACCATGTACTCTATTTCCGTGCTACTTGGTTTGTTCTGATCCTGCTCTACAGGGACCTGTGATTTGGCTACGGAGGTAAGTGAATGGACGTCAACATTACCATCTGCATCAATTTGAATTCCTTGATATTGTAACCATTCACGCCAGTCCATGTATCCAGTGCCTGTAGCACAATTGTACTGTAATCGAGTGACACCAATACCTACATTATCCTGAATATTTCCCCGTAAAATAAAATAAATACTATGCGGATTACAATATCTTTGGCCTTCAATCTCTAACACAGTTTCATCCCACTGATCGTCTAATAATGTATTGTCTTCAACCTCCTCCTCTGATGGTGGAGTTGAAGGATTTACTTGTGGAGCCGCTGTCATGTCCACGTCCCTATTTGCATCTCCTGACGAACTAGGACCTTGATTTTTATCCCTATTTGCATCTCCCTCTAATGCAACCACGACCTTATTTGTTTCGTCCTGAACCTCAGCATCATATACCTCAAAATATACATGCTCCCTATGCCGCTGATTTATAGTTCTGTCTTGGTTCAGTCGATCCAGGATTACACTTTAAACAATGGTCTCATGTCCCCCATCCCCGAATTGTACCTGCAGCATATCTGTCTTGTCGTCACTGTCTACCTTAATGAATAACGACCTAGACTCCTCGCCACTCGCAAGCCGTTCCATTCTTATACAGGTTCGTCTAACAATTTGAGATGGATCATAAATTGCAGTGCTCAAACGCTCGAGCATATCATTGATCTGATCGATATGTAGCCCAAAAGTTTCATGGGCTCGTGCTGGTGAATTCAAATTTACTAAGCAACCTGTCATCATGGGAGTTACTGAATGGAAAAATGCTCGATGATCAATAAAATTTCGATGGTGTCGCGTTATCCATAGGAAATGACATACTTGACCAGCATGGATGATATTTTGGCATTCACTATTGCTGATAAACCATCCTTGTGACTCTAGGTCACCGGGGATTAGACATGTCGTGACATGGAGAGTGTCCTCAGTAGGCACAATCGCCAACGTAGCCTGGTTTGTCACACCGATGCACCACGAAGTAATTTCAGCACAGGTGCCTCTATGGATAAGCAATGGAGCCCTCTCCATTTGATGCTGAATGTCTGCGATCACCTCATCATCCTCATCCCCCAAAAGGAACACTGGATCCTCCGTTAACTTTCTATACAATGGCCGTGATATGCTTCTCAAGGCAGGTATGTAATTAAACCATACACTGACGAACCGTAGCCATCGCTCGATAGAAGCTGGACCTAATAATTCAGGATAGCTTGCGAAGGCTTTCAAGGATTTAGGATTAATGCTGATGGCACCCTCGGAAACCTGGAAGCTGGGACAAAATGTCGCTGTAACCCTAGGTCCTCCCGTGATCGAACTTTCCCTCAATTCCACCCTCATTCTCCTATTACGTCTATCCATAGCTTCATTATGTCGAATGATAAGTGAAGCTAACAACTTCCTGATTTCTTTAGTGTTTCTATCCATAGTGAATTGAAAAGATAGAAAATAATTCCTTTTTAGAAAATATTTGACTGAAATGTATTGTATTTCACCTTGCTGCTAATGTCACCTACCACAGACCTAAACAATCCTAGTCACTCTCTCACGCTTTTCAGAAAAATTAATTCTCTGTAGTTTTAATAAGAACCGAAAAGAAATAAATTTTGAAAATTATTGATTTGGAGAAAAAATGAATATTCAATAGCTTAGTAAAGTAAATAAAATAATTGTATATTTTATGTAGGTATTTTCAGGAATGAAATAAAAATGTAACCCTCAACAGGTAAGTATACTACTTACACACACTCACGGATTATTCACTTAATACAATATTTGCCACACCGACACAACAATCGTTTACTATGCCACTCAATCGAAATACCCAACATTGACTAACACCGATTAAGAATGCTCGATGCTTTAATTATTTGTTGAATTTTTACGATACAATCTCATTAACAGATATCATTTGTTGGTAGTATCAGATAAATTGATGTATGTGACTAACAGAGAGTACGACAGATTCACCTGATGACCTGAGATTGATGAGGAATTTTACGTATGATAAATGACAACTTGGACTTACGTATGACTGACCATTTACTGCACTGAGGATGCTCCTAACCGCCAGTGATGGTATAAAGTTGAACGAGTTTTCAAGAAATTCGCTGTTTGTCACTAATATGTCGATCGTAATTCTTAATATTGAATGTAAATTACCAATAATTATTGATGTGGCCGATAAGTGAGTTGTTAGGATTAATAGAGAATTGAAAAAAATATCGAAAATCAATTGGATAAAGTAAGTCTAAACTTGATTCTAGCAGAATTGAAAAAATGGCAGGACAATTTCTATGGGTTGATCATACTTTGAAAATATCCTCATAAAGAATGAAAAACTTATGTGGGACTAAACTCTCCTCTGATATCTCAAGATGGTTTGCACTTCCAATAAACACCCAACTTTCAAATTCAAATGCAGATATACCTAAATTATTTTTCATAGGCAGATTATCCACCTTCTTTTGACCTTCTTTTACTCATCCACTCTCAATTATAACCACACTTCAACATAAATGAATATTATATTTATATACCTATTATATTATAGTCAAGAAAAGAACCCGAAGTACATATATTTTTAATACTTGATACTAAATGTAAATTACCGAAAATTTGATGATAATAGGGACTGCTTGTCAACGAGGATAATTCCACCAAATATTACTATTTAAACAAATTTTGACCTTCGAGATTGTTGGGTAAGTGTAGCTTAGGCAGATTTAACTCGATTGGTTGTGATTGGTAGGTTCTCAACACAACTAAACCACTCATGCGGCTTTGCAGCCTACCTACTTACTTATACTTATCTGATAAATGTAATATAATTAATCCCAATTATGTATATTAATATTATATCGTACCATTGCTAGGGCTAAATCCCTTGATGAAAGAAGGAAAACGATACGATCAGCACACAAATTAAGATCGATGCTCCCTTCTCAATGCTGCTGTAACTTGAAATAATTTATGAGCTCCCTTTTTGAATAAATTTTTAGCTGCTATGCCTGACTGTCCACTGACTGCTTACTGGAAATTTTCATGCATCGGCTGAAAGAAAGAAATGAAATTAGAATTCATGCCCCACTTCGAGTAAGAAAAGAATAGAATTCAGAGTCACATCCACTTCTTTAATTTATGCATCCAGTCTTAATTATAGTTTTTTTTTCTCCTATTCTAATCTCTATTTTCAGTTATCATCACTCCGTCCCCAATGTATTAATGTGTCCTTTATTATTATATTCATGTTATGTTATGCCATGACATTCAAAATGCTTTATACGTTGAATAACCATAAACTTCCTATGCTTCCGAACTTCTCAAAACTTCCTAAAACACACTCTCAAAACAATCTTCCAAACTATTTAGCACCATTCGGCAGAATGAGATGCTATAATTTCTCGTCCCTTCCTTAAAACAATCTACTCATACAACTCTCTAAAAACTTCCTCGTCAAAACTCCCTAAAAACTTCCTACCTAAAAAATTTTCAAAAATTCTGGCCATAAATTCTCGAAAATTTCGGACTATTACCGGAGCCACAAGGGGAAAACACCGCACCTAATATGATACCCAAAGTTTCCGAAGCCTTGGTATCAATTAGAAGTTGTCCCTCTGTTCCTCCAAATAGTCCACGCCTTAGTTTTACCCGAATACGAAAATATGAAATGAACACTCCTGACCTTCCTTTCAATTCTCTAATCCAATATTTTATATGACGGCTCGATATACGTAATATTAAGTATGCGCATTCCCTAATTTAATATATCCATTTATTTGCCGAACGCATCACCATAATATATTATTTGCGGATAATAAGTCAATTATGAATGACATGTGTATGAAATAAACGATTATGGTCTGAAAACCTGAAATTCACTGCTCTGGTCTATTATTTTAATTATGTCATATTTCATATTTCATACATAGGTACCTACTTCTTATCACATCTCACGAATCTCGTTTCACACTTTAACATTTTAACTCTCATCACTATTAAATTAATGACATGGCTCTGTACTTACAAAATGGCATATAACACCCTTAATTTTAGTGTAATAAATATATATATATATATATGGTTATTACCTTTATACCAACGATGACACTGACGGGAATGGAAGAGACAAATCCGAAACCGTAAATACTCTCACCTCAGCTGAGTTCTATCTTCAAAATCGACGATGACTAGGGGAATAACACCTTTACTTATTTTATGAACTCACGAGATTAAGTTTTTGACTCTGATATATTTAATGTATTTGAAGTTTAAATATACTCTGACTCCCGACAATCGAAAGAATGGAAAGGAAAATGAAAACTAAAAATGGATCTAAAATCCCTGGACCCGGCGAACTGCTATCTTGTTCTTCAGCTGCTGACTAGTTGGAGACTGAACTGTGGCTCTCGCCCTGCCTATGTCTTAGATGGTATTTTGAGAATGGCGTCTTTTACAACGGCTAAATCTTTTGTCTTGCTCCTTTTTCCCTCCAACCTCTCATTCTCAGCCCTTACTTCCCTTCATCCTTCTATCGTCACTATCTAATACTTTCCGGATTTGCTCTCCCCCTCCGTCAGAGTGCTCCGCCAGTGTCATAACTCATGTATGTGGCAGAGGGTCAAACACTGTTAACTATTCCGGTTACATTTAAACTTGTCTATTTTTGCAAATCAGCTCTTAGCGAAGTTGCTGTAAAAAACCTGAGTCAATCCAAAACTGCTTTAATAACAGACGAGTTTAGTGTTGAGTACTATTTGAAAGAGTTAAAAAAAATCGTACAGGCTGCAGGAGGTAGACAAAGTCACATTGAAAATCCAAACCAAATGTGGGCATTTAACCAGGATACAGAAAATCGGTTTCTTAAAACACAAAACTTCTATTTTATCACCGAGTGGGACGATGATAACTTTCGAATTGTACCAAATCGCATGAAGAAAATGTTACAGTCGGGAATATTTTGGCTTTGGAAGCGATGGGAGTTGTACCAGAAACATTTAAATTCATTTAAGGAAAGAACTGGATTGCAAAATTGTAGCGACATGGGTAGTGAACAATATGGCAATGATGGTGTCTCTCGCTTATCGTTTAATGGAACTAAAGTTCCGATTATTTTTTATTTATTCTTCATTGGACTTTTACTTGGCTTTATAGTTTTTAGTTGAGCTCCTGAAATTGCATGTTCTTGATGTTTGTTTCAATTTTATTTTTAACCGGATTGCAACTGGGAAATGGCGGGGAACTTTTGTATTTTTATTGTTTAAGCGTTTTCTTAATAAATTACGGTTTTAATATCTGTACTGGTTGGGCTTTGCCGAACCACACAACTTTTTTTCTGGTGCGGATCTTATAGTCTATAAGGTATAGACTATTTCAAGTACTAGATTGCATTGTATTGATGTTTTTATTATTCATTCATTCTTACGAGCGATTGAGCCGAAGCTCATACTCATACCCTCTATTCTCGCAGGAAACTAGGTAGCAAGCCATATTTAATTGTGTCTAAATTCCGTACAGCTTGCTTATATTATATTGCTTGTTTATTCAACGTGAGGTAAAGTGTACGGGAAATGTAATGCAAGCATCTTATATTGACTTACTTTTAGGAAGGTAAAATATCTTTGCAATCTTTAAACAAATAACTGATTTTATGAAATAAAGAGTCCAAACCATTTTGCCTTGTGCTAAAATTATTTTTCAGATTATATTTACAACCAATACATTTTCTATCACGCTTATAATTCATGTTAGCTATATAAAGATTTGATCTAAATGTAATGATATTCGTATGTTGGATTTTTAATAATTATTATATGGACAAGTATAATTCGAGCATGAGGGATGGTTCCGTCTCAACAAGCTTCTTGAACATTTCAGTTTTGCATATCGTTTCTTTATTCCTGAAAACAAAACAAAATAAATTCAATTAATTAATTTTGACTTCACAAATGATGCTTCAACTCTGTATTTTCCATTTTAGAATGGTTCAATATTATAGCAAATAATTATTTTAGTTTTTTGTACAAACCCATGAATGAATTTGATGACATCTGCTTTCAAAGTATGTGCGCTGTGAATATTTGCTAAGGTGAGCATTTCTGCTGCATTTTCAACTTTTAAACTAGAACGCATCAACTTTTCGCACTCGGCCTTTAATTCCATTATCTCATATTTATCCGCGATTCGGATCAAATCTGCGCAATTTTCTGAGAGCTTCGAGCTCTGTCCTGTGTAGATGTATTCCAACATGGACCCCACGGCAATCTCATCAAAGTCGGAAATTTCAACGGAATTTTCCTTTGCTTCTAACATGTTCGCTCGAAACATTGCTGCGAAAACGGGACTTCGTGCTTTAAAGTAATTGAAATGATAATTAGGTAGAATCATAAATCAAGTTATCAAACCTCATTAAAGTTAAAAATGTACTATAAGTAATGGCGCTGAAAAGGTATACACCTGCTAAAATCACTTTGTGTGCTGGAAATGTTTTATTTTGTGTGACTAACTGGACATCTGCAAAATCCTCTGAATTCAAAGCAGTCTGCATGAGCCTATCTAGTGTCAAGGACCTTTTCAAAGACATTAAAGATTTTTCTTCTGCATTGGGAGTATCGTCAACAATGTTGACATTGCTTCTAGTTTCACTTTGCAATGTGTTAGAATGCAATATGTCACTTTGCTTGATCCCACAACTTACAAGGATTCTGCAGTGGACTGTGAGGATATTATTAGTTATAAAGTTCTGCTCAGTGTCATACAGCTGATCACAATTTATTGAGGAATTCTGAACAGGCAATTTCCCACCAGCTTCCACAGCAAAGAATTGTAAATTGTTTTGCTCTAGAATAATTTAAAAAGTCATTAGGTTATTAATCAATATCGTCCGTGAAAGAACAAAATGAGACAACTCCATATTTTTTGCTAAAAAACAACAAAATTCACTGTCCACAGAAAAAGTAAAAACAATATTAAGTATATTACATCCTGAAAGCATTGTAAATAGAAACTTTTGCACGTTTAAAAAACATGTAGGTAGGTAGACTATTTTACGTTTTAAAAAAGCATAAGTAGAACATTTTGCATCTTTCAAAAACATGTAAATAGAATATTTTTCACTTTTAAGAAACATTGAAATAGAATATTTTGCACTTTTAAGAAGCATATGTAAATAGAATATTCTGCACTTTTAAAATTCAAAAGCAGGCAAATAAAACGTTTTGGAATTTTCAAAAAAAACAATCGCAATTAAAATTTTACGTAATCTACCACATTTATCATATTATTGGCGTAAAAGCAGGCGTGCTCGGGTGAGCGGTTAGGACTGCAGACTGTAACGAAATTTACAGTCTCAGACCCGGCTTCAATCCTCGGCCACTGCTAATCGTTTACGGCTCGGTGTTGTACGGTAAACGTCACTGGATGGTTGATTGAAACCCAATCTCCTTCGGTGCTCCTTAGTGACCACTACTTACTGTAGGGGCCTAGGGAATGAGACTCCTTTACTGTGGAGGAGGGGATGGGGGTTTGTAAAAGGGTACAAAGACCGAGACGATCTAACGCGGTAGCCTCCTATTTCCTCACCCACAGTGACTGGTTGAGTCTGGTTGTATGAACTTCGGTTAAATCGACCCAATGAATAAATTATTATATTATTGGCGTAGCTCAAATGCAACTTAGTTGTTGGATATGGCCCGTTTTAATTCTTTACTGTCGATATATGTGGTGGTATTTTTAGGGATTACCTTTCAACAACTTTTGCAAAACGAATAGCTCAAGCTTTTGGTTTAGGAGTGTTAGGAGATATATGTAAGCAATAGTAAAATTAAAACTTCTAAAGTAAAAACTTTGATTTTACTAACCTTGCTCAAACGGAAACTGACTTCCAGGATGAGGCTCTTTAAACTTAATAAATGCAGTCGCTTTTATTTTTCCACGAGCAGTAAACCGAGCCTCGCCGACTGAGACAAGTATTACTTCAATGTTGTAGCTATCCCATCTTTCCCGTTCTGGCTTCCACTTTAATTTCCTACAAATTAAAAAAAAATGCAGGAAAAATAATAATTGTATATAATTGATTGGTTAAATTAAATCTTTGAGGTTTGTTATTAAATCCAAAATAGACTGCTGGTGAAGAGTTGAAGAGGTAATTTGAAACAAGTCCAATCGTTTCTTTTATATTGCAATCTGGGACAAGTCCACTACTTTTCAAAGATTGTTATTTACACTTTTTTCAATACATTTTAATATTATCTATAAATATGTAGTGTAACTGTAAAAAATATTTTACCAAGAATGTTGACTACGTGGTCCTCCTGTAAAAACAGGTGATTCAATATTTTCAGTTTTTGCAAGATTTCCATAGGAGAAAATATTGAGCTTCCATTCAAAAACGAATTCTTCGATGTCAAACTGAAAATTTTAATACATTAAACTATTATAATACACTCGCATTTTAATTTCAACGCGCTTTATTATTTAATGAAGTGTGTTTGTTTGTATCATTATAAATTATTAAATGCATAAGCTGTAATTTATTTAATTTTGTCGACCTATGGCGTCAGCCGACCCACAGCTAATTCCGTAGTTAATTATTTGTATTGAAAATGAATTAAAACCCGGACAATTATTACCTGTGAAGTTGCTTCCAGTTTCAATGAAGGGAAACCATGACTACTTGTAGGTGTACTATTATTATCAGCCGATATTTGATTTTCCATTTTGTTTTACAGTATTATACTATTTAAATTCAACGAAGATTGATTTAGTTAATTAACGTGGACGCGCCAGGTAACAATTAATTAAATAATAAACGATAAAGTAAATTCTGCAAATTTTAGTAGCACTATAGATAATACAAATATATCTACGGGTTATGAATTAATTAGTTAAACAATGTTTATTTTCAATACACTAAAAATAATACAATATAAAACTGATTAAACGATGCACAATGATAACACTTGAAACGAATATTTAAAATGTAACTCAACAAATCAAAGCAAGCCTTGATGACGTGTGAGAAGGACTAGCTCAACAACGAATGTATAGTTTGCTGTTTCTTTTACTTCTAAATTTTGGAACAAATGCCAAAGTTAACCTTACTTGCACAGGTAAATTATTTAGAGCGAATGCAAATGTCCTATGTTTCCCCTAAAAGTAAGGTAGTAGCTATATACATAATAGAAGTGCACTACACTGAACACTCACCTTCCTCATACCACAGCACAGTAACCTACCCATTTTGTAGTATTGAAGTATTGATCGATCTCAAGATCAAACTAAAAATTACATTTATGCCCGTAGTACATGGCCATTCGAAACCAAACTATAAGTATATCAGTATATTATATACCATTTAATTTATTTACTTCACTTTTTTGCCACTATAAGTATGATACCCATTCTACACTTAATGCTGTGTGTGCACGTGTATAACCTATTGTATGTATTGTACTCATACATTCTTGCTTTCGTTTTATCAAAAATCTTTGACGCATATTATACAGAATAGGTCATAGATATTTTATGAAAATTGTACCCTATATATACTAGCAACATTTTAAACTGCGCATTATATCAGTATCAATGAAATCATACACATGACCATGCATGCCACGGATAAGTAAATGTACATATAATTATGTAAATATAAAAAGAAATACAGTTGTATTCTGAGATTTTTATTGCATTTTATTTAGTAACTACTACAGTGCTACACTGTACTAACCTCAATGCCTTGTTCCATTTACTATAATAGTGATAAAAATTACATACTTAAATAAAAAATGAAATTCCTAATACTAATAATATACAGTGATGTTGTTTTGGTTTGGTACTACCCTACCCTAGTACTACCGACGACCCTTTAGGTGCTAGTACTATCAAGGTACTATTTGCAAACAGTAGATAGTGGTACTAGTACTAGTACTAGAACTATTTAAAATTTAGCTAGGTGCACTAGTACTAGTACTAGAACTATTTAAAATTCAGCTAGGTGCACTAGTACTAGTACTAGAACTATTTAAAATTCAGCTAGGTGCACTAGTACTAGTACTAGAACTATTAATAATTAATTATTTTGCACTAGTACTATTACTAGAACTATATATTATTTAATTAGGTTGCACTATAGTACTAGTGCTAGAACTATTTAATATTAACTACTAGGTTGCACTAGTACAGGGTGGGTCATTTATTGCGAAGGATTCTAACATGCCATAAATTCTAAGTTTATCATTCGATTTTTATAAAAAATATACCAAAATAAAGACAATTTCTAGGAGATTTGTTTTACAACCTAATCATTAAAATCGGTTGAAAATAAGTTGCAAAATGGCCTAACTAACCAAAATCACAGATTTTAGGTTTTTTGGTCAATCCTAAAATTGTTTTGTAACTACTTTTAATTAAAATTGAAGCGTAAAACAGTGCAGTCTAGCAACATTTGATTTCAAATATCCAAACAGAAAAAAACCTGGAAAACATTTTAAAACTGGAAAATTTTAAAAATTTGAAAATTTTGAAAATTTGAAAATTTTGAAAATTTGAAAATTGTGTCAAGACGCGTGAACCTCTTCCTCTTTCCTTATACATTACTTTTAATGTAATTAATCAAAAATTATATTGGACATAACCTATCTAAAAAAGGATTACTGTTTTCAGCATTAACGATGCAAACTTGTGTTATTGTTGTGTATGTTATCCTGAATTGGCAAGACTGTGAATAAAAACCTATAATAATAATATAATAATAATAATAATAATAATAATAATAAAATTTCAAGTCCGTGCACTTAAATTTACACTACTCAAAAAAGTATTTCCTAGTACAATCGTACCACCACCCAACTGTAGCTGAGGAAGCCGTTAGTACTACCCGACCGAGCCAATAGTTTAGCTATGTTGAGCTAGTACTAGTACTAGTACTATTTAAAATGTATCTAGGTTACACTAGTACTAGTACTAGAACTATTTAAAATTTAACTAGGCGCACTAGTACTAGTACTAGAACTATTCAAAATTTAACTAGGTGCACTAGTACTAGTACTAGAACTATTGAATTTTTAACTAGGGTGCACTAGTACTAGTACTATTACTACTAAAATTTTCTAAAACAGCCCCTAATAGGGGTACCACTAGTACTAGTACTAGTGACAAATAGGGCAGTACCACATCACTGATAATATATAGCTACATGCGACATTACATACACATACATATAACACGTAAGGGGGCTTACAATGATTACCTCATGTGAAAATCGTCAATTTTTACACCTCCCCTCCCCTAAAATCATAAAACGTCATTTATACATACCCTTCCTCCCCCCCCCCATTTACTTACGGTTGCATGGATATTGTTAACATTTTCTTACATACTACAAGGGCATCCTTATCATTACATAGGGCTCAACAAGGACAACTTTAACGTTACAAGGACTTCTCTAAAATATTCATGGGTTCTACAAGGACATCTTTAAAATTACCTTATGTTATAAAGGAACATCTTTAAAATTTCATTCGCTTCCTTTTTCCTTAAGAACATTTTTAATTTTTTCCTTGGGTAACACAGTTACATTATATTAGGAATGTTCCGCGCCAAGTTAGAGCTTCAATCCAATTAAAAACAATGAGAAAACAAACATCAATAACATAAAATTTCACGAGCTCCAGCAGAAACTGAGTCGAAGCAAGTAAAAGTCCAATTAATTGCAAATAAAAGATTATCGGAATTTTGGTTCCACTAAACGATAAGCGAGAGACCTCTTTACTGTCATAGTGATGACGATTACCTATGTTGCTACAATTTTGCGAAGTAATTCTTTCCTTAGCCGAATTTAACTGTGTCTGGGAGAACTCCCATCGCTTCCAAAGCCAAAATATTCCCGAGTGCAAAAGTGTCTTCATTTGATTTGGAATAATTCGAAAGTTAACATCGTCCAATTCGGTGATAAAATAAAAGTTTGGTGTTTTAAGAAACCGATTTTCTGTATCCTGGTTGAATGCCCACATTTGATTTGGACTTCCGCTGTGACTATGTTGACTTGCTGCAGCCTTAGCAATATTTCTCAACTCTTTTAAATAGTGTTGGACGCTCAATTCGTCTGTTATTAAAGCAGTTTTGAATTGAATCAGGTTTTTTAGAGCTACTTCGCTAAGAGCTGATTTGCAAAAAAAGACAAGTTTATATGCAATATCATCGAGACACTTGTCCAGTTTTGTTTTCCTGCTCAAATCTTTCTTCTCAATGTCTGAAGCTAAATAATTAAGGGCGAAATAGAAACGACAGGATTTGTCGTAATA
Source organism: Dicyrtomina minuta (assembly GCA_949802685.1). Classification (NCBI taxonomy): domain Eukaryota; kingdom Metazoa; phylum Arthropoda; class Collembola; order Symphypleona; family Dicyrtomidae; genus Dicyrtomina; species Dicyrtomina minuta. Next base: position 23,636,369 of record OX461808.1, on the reverse strand, counting down.
TAGTAAAGTCAGGCGTTGGCAGGGAAGCAAACTTAGATCCCTCATTTGAGTTATTTTTTTATCAGCATTGTTTTGTTGTATTTGATAAGCTGACAATCCTCCTCTGTACTTACTACTGCAGAAGAGATGATTCAGGGCGTCGTCAACCATCAAGTAAAATGTAAAATTTCGAATTTCTTCGAACGTTTTCCAAGACATTTCAACTGGATTTGATAGTGTCGCATCGGATTTCAATACACCTTTGTATCCATTTATGAGGACGATTCCCATTAAAAGCCACGACCCAAGAATGACTTTGTAGTAAGTGGTCACCTTCACATGCTCATTTTTACATGGTTTTAAGCAAATTCCCTGCTCGATTAAAGTAGGTAGAATCCAAAAAATAGATGATGCATACGTTATCATAATTTTGCATGCCTTGAACAGAAAATTGTCAGTTGTATTTTCCGTTTGTACAAAATACGGTATTATGACGATTAAAGCTGTCGCATTTAGAAATATTATTAAGAGTAACCATGTTGCTGGGTCAAAAGGCGTCGTGAAGAATTTGTAACCAGATTTCTGCCGCTTGACACTATCCGATGTTATGAATTTGAAACCTTCATTCATACCTATACCATTAAACAATCATCACTGTAATGAATAAAAATGTTTATTTGTGCCCTTTTACATAATTTAGAAAGCTTTTGAAAATATTAACGGAATTGCGAAACATAATTTTGAAGCTCTTTTAAAATAAAGAACTTATTCTAAAATGAAATGCTTTTAGTTACTGTAATTTTATGGGGGCATTTTTGAAAACAATGTGTTTAAAATTGAAGTTAAATTTCTGGTATAAATAATTTGTGTTGAAGTTTGTCTTGAAAATCAAGATCTTTAAATATATGGTTTTGAAATATAGTGCAAATCATGTCACCTAAATTATACCGTGGAACCGACCATCTCAGCTGTCATCACATTAAAATTAGATGAATTAGAGGTTAGGCACAAATAATGTCACATGAATAATAAATTCGGTGGTATTTTAGTGCTTCAGTGAAATACTCTAAATTGGAATGGAAATACCTAATTTGAGTTTACTTGTTTTTCCAGTCATAATTCCAGTTAATCCAGTGATAAATACTTTTTCCTACAGTCATATATTTAGAGAAAATTAAGGCACCTATACCTGTTTTATCTGACAAACCAAAAAATTAGAATAATGTAATTATAAGTTCAGGGTCGGAGTTGGTGACAGGAAAATTATGTATAATTTTGAATGACATCAGAAGCTGACCAGATGATGTCTTTCTTCCTCTGTGTAACTTTAAGTTGAGTTGTGGCTGTTGATAGTTGTTGCTTTTAACTGTGTGTTTTAGCTAAATTAGGTAAAAATATGGGTAGGGGTATGGTGTGTATGCACGAAAAAACGGGCTTTGCCACACGCTTAGAAAAGATCTTGACACGAATGTAGTTAGGCCGTGGCAACAGGTTAAGCAGTTAACTTTGACAGGTTTAGTAGTAAATTTTGAAATTTTTGAGGGTGAGGAAAACTGATAACCACATGCAACAAGACTGTTGTTGCAAAGCCCAACACCAAACTTGTTAAATCAACACTAAACCTGTTGAAGAATTCATATCACTGTATATGTATGCTAAATTAGTAATCCATAGTTAATGTGTTGTGACAGTCCAGTGGTGAAGGAGCCGGGTTCGTATTCCAAAGGGTGTGGGTTCGAATCCAGGGGTTCGAATTCAGTTTTTGATGTTATTTTTTAATTAATGAAATCGTTCAATTAGCGTTGCGTGATCCAACACCGTTCTAGTATACTCAGTCTAACAGTTTTCACTGCCAATCACTAACCATAATCCTGTTGACCGTGGTTAACAGGATTCACTGTGGATGTCGGAGTGTCAAGGAAGTAGTTAGAAATTAACAGTAAAAAAGTCAATTAACTTCTATTTTTCTAAGCGTGCAGATACTAAAGAGGAAGAAGCTGACCTGCCACTGTGCAAAGTGCAAAACACAACTGGAGGTTATCGACCACCGCTCCTATTTTATGACAACTAAATTATCATACGGATTATTAGCGGAAGTATTAGTAAAGTTATTTTTAACGTATTTTTAAGTATTTTTAACATGCGAAGTAATATTACTGGAAAATAAAATCATTTATGCATAAGTCACTGAAGACCTTCACTGGAGAATAAAGTAGTTGCTAATAAGAGTACTTATGTAACAAGGAATTGCACTGAAGGTTTAAAATAATTTCACTGGAGGTAAAAGTAATAACATAGAGCGAAAAAGATTATCCTATAATAAATTTTGACATTTTGAACCACCCACCCAGCTGTAATCACATTGACAAAAGATGAACGGCTTACGGGTTAGGCACAAATTTAATGATGTCACGTAAAAAATCATTTTAACCCACCTACCCAGCTACTATCGCATTAGCATTATGTAAACAGCTTAGGGGTTAGACACAAATCATGTCACTTGAATCATCCTTTTGCACACACATACCCAGTTGCTATCACATTCACATTAGGTAAATGGCTCAGATGCTAGGCACAAATGAAGTCACTTGAATAAACCTTTTTGACCCACTCACCCAGCTGTTATCATATTAGCATTGTGCAAACAGCTTAGGGGTTAGGCACAAATGATGTCTTGCAAATAATCCTTTTTGACCCACCCACACAGCTGTTACCACATTAGCATTATGTAAACAGCTTAGGGGTTAGGCACAAATGATTTCACACTAATTATCCTTTTGGATCCACTCATCCAACTGTCATGACATAAACATGAGCTAATTGGCTGCCATATATTATCATTCAATCGTATTTGTACTGGCATTACTCGTACCGGCATTATTTGTACCTGCACCACCCGTGCCATGCCATCTCGTGCCTGTGCTACAGTTACCAGGCTCATAAAAATTAGAAATACATGTACCTGTGTGATGCTACATGGGAAAATAACAATCAGCAAAACTTGTGGCGGCACAACTCATGCCGGCGCCAATTTTACAGAGCCCAATCGTACCAGGATTGCTCTTACTGTTCCATTTTGACACGGAGTCGCTCTAACTAACTAAATTGTACTTTTACCTATGTTACCAAGCCCCTTCATATTATCAACACTCGTACGTAGGCCACTCGTGTCGGCGCTATTCTAACCAAGCCCACTCGAAAAGACCGCACTTGTACCCTGTATACTGTTACCAGCCAAACTCGTACCTCGCTCACTCTTACGGGTACTATTCTTACCAAGCCCACTAGTATCAGTCATACGAAACTTGTACCTAGCCGAATTTTACCGCCGCTTTTCCTACCAAGCCTACTCGTATTGGCACTGCTTGTACGCAGCAAACTTGAACTTGAGCCGCTGGTACCGTCACTTAAACAAACAACATTCATACCCCATCCACTCATATCACCAAAACTGGTACTTAGCCTACTAATACTGGCGCTTTTTATATCAAGCGCACTCTTACCCCACCAATTTTGTAACAGCAAAACTCGTTCCTTTCCCATTTTACCAGTGATAACTGCAAGTCTGTTGTGTTAGCCCTACTACAAATACAATGTTTTTCATGGATCAAATTATAAGCTTAGCTTCTACTTTGGGCCCATAGTGGACAAATCCTGCGCTTTGAGTTCTAGAATTGATCTAGGATCTGTTCTACAGAGGTTTAGCCAACATATATGTAGTTACCAGCATTTGCCAACTTATACTAGGAATTATCGTTATGTTGGCATTTAAGTATTTACCAGTATAATATACTGATAAATAAAATAAATCTTTAAATAAATAAAATAAAATAATAAAATAAATCATGAAACTGTCATATTATGACAGTTTCATGATTTATTTTAGTGACATCGAGGGAATAATACTTACCTAAATGGTATGCTTGGTAATTAAAGCCCAGAGATAAGCCATCATTCGACCCTGCGAACGGAAATTGTTTCCACAATGATGTGTTTAGTTTGCTTCTCAAATTTAAAGGTAATCGATTTATTGGTTTTTCTTGTATGGTGGTGTCGGACTCATTGAGCCCTTCCACTAGAAAATATATACTAGAAATGTCGATTTCTTTCAAAAGATCAAAATTACAATATTTTTTACTTCTGTGTTTTACAAAGCAGTTGGACGCTAGTTCGTGTCCAGTGCTCCTTTTTGAAGTGAATGGGCGTTGCCAGACCATATGTCGACCTTTTTGTGTCGCAAGTGAAACAGCTTTTTCCATATTCATTTGGCAGAAGTAGGAATGCTCATCAGCCTGAAGAAATCCTACGACTACGTTTTGACTGCACCGAAACCGTTCATACTGAATAATATTCTGCCAACAAAAATGGCAGATAAAAACCCCGCTGGACAATATCGCATATTTATTTGGAGTATCCATTCCAGAAAACATAAAGAACAGTTTAGTGTTAAGGAGCCAGGACACACCCGTACCTGTATTGGCTGTGAACTGACTCTGTATGAATCTTTTGTAGTTGTAACTGTTGTGATGGAAAATAAATATGCACGTCTGCTGCACATTTAGCTTCGAATTAGCTCGTTCCGTATCTGATGTGTATAAGTTAAAACTGCTTTCAAAGTGAGAAAATATATTGTGATACTCGGTTTCTTTCCCGTGGCTTGCAATGGCAAGCCTGTCTATAAAAATGATTCTATGGAAACATCGTCGAATTCTTTTGAACTTTAAAGTATTTACCCTCGTTTTCTCTGTGAACTTTTCAATGCTTCTTGTATTAATTATAGTTATAGATGTAAGCGTAGTTGGAACTTTTATACGAGAATAGTCTAAGACGTGCCAGTCATAAAACACAACTATTTCGATGGGACAATTTTCAAACGTTTTTAAGAGTGGATTTATATCTAATAGTTGAATAGTTCGCTGTGCTGGTCCATAGTTATCTGGATATGGTATGGATGTTTGATCTAAAATTGACATTTTTCTAGTTACAAATATAGCAAAGGGGCTATGCTTGGAATTACAAATTGTTATGAAAATCCCAACTAGGCTCCACCAAATCATTGTTAATTCGAGGAGGAGATTTGTTTCCAAGGGTCAACGATGCGAGACAAAATTGAAAATGGCTGCTCAAGTAAATTTTTTATTTATGTAAAAATTAACACTAAGTTGTGTGCATGACCATTGAGTAAATACATTTAAATTTTTCTATGCTAAAGTATTATTCTTAAAGGCAAGCATCTTTAAATGGAAATTTTAATTTAAGGACAAATATTGTGTTAGTAATTGAACTAGCTACTTGACTAATATTGATTGTTAATATCAAGAATATTATATTACCTACTTTCTCTGCATTCAACGTAACCACTTGAAAACAGTTTAGGCAATGGATTTGGTACCGCCATTAGATGTCTCCACGTGTCTTGGCCCCACATTATAAGGCCCCTGATTTTTATGGCCCGGAGAAATCTGGTCCCTGAAAATTAATCGTCCCTTCCGTAACTAGACTTGACTTCCGTAATGGACATGACCAAGCTTCATCTTTCATCCAACGGTTTATATCTCTATATCAAAAGTTCGGCGCCAATTTGAAGCTTCAACCCAATTAATCACAGAGAGAAAACAAACGTCCAAAACATAAAATTTGATGAGCTCAAGCTGAAACTGGATCGAAGCAATCAAAAACCCAATTATTTGGAGATAAAAAATTATCGGAATTTTGGTTCCATTAAACGATAAAGCAGAGACCTTCTCACTGTCATAGTGCTGACTACTCATCTCGCACCAATATTGCGATTTAGTCCTTTCCCTTGTATAATTTAAGCGTGTCTGGTATATCTCCAATCGCTTCCAGAGCCAAAAAATCCCTGAGTTCAACAGTGTCTTCATACGATTTGGTACAATTCAAAAGTTTTGATCGTCCCACTCCGTGATAAAATAGAAGTTTGGTGTTTTAAGAAACTGATTTTCTGTATCCTGGTTGAACGCCCACATTTAACGAGGGGTTTTGCTGTGACTTTGTCGACCTGCTGCATCCTTGAAGGCATTTTTCAAATCTCTCAACTTGTGTCTCTCAATCTCTCAACCTCTTTACTTCAGTTAATAATTCCATTAAAAGAAAATAATATCAAACCAATGTTCCTTCGTGTGGATATAACATCAATCATATAGCCATTTATTCCCACAAAGCATTTCAAGTATTTTATCTATTTTTAAGTAGATAGAAAAACACGTATTACATTATACAACATTTCGCAATTTTTATTATTTAGAAAATGTTTGAAAATTTTGTATACAATTTAATGTATGCATGTAATATTTTTGAAAATGATTTTGTGCGTGTGCCAAAAGGATTTACCAGCCAAATATAATAATTTAATAATACAATCTACTACGCTACACATGTGCTGCATTAGAAGATACAGATCTTTAAAGTTTACATGCTCAACACAGAATTCATAAATTTAATAAATTAGGAATATCATAACTAGTAAAACGATATTTAATTCAGTTGCAGTGGAGCCAGTCGAGAATTGGTCCAAGCAAGGTAGGAATCATATGGGCATTTTAATGGAATTCGCTATGCTGCGACATGGCCTTGGCCGGAGTGGTTCGGGTAGTAATGTAATAGGCCGGATGGGCCCCGGAAAGCTTCGCCCCAGATTTTTGTCCCCGCAGGTCTTGGCCCAGAGAAGACATGACAGGTTCGCCAGTTCTCGGTTGGCCGAACAATACGGCAATAACAATGCACTATATTTACATCAATGAAACATGCTTAGATGTCTATTCGGTACAGTAAAAAAGTGTGTGTTTGGTGTGTCGGATGTAATAAGTAAGTAGGTACTAATAATTTATAGCTGCGCTGAATGAAAAGTTGATTATAAATTTAAGACTGTAGGTACGGCTAACTGAAAATTTATAGTGAAAACAAATTTTTAGGCAATATTGCGAATAAAAGTAGCCGCTGTCGAAATTTAGGGTGTAGGGTTGTGGACATTGGAGGTTATTATTGGTCTTTAACCGGACGTATTATACACCCTGTTGTAAGGAGTTATTTATGGTTTTCAAGGGGACAAATTATACACTGTGTTGTTGAGGAGTTATTTTTGGTTTTCAAGGGGACAAATTATACACTGTTGTTGAGGAGTTATTTTTGGTCTTTAAGGAGACAAATTGTACGCCGTGCTGTTAATGGATTGTCCGTTTAGGTCTTGAATGGTACGAGTTATGCGCGCAGCTCAGTCTTTTAATTGGTTCAAGGTTTTACTTGTGGAGTTATTTATGGTGTCAAAATTCGAGAAAGTGGGAAAGGTGGGCCTAACCATTGGTAGGCAGAGCCCACCATGTGCAATTTGGATGTTGTGGGTGGGAACAATTATTGGATGGGGCCACCTTTTCCACTTTCTCGAATTTTAACATTCACAATACCTTAAGCGTCGCACACAAATTGCGCCGCCAACGCCAACGTTGAGGGTGGTTCACATTTCACTTGACACCATATGTTAAAGACAGCCATTTACGAAATACTTTAAACGGTGACTTAGTGGGTGGTTGGGCCATTGGGTCCACTTTGGGCTTTTTTTTGTTCGGTCACAATAGCCAGCCAAAGTTTAAAAAAATTCAAATTTTAATACTTTGCTGCCCTGTAGCATCTACAGTTCTCATCCGATTTCGACGAAATTTGACGTTTTCTAACGTTTAGACTATTTTCTGAAAAGTAATTTAAGGATTTTTCAAAATTCAAAAATTTTCATTTTTTGGAAAAAATGGTCTATAAAATTAGACCTCAAAAATAATGTTTTCTCTAAAATTTTTCGAAAAAATGAAAAATTTTGAATTTTGAAAAATCCTGAAATTGCTTTTCAGAAAAAACCCTAAGGATCAGAAAAAACAAAATTTCATCAATATCGGACAAGAACTGTAAAAGTACCAGGGCAAATTAAAATTTGAATTTTTTTAAACTTTGGCGGGCTATTGTGACTGAACAACGCAAAACGCACTCGAGTTACTTTGGATCCCCACTATTTAAAAGTAGCCCGATTTTTGTAGACATAACTCATTGAAATCGACGGGTTACATGTAAAACCATTCCCTTGTTAGTAGTCTACCATGACCACTTATTATAAATAAAGGTTAAACTTAAAATAAATTTGAAGAGTTCCGTGCCAATTTAAAGCTTTCATCCAATTAAAAACAGATCCTAGAAACAAAACATCGACAACATAAACTTTTATGAGATCGATCAGAAACTGGACCATTGCGAGTAAAAGCCCAATTAATTGGAATTGGATAACTGCAGTATGAACCATAAATCTGAAATTTTATTTATTGCCCGCCATCTTTCCCGCCATCTTGCATCAGCTGAGTAAATTTCCAATTGCTTAGCTTTAGCTCAAGCTGTTTCTAGAAGATTAGCTTCAGCTTTTGGGAAAAAAATTGATTTGGTATTGTGAATGTAAATACTCAACTGCACAACCTTGCTATTAATTAACCCTTCCATAAGTAAGCTATTTTAAAACCTTTGGCCCGCAAAACTTTTTAAATAGCTATTTGGGTAAAAATCCAATATAGCACATTAGTGAACTTTTGTAGCGCGCACAATTTGACGTTGGCGTTGTTGCCAATTTCGACTAAAATAGAAAAGCTTGCTGTAACGTGGTATCCAAAATTCGCAAACTTCACTTTTTTAAATTTTTTTCTGTAAACCACTTTAAATGCCCAATCATGCCATTCTGCACATTTTTTGTTTCCACTGTGATTTTGTACAGGAAATTAGTTTTTTAGTACTTTTTTGAAATCAATGTATCTCCTAAACCAGGTACTCTAGAGCTAAGCTCAGTGGACCATTACGTAGGCACATTCAACAGCTACATTTCTTATGTGCATACCTTTTTCGTGTCTATAAACGCTACGGCGCTACGGAACCGTGAATGTCGCCCAAAATTCCAAAACTTATTTGTGATGCTGCCGCTAAAGTTTTGAGAGCATAGTCACGTGAAATACCGCATTTGAAAGCCCTTAAATTCTGCACAAGCACGTGTAACTTGGAAGTTTGGCAACTGCTAGTTTAGCAAATTTTTGAAAACAATTACATTTTCAGAAAAAGTTCAGAAGCTAGCCACTCGGCTTCTACCATCGCTCAAGAATTTGCCTTATGAGGCAAGATTGAAGGAACTTCGAATTCTTTCACTTGAGGACAGAAGGAAACGAGGAGACTTGATTGAGACATTCAAGTTAATTAACAACAAATATGATATTGACCCCTCTGCTTTTTTCGAAATCGACATGGAGAGCCGACATGCTCCGTTTATAAAAAAGAAACCTGTGATTACCAACTCCAGACACCATTTCTTTACCCAACGGGTAGTTACAGAATGGAATAATCTTCCAAGTGATGTGAAAAATGACAAATCAGATTTATATACAGTGAATTCGTTTAAAAATAAGTTAGATAAGTATAAAGGGTGGTGCTTTCGCAAAATTTCCGAGTGAATTAAGCTTCAAAGTGTTTAAACAGTGACAACCGGGCTCAACAAGAGACTTGTCTCAAATCCTTTTGGATTCTTCCCGGGAAAAATTTTATTATTATATTATTATTATTTTAAAGTTTATATTCAACGTTGAGCCGCCATCTTGAATTTAGGCGTCCAATTTTTTTATGACAATTTAAATACACCAGCCCTATGACTTGAAGCGAACACACTCACATTTTGCGTAAAAATGCCGGCACATGAAATTTTCACATGACAAGTCGAGCATTTATTTTTTAGAATTTGACAAAAATCTCAAAACTTATTGAGCTAAAAATTACGCAAAACAGGGGTAATCAGCATATTAACAGCCTCTATCATTCTGCATAAAAATAAATAATCTGAGTGCAGTTAAGCAACCAACAAAATGCACTGGTGAAACTTCACCAAGCTTGCAAGAAGGAGGGTTAAAATACTAACAAGCAAATCACTTACTATGTTTCCTCGGGATCTGGAAAATCATAACCAGAAACGTTTCCTTGAACCTCAGAATGAACGAATAGTGTGATAACTCGAGTGCATTTTGCGCGGTGCTTTAGCAGCAGCCCGCAAAAGTTCAAAAAAACCGAATTTTTTGAAGTTTGCCACGCTGTAGCTTCTACAGTTTCTGTCTGATTTCAATGAAACTTGCAGTTTTGTGATGTTCAGACTTTTTTCTAAAAAGTTATTTCTGGAAATTTTTAAATTCGAATTTTTTATCAAAAAACCTTAATTAAAAAATGGGTCTCAAAAGTATGACATTTTATTAAGTTTTCGAAAAAATAAAAAAAAATCAATCAATCAAAAAACAATCAACGGAATATGGTTTAAACTGAAAATTGTTAGTAGTGCTTTTGACTTGTAAAAAATACGATATTGTGGCAATTGCTGCTGTTGCTTTTAGAAATATCATAAGAAGTAACCATGTTGTGGAATCAAAAGGCATTGTGAAGAATTTGTGACCAGATTTCTGTCGCTCCACACTATCAGAAGTGATAAACTTGAAGCCTCCAGTCATACCTGTATTTTTATTTGTATAATTAAACAAATATCAATGTGACTATATCGACTTTTTATGGTTAGCGTGATCACGCATGACATTAATAATATCAGACTTTATTACATAACATTGAGGCAGTTCTTACCCAGGTGATATGCTTGGTAGTTGAAACCACGCAATAGGTCATCGTTTGACCCTACGAATGGAAACCATTTCAACAATGATTTGTTTAGTTTGTTGGTCAAATCTGAAGGTAATCGATTTATTTGAGTTTCTTGTACTGCAATGTCTGAAGTGTTAAGCCCTGCCCCTAGGAAATTTACAGTCGAAATGTCAGTTTCACTTAAAAGATCAAAGTTGCAGTAATTCCTACTTCTGTGTTTTACTACACAGTTTTCTTGTCCAACGCTCCTTGTTGAAATTAATCGGCGTTTCCATTCCCACGTCATATGTCGACCTTTTTGTGTAGCGAGCGAAACAGCTTTTTCCATATTCGTTTGACAGGAGTAGGAATGCTCGTCAGTGGGAAGAGACCCCAAGACTTCGTTTCGACTGCACCAAAATCGTTCATATTGAATAAAATTTAGCCAACAAAACTGACAGATGAATACCCCGATGGACAAAATCGCGTGTTTATTTGGATTTTGCATTCCGGAAAACATAAAGAACAGTTTCGTGTTCCGGAGCCACAGCCACAGCTCACCCGTACCTGCATTAGTTGTGAACTGAGTCTGTATGAATTTTTTGTAGTTGTAACTGTTATGATGGAAAATAAATATGCACGTCTGCTGCACATTAATCTTCGAAGTATCTCTTTTCATACCTGATGTGGAGAACTTAAAACTTATTTCAAAGTGAGAGAATATATTTAGTACTGGTTATCTTTTCCATGCATTAGAAGGGCATTTCTGTCTATAAAAATGACTCTATGGAAACATCGTCGAATTCTTTTGAACTTTAAAGGATCCTGTTCTGTTTTCCCACGGTACAGTTCAATTGTTCTGGTGTTAATCATTGCTATAGATGTTAGCGTGGTTGGGAATTTTATCCGAGAATAGTCCAAGACATGCCAGTCATAGAAAACAACTATTTCGATGGGATAGTTTTCCAACGTTTTTAAAAGTGGATTTAAATCTAATAGTTGTATTGTTTGCTGTTTTGATCCGTAAGTACTTAAAATCCTTAACTTAATCCTTATATAACTCTTTTACTTCAAAATAAAAGCAGGACGTATATAATATGTTTGAGTTTTTAGCACAGTTTTAGGTACAGCAAGAATTTTGAGGCTGAATAAATCTAAATCTATAGCTCTAAGAGATTTTCATTTCCCTTTCGATTTGCCAAGAAATTTAAATATAATAAATGAAATAAATATATGTGCGCACATAAATAACAGTAATATGGTGATCATTATTGCTCATACATATATAGTAAATACATAAATAAAGTTTATAGTTTTGTATACATAGCAGACAAATATAGTTAAGACTTGATTGAGAAATACTGTGGGGAAACTTAGTTGACAGTGTAATTCAAATAGTACAAGCCTGTATCTTTAAACATACGAAGTATTGATATTTTATAAATGGCTGATGTGTGATTACTCAGCGGCAATTTTTATTGGAAAAAAACGAAGCAAGATTTGGAGAGCTAAACATATAACTGTTGCAAATAGTTGTAAGCACATAATATTTAAATCGTAGTATTCAGTATTCAGCATTGTTTTATAACGTGATTATATTAAGGCGGAGGAATGCTAAAATAGGCATAAAAAACTGTTCGCTCAGAACTAAGCCCATGTTTTTACTATGTAATCATGAAAAATTGGAACTTATTAGCAAATGGGCCTGTGGGAGTCATTCCCAAAATGCCTCTAGTTGAAAAATAGCTAACTAAACTACAATAAATAAATATCAAAAATAGCTGTACTGTATCATCGGTTAGGAAATGCCCTCATTACATAATATGTAATTCGTTCATTTCATTTCCTAACTCAATATCAACCGTTAGACCACGAGACCACGAGTGCCCCGTGTCTTCCTGTAGTACCTGTGGCACGGAATTGTTTTTTAAAGACTCCGGCTTAATAGAATCAAAATACAAAGTAATTTCTTTCACAGCTTCATCGCAAGTCATTCTTTGAGTTGGGTCCAGGTGCAAAAGGGATCTTATCAAAAGGAGAGAATGATCTGAGACCACGTCCAAATAACTGTGTAATAAAAATATGTTAAGTGTGTAAGTGTAAATAAGCGTGTTTATATCCATAATCAAATTAAAACAAATGTTTCTTATAAGCGGTGCAGTTTATAATAGGGCTCTCACGGGATTTCAAATTCAGCACATTTAATCAAATTAAATAATTTTTGAGGCTGTGCCGCATAAAATGGAAATTGACCGTAGAGCATGGTGTAAAATATGACACCCAAAGACCACATATCAGATGGTTTGCCTGCATCAGAGATTATAAAGTATGTTTTGATTAGTTATCTCATATTGCAATATTTATAAATCAGGCTATTACAACCGCACTTGTCACTTGTTGTGACACACATAAATTATAAATGCCAAAAATGGAATTTAATTTATATAATTGCATTACCACAATAAGGCTTGGAGTTAATAAGTTCTGGTGAAACATATGCAGGAGAGCCTCTTTGATCCGTAAGCAATTCCCCGTCGTGTGTCAACTGTTTTGCAAGGCAAAAATTTACGAGTTTTATTTCTTCAGTGACTTGATTTAGAATTATATTTCCCAGTTTGAGATCGTGATGGACTATGTTTCTCTGCGATTAAATTTAATTAAATTAAGCGAAAATCTTAACAGAAGGATTTATTTTGTGTAAAATACTAAAACTAAATTGGTGGCATGTGACACTTATTCGAACATACTAATAATAAGACGGATGGCATAGACTAACTCACATTATGCAACCGCTGAACAATCAAAAGAACCTTGTAAAATATGGTCAGTGCTTCCATTTCGGGTATTCGTTTTCTTGTTACTACATAATGCTGAAGATCTGTGATCGCCAAGTACTCGAGGGAAAAGTCGTGCTTGACATAGCAGTCTAGTACAAGAATGACCCGGCTGAATTGTTGTCCGTGGGCATCCTCTGCAACGTCCTGGAACAATCAAAATTAATAAACTAGAATAACTTAACCCAACTGCGAAATTTGAATGTCATGAGTTTTAAAACATTCTAACAGATTTTCAGCATTGTACTTAAACATTTTGATCAAAATCGAAACATACTGTATACACTCCATGCTGCTTAATGACCCCGTCGTCATCTGCAAGAATGTTTAAAATTGTTTGCTCTGCTTGAAGCAGGTTTTTTCCTTGGGTCCCTTGTACTGAATTATCGTCCAGATTTTTCAAAAACTACAAAATACATTGTGAAGGATAACAAATGCGCATGTTTTAATAGTGTCGCGTATATTCAATGGCTAGTGCCAGTTACTGGTTTACTCGTTGATAGAAATCAGACAGCATCTTACAAGTTGATACCCTAATAGGAATTAACATTGGTTTGTGAAAAAGACAGCTTTAAAAGTTAACTCTCAATCAATCGCATTTAAAACTAAACTAGAAATAAGTAAAAAAGTTTTAAAAAAGTCATCCGTTTTTAAAACCTACTTTTAAGACAAAGTACTGGTCAGTTCCATTTTTCCTAGCTAAACGAATTTCAACACTTGGGACAGGAGAGGCTAATGCAATTCCCTGGAGCAAGAAAGGTCCAGCTGTTTTTAAATTCATGTTTTGTCTGGTCTGCTTAAGATTCTGGACATTGCCTGCTTGCCAAAAATTAATTAAGAAGTTATTAAAACTCAATTTTTATATATTATTAAAATGTTATTACTTTAATTACTTACACATATTTGTTCTGTAATCGCTTCCAGCTGTTAAACTTATCAAAAAATATATTTACCTTTTGATTCCATTATTTCCACACAAACTAGGTATTATTACGTATGGGCTCAGATGAGGCTGTTGGAAAAAAGATCGTTCGTTGTTTCACTTTTGAGTTTTGATTTGTTTAACTTTCTCCTACACTAACTTAATAAATACATTAGTGTTATTTACTGTTACATATATTTATTTAACCCAGTAGATTTATTGATCTCGAATATTTCACAGCAGACTTAATAGACATTTATTATTTTTGTAAAAAACTTTAAACTGAATTTGACTGAGACTCAAAATTTTTATGATCAGCACTACGGATTGAATTTAGTCAGGATACAAGTAAGGAGACAGTGCGCTTTCCTTTCAGTACAATACTATACGACTTCACTCACAATGCCCACAAACCAATTTATTTATACTCTTCAGTCCTACCATTTCATTTAACAATAATCTCACGCCATTACATGTATTGTAATGTGCTGTACTGTTAGTTTTGTTTTTCAATAAAAAAGAAACGTCAAACGTACGCACATCGTTTTGCTATTTCGTATAATTTTATAATCTACATATATTGGCACATCTACCTACATTGTTTTCAACTGAAAACTGAATGTGTGTCGCTAAACGTATATAAAATGAAATTGGTAGTATGTTAGTTACAACATGTGAAAAGATAACCGATGTGGTTTCCCATACGGATTACGGAGAAGTGTCTAGGTTTAACGGATTATGTATATACATATACCCAAACCTGTGATGGTAAGTCATGTAGTACTGCCTGCTGTAGTACCTCACTTTTTTGTTCCCTCGCATACAAATTAAGGAAATAAGCAAACGTAAAATGTGTTTGCTTTGTTTCACCTGCGTATAACAAAAATGTATGGAATCAAGACTATCAATATCAATGATTAAGAGGTTACATAGGGTTTAGGTCATTTCTCTTGATTCTTCACTGACGAACTAACTATACCATTTGTAATATTTTAATACGTAAAGTATCTATGTACTGATACTGATATACAATCCAAAAAAGAACCCATTTGTGCCGCGAAGCCTTTATACTGTAATTTATAAACGCCCTCAAGTACAGTGTAGTGTGACGTGGGTGTCTTGTATAGTTTTATATTATGTAGTTAATTATTTATTCATTATATTATGTTGATACAAGCAAAACACTTTATCACTTGAAAAGTTCATAATCATTATTACTGGGAGGAACACCAGCAGTGATGAGTAATGGCGAAGATATCAAATATTCAAATAAACGTAAGTAATACGTTGATGCGTTCTGTGCACTTTAGTCGTCCATCATCCAAGAAAACATTAATATAAATTTTATGGCTGGCGCTCTTAGCTGGAGTCATAAGCACAATTTGTTGTAAGTGTATATAGATAAGTACTTTTCTTTTTCAGTTTTTCACTACATAACATGGAACTCACTGAGGACAGCTGGAAATTATAAATTATAAGACAGACTGATTACTGATATGGGCTATAGGAAATTTTATACCTGGGCACCAAACGACAAACGCTACCACGAAGCTGCCCAAATTTTCTACACGGACGTATTTGCTACAATGGCATTTCCCATCCTACATTTACTTCCCCGGCATTACGACATGGACATTTGTTATTATCCGTGCATTTGCTACCCGGGCCTTTGCTACCCAGGAAGTTGCTACCTGGACATTTGCAACACGGACATTTGCTACCCCGGCATTTGCTACATGGACATAGTTACCTGGAAATTTGCTACCCGGACATTTGCTACCCAGACATTTTCTACCCCGACATTTTCTACACTTATATTTGCTACCCGGACATTTGCTACCCAAAATTTGCTACCCGGGCATTTGATACATCAATATTTGGTCGCAGCTGACAAAATTATGTCATTTAATGCCCACGAGCAATGTAAAAATAAAATACAGGCACAACTTTTTGCTATTATAACATGAAAGTAAAAACACGCCAGGAATAAAATAGATTTTATACCATTTTATAACTACCAAAATCAAATGTTTCTGGTTATTCTGGGGGAGCTATGTGTTTGTAAATGGTTTTCATTAATTTGCATCAAAAGGCTTGTAGAGTGAATGGGTAGGAATTGTCGGGCTTCGAAACAGGCAGTAGGCCCAAACGATGAAAAATAGTGCATGTAGTTGCACGCAGGTTATAATTATAATTTTAAATATTCTTAGGACTACCTTTCAGAAAATAAACGGGTTATGAAAAGTATTTTTTGTTTCATCTGACTCAGTTTACTCGACTGTCATTCCTTGAATTCCATACCAGTTGCTAGCGTTGTGAGAGTTGAAGTACCGTTGCTGTGCTTTCGGTGAGTTCAGGTTTAAAAAAACTACAAAATCATGCAAATTAAATTTTAAAAAACCTAATGTCGTTACAATTTAAAACAAGGTCAACAAATATATCTACACAACTTTTAAAAAATAGGTAGGCTCCTGTAAGGCAATCTCTGACAGGCTAAAGGTTTAAAATAAAATGTTGGTTATACCTGTATCTAGAAGACTAGGTTTGGTATTGGTTTGGTAGTACTGTGGCGTCCTATGGTGGTAACACTAATTCGCGAGCACGCACCCAATTGCCTTTTTTATGTCTTATCTACGGCAGGTACCTACATATATTATTCGTCATTAAGAATACACTTGTTGTTTATGTACACGCATAACGTCATATTACCTCGAAACATAGCAACCAGCAAAACGACAAAATAACGTAATGCTGAAAACAGTAATAAAATAAAATTTTCAGGAATTTTTAGTCTTGCGCCAACTAACAATGTACCTACTAATAAAAAACGTGTCGTTTCTATAACAATCACGCTACACGCATATTAAAAAACTTTACAATGACACAATACGCTGTCTACAATGGTTTTAATGGTGTTTATAATGGTAGTAGTTTTTTTGTAGTTTGTTAATAATGAAAATAGGTTGTTTCAAATTAAGTAAACAGCTATGTTGTGCTACGAATTTATTTCAAAATAATTAATTTGTGGCATTTATTCGCTCATTCGAATGCTGCAGATACAATATAAACTAATGTCGTGTGAATCTGCAGGTTTCTACTTTAACTATTTAATTCACTGTGTGTGTATACCTAACATTATGTACTGTTATTATGTTATGTTTTGAGTTTTTTGTTTTTACTTTTAATTACATCTACATAATTGCATCTCACCACAGAATGTCACAGAGAGATGTAGCAAGGAAAAAGAGTACAATGTTATTCTAGGTATATCTGTAACCTAACAAATAGGAAACTTGATTCTGTAGAAGTAAGCAAAAAAATAGGCTGCAATTTGGTTCATAGCAATAAATAAAAAGTTAAGAGTGATGGATACGTATAACTTCTGCAGTTATTTATTATGAGTGTATGTACATAATACGACGAGAAATAAAATTATTCATAACAAAATAGAACGTGATCTCATCGACGATGCGTTCGTAGCAGTACAGAGTACAGAGAGATTTAACCTTGACTGCAAATATTATAAACAATGCCAAGTACAGCTGTATGAAAATATGACTGAAAGTGAAGCAGTGGAGCGAAGTGTGAAGGTGAAGTTCATTGTCACTATGCCGGCGATAAGATAGTACTTGTGATAAATCAAAATAAATACGCTACGTACGTAAACATGAACATACATAATTATATATTATATACGTTTAATTGTATAACGTATTAACTTAAAAATAAAACGTCAGTTTCACTCACTACTCAACCAGCTGTAAGAAAGTCGCATAACGGGGATATAACGTAAGCATATTGTCGGGATGAACAGTGAAAAACTCAGATTGTTACGGATCGCCATGGCTCTTTTCTACGACTATTTCTGACTGTTTGGAAACTAATACGAAGAACTTATATTATTTTATAAACAATAAGACTAATCATTTTAATAATAAATTTAATAACAAATCTCTTCAACATTTATAGCCAATAGGCTGAACAGTGCTAATTTACACTGTAGTAATTAGCTGAACAGTGACCGCTGTCACTGTTCAGATTACGTAAATTGTCATAAATTTGATGAGCAACTTTTAATGTAATTTTATCATTCAACACGAAAACACTTATAACTTATTTTCTCCTGTATTTTCTGAAACAGGATCTCGACCTAGTATTTGCGTGTACATCTTCAACTAGTAATTTGGTAGTATTTGAGTGTATTCGAATATATATTGTTTTATCTTAAACTCTCTGCTGTCATTTACTTCGCATAATAAATCCACGAAACATTTATTATAAAAACCTAAATATTTTAATTACTGGTCAATCGTGCTCGTAATAGTCACTATGCCGGCGATAAGATAGTACTTGTGATAAATCAAAATAAATACGCTACGTACGTAAACATGCACATACATAATTATATATTATATACGTTTAATTGTATAACGTATTAGGGTAGGGTCGTCTAATTGTGATCGCTTTTTGAAAAACTTTTGGTTGTGCTATCCGTAAAACTTAGTAGAAACAATTTCGAAAGCAACGACCTTAAAAGTTTAACAAACATACAATTTTGAGTATTTCCTCAAAATTTCATAAAATTCTGATGGTTAATCTTTCATCTACAAGAGTTTAAAAAATTCACTCTTGGCTGAGTTGGAAGTTTCTTAAGTCCGGTAATTGTGATACGTCTGCGCCTAATTGTGATCGACTAATTTAATGTCGAAAGTAATATTTTTTAAACTCTAAAAACGTAGTAAATAAACTTTATCTGTTGTATTTATGTAATTGTGAATGACTGGTCATTCCAATCGTCGTTTTTATTTTGCTGTATACCCACCAAAGTTTATTGCGTTGATAGTATCAAACTGAATGTGTTAATAACTATAAAACTCATATAACACGCTAAATTACGTGTATGAAAAATTAGCCTTCAAAGTGTGACATTATAATACTTTTAACCTGCTTTTGCAGTTAAATATGCATTATTTACAGACAAATCAGCACAGTTCAGGTCAAAGTCAGTGTATTTTCCAATACTGCAGTTGCACGCCTTATAGCATTAGTATCACATTTACACGTCACACTGAAGCAACTTACGTTTTCGAAAATAATTTACCAAAAGAAAGACCAAATTATAATTCAATCTTAATTGAGCTTATCTTGTGCCTATTAACCATGGTTATCTCTCGCATAGTTAGTATTATTGAGAATATTTTTGGAACAGTAATTAGAGAGGTTTGAATATAATGAAAACAAACTCTTCTCACTAATTAAATGGCAATCATAGATGTTTTGATTTTTTTCTTCAACAAGATATCCGAATTTCACGGCGAAGATCAACTTTTACACACTCATTGAGTCGTTGATTAAAGTAACACAAAATTCGAGCATTGGCTGTCGTTCGTTAGGAGACGGTTTCATAGTATCACAATTACCTGATTATCACAATTAGACGACCTTACCCTAACTTAAAAATAAAACGTCAGTTTCACTCACTACTCAACCAGCTGTGAGAAAGTCGCATAACGGTGATATAACGTAAGCATATTGTCGGGATGAAAATGTCGAGATACTGCGATTTATAAAAAACAGAAATAATGCTGCCCGTCCTACGAACGGCGCGTGACTACTTTTAAAATAAAAGGAAATTAATAATGACTTTTCTCTACATTTTCATAACGACAAAGTACTGTTGTGTTTTGTTCACAATTGTTTGTGAATTATTGTGATTCTCACACCACAAAACAATCACAATTTGTATTGTTCACAAACTGTATTAAAATGCTAAGATTGTGATTGTGAAAAATTGTGATTGTTAACAAAACGATAGAAAAACCTAATTTGTTGACAATGAGGTGGGGGTGGTGGGGGGAAGTTTTCCAGTTTTATTGGGATCGTCCACAAATGACGTCTCGCAAATTATCATTCTTTTGTTGGGATCGTCCACAAATGACGTCTCGCAAATTATCATTCTTTTGTTGGGATCGTCCACAAATGACGTCCCGCTAATTATCATTCTTTTGTTGGGATCGTCCACAAATGACGTCCCGCAAATTATCATTCTTTTGTTGGGATCGTCCATGAATGACGTCCCGAAAATTATCGTTCTTTTATTGGGATCGTCCATAAATGACGTCCCGTAGACATTTTTTATTAGGTTTGTCCATAAATGACGTCCCGAAAATGATCATTGTTTTATTGGAATCGTCTATTAATGACGTCCTTCAAATTAGCATTCTTTTGTTAGGATGGTCCTTAAATTACCTCACTTGAATTATCACATTTTTAGGACCCACTTACCCCCACGGCATTTTTAGCACGTTTTGAAAACGCTAATTTTTACATGAAGTTTCATGCCTGTGTAGACACACTGGCCCTTCCGTTTACATATTTTATTCATGATATCAACTGTTCAGATCACAAAAGTTAGTTTTCCGTTTTTTTTGTGTTCTTCTAAAATTAGTCGTACTCTCTACGCTCTGTACATTTTACTACGAACTACTATTAGTAAGATTAAAAAAATAACTGACTAAACTACAAAGTACACCATGAAAATAGTATCGTCAGTGAAGAGGTATGTTTGCCAATGTCCATTCGTTTCTTAGACGCGCTTTTGCCGAAGTCCATCAAAATGCATAAATGAATTAAATTATTGGTACATGCTTACAATGTTATAACTAGAGTGGAAAATGTATTACCTGCACCAGTAAAGTGCAAAATGCAATACCTACACCTTTGAAGTGCAGAAGTTGACACCTAACGCATTTAATTGTAAAATAAATAACGAACTAAACTGAGGAAGTTAAGTTAGAGTAACACTTTCATATTTTTATCATTTACTGATACAACATTTTGGTGTTCAAAAAAGTATATAAACCTGATTCTAGCAAGGGAATGATTTCACATGGAACCCACCAATTTCAAAAAGTCATATCTACAAAAATCAGGCTACTTTTGAATAGTGGGGATCCAAAGTAACTCGAGTGCATTTTGCGTTGTTCGGTCACAATAGCCCGCCAAAGTTTAAAAAAATTCAAATTTTAATATTTTGCCGCCCTGTAGCTTCTACAGTTCTCATCCGATTTTGATGAAATTTCGGTTTTTGTGATCCTTAGGGTTTATACTAAAAAGTTATTTCAGGATTTTGAAAAATTCAAAACTTTTCATTTTTTTGAAAAAACGGTGTTAAAAAATTGGGAAATATACTCATTTCTTGGATTTTTTTCAAAAAAATGAAAATTTTCGAATTTTTCAAAATCCTGAAATTTCTTTTCAGTAAAAAGCGTAAGGATCCCAAAAAACGAAATTTCATCAAAATCGGACAAGAACTGTAAAAGTACTAGGGTCCCAAAATATCAAAATTTGAATTTTTTTAAACTTTGGCGGGCTATTGTGACCGAACAACGCAAAATGCACTCGAGTTACTTTGGATCCCCACTATTCAAAAGTAGCCTGATTTTTGTAGATATGACTTTTTGAAATTGGCGGATTCCATGTGAAACCATTCCCTTGTAAGTTATACTTTCCAATAAGTACACACTATGATGAGTGCATTTTATAACATTAAACACACATGATCATATTTTTGGTGCAATATATATTGAATTGCACAAAAATATGATCCAGATATGATAGATGTCAACAATAGCTGGTTTGCTGAAACAAAAAACAGAAATGGCACTTAATGAAAACAAAATGAGCTAAACTTTGATTCCGTCAAATGTAGAAACTGTAATGTTGTAGGTACTGCATTCTTAACTTTGCTGGAGAAAATATCACACTTGAAACTCTAATAATAACACTGTACACACACCAATAACTAAATTCACTTGTGCATTCTGCACTGGAGTTAGAAAAATTTGTGTTCACTGAGAACATTTTTTTAGTTGTACACTTTGAGTAAACATATTGTCTGGATACAAAGTCGAGGTAGCTGGGCAAGGTGTCCAAACCCTGCCGTGTCCATTTGATTGCATGGATATGAAACTGTTTGGACACCTTGCGCAGCTATCTTGACTTTGTATCCCGACAATACGTATTTTTAATTAGTGTATGTATAACAAAATAATACGAAGTGAAACGTATAAAAAACGACAAGAAAATTAGTAACTTTGAACACTTGTGAAAATTTGAACACTAAAGACGTTTCTAGCAGGGTCAGTGTGTCTAGGCGGGTATTGATAAAAAGCAATTTGATAATTATAATAATTTATTCATTTTTTCAATTTACCAGCAGCACATAAAACATAAAACGCAATATAAAAAATTATCGTTTACAAAATGTGCAGAGGGGTATGAGGGTCCTAAAATAGTGATAATTTGGGGGACGTCTTTAATAGACGATCCCAACAAAAGAATGATAATCTGTGGAACGTCTTTTATGGATGATCCCAATAATTGAATAATAATTTGTAGGACATCATTTATGGTCGATCCCAATAAAAGAATGATAATTTTCGGGACGTCATTTACGGACGATCCCAATAAAAGAATGATAATTTCTGGGACGTCATTTACGGACGATCCCAATAAAAGAATAATAATTTTCGGGACGTCATTTACGGACGATCCCAATAAATGAATGATAATTTCTGGGACGTCATTTACGAACGATCCTAAAATCATTTAGTGCTCGTTTGTTGTTGCTTCGTTGTGATGATTTTGTGATTGTGCACAATCCCATTTTAGTAGTTTGTGATTGTGATTGTGATATCACAATCACAAGCGAAAAAACAATGGTGATTTGTGAACAAAACACAACAGTACGACAAAGGGTGAATCACCTTATTTCAGACAGTCATGAAAATCGTAATGCATAGTTATTTCAAAATAATGCTCACAGTAGGAGACAATCAGTTTAGCTACAAAACAATAATATTTATCACGTTATAAGGTTAATTGTGATGGACTTTCACAAAATAGTACAGTGCATGAAATGATTTTTTGTACGTATATTAAACTGAAAAACTAAAATAAAAAATGTCCGCCCCACTTTAGAGCTTCAATCTGATTAAAAACAGAAAACTTCATGAGCTCGATCAGAAACTGAACCAAAGCGAGTAAAAGTCCAATCAATTGGAAATAAAAAATTATTGGAATTTTAGTTCCATTAAACGATAAGCGAGAGACACCTTCACTGCCATCGTGCTGACTACCCATGGCCATGTCGCTACAGTTTTGCAATACTATTCGTTTCTTAACCGAATTTAAGTGTACCTGGTACAACTCCCATCGCCTCCATAGCCCAAAAATCCCTGAGTGCAAAAGTGTCTTCATGCGATTTGGTACAATTTGAAAATTTTCATCATCCCATTCGGTGATAAAATAAAAACTTGGTGTTTTAAGAAACCGATTTTCTGTGTCCTGGTTCGAGGCCCACATTTGACTCGGACCTCCACTGTGGCTATGTTGACTTTCTCTATCTATCACGATATGGTTTAATTCCCTCAAATTATGCTCAACATTAAACTCGTCTGTTATTAAAGCAGTTTTGGACTTGCTCAGGCTTGTGAGAGCTACTTCCTTAAGAGCAGATTTGCAAAATAAATACCATCTTATATATCATTTCATCGAGGCTCTTGTCTAATTTTGTTTTCTTGCTTGAATGTTTCTTATTAACATTTTCAATTATATCGAGAATAGAGAAATAGAATCGGCACGACTTGTCGTAATGTGAAATATGTCGGTTTTGACAAGGAAGCAAATGTAGATCTATCTTTTCATTGACGTTTTTGTTCGTATTGTTTAGGTATATTTGATAAAATGAAAATCCTCCTTTGTAATTAGTACTGCAAAAGCCATGATAATTATCCTCGAGCATTAAGTACAGTGTAAAATGTCTTATGTCTTCAAACGTTTTCCAAGGCATTTCGACTGCACTTGATAGTGTTGCATCGGATTTCAAGACTCCTTTGTATCCATTTATGAGAACGATTCCCATTAAAAGCCACGAGCCAAGAATTATTTTGTAGAAAATTGTCACCTTCACATGCTTTTTCGTTTGAAATGGCTTCGGTTTCATGCGGATGCCCTGCTCCATTAAAGAAGGTAAAATCCAAAATACAGATGACACATACGCTACTATAATTTCGTACGCCTTTAACAGAAAATTGTCTGTAGTATTTTCTGTTTGTAAAAAATACGGTATTATGATGATTGCAGCTGTTGCTTTCAGAAATAGTATTAGGAGTAACCATATTGATGGGTCAAAAGGCGTCGTGAAAAATTTGTACCCCGATTTATGCCACTTGACACCATCCGAAGTAAGGAATTTGAAGCCTTCGGTCATACCTACATTATTAAAAAAACATCAGTGTGACCTTTGACTTTCGACATAATTATATACCAGGCTGTATACGAGAATGAAAATCAAAGTGCAGTTCTTACCAAGATGATACGCTTGGTAATTTAACCCTGATGTTACTCCATAGTTTGACCCTATGAGTGGAAATTTTTTCCACAATGATTTGCTTAGTTTACGCCTCAAAGATAGAGGTAACATATTTCTTTGTTCTTCTTGTATTGATATGTCCGTAGTGTTGAGCCCTTCAGCTAGAAAATTGCCTTTGGAAATATCAATTTCATTTAAAAGGTCAAAATTGCATGATTTTCTACTTGTGTGTTTTACAATACAGCTTGAAATTAATCTTTTTCCAATTTCAACATTATATCTTGAAGTTAGTTGACGCTCCCAGGCCATGTGTGTACCTTTTTGTGTAGCAAGCGTAACAGCTTTTTCCATATTTATAAGACAGGAGTAGGAATGCTCATCATCATCTTTCTGAAGAAATTCTACTACTTTTTGACTGCACCGAAACCTTTCATATTGAATGAAATTCTGCCAGCAAAAATGGCAGATGTAAACACCAGTGGACAAAATCGCATATTTATTTGGAGTATCTATTCCGGAAAACATAAAGAACAGTTTAGTGTTCAGGAGCCACAACTCACCTGTATGCCTAGGGGTTGTAAACTGAGTCTGTATAAATTGTTTGTAGTCGTGATTGTTATGTTGCAAAATAAATATGCACGTCTGCTGCGAATGAATCAAAGAATTATATCTCTCTGTGCCGGTTGTGTAGAACTTAAAACTGTTTTCAAAGTATGAAAATATAGTGTAATACTCGTTTTCTTTTGCTCGACTTATAAGAATTGCATTCTTGTCTATAAAAATGACTTTATGGAAACATCGTCGAATTCTTTTAAACTTTACAGGATCCACTTTTGTTTTCTTCCAGTTCCAGTACAGTTCGATGTGTCTGAAATCAATCCTAGATATTGATGTTAGCATAGTTGGAACTTTTATACGCGAATAGTCCAAGACATGCCAGCCAAAGAAGACAATTATTTCGATGGGACAGTTCCCACGGGATTGTAAAAGTGAGTTAATGTCTAGCAGTTGCATATTGGATTGTTTTGGTCCATAAGTACCTGGAATCGGTATTGATGTTTGGTGTAAAATGGACATTTTGCTTGTTGCAAATATGACAAAGGGACCAGTATTGGAATTATATATTGTAATAAAAATCACAACTAGGTTCCACCAAATCATGGTTGCTTCCAGTAGGAGATTGCTCAGATTCTTCAGATTGGTGTACGATAAATGGAAAATCAAAAATGGATGCTCAATTCAGAATTTACATTTTATATCAAAGAAGAAGAACGACATTGTGTAGACGTATAGAGTAAATACTTTTACTATTTTTACCCGTTTCATACTTGACAAAGCTTTTGAGTCGAAGTTTTTATTTAATTGCAAATTATTGTGTTAGTAATTGAGCTCTCTACTTGACTAATGAATGTAATAAATTATACGCCTCTCTTGAAAAAGGGCAAAGGACTTAATGTTGTTTGTATTTATGCACCCTCGGAACAACGTTAATAGTAAAAGGACATCTCAATTAATTGCATTGCATGTAAAAGGAAAAAAAAATTAAAATACTTTTATGCGAGTACTTACACTAGGATCACGCCGATACAGTAAATAAATATAGGTAAGTGCAATAAATTATCCACAAAGTAAACAAACTGAGAATTACACAAAATTAGGACTTACTTTATATATTTACTCTCAACAAGTTACATGTACTTATACTTTTATTGAGTTACTCAATTAAGCCTTTGCACAACCTTTCGTTTATGATTTACATTATATTGATTAAAAGAATGAACATATATACTCAGCATCCTGCAAAGTTAGTTTTTTTTCAATTTGGGAGTAAAGCAACTTAGCAACGAATATCAAGTAGACGTCTACTGTAATATTTGGGTAGTCTCAGGAACATAATTAAATTAATATCATTGTACCTATTGTGAACAAAAAATATAGTTTGTGTCATATAAATCCTATTCATGTTCTATTCAGGTCATTAATTCCAGAAGCAATATGCCGTACAGTTGGTAATACTTATAGCTCAGGTATAATATCATGTGTAGTAGCAAAATAGAATTTACAAGGGATGCAATAAATAAAGATCTCATGCAACCATATTTACACCATTTTTATATTTTTATCGCCTAAAACAAAGTCCCTGAAAATGCCTGCTTTTAGTTCCCATTATGAATATCCAAAAATGTATTGCATATTTTCCCTGTTTTTTAAATATTCCTAATATTTCGAAAAAATTGGAAAATTCCCCCTTCGAATATTTATATCTTTGCTTTCGCTGGGAATACAAATACAGCCAATCAAATAATAACAAATGTAATTTACATACATCTAATTCTACGATAGCTGCCGCTAGTATCCAAATCCAAGCAAATAGCTAGACGTCATGCATAGTAACGTCCTGCAGTAGTGCCTCTGGTACGGGACCGTTTTCCAAAGGCTCCGAATTAATAGATTGAAAATACGAAGTAATTTTCTGTAAAGCTTGATCACAAGTCATTCTTTGAGATGGGTCCAGGAGCAAAAGGGATCTGATCAAAAGGAGAGAATGATCTGAGACCGAATCCAAATACCTGTGCAATAAAAAGGTGGATTGTGAGTAAAAGCGAAATATCAAGATTAATAACTTTATTTGTTGCTTACATACGAGATGCCAGGTAATTTATAATAGTGCACTCACGGGATTTTAAATTCAGCACATTTAATCAAATTAAATAATTCTTGAGGCCGGACCGAATAAAATGGAAAATGACCATACAACATGGTGTAGAATATGACACCCAAGGACCACATATCAGATGATTTGCCTGTGTTGAAAATTAGGGTATAATTTTGGTTCATTAGAATATTAATCGTATTTATTTATTTTTAGCCGCACTAAAAAAACAAGCATTGATTAGAAATATAGCAACTGAAAAATGCATAATTCCATTACCACAATAAGGTTTGGCGGTTATGAGTTCTGGTGAAGCATATGCTGGAGAGCCTCTTTGATCAGTTAGCAATTCCCCGTCATGGGCCAACTGCTTTGCAAGACAAAAGTTGACGAGTTTGATTTCTCCAGTGACTTGATTTAGGATTATATTTCCCAGTTTGAGATCGTGATGGACGATGTTCCTCTGCGATTGAATTCATTTAAAATAAATCAAGCAACATTCTTAACATAAGAATTTAATGCGTGACAAAATACTAAAACTGGCTTATTTAGAGGCATACGACACGTGTTTGAGCATAATAATAATGTTACGGATAGCAGACTATTAAACTCACCTTATGTAAACGCTGAACAATCAAGAGAACCTTGTAAAATATGTTCAGTGCTTCCATTTCGGGTATTATTTTTCTTGCCACTACATAATGTTGAAGGTCTGTGATGGTCAAGTACTCGGGGCAAAAGTCGTGCTTGACATAGCAGTCTAGTACAAGAATGACCCGGTTGAATCGCTGTCCGTGAGAGTCTTCGGCAACATCCTGGGAAAATCAAAATATTATAGTTAAATAATTTAAGACAGCTAGAAATAATCGTGAATTTTCAATTCTATGTTTGAATATTTTGATGAAAATCATAACATACTGTATATAGTCCATGCTGCCTAATGACCCCCTCCTCGTCCGCAAGAATATTTAAAATTATATGCTCTACGTGAAGCAAGTTTTTTCCTTGGGTTCCTTGGAGTGAATTATCGTCCAGATTTTTCAAAATCTACAAAAATTACAAAATAGGATAAATTATTCCAGCGGTTGCCTTGGAATAAAAAAAATAACCGTTACTTGAAACACGTACCTTCAGGACGAAATAATGGCCGGTTCCATTTTTCCTTGCTAAATGAGTTTCAACAGTTGGGACAGGGGAGGCTCCAGCAATTCCCCATAGCGAGAAAGGTCCAGCTGTTTTTAAAGTGTTCTTTTCAGTCTTCTGGACATCGTCTATACTCAAAAAATACCAGAAGAAGTATTATATTATATGAGTTTCTAATTCAATTTTTTGCGTCTTGTCTTATGTATCTACATAGACACTGGTGATTTCTTCTTGAGATTGTCTTTTCTTGGATTATTTAGTTTGTGTAATATAATACATAGTATTAAAATAAGTTGATCGAATTTTTATTTTTTTTTACCTATTGAACCCATGTAAATGTAGCTACTACACAAACTTGTGGAATTATTCCTTCAACACTTTTCGAAATTTTTGAAACAAATTTTTTCCAACTTTCACTTTACGCTGAATTGAGCTTTCCCATGCACACACCTACTATAACACATATAATAAAATGAAATTGAAAATCTTATGTTTTGAAACTTTAAAAAAAAATTAGAAAGTAATGGTTTCCAACTTAATTCATATATATTATTGGATCTTTACAGTTTGCTTTCTTTACCGTTCTTACGATCCTTCAACTTTGCCACAATGCCCCTGACTAACTTGTATCTTCAGTTTCGCGTTTTATTTTAAAAATACGAGTGCAGTATTGCCTGTGATCGTTTTTGTTTTTGGCTGCGAACGAAAAATTTACGAATTTTGGAATCTCTATTACCGAGATCAGCAGATAATTTTAATCTGCATTTTGAATGGTACATTTGGCAGTCATTATGCCTAATTATACGTCATGAATACGTGGTGTGCTATTCATAGTACTTTGTAGTATCAACTATTTTTGTGACTACACAACACACGTTTTATATCTGCTGGTCAATGTGCATGTGACGTCACCAGAAGTTTCATATAATCTTAATATGGAAACCTCAAACTCAAACGTATAAAAACATTGATAACATTAGACGTTTCTACCTACCTGAGCTATACGTATAATATAATTAGTTCCTGCTATTGTGTAAGAGAATACATAGCATAGCATAGCACATTCTAACACATAAAGTAGGTACCTAACTACACAAAACAGAAACCCCACACTTATCTTGATGCTGGTACTTGTAATTTATGAACGTTCCCAAACTCAAGGTGATGTAAATGAACTGCATATATTATGTATATAGGACACATCCGAAGATCAACATAATGATATTATTACGGTCAACAATAACTAATGATGGTATAAATTGCAGATATCAAAAACGTCAGTAAAACGTTCTGTAAGAATGAACTGTAATTTCCTCCCAGTTCAAACCAGCTGATTATTGGTAGTGAGACCGCAGAGGTTGGGCTGATCTATATTATGTGTTTAAGTTACTATCACAATTTTGTAAAAGTTCACAAATAGTTGACCTATTTTATATTTTTTCTTTTGTTTATTTAGTTTCTGACTAGCGATGCTATCAGAAAGACTGAAATTGAGTGGATCTGGTAAAAATGAATTGCTTAATGATAATTAGGAAATCAGTCAGTACTGAAAATATTATTGTCCCTTTAAAAATATGACTGACGGATCGACGGGACAGAGAAATGAAGTTGACTCCGGAGCCAAATAGATGTAACACTAAAAAGGAATAAAAATGAGCAATTTGTAGCATTGTAAAGTTCTTGGCTTAAGTTCCTTGGGTACTGACTAGTGGGTTCGGCATAGAACTTTAATGGTGCAGTACAATATAGGAAGTTATAATACAAGAACATCAGTATGAACTTAAACTGAGTGGTAGTAAAGAAAATTCAAAAAACTATAAAGGGACGCAAATACTGCAATTTTAAGTTCCAAACACTGAAAAATGCTGCAACTTCATTTTTGAAACATGTTATTTTAAGAATTAGATGTTTGTCAGTATGCATGTTTTTGCTCGTAATTTTTAATGAAACTTTCCATTTGATTATGATTCATACTGTTTTGCTTTTAAAAATGGCGGATTTCTTAAAACCGTCACGATTTGGCAACGCTTACAACTTTTATAAGAATAGACCTGAAGAACTAGGACCGACTGGAACTTAATTACTTACCATTTTTTGCAAGAGAACTGTACTGATTTTAATTACTGATTTAACTGATTATTTCATCGAGTGTATCTGGTTGGAACTGACACTGATAAAACTAGAAACATGGTAACACTTTCCAACTTTCCCATTTACAAATTAAACTATATATATGTATATGAAGAGTTTTTTGGCAAAACGGGATAAGTCCATTGTTTCTTTAAATGAGGTTATTTGTATTATTTGTTCTATTCAACTAGATGCATTACTGTGTTGAATGGTTAAGGTCAAAGTTCAACCAAGCAATTTTTGAAAATAGCCCAAATTTCGTTTTTTGGCAAAACGGGATAAGTCCACTAAATTATTATTGGCAAAATGGCATAAGTCCACCTAAAACCTGTATTTCTGATTTAAATTTGGTTTCTGAGTGTTCTCGTAGTTTGTAGAAGACAATTGCCGTGCGTTAATGTTTTCATGCAAAGAAAGATAAAAAGCTAAGAAAAAGTTTGGTTTCATTCAAAGCGATTAAAGTTTCATGTCACGGACTTTTTATCTCATGTTAATTTTTTATTTCTTGGCAAAACGGGATAAGTCCACAAATTTAAATTTTAAATTTTTTTTTAAATTCCAGGGTCCGCCTAGAATTATGAAACTGCTTGTAATAACGCTTCGTCAGATGCAGTACCTGTAGAAAAAAATTGAATAACAAACACTCAATCTGTCACCATTTATTCATTTTTCTTTGTTCCTGTAAAATTTGCTTTGATGGGCTTATCCCGTTTTGCCAAAAAACTCTTCATATGAAGTGCATGTTGTTAATGACGAATCAACATGTTACTTAAATTACTTAAATCTTTAGTTGCAAAATGACCTATGTCCAATATATTTTAGAATCAAAATGATATAAATCTAAAACATTTAAAAAAAATAATTTTGTGGATATTTTCATCGTTTTATGACTTCAATGCAATAATATCACAATCCCGAACTAAGATTCTTTAATTTTTTGGTCTTTATGGTCGTATTATTTCTAATTCTAAATATATTGGATAAAATAAGTCATTTTGACTTTGGCTGAAAATGGAGGTGGGTTATTTTTATTCTTCGCTCACGATATCTTTAAATATGCAGTTGTATTTTATCTACAACCTACACGAGTAATGCTAACAAACACTAAAATGTGGAATGTTTAGAGTAAAAGAGCAACTACAGAAAACGACAAGAAAACGTTCAAATTGCATGTATGAAATCCAAATCCCTACTTATAGTTATAGCATAGCAAAATTGACAAGTGCAAGCGAGTGAGTGTCAGTGTGAGTCAGTCCTACTACTATTCAGTTGTACTAGTTAGTAACTAGTACAAGGTCCACATTAACATGCATATTTAGCAGTTGATGAATAACGGTAATTAGTTGTGCGTGAAGCGTAAGTTACCGTGACAGTGATTATAATGAGTCGATGAGTAATTGAGCGCGATTTTAACTATGTGCGATGTTTTTAAACGATAAAGAAATCATGGTTTTGTTCATTTTATGCAAATATTTATTTTAGCATGAATTTAAATTTAACCTTTTTAATTGTGGTATTCACAAGTTAATGCATTGTCTGGCGGGATACAAAGTCGAGATAGCTGCGCAAGGTGTCCAAACAGTTTCATATCCATGCAATCAAACGGACGCGGCAAGGTTTGGACACCTTGCCCAGCTATCTCAACTTTGTATCCAGACAATATATTGGCAGGGTACCTTGATTAACACGACTTGTATTTATGTACTTACTTAGCATAGTAGGTATATTGATTCGCTTTAAATTGAATTTTTATCTTAAGTGTGCGTATAGCTGAACGAAAAAAGGGTGATTATTAGTTCTAAAGGAACTTTGAATGTGACTAAAATATTGTTAAGAAAATCATACAATACAGACGTGAAGTTTGAAGTTCATTGATATTGCTATATTGACATCTAATATGAAGCAGAAAAAATGTGTATAAGACAAACAGACTTACTTACACTATATTGTCTGTGAAGAACCAAAATTATCCATATCCAATTTAAGCTAGAACCAAAATGAGCTATGCCATAAAAAACAAAATGAGAAACAAGCGTAAAATGTTAATTAAGCGTTTTTAAAAGTCTAAAATGTTCTATTTACATGCTTTTGAAAAGCGTAAAATGTCTATTTGCATAGTTTTGAAAATTGCAAAACGTTCTTTTTACATAGTTTTGAAAAGTACAAAATAATCTATTTAAATGCTGTCAAGACATGTTTCAATATTTTTGTAGATAGTAGATATTGTTTTTAGCTACAAATGGATATGGATCATTTTGGTTCTTAACAGACCATATATTTTTTGTTGATTATTGCATGACATGCTCTATTTATATTTTGGCCCACGGATTACAGTACTGAAAGTAATAAAAGTATGTAATTAATCACTGATTCTGACCACGTGAGCATATTATCAATAGAAATGGTGTAACTAGAGCGAACACTTATTTGTAAAATTGTGCACGACCGCTGCAACTTGGTCAAGAGATGGTTTGAGTTCAGAGCTCGTCTCGCTTGAGTAAACTCTTCCAAGAGACATGAAATCCGGTGAGATCTGCAAAATTTAATAGTGAGGAACACTACGGATTCCCCAGCACAAGTTGCTACCATAATATATGTCAAGAACGAAAGGGAAAATAGCTAAATAGCCGGAGTAGACAGCAGACGGAAAACACAAACCACGCTTATGCAAATAATATGGCCATAGGAAGTAGAAGTTGACTGTAAGGGCGAAAATACAGTCTGTTATGTATTTCCAGCATTCGGTACACATTATTATGAAGGACCATAGCTGTGTCTTGAGTTGTTCGAGCTCCGAAATGAGGGACACGACAAAGAAAAAAAATTGATTGATAGCTTGAAGGTTGAGGGTTTTTGGCGCTCTCGGGCTTCGTAGTTACAGCTTACAGCTGGCTGTAGGAGACGAAGCGGATGGTGGAGATGGATGGATCTGTTTTGAACTTTATGAAATTAGAGATTAAGTTCTTGCCTGATGCTAATTTTGTTTTGATTGGTCTGGATGTGGGTTTTGGTGATCGGCCATTTTTATTGGTGAATAAATGGTAGTCAGATGTGAAAAAAGCTACAATGGGGCTGGCCATTGTGAATTGTATTATTGTAATTTTGGAAAAATCTTGATAAAACAATTTTTAAACTCTCACAAATGCAATTTAGTTGTGCTGTATAGTTTTTGGGTACAAACCATTTCATAGGTTTTTCGCAATAAGCAGTTAACTGGACCAACTCTCAACACTTTTTACTCTCAATTTCGGTCACGTATAAAAACCGACAAAATGTCTATTTCTCCTACCGCCAGTTAGTCGTACGCTGGACGTTGCATTTCTAAGCCGATTAAACTAGAACATATTTTAAACAATTGCAAATGCGAGGAACGTGTATTGTATTTTTTTAAATTAAGATCGCATTAATCGTTTTTCCACAATAAGTAGTTGAATGAAGCAACTCCGAGATTTTTCCCTATAGCACTAAGGTGCGTAAATGTGATCACCTCTTAAATTTGATCAGTGGCCGCCGTTCAAATATTACCGCCTTTAAAAATCTGTGCGACTAATATTCATACAGCATATAGTCTCAACTATCTTTACTACTGATTTCAGCTTCTTTCCTTAAAAACTCTGGCTATGTAAAATCATGAAAGTTTTGAGTACTTTTTTGAATTTGTCACATTTAAGACCCTACTTTAACATTAACTTTAAATGTATTGATCACATTAAGGGCACTTGGGCCGTTGTAAGACTTTCCGCAGTTTTTTTGTACAATGACCTGTATCTCTTGCAACTTTTAATTTTCGACACTGAGTATTTTTGTGTACATAAAGGATTAAAAGAGAAGTATAATGATAACTTTTTCTTCATTGTGCGTCGGCTGGGTAAAAAGTTACAGATTTTCAAAGTTGAAAAAAAATGAACCCGATCACATTTACGCACTCTACTACTACATTGTAAGGGATCGTCCGTTAAAAACGTCTTTCAAAAATATCATAATTTTAGGTACCCCCCCCCCTTTGTTGTTAACCAAATAACCTTAGCTGTTTTACCATTTTTAGATGCTGATCACATAATGACGTCCTTCAGTGTTATAGATATTCAGGGATCGTCCATAATGACGTCCTTCGAATATCATAGTTTTTAGTATTCCCAGTCCCAACTTTAAATTTGTTTCCATCCTATTTTAACTACATGTCACGGACTTTTCTATATGTGTTATAGATATTCAGTGATCGTCCATAATGAAGTCCTTGAAATACCATAGTTTCTAGTATCCCCGGTCCCAACTTTTTTGTTTCCATCCTATTTTAACTACATGTTACGGACTTACCTATATGTGTTATAGATATTCAGGGATCGTCCATAATGACTCCCTTCAAATACCATAGTTTTTGGTATCCAAAGTCCCAACTTTAAATTTGTTTCCATCCTATTTTAACTACATGTTACGGACTTACCTATTTGTGTTATAGATATTCAGGGATTATCTTTAATGACGTCATTCTAGTATCATAGTTTTTGGGACCCCCATTTTTGATTTTAAAATTTTTTCCAACCTTTTTTGTAACTGCTTGCCACTTACATTCGTATATGGCTTATAAATAGTAGGGGAGGCTGTATAAATGACGTCACTTGTAAATCATGCAATTCTCAAAAATATTCTAGCGTTGTTAACTAAATGCCACATACTTCCATATATGGCTTATTGATGGTAGGAAAGCCTCCATAAATGACGTCATTTGTGAATGGTTCAATTTATAAAAAATTGTCAGCTATATTCAACTACATGCTACGCACATTCGTATATGTCTTATTGATTGTAGGGGAGCTTCCACAAATCTTATATCATCTTTTATCGTAACATAAACTATCTTACGCCTTTGTTGAAGCTCAGCATCTACTTCGGGCCCGCCCCCGGTCGACAAATCCGGCGCGAAGCGCCGGATTTTTTAAATTTGTGTCGACAGCAAAGTAAAATTTCGCCCTCCTAAATCTTTAAAGTAAGAATTTGCACCTTTATCACTTAAGCTCTTGGAGCACACTTGCAAAATAGTATATTTCATACTCCGAGTGTCATAACAGTTTTTACAATTTTGAAAATATTGGGAACGCAACATCGACTGATGTACATAATATATAAATTCATCTAGTTCTGTTTGTATTAGTATTCAATTTCGGCTCAACGGGGCTTGCTTTTGGTGTTGGTTATGCGATATGCATGCGATGTGGTTTAGGAGTTGTGGCATAAGTTTATACTTAGGGGCCAGACACAAATGACGCCACCCATCATCATCAAGTTTTGGGACCCACCCACCCCTATAGGTGACGCTTTTAACATTGCGTTAAATAGGGCGCTTTTTGGGACCCACCCACTATAATGGGTAGCGTCATTTGTGTCCGGCCCCTTACAAGGAAGGGTCAAATGTGCGCCGATATTCAACTTAAAATTGTGTGCGTTAGATAGACCTATGGTAGTAAGCGAACGCACCACTAATCTTTTTTTCGCACTCCAAGTGTATCGAGATCATAGGTCGTTTGAGAAAAAACGACCATGTGAGGGACCCCGGTGGCATATTTAGATTGCATGTTAAATCCTATAAGAAAATTTAATGTTTTATTTCACAAAAACTACTTTTTAAACCGTTAAATTGATTTTGCATATGTTGGATGCTTTGTGGATGAGGGGAGATATACGCTGCCCTCATTCCTACCTATCTACATAATTTACCGGAATTTTGAAAATTCTGCAATACTGGACCAATTTCATCGAGCCATATTGCCATATATCATTGGAAAGCTAATCAACAGTAGAATTCAAATTTAGGAACCATTATAGGCCTCCATTATAACAAAAATTTTTCAAAATAACGGTCTTTTAATTTTTAAATGCCGCCAAAAATGTGTTGTATTGGCCGCAATCAAAAAAAAATGTTCTCTGCTTATTTTTAAAGAGCTTTCAAATGAAATATTACTCGACAAATTCCGTTAACTTTTTAAAATTTGCAATGAGGTTTTTTTGAAACCATTTAAAAACTAATAACACTCCTGCGTGCACACTAAGTTATTTAGATTTGCCTAATCGTTGCCGTTCGAATAGTATATCATATTTGTGTAAGTTTACTGAGTTACCGGTCGAAATCTTCATTTAACACAATATTTTTTGTTTTTGCGGGAAATTCAAAAATTGCAATATTAAATTTTTGGATTTATTGAGAATATCAAAATACCTGTGCGTAAATCGTCACAGATAACCTTTTTACGGCTTCTTCCTTTTAATTTACAACCTGTTAATTGACAACTAAAACTTGGCGGCAAATTCAAAGATTGGAATTTTGAATTTTTGGTTGTATTACTGAAATTGAATATAAATAAGATAAATAAAATAACCAAAAACACATTGTTCAGCTTAATTGCTTTCCTTAATTTAAAACATCTAAATTAAAACTAAAATTTGGCGGCAAATTCAAAATGCCTTATTTCGCTGTTAAAATAAATTAGGGATTTCTAGAATCTAAATTTTGGATGGTTGTGCATCACTTGGTGAAACCCAAGTGAGGTCCTTTTTATGAAATAAGTCATAAAAGGTAATTATTTTGTACATTTCGATGAAGCGCAAATTGTACCCAATATGTTTGATTTGCGAAGACAAAAGAAAGTAGTAATGGATCGTCCGTAAATAACTGCACGGGTAGTGTTAATAGGTTTGCTTTGATATGGGATAATCTTTTTCGATCAGTCATATGCATCTAAACCGGGGCCAGATGCATCTAACCGTCAGACAGAATAATTTGTTTTTGCAGACGCGTTTTTACGATTGTCAGAGAAATGGTTTTTCACTGACACCGGAAAAATAATGTGTTTTTCAGACAAAATTGGTGTTGCATTAGCGAAACATAAATAAATACGATATTAAACACATAATTAAATAGAGTATGATTGAGTAAAAAAAAACGAATAAGTTTTTGAAAATTATAACGAAAATATTAAAGTTAGTTTAATATTATTCTTTTTGACCAAGGTTGAGCAAATAGGTACAGAAATAAAATAAAAAACTTATTACGAATAACGACATTATAATTCTCGTTTATCTTAACAGACACAAGCGGTCTGGCAGCTAGCATCACTTGCATGATGCTGATATTTATATAAAAGAAGTAAGAGTTCGTTTTTATATTTAATCCCAAGCCAAAGCTTGAGACAGATTTAATACAGCTTTTTGCAGCTCTTCAATATCAAAACGCTGAAAATTTTAGCGAAGTTATAAAGCCGTTATATTTCATTTATTTTTTATTAACATTTTTACTTTAAAATTTCCATTTCGGAGCAAGTTTAAATATTAGCAACAATGTTTTTCAAAATTTCAAATTATTACGATATTAGTAGGTAACTATATTAAAACTTGCAGCCGGTCTGATAAAAGAATTATGCATATCCTAAATATTTGTCTGCAGCATAAATTATTAATTATTCTAATTATGGTCTGCATATTAAATTTATCTTGTCAGAAAAACAAATGTTTATTTCCGCTCACCAAAGAATATTTTCCCACTGAAGCCTTAAAATACCACCCCTTTGATATTTGCGACTTCCCGTGTTGAATTATTAGCCAATTACGCAATGGTTAAGCTAATAACAACCAGGAACGTCAAGGTCCAACCAGGGTCTAAGAAATGAGAATATTTCCATGACATCATTTATGGATGACCCGTATTTTATTGCCAAGTTTCACAACATCACAACGGAGTCGTTTACTATCTACATAATAATAAAATCCAAATCACAAAATCCGGACTCCGGTGTCCGGTGTCCGGTATCGTGATCGGTTACCTCACTTATGTAAACAAATAGTTTTAGTTAGTTTTATATTCCGCTTTGGTATCGCCTGCTTTGGCGTTTAAAGCATTCAGTATTGCCTCAAGTGGAGGTAGCAAGATACTTAGAATTAGAATTTAGAAATGAAATATAGATTCCATTAATATTGTAGCATAGTTACATCTATAATACAGGTACCTAACAACGACACAAACACCTTTAAATAAAATCCAGATACCCACCTATTTCCATCTGCATCTAGGTATTATACATTTTACTAATGATTGAAAACACTAACATGGAAAATGGCAGCAGAGAGGCTCGAGGTTCGAGCTACAATCCAATTAAAAACAAAGATAAAACAAACATCGAGAACATAAAACTTCGTGAGCTCGATCACAAACTGAGTCAAACCGACTAAACATCCAATTAATTGGCAATAAAAAATTATTGGAATTTTAGTTCCACTAAACGATAAGCGAGAGAGCTCTTTACTGCCATCGTGCTGACTACCATTATTGTCCGCGCTACTACTACAATTTTGCGATCCAATTCTTTCCTTAACAGAATTTAAATGTATCTGGTACAACTCCCATCGCTTCCAAAGCCAGAAAATCCCTGAGTGCAAAAGTATCTTCATTCGATTTGGCACAATTCGAAAGTTTTCGTCATCCCATTCGGTGATAAAATAGAAGTTAGGTGTTTTAAAAAATTGATTTTCTGTATCTTGATTTGATGCCCACATAATATGACTCGGACTT
Source organism: Dicyrtomina minuta (assembly GCA_949802685.1). Lineage (NCBI taxonomy): Eukaryota > Metazoa > Arthropoda > Collembola > Symphypleona > Dicyrtomidae > Dicyrtomina > Dicyrtomina minuta. The sequence continues at coordinate 23,597,129 of OX461808.1, read as the reverse complement.
CCCCCGTGAGTACGGTGACTGGCTGCAGCCTTAATGATATTTGTCACCTCTTTCAAATTTTCTTCAACACTAAACTCGTCAATTACTAAAGCAGTTTTGGATTGACTCAGGTTTGTAAGAACAACTTCGTTAAGAGCTGATTTGCAAAAAAATACCATCTTATATGAAATTTCGTTGAGGCACTTGCCTAGTTTTGTTCTCTTGCTTAAATCTTTCTTAGCAATATATGTATGCAAATAGAGAAGGGTAGTATGAAAACGGCACGACTTATCGTAATATAAAATTTGTTGGTTTTGACAAGGAAGCAAAGTTTGATCTATGTTTTGATTTGCGTTGTTGTCCATCTTGTTTTTGTTCGGATATACTTGAGAAAATGATAATCCTCCTTTGTGCTTAGTACTGCAGAAGCGATGATTAAGGAAGTCGTCAACCATCAAGTAAAATGTAAAATTTCGAATGTCTTCGAACGTTTTCCAAGGCATTTCAACTGGACTTGATAGTGTTGCATCGGATTTCAAGACGCCTTTGTATCCATTGATCAGAACGATTCCCATTAAAAGCCAAGAACCAAGAATGAGTTTGTAGAAATTAATCACCTTTACGTCTTTACTTTCGAATGGCTTGATGCTGTTGCACTGCTCCATCAAAGTAGGTGTGATCCAAAATATTGTCGACACATAAGCGACTATAATTTTGTAAAGTTTGAGCTGAAAACCACTGGCAGGATTTTGTGTTTGTAAATAGTGTGGTATTGCGACAACTGTTATTGATGTTGTTGTTAGAAAAGCAACCAAGAGGAACCACGTTGTTGAATCAAAAGGCGTCGTGAAAAATTTGTAACCCGATTTCTGCCGCTTGACACCATCCGAAGTGATAAATTTGAAGCCTTCAGTCATGCCTACGTCATTAAGATTAAAAAACATCACTGTTACCTGTGACTTTTGTCATATGTAGTTATGCTTGACTTTACAAAAAAATTAAAATCAAAGTGCGGTTCTTATCTTAGTCTTACCAAGATGATACGCTTGGTAATTGAGCCCTGGTGTTAGTTCATCCTTTGACCCTATGAATGGAAATGCTTTCCACAATGATTTGCTTAGTTTACGCCTCAAAAGTAAAGGTAATGAATTTATTCGTCCTCCTGGTGTAGCTATGTCGGTAGCGTTGAGCCCTTTAGCTAGAAAATTGACTTTGGAAATATCAATTTCATTTAAAAGATCAAAATTGCATGATTTTCTACTTGTGTGTTTTACAATACAGCTTGAAATTAGTCTTTTTCCAATTTCAACATTATATCTTGAAGTTAGTTGACGCTCCCAGACCATGTGTGTACCTTTTAGTGTAGCAAGCGTAACAGCTTTTTCCATATTTATAAGACAGGAGTAGGAATGCTCATCATCATCTTTCTGAAGAAATTCTACGACTACTTTTTGACTGCACCGAAACCTTTCATATTGAATGAAATTCTGCCAGCAAAAATGGCAGATGTAAACACCAGTGGACAAAATCGCATATTTATTTGGAGTATCTATTCCGGAAAACATAAAGAACAGTTTAGTGTTCAGGAGCCACAACTCACCTGTATGCCTAGGGGATGTAAACTGAGTCTGTATAAATTGTTTGTAGTCGTGATTGTTATGTTGCAAAATAAATATGCACGTCTGCTGCGAATGAATCAAAGAATTATATCTCTCTGTGCCGGTTGTGTAGAACTTAAAACTGTTTTCAAAGTATGAAAATATATTTTGGTACGCGATCTGTTTTCCTTGGGTTATAATTGTCTGCCTGTCTACAAAAATGATTATATGGAAACATCGTCGAATTCTTTTGAACTTTAAAGGGTCCACCTTTGTCTTCTCTTTGTACAGTTCGATGTGACTAAAATCGATCCTAGATATATATGATAGCATTGCTGGAACTTTTATACGCGAATAGTCCAAGACATGCCAGTCGTAAAACACCATTATTTCGATAGGACAGTTTCCGCAGGATTCTAAAAGTGGATTAATATCTAACAGTTGCATAGATGGTTGTTTGGGTCCATAAGTACCTGGAATCGGTATCGAAGTTTGGTGTAATATTAACATTTTACTCGATATAAATATAGCAAAGGGGCCGTCATTAGAATTATATATTATAATGAAAATTCCAACCAGACTCCACCGAATCATTTTGTCACTTTGAGGAGAAGATGTTTTGCGTGGATCAATGGTGAATTGAAAATGCCTCATTCAATGTTTCCATTTTACATTAAAAAATAAAAGCGACATTGTGCAGAGGAATAGGGTAAATACTTTTACGATGTTTACACACTAAAGCTCATTGCAAAGTTTTTGAGTCGAAGTTTTAGTTTAGGGACAAATATTATGTTAGTAAATGAACCAACTACTTGAGTAATCGTAATATGTATTTATTTCACTACGCTTCGGTCAGTTTTATTTATTTCAGTGATGTGTATTCAGCTGCTCCACTCGACAACTTTAAATATAACATATTATTAAATGTGTTTTGTTGATTTTAGGTTCGGTCTGACAGACAGTAAATATAAATTAATTCGATGGTAGGGAGAGACTGTCTTAATAATTGTAGACAGTCCTATAATAATGGTCATCTGCAGTGTAACTGAAACAACTCAATATTTAACAAAAACTTATTTTGTTCGTTTATAGTTCGACTCCTATTTACTTATTCTCCCACTTTAAGTTTTAAAATTGTTCAACTAATACAAATTTAATGAGTACTCTGCAAAGTTAGTTTTTTAGATGCTGCGCTTTATCGCGATATTATACATTTCCTAGTTTGAGATCGTGTTGATCGATGTTCCTTGTTCCTCTGCATATGAATTTATTAGAAATTTGTACTGTAGCTTAACGACATGCCGTGGGAAGTGAGTATAGTGTGTAAGTACTGTAAATTCTTCATGATAATAATAAGTCATTAATGAGTAATTGAGCACGGTTGCAACAATTTTTTTAAATGATAAATGGAACATGTTTTGTTCAGATTATGTAAATATTTATTTTGTCATGAATTTAAATTTAACTTATTGTGCCATTTACAAGTTGTACATAGGCAGCGTAGATTTGACTGTACACATTCATCTGCTTGTATTACCCAATTCTAAAATAATCAGGTCTATATAAGTACTTTCCTTTCATAAGTTGTAATATAATTTTATATATATATCCTTAAAATAGCCACCATAATTCAAAAATTGAACAACTTACAAGCGCGCAGTAAGTGATCGAACATTTTGCGCATTTCAAAAACATGTAAATAAAATATTTTGCCCGCTTCAAAAATTTGTAGCAATTAACATTTTACTCATTCTGTATTTTTTTTGATATTGCTCATTTTATTTCTAGCTTAAATCGGATATGGGACATTTTGATTCTGTACTCACTATATAATATATGTATATTGGTATAGTAGTGGCCAATAAGATTGAGCATTGAGTACGTATACAGTGTAACTAAACGTTACTATTAGCATTAATAGTTAAACGAAATAGAAAGTGCTGAACAAATTACAAGTGCTACTACCTACTAGGTAGTACCTACCTACCTACTTGCCCTGATTATATTCTGGCCTAATTACATTACTGAAAGTAGTAGCAATACATAGTTAATCACTTGTTCTGACCACGTGAACATATTATCAACAGAAATAGTGTAACTTGAGCCAACACTTATCTGTAAAATTGTATACGAGCGATGCAACTTTGTTAGGAGATGATTTGTGTTCAGGGCTCGTCTCGCTTGAATAAACTCTTCCGAGAGACACGTCATTCGGTGACAACTGTAGAATTTGATCGTAAGAAACACCACCCCTTCCCCAGCGCAAGTAGCAACCATAATAAGTGTCAAGAAAGAAATTTGAGAAAATAGTCTCAGTAGACAGCACACAGAGAATACAAACCAGGCAGACGCAAAGAAGATGGCCGCCGGAACTAGAAGTCGACTGTATGGGCGAAAGTACAATCTGCTATGAATTTCCAGCATTTGGTACACTTTGTGAAGGACCATAGCTGTTTCTTGAGTTGTTCGAGCTCCGATTTTATTCCTTAAAATAATAGAATCACATGAATTTGCGTGTCATAAAAAATCAAGCGCCTAAGAGTATTGAATATTGAAATTAGATTACAATTTAAAATAGTTTTTTGCAAAATATTTCGTTGTATTTTTTTAGCTAACTTGATGGCCTTAAGCCAAAAAATAGTGAAGTATGTGTGACCCAAAATGAGGATAGCGTAGTAGTTTGTAATTGAGTACGCACACGCACTGTTAAATCCACACCAAGCTGCATACATGTACCAGACTGGTTTCCCTGACTCGCCCCCCAGCCTGTAATATAGGCTCATGGCTGATTCCGATTTGAGGAAAAATGGAGTAAATAGGATGACTGCAAATGGTCGGCTTGAATTGCACATTAAGCAAAAATAGTACAGAATTCCATTACGATTCCAACCGTCTGGTTTGTCCACTCCTAGCAGCTCGCCTTTAAAATTAACAATTGAAAAATCTTGTCATTATAAAAGCAATATTTCAACCAATATACAAAATTTATTCTACACTTTTGCAAAACGTAACAGATTTTAAAGAGCATCATCATTGTTTGAAGTTGTTGGACAGTGAAAATTCCAATCATTTTCAAAATTAGCACCCGTCTGGCTCATACAACATTGTAAACAGTTTTAAAAACGAAACACAAACAAATGTGATAGGGACTTCGCGAGACCCGCAAATTATGTCCCTTATAGCCGGAATCCCTTGTAACAATTTAAGGAATTTCCCTTGTAAGCGGGCTGTTAATTTTTTTATGCAAAGGAAGATAAAAAGTTAAGAAAAAGTTTGGTTGTATTCCAGTCACTGTAAAATTTTTGGTTTGGCGGCTAATTCAAACTAGGTACCTCACACTACATGTTTTTAAAACATGTATGATTTAAAAATTGAAGTTTTAAAACTTACAAAATTGCTTGTCCAACTTGGCTTGTTGACTCACGTGAAATGCCGCATCCTCTCCAAACAGGAGGCTATTAATCTGGTAACTAAGTGCGTAGGCAAAACCAATCATGAGGAGACAATCCGGAACAAATACTTCAATTTGTACATCTTCACTCAAGCTATAAATAGCAAATGAAATGAAGGACACCAGAAAGAAAAGAAATTGATTGATAACTTGAAAATAAAAGAGGAGTGACTTGAACTTTGACGACTTCTCACACTCCCGAGTATCATTATTCCAGCTGTAATGAACGAATCGGATGGAGGAGATACTGGCAATGACGCTCGAGTAGGCATTGAATGGATCTGTTTTGAACTTTATGAAATCCAAGATGAAGTTCTTGCCTGGCTCCGATTTATTTTTGGTTGGTGTGGGTGTGAGTGTTTGTAATTCGGTCATATTTACTGGTGGATCAATGCTATTCGGATCTGACTGAATCAAAAACTTGCTTTTAGATAATATAAAACTTTTGTAGAGTAAAATATAAGGATTTCTTTTGGCCTATTTATTTAACTTGATATTATTTGGGCGTCCTAAGCTAGTACCTACTTATGTCTCGGTCAAGCACTGTCTACTACTGCCTACTGCAGGAAAGACGAGTGTTAAACGCAAAAAGCAACCAATCTATTTTAACTTCAATGTGACTGATGGCTGAACTATCGCTGGCGAAAAGTAGAATTTTAAAAGGTGCCATAAATATAAAACGTGCTCATTTACTTACGTCTCATCGGAAGGCTTTTAAAAGCTAAAGCGTTTGTTAATATAATTTTGGTCGATATATTTATGATGGAACTGACAGGAAATAGAGCTTTTAGGGGATACCATCTAAGTTAATGTGATTGAAAATATATGTTCGTTTCGAATCGGCATATAAAAATCCTGCCTGTATAGGTACTATAGGTATATAATATCTCGTTGCCTCGGAGAAAACTGAAGTGTCTTAACTGAAAAGCAAAATAAAATACTAAACTTGCTTCCGTCCATTGATTTTTGAACTACGTCAATGGGAAAGTTAAATGTCAGCCCTTTAAAAACATATAAATAATAAACATTTTTCACCTTTCCTTTATAACTTATATAAAGGATAATTCAATAATGACGTCATTGGGGTAGGGTCAATGGGGCGTCTTGCCAACTCATGACATCCCATGATAAAGATAGCCATTTACGGAATGGTTGAGGTGATGACAGATGGTCATATTATAGTGTCCTAAAATTGATGATTTGTCGATGAAATTATTTGTGGACGGCACCTTAGCTCTTGCGCGACACTTTCTAAATCGTATTTTGCATTCGTAAGGTAAAAAACAGCTTTCGTAATTTTAAAGGTATATAATTTCCTTGAAGGAAAAAGTATATGAATATATCGTATGGTGGGATTACAAGCAGTATGCGTATATACATATTCCTTCATCGATACTCTATATTAAACTTTTGGTCGAAGGAATGTACTTTTGGTTATGAATTGTGGAAGTTATAGAAAGCATCGCAGAAATTTTTACTCAAGTTTTTATTGAAAGGTTTTATACATACTGTTTTTTCCATCAAAATATTTAATTATTAACGTTTTAGTTAATTTATTTTGTAAGGGTACAGGCATACGTAATCCAAAAAGCTTTTGTTTAATTTAATATTCGGATCCAGACGCCTTGTGGCGTCTAATTTAATTAAACCATTAGCCCTTGCGCGTGGCACCCACGTGGATTAAACAATGTTTAAACTTTGACGGTTTCTATCCTAATGGCAAAGGGATAGGTGCGATAGTATTAGCGATATTACGGATGTAAAAAGTACCTAAACAATATACTTACATATACTATGTTATATTCTATATTAATCTATCTATAGTATATTAGAGGTACCGCCGTGCGGAAATGGGCATAACTCGCAAACCACGCGACGCACAAAAATGCAATTGGTACCAAAATACAAAAGATGCAGAATGAGAAACTGTATACAGGTAGATAGAAACATCTAGCAAAACGTGGAACACGTCCTCAAAAAATGGGGAGGCCCAAAACCGAAGGGCAGAAATCATGGGAAAAACAGGGGTCGCAGGAAGATAAACAACTTTTGAACAACACAACGCAGGCAAGGCCGCAAGGTATCAAAATGATCAGAATGAACCCAGGACGAGAAATAAGGAGAGAAACCAGGAAAAACACAGCCGAAAAACACGTCAGCAAAGGGGCAAGGGATGGAAAAGTCTAACTCTACAGTAGAATAGAGCGTACGCCGTTCAGAAACGGCCATACGTTCCAAACTACGTAACGCACAAAAATACAATTGGTACTAAACGACGCAGAATAAAAAACTGCACGCAGGCAAACGACAACATCCAGGGAAATGTGAAACACGTATTCAAAAAAAAGAAAGCCCCTAAACTCAAAAGTGAAAAACAAAGGAAAAACGTAGGTCACAGGAAGATAGAAAATGTTTGAAGGAAACAACGCAGGTATTGCCGCAAGGTACCAAAAGAAGCAGAATGAACCGAGGAAGAGATATAAGGAGAAAAATTGGGAAGAATCGTACCAAAAATACAACCCCAGCGCGAGGGTAAGGCACGGCAAACGCAAAATTTAAAAAAAGAGGGGAAGCTGTCAGGGCGCAAAACACTCAATGTGTGCAAAAACAGTTAAGTTATGCCACACTAGCAGATACAGAATTTAACGGCGCAAATTTTGACACCTCACACGCCACGATCAGACGAGTTTTGCAGAAATGCGGGGGTGTCGAAATCGAAAAAAAAATGCAGAAAACGGAAGTCTTCTGGCCTAACGAAAGGCCATAGGAACAAAAAACAGGGAAAAACTGAATAAGAGGAAAAGAAAACAACCGAAGAAAATAAAACTAGCAGTGTTTATTTCGTCGCAGGAAAAAAGCTGCGGAAACTTTTTGCATTTTTCAAAAGTCGAGAGTTTCGAGGTTTGAGTTTTGAAAAAATTTAAACGGCAAGAAAAGACCACCAGGTGCACACGGACGAACGACCGGAAAAGAAAACGCCAGCTAAGTCAAGCGCAGGTGAAGAGAAACAATCCCAAAAGGAAAGCAGAGTGACAAAGGAGGGTAGGTACACCACCAAAAAACACCGAATGCCCAGGTAGTACAGCTGACAGGCAGTACGTGCATATGCCCAGGTAGTACAGCTGATAGGCAGTACGTGCATATGCCCAGGCTGGCAGTTTGGCAGTGCGTGCATATGCCCCGGCTGGCAGTTTGGGAGTACGTGCATATGCCCCGGCTGGCAGTAGAGCCTAGCAGTTTGGCAGTGCGTGCATATGCCCCAGCTGGCAGTTTGGGAGTACGTGCATATGCCCCGGCTGGCAGTTTGGCAGTACGTGCACATGGCCAGGCTGGCAGTTTGGCAGTAGAGCCTGGCAGTTTGGCAGTACGTGCACATGGCCAGGCTGGCAGTTTGGCAGTAGAGCCTGGCAGTTTGGCAGTACGTGCACATGGCCAGGCTGGCAGTTTGGCAGTAGAGCCTGGCAGTTTGGCAGTACGTGCATATGCCCCGACTGGCAGTTTGGCAGTTTGGCAGTACGTGCATATACTCCGGCTGGCAGTTTGGCAGTACGTGCATTTGCCCGGGCTGGCAGTTTGGCAGTACGTGCATATACCCCGGCTGGCAGTTTAGCGGTAAGTTCATCGAATTAGGGAACACGCGAAGAGAGTAAGCACAGCCGAAGCAATTGAGTACAAAATGACGCGCCAAAGAAGAAGCAATGTCTCCGGAAAAGTGGCAAAAACCAAACGCAAAAGCAACCCAAAACGTGCTCGAGCCGGGTTTATTGGCGGGCTTACTGTAAAAGCGGAGGTAAGTTGCCATGAACGAAGCACACCGCGGGTTGACCATGTGGAGGAAACGCGATTTTTGGAGGAAATAGTTACGGTCGTGCCACAAGCTGACTCCCTAGGTGAAACCCTAGTGGCCGCTGGTGCCGGCGAGCAAAGAGCCGTCGAAGGGGTCAACGAAGCAGTTGTTGCCACAGTAGAAACAGAAAAGGCCTACAAAGAAAATGATCTCGGCGCGATGGACGTCAAATGCGAATTTTGCGGCAGCGACAACTTTGCCGCAAAAAAGCCATAGAACAAGTTGGTTGCAAGGTGCTGCCAGAAGAGGAAGGTACGTCTGGACGGACTCGACGACTATCCCGCGCAACTAAAGAAGTACCTGGTTGTGCGTGAGCCTAATGCCACTGACGACGAAAGGCTAAACTTTAAAAAGTATATCCGGCAGTACAACAGTGCCCTTGCCTTTGCTTCAATGGGAACGCAGTTCCCTGTGGAAACAAACAACGTGGGCTGCACCAGGGAGCCTTACGTTCGTCTGCACTGTCAAGTTTACCACGTTGTGTCGGCGAAGCTGCTCCCTCGCAGCGGCCAGAAACCGCGGTACGCGCAGTTATACATCGTAGACACCAAACTTGCTGCCGAGCAGCGCATGGGCATACTCGAAAACGCCAAGAACCTGCCCCACGTCATGACCGAACTAGACGCGGTTATTCGCGAAGTGAACGTGTACGCCAGGGTGTTGAAGTCAATGCGGGAAGTGGAAGAAGAGGCACTAGCAACCTACGAAGGAAGTAGCCCCGCCAACGCATGTATGACTTTTGGCCAGGACCCAACGCAGGACCAACGTCGGTATAACATTAGTACGACGTCTGACATTGCCGCAGTGTTTTGCAGTAGTGACGGAGCACCCCCAAGCGACAGGGACCTGCTTATTTACAGCAGGACAGGCAACAGCACGCAGCGTTAGTCTACCCGCTAATTCACCCAACAGGTAAATGCGCTACTAACTGCAGTTGACAAAAGCTTTCACGTTTGTTTGAACACGTTGCTAACGTTTTGTATGGGTTATTCCTTAGGACAAAAGGGTTGGAGCCCGCTGCTACGGCACTACAAAAGTACGCGGCGAGTGACGCAAAGCCAATACTACTCCTACAGGGTGTCTGCAAGAAAGGACGAGTTCAACCCGTTGTTGTACTGCGGGAAACTGTATCAAATGTATTTAGTTGACGCACACTGCAAAGCTGAAGACAACAGACTGAAGTGGTGCAGGACACATTAACGTGAGCTGCGGTGCGAGATGTATTCCGGGCTTGTTGACCACGTCCACAGCATGGCAAGCGAACAAGGCTTGAAAGCCGAAAAAATCGTGATACTCCCGTCCAGCTTTCAGGGCAGCCCAAGAAACTGCCATGAACATTATGCCGACGCGATTGCGGTACGTTGTAACACGGTTGTGTATGTGTCTTACTTATATGTGTTTGGGTGACATAGCCTAGGTAACAACGTAACGTCTATATCCTCTTTCACGTCACAGATTGTACGCGCCAAGGGCAGGCCGGATTATTTCATCGTACAAAAACATACGAACGTTTCCTGAATAAATTTTGACGTCTAATTGTGTCTTATACAGCCTTCCTGTTTTTAAACGTTTACAGCAAATCCGAAATGGAAACAGATTACCGCAAATCTGTTAGCAGGCCAACGGGCCGGCGACCGCCCTGACTTAATAGCAAGGGTGTTCCACCTGAAGTTGCGAGAGCTTCTGGCTGACCTGAAAAGTGGGCTGTTTGGTGACATCGTAGCTTGTATTCACGTCGTGGAGTTTCAGAAACGGTAACAGTTGCGGATAACGTAGTTACAAGTTATAGCACTAACGTACTGTTACCCTTGTATCACATCAGGTTTACTTTTTGCAGGGGCCTTCCTCACGCTCACATTCTTAATAAATTTCAGTGCAGACAACAATAACGCCGACAGGGGCGCGTAACTAGCTAATTTATGTGTGTTATGTGCAGTTATTCTAAAGGAGGAGGCCAAGCCATCGACTGTTAGCGACATCAACAAGCTCGTCTGCGCAGAAATGCCAATTAAGAAACTCAGCCCCGATTGTACAGCATAGTTCAAAAACATATGGTACATGGCTCGCACGGGGAGCACTCTGCATGTATAGTGGATACGAAATGCACTAAAGGGTACCCTAAAGAGTTTCAACAGGAGACTACTAACAACGAAAACGGGTACCCGTTGTACCAGCGCTGAAACTGCGGTGTGCACTATGGCGCCAAAGGCAGGGAGTACACAAACGCAATGGTCGTGCCGTATAATCCCGTTTTGCTACTTAGGTACAACGCCCACATTAACTTTGAGATCGTGTCCTCCATCAAGGCAGTCAAGTACCTGTTTAAATACGTGTACAAAGGTGAGTTCTGTATAACGTGTTTCTTGCGTCAGCTACGTTTTAATGCAACCGCTTACACCACTTTTTTGTGTTGCAGGGCATGACTGCTGCTCTTTAGGTTTTCAGGAAAGTAGGGACGGAACGGACGTACTTTCGTGGGACGAGATTCGCGCGTACACGGACGCGCGGTTTGTTGGCAGTTCTAAGGCTTGCTGGCGCTTGTTTAAGTTCAAAATGTAACGCATGTCCCACTCCGTGACGCGGCTGCCTGTTCATTTGGAAAATTGGGAGCTGGTGTATTTTCCCCCAGGGGGTGAAGAAGATGCCATAGCTAACCACAAGCCAAGTAAACGTAGCCAATATTTTCGACTGAACGCGGAAGACATTGCCGCTCAGCAGTACCTCTATGCCGAAATACCGTTGCATTATTCCTTCCACCAAGGCAACAACAGATGTAAAAGCGCTTGGGGGCGTACAAGAAGCCAGGAGTTACCCGAGTTAATCCTGTCGCGCCAAAGGACGTCGAACGGTACTGTCTACAATTGCTATTGCTAAACGTGCGTGGTGCAACAAGCTTTACAGATCTGCGCACCGTACGCGGCACAGTGCACGACTCTTTTCAGGCCGCGTGCAGAGATTTCAATCTGGTTGCTGACGACTCCCAGTGGTGCTTAGCCCTAGACGAGGCGATTACAATTCAATTTCCGAAAGCCCTACGCGACCTGTTTGCCTACATAGTGGTTTTCGGAAACCCTGTGGGTTGCAACGAATTGTGGTTGCGTTACAAAGAAGCCTTAAGCGAGGACTTTTGCCGTGATATGCCGCAAAGCGTTGCCGAAAACAAAGCCCTCTACGCCGTGCAGGAGCTTTTGCGGCTGCACGGGAAGCAGTGCTCCGACTTTCGAATGTTGTAACCGTCATTAGTAATAAACTGAATCACCTTACATCGTTTCACGTATCCACCTTCTTGTACTGCTGCAACTAAAATGTGCTTCTGTAATGCGTTGAGAGATGTTGCACATTTTTGCCGCGGCCTGCACACTATAAACGAAAGAAAAAAGATCGCAACATCTCTCGCATTACAGAGATCGCTCACCCTACAGTTGGGTGGTTCTCTTTCGTTTATACGTGCGCTTGGCTACTGCCAGCCGCGCGGCCAGCAGTAGCTAAAGGAACGGCGGCGCGCACCGCGCCCGCATCGCAGCAGCTGCGGGCGCGGTTGTGCTTCAGGGCAGTTGCCCCGGCTGCACCACAGCGGACACTGCCTGCTGGCAGTTTTGCAAGCGCCACTGGCCTAAGGCAGCGTTTCCATGCATCCTGTTACCGCTGCTGGTGCAAAAGCAACCGGCGTGTTGTAACTGCCGTTTGCCCCCGGGCGGTTTGGAACTGCCCCGTAGCAACTGCCACTTGCCCCAAACACCGCCAAGGCTGCAACCGCCCCCAGCCGCACGGCGCCCACCCCGCACACGCGCTTGCTAACGCCAGGGGGCACGCTCGCTGCAACGGCGGGGCAACCAGCGGTGGCTTCCCGGTTGCCGGCTCTCTGGCGTGGGGCACCAAGCGCGTTGGGGCGCCCGCGACGCGGCAATTGCGCCATGCGCAAACGTTGGAGGTTAACTTTACTCATGTTGCAGTGGCGCAAACCCGGCGCCACCCACACTCTGCCGTACTCGACACGGTTCCCATGGCTGCTGCCCGAAACGGCGAAAGTTGTTTTTGCCCGCCCATCTTACCTGTCGCCTTCCTACAGCCTCGCCATGCCTGCCCCCTCCTGGAGCCCGCACCTGTGCTGGCCCTACACTATTATTTGCGACTATGTGCTATCCTAATACCGAATCTGAATAATAAATACATCAAAGCATAACGACTTCGTCGCTTCTTGCCCTGTTGCCCCTTACTTCGCGCTCGGGCCCCCCTGTCCGGTGCCCTGCCGGAGGCAGGTGGGCTTGGGTTCTAGTATTATATATTAAGTGTATATCACTATTATAAAGGGGTTGTAATGCCTGGACTGATGAATCTTAAGTGTCAAATTATGAGCGTCAGATAAGCAGCATCGTACAAAAAAGCTGCTGTACAAAATTTTTCTTAATGCTAATAATTAAATTGCTAATAAATGTATGCAATTATTCCAATACTTTATCTACTAAAATTATAAAGGTAGATTAAAATATAAGTTTAAGATGTAGTTTAGATTTAATAAGTAGTTATTATCCATGTAGGTACTAGGATATTTGTGAACAGAGCGAAGTAAGCTTTTGCAGGTAGTGAACACCATATGAGTGACGTCAGATAGCATTTATTCCATCCGTCCGTTATTCCTAATCACAACGAGCACGAGCACCTCGCCTTTCAAACGGGTTTTAGATGCTGCGCTCAAGTATCTATTGCCCTTCCGTCTGTCCGTCCGTCGATCTGTCTTTCTGTTTGTCATGCCCCACAGGTCACAGTTTTTTAATTATTTTCTTTAAACAACTTTTGTACGACTACAAACGCAAGGGCAAAGTGCCATAATGTTTTTGGGGTTGATAGAATCAACCAGTTTTCTATAATTGTTCAATGGTCCTTTGTCAAAACGCATTGAAAGGGTACAACTTTTAACCGCCTAAAAATGCAAAGGAAAAGTGCCATGTTCTTTTTGGGGTTCATCAAATCTACCAGTTTTTTAAGAATAATTGTAGAATGGACCCATGTTACACGCATTGAAAGTTTACGAACAAAAAGGGATGAAATATACATTAGCGTACATACATATTTATGGACCCGGAAAGTGAAACTACGTTTATTTTTTGGGCACTAAGGAAAGGTGAGGGGATGCCTGGGATGTTCCATAAATAACGTCAGATAAAAATTATCATTCATTTATTGTGATGGTCTATAAATAACGTCGCCCAAATTTTTATTCTCTTATAGAGATGTTCCATCAATGACGTTACCCAAATTATTATTTTTAAGTTGGAAGAGTCCATAAATAACGTCGCCCAAATTATCATTATTTTATTTGGATGGTCCATAAATGACGTCTCCCAAGTCAATACTTTATTAGACTGGTCCATAAATGGCGTCGCCTAATTCTCTGTGTTATTAGGATAGCCCATAAATGACGGCATTACTGTTGGTAATGTTTTGGATAAAACGTTGTGAAATTTCAATTTAGAAATAGCTGCCGCTGATTGTAAAATACTTATATCGTCTAGATTATTCTCGATCCTCACTACAATAAGAACCTAAACATTTAATAAATGTAATGGATGCTGAAAGCTCAGCATATACTTCAGGCGTACGGTGGACAAATCCGGCGCAAATTAATTGCATATTTTTGTTAATGTTTGCTTCTGTCTCTCACTATTTCTGATATTGTCCGGTTTTTAAAATCATTGATTTAATTCGATGTAAACTTTGACAATTGAATAAAGACAATACAATACAATACAATACTTTGATTTCATTTAACTATTTATCAGGGAAGTGGAAGGACTCCTCGTGGCGTTTTAATTTAATTCTTCATATTCTTGGCGCGTGGAACTAACTCTACTTTCAGACTTAACACTACATAGATAAACTCTGACGATGTTTCACATAACCACTAATGGATAGGTGGGATTGTATTAGTGAGATAGTATGCATGTAAACTCCACACGTACACTACATACACCACCGCGTGTTACATACATATACTATATTATATTATGTACATGAATATATTCCTTAGTTGCACAAAAAAAGGTTGCATTTATAACTTTGTTTATTTTTAACTGAGTGCCTTCCTTTTTCCATAATGTAGATTAGGGTTTTCCGCTATATAATGCACTTACAACTCCCACTAACTAATAATTAAGAAATGCAAATAATTACATAAAGTGCGTGCAAAATGTACCTAAAACTACGACGCGAACACGAACCTACCTGCAAAGCAACTTTTATTAGTTTAATGAACATATGTTCGATGGGCAACTGCAATGGATTCTTTACTATTCTATTCCCCAAGGCCAGCCTGCCCCAGATTGAGGGGGTGAGGACTAGAGGTTTTATTACCCCAAAAAGACCTTTTTAGATGCTGAGCAAGCATCTATTGGTCTGGTGTCTGGTGTCTGTCTGTCTGTCTGTCACAATGTCGGTTGGTCGCACGCTACAGGTCGCATTTTCGAAGATTTTAAATTGAAACCTTTTTTAATCGCCCAGAAAAGCGAGGGAGAAGTGCTGTATAGTTTTTGGTTATTATTAAAGTTATAGTTTCTTTGCAATTAGCAGTTAAACCGACCAAGAATTAAATCAATGTTTCAAGATAAAAAAAAGGGCTGATAATACATGGAAGGTACATATGGAGCTGAGAGCTTGTCAAGTTTCGCCGTTAGAAATACACATGGAAAATTTTCACCCATATCTATTCCAAGTAAATGTACTGCTGACATATGTACGTTTACAGGGCATACTGGTATAGTGGTCATTAGTTTGACACTGCAATGTAAAATTGGAAAATATGCGTTTTCATGACGGGGGTCCACTCTTCTCTGCACCAGCTCAGGCATTCGGAATTCTCCTTCCTCATCATTTTACAGACGTTAACAATGCAGTCTAGGGATCGTGCATAAATGACGTCATACATATTTTACTATTTTAGGGATCCCCACTGTCATAATTATAAAAATTTGGTTGACATATATCCTTAACATAGCATTTTACAAGTATGCATGCAGGGATCTTCCATAAATGACGTCATATAAATTTTTACTATTTTAGGGATCCCCACTGTCACAAGTTTAGAAATTCGGCTGACATAATATATCCTTAACATAGGATTTTACTAGTATGCATGCAGGGATCGTCCATAAATGACGTTATACAAATTTTACTATGTTTGGGATCCTTACTGTCAACAGTTCAGAAATTCGGTTGACATATATCCTTAACATAGGATTTTACTAGTATGCATGCAGGGATCGTCCAAAAATGACGTCATGCAAATTTTACTTTTTTAGGGATCCCCACTGTTATAGGTTTAGAAATTAGGTTGACATATATCCTTAGCATAAGAGTTTACTAGTATGCATGCAGGGTTTGTCTATAAAAGGCGTCATACAAATTTTACCGTTTTAGAAATTCACATGCCTTTAGTTCTAAAACTAAGTTAACTTATATACTTAACATTGAATTTTCAAGCTTACATACGGGGATCGTCCGTGAATGACGTCATTCAAATTTTACTATTTTAGAGATCCCCACTGTAATTAGTTCAGAAATTAGGTGGACGTATGACCTCAACATATGATTTTTTTAGTATTCATACGGAAATCGTTCATAGATGGCGTTGTTTAAATATTATTATTTCAAGTATCCCGCCTGTCTTTAGTTTTAAAATGAGGTAAACGGGTACTCATATTATGGAATGCCTCCAGTATTCATACTGGGATCTTCCATAAATGACGTCATATAAATATCACTATTTTAAAGTTCCGCTCTGCATTTGTTTAAAAATTAGGCAAACAGATACTTTGAACGCAGGGGTGTTACAAGAATACATACACAGATCGTTTATAAATACCTTTATCTAAGTATTATTATTTTTTTAACTGCTTGCAACGTACATTATTAAATGGCTTATTGGTGGTAGAGGAGGCTCTATAAATGACGTTATTTGTGAATTAGGCAATTCTTACAAATTTTCCAGCTATATTTAATTACATGCCACGTACTTCCATATATGGCTTATTGATGGTAGAAGAGCCTCTATAGTCATTTGTGAATAGTGCAATTTGTCAACATTATTCAGCTATATTTAACTACATGCTACGCACATTCGTATATGGCTTATTGATGGTAGGGGAGCTTCCATAAATCTAATATCATCTTTTAGCGTAACATAAATTGTGTTGCGCATTTGTTGAAGCTCAGCATCTACTTCGGGCCCGCCCCCGGTCGACAAATCCGGCGCGAAGCGCCGGATTTTTTAACATTGTGGAAATACGAACTGCCATTTTCCAATATGGCCGCTTCGTAACTTTGTAATTAAGAAAGTGAGGTAGGTACTTTTGATTATTTTCATCTACGTATGTTAAAGGGTGAAAATTTAGACAGACTCACCCTAGTGGAAATCTGTATATGTGCTGATACGGGTCAAAAGACCAAGACTCATTAACTCAGTGGTTATGTAACAGATGGGTTAGTACAACAGTGCAATATCGAGAATAGAAGTAAACACAAGTAGAAATGAACATGAAAAGTGATACGGGTGGAAAATAAAGACTTTGGGGTAAAGTAAAAATGCTACAACCGTATGGAAGCTCTAATAATATTCAAGACGTCTCAAGTAATATTTTAGGCTTTTTGAGAGAGGCGGAAAAACACGACCTTTCATAAGCAGTACTTTTTATTCAATCTCTCTCCATCATCCAATTCAATCCCTGAATTCACATTCAGATTGCCAAATGATAATTTAATAAATAATCGAAGAATTTAGGTTACTTTCGCAATGACCACATAGTTGGTCCGACATCGAATAGTTGATCTAATTTAAACGTGAATGAATCTCTACAGAGCGGATAAATTACGTAATGTGAAATATCAAGAATTATTATAGAATATAAATATAGGTATATAAATACTCTAGAATTAAATAACAGTGGAAATATGTATGTATAAAGAATGACTAGTTGTAATGAGGCTTTTATGCTCGTCATGCAGTTTGCTGTTTACAAACAATAAGAGAACTAAAACTCATGCATCAAACGTAATATATATACATAGGCATGCATTGAAGGATAAACTCACATATCAAGAAATGTACATGCATCATCATTCTTCATGCTCATACTGGCATTTGATTTTAAGCTTATGAAATAGTAAACTATAATTTAAACTAAAATTATACAAAACTTAAACTATGGGTGTACGTAGTAGTTGACGTTGAGACATACATAATGAGTAATGCAGGTGTGAAAATGACTCATATATGTATGACTTAATACCCTCCTTTTTTTTGATTGTCGTCGTCTGAAAGGCGGTATACGGCAAGTGAAAAAACCCTCGAAGTATTGTTGTTGTTATTCTTCTTCATCAGTAAACTCCACCTCCAAGAATCTCAGATGGCTCGGTTCGATGGTTGAATTGGGTAGTTCCTCTTCTACTGCTGGTGGTGCCTGTGATTGTATGTGTACAGTGACATTTCCCTCCTCAGCTTTAGGTAGTGTTGGTAGTGGGCCGTGTTGTTTTTCAAGCGCACATATCCTACGTATCTCCTCATTCTCATCCACTCCACTTCTTCTGTGAATAAGAATCGTTCCTTGGCTCCGGTGGTGGTGTTCGTCCAAGTAACTACTGTTGGGTCTCCCTCGTCTCGGTGGGGCTACAGGTGTTTCAGTTGGTCTCTCCGTTCCAAGTAACTGCAGCTCAGCTTGCTGCTCTTTCTCTCCCTTCTCTTTCATAGTCTCCCAGTAACTCCCTCTCCACCCTCGTTTCAAGAACGCAGCACTCAATTTCCACTTAAAGTATATAGCTAGAATAGCCATACACAGAAAAACAAAAATAATTAGAATCATCCACATGTACCATGGTATGCTACTATCTCTTTCCCATGATGACGTGTCTATGCTGTTGTCGCTCTCGTCAAATGTGATGTTCAGTAGGAAGATTTCGTTGGGGCAGGGGGTGTGTCTGGTGGTTCCTACACGTATGTTCAAGCCTGGGCAGTATATGTGAAAGAACGCATTATACACTTTGACTTGTACATTTCCCTCCGCGTCTTGTGCTGTGCTATTTCGACAGTTCTGAAGTACATACTTGAGTTTGTCTTCATACGAGTTTCTTGGCTTACATTTTTGGTGTGTTGTTGCTACCACTCTGTCCATGAAACTCCAGTCGAGCCCTGTATCGAATACACAGTCTTGATCCCTCGAAAGCAAAGCATTTGGTGGTCCTTGATACTTCAAATCACACGTCCGATTTTCTTTCCTCCATAGTAAGGTAAATGGGTCAGCTACGACAAGTGTCAGGTTGGGATTGACGAGTGGCACAATGAAACTTAGATGTAAATTGTCCATTTGTGGGTCACTTCTACATTGTCGAAATTCAGCTAGCTCCAGTGGACATAAATCCCCGCACGGTAAAGTGAAGTTCAGGAAGTCGAAAAATTCGTCATCCATATGACCACGGCTCCAGATCCTCTTGGTGTGTTGAATCATCGCTCCGCTTTGGGTGAGTCTTGATACCAGGTAGGCAATATCAAACTCCAGTCGCTCGATCTCTTCAGGTGAGTCCTTCCGTTCACTGATTATTTGGTTAACAGCATCAGTAATTTTCGCCATTTGTTTGTAGAAGGCTCTAAAATTCTGTGTGTCTTCCCTAATTTTCAGTTCCAATTTATTGAAATGTTCGGCCAGTTCTAATGTGTGTTCACTGTTCATTTCAGCTCGGTGTTCGGCCTGGTATGACATCCCAAGTCCAGCACTGGTGAAAACAGCGAGAGCCGTCATTATTACATTGGTGAAAACGGATCTTCGTCTCCTGATTTCGGTCTTGATGGGGGGGCAGATCGCCTTGAGAGGCAGAAGGAAAGTCCTCTTATATTCTGTTTGGCATTGTTGTTTGAGTTCGTGTCCCACATTTTTCATATTGATTTCGGGGTATTTCAATAAATCGCAAGGTGATAATAAGCGTATTTTGATGTTGTAGGAATTATACCCGTAAAGAGGTGGATTCTCCGATCTCCGCCAAATGACTGGTCCTCCTTTATCTACCGTTTCTGCTCCTCCGCCAAGGATCAACATCAAGAAGTACATACATCCGAGAAAAAATAGTGGAAGTGTAGAGTGGTAGGGAGTGCGCGATCTCTTCGGTGGTGGTGGCAGCTCCGCTTCCCTCCTTAATTCGTGTGTTGTTGACTTTCCAAAATTTCGACTCGACTGATCCTGTCTGATCTTGTCTGGAACAGGAAAATGTGTGTCTTCTATTGCTGTTGATTTATTTTTGGTTTGAGAAGTACTCGCCCTCCTTCCCTCCTTACTATTGTGATGGTGGTAGGTAGGTAGTGACGATGTAGAACTTCCTCGGTGGCCTGACTCCTCGTTTTGATATGCGTGAAGTGAAGCTCCTCGTAGTCCTACTGTGCTCCTCTTTTTCAGTACACTCGCCCTCCTTCCCTCCTGTCCGTTCGCAGGATTTGAGTTGGTGGCCGGTGCCTTTTTACTTCTTCCTCCCTCCTGGCTATGTTGAGTTTCGGAGTTGGTGGAAGGTTTTGATTTTTGACCTCCTCCCTTGTGGGTGGAAGGTTCATTTTTTCATGTTTTTGTGCTCGATTGTGGTGGCCCCATGGTGGGGAGTGCTCCTCTGGTGGTGGTGTTATGTACAGCTATACTTGCAGCTTGTACTCTCTCCTGTCCGGTGGTAAAGTTTGAGAGAACCTCCGGGTCGGTGGTGGAAGAGTGTGCTCCCGTCTTGTAGGTATTACGTACAGCCGTGTTGGTGTTGGCTTGTACTTCCAAGTTGCTGGTGTGAGAGTTAAAATTCCGTTTGGTGGTGGTGGAGGTGTTAAGTACCGCATTGCTTTTGGTGCTGTTGGCGGTTACTCCCTCCTGGCCGGTGGAATGGTGGTAAAGTCCATGTCCGGTGGTGGGGTGTGCTCCCTCCTTGATTGTGGTGGAGTGAGCTCCCTCCTGGCCGGTGGAAAAGTTAAAATTCCAGTTTCCGGTGGTGGAGTGTGCTTCCTCCCTGGTGGAAGAGAAGTCTACGCCCTCCTTATTGGTGGAAAAATTAACTCCCTCCTTACCGCTTCTACCATGAAGTCTCGAGTCTTGTTTTAGTGCTCCTCCTCGTCCGGTGGAAGTCCCGGTGGAAGTAGAAGTCTTTTTCGATTTTTGTGAGTTTTCGTTGTGCTCCGACTTGTCTTTTCCTTCTTCACTTCGTACCCGGTTAGTACTGGTGGTGGGGATCGAAGACGGGGTTTTTTCGAAAACGATTTTCTTTTGATTAGCATCCAGCCAGACAGTTCTTTGGGGACGTCTTTTGGGCTCCGGTGGAGGAGATGGTGTTCGTGGTAGAAATTTTGCCGCATTCTCTGCCCTCCTTGCTTTACAAATGGAGCAGTCAGATTTACGTGACCTGTGCTGTTGATCCGATTTTTGACAAAAGGATTGTGCACATTCTGAAAGTGAAGGAAGAGCAGAGGAAAATTGTCGGTTGATAATCCTAATGGCTTCCCTCTCCTCTTCCCTATCAGTGTAGAAGAAGCTGTTCCTACTACTCTTTCTTTCTATTACTCTCATCATAAAGGCTCGGTGATCGTCCTTCGACTCCTTTTCGGATTGATCCTCAGACTGTTCGTCGCCTGACTCCTGTAGATTATCCGATTTTACCGGTTTTTTCTTCCCTTTGCCTGTTTGATGTTGAGGTTTGGGGGTTTCGGATTCTTGAATGAATCTTGTTGGTGGTAGGCCTTTATTCGGTCTCTGAGAACGTCTAACTGGTGGTGGTTCAGGTACTTGTGGGGTTTGTGGAGTTACCACACCTCCAACAGCTCCGAAGAATTCTTCACCATTGATTACAAGAGAAACTGGTGGTTCGTATGCATTAGTAGTAGGTGTCCGTGTAGATCTCCATTCTACTACTGGTTCTGGTATTAGAGGATTTAGGGTGTTCCCGATTTGAGGAGTAACACTGTGTCTTCCCCGTTGTCCTGGATGAATTGTTGGAGTTCTTATCTCAGTAAAGGACACAGTGGTATCTAAACCTCGAAACGTTTGAACTATTTCTGTTGGTCGTAATTCCAGAGAACCGTCTATTATGTTTCCCGAGTCTTGGTCGGAGCTTATGTTTACTGTGCAATTTGACAGTTGTTCAACCACTACTTCTATGACTGAATCATCCTCTTCTGTTACATCTGGCCTGAAGTTTCGAATCCTCTCCGGGTCGAAATTTGGAAGCTCAGACACCGGTACATAACCTAGTTCTTCGGATCTGGGTATCCATATCGGAATCTGTTCCCATGTGATCTGTACCGCTAGTTTTGTAGGATACCAGGCCAAATTTCTTTGTAGCAGTATTTCGGCCAATCTCTTACCCAGGGGTGTTTGTAGTCGACGTCTAAAGCTATTATGTAACTCAGTTCTTTGCTCTTGCTCCAGCCATTCTCTGTGTATCGCTGTTGGCGAATTTGGAATCGGTGAATCTGGTGGAGTTTGATTCACCTCTTCTACAATTCTCTCTAGATACTTTAATTCTTCTTCTGGGCAGAACATAAACGCCTTATGATGGGTTTCTGGTAGAGACTGCTCCTTCTGCACTTGTCCGCTGAATATTGTGGGAAAAGGATGTTCAAAGAAATGTTTTGGTAGGTCGGGTGATGTGGACTGCCATTTTCTGATTAGACTTGATGCTGTTAGTTCTATCTTCGCAACGTATTGATGCAATAGTTCCTTTAGTTGTTCTGGGCTATGAAAAAACGTCCGTTTGCTGGATTTGTTCAGGACAGTTTCCCATTTTTGCCAGAATAGATCTCGTTCCTGGTTGGAGTCAAAAGTCTGTTCAAAGTAATTGTTCGTCTATTCTTTGGCACTGTTTGTCCAGTGTACCGAACCGTCGGACAATAATAGCATTGCTTTTATCCCGGATTTTTCCCACTGATCTATCAATTCCATATCTTCCTTTGTTTTCTGGAAAAGTTCTGGTAAATGGCCAAACAGTCGTATGCATGAGTTATCTGTGTGGAGAGTCCAAGTTTCATAATCTTCTAGTATGCTTGACTCTTCTGTCATTGCGTCTAAGACATACTGGTTGGTTTCTTGTCCGCACACAGGCCTCGGTGATTCCTCATTGGGTCTGAACATTAATGCTTTATTCGGAGAAGAAGCATCCGCACTTTGTCTTGATCTTTTTACATGTCTTTCCGACAGCATGTTACTGGTGTGGTTGCGTAGGTGTGCAGGCATTGCGTCCCAGGTTTCGTCAACTCCCCTTATTAGTCCGTACACTTGAATATTAGCATCTAGTAGGTTACTGTATATATTTCTTTGGCTTGAGTCCGTAACGTTTTAAAGAATGTATTCACGTGCTCTTGAGATGCGTACGCTTTCCGCATTTCCTCTTAATGTTGGTGACGGCGTTACTTCTCGAGATGTATGTGGTGCCACTATGTCTGGAAATTCATAGCTTAAAGGGCTTGATGAGGTTGTTGTCGTCGGAGAGGTTTCTTGTCTAGGAACAACCCGTTGTTCAGGAGTAAGAGAGTTTCTTCTATTAATTCCTCTGCCTCTCCCACTTCTTGATGGTGTGGATGGAAACGGTTGAACCAGTGAAAGATTTTGAGGTGATATGGTCTGTCCTCTGAGTCTAGCTGACTCGGCTGCATTTAACCAGTTTTGAGTCTGAACATATCTTTCAGCATGTAGATCAACATAATTGGTCATGTGTCCAAACATATCCTGGAACTGGTCCATTTCCTCTAATTGTGGTTCAGGATCATCCCAGTTTCCTATTTCGAAAGAAGCTTGAGCAGAATGCGCTTGAGGGCTTGGGGTACTTGGTGTTCTAGAACCCCTTCCTCTACCCCTGTATCTATTTGGGGTTATTGTCAAAGGTGTTCCTACTGGGCTCCCATCAGCTAGTGTAGAATGACTGTATGGTTGTAATTGTGATCCTCAGGCTCCGGCAGTAGGTACGATGTTTTCCTCTGTATCTGGATTAATCCTCAGTCTAGCTGGTGGGGGTGGTGTGGCTTCATCTCGTTCGGGTGAGTTGTTCCTCAATTGTTCCGTTTCGAGTGGTGCTCCGATGGAGGCCCTCCCTGTCTCTTCGATATTATGAGAAGTCGGGGTCCTCTCGGTGGGGATGGATTGTTGGTCTTCATCCTCCATTGCTACATTGCTGTTGTAGTCTTCCTGTACTTCTTCCTCTTCAGAATCTGTAGCGTTGTTGTTCTGAGGGAGTGGTGGGGTGGTGGTGGATGTCGGAGCTAGGGGCGTAAACGGGTTGATGGTCGACTGAATATGCTGAGCTCTAGCTCGTCTAAGTGCCAATACTGTTTCCCATTCCTGCCTAGTTACCCTAGTCCTAATTAATCCATTTTGAAGTGGTGGTAGCTGTACAGGTTCCAGGTCCGAATCGGTGTCATCGCTGGAGCTATCCGTCCATTCATTTGGTGTAGTCTCTACTCCTTGTCTTGGGCGGAGTAGGAAAGCATTATTTTGCTTAAATTGAGATAGCTTCGCTTCGGTATCCGAGTCTTCTCCAGTGGTGGGGCTATCTTCCCGATGTTTATCCGCTGGATGTTTCTACTCTTCTTCCAGGTCGGAGTAGGTGTGCTGGGTGTTGATCGCAGTTGGGGCCAACACCGTCGTGTTGAAATCCTCCTACATGTGAGTTCATCCTCCTATGTGCGTATTCTTGCTTCGAGTCTTCTGTGGACGAGTCTTGATACAGAAGATATGTAGGGGATTTAGGGAGTGCCATTTGTTTAGCATGGTCTTGAGTTCTTGACGTGTCTGCGTCCGAGAAAAGATCCGCCAGCCTTGGCCTGGGGGTGTCTTCACTCCTTCCACTGCTGCTGCTACGTGATGAGGAGTCCATGTGTAAGCTTCCTTTCCACGGAGTAGAGTGGGTGGCTCGACGTGCAACAGCTTCAATGAAGCTGACATCTTCTTGAGCTAGATGGGCAGGTGGTGGGGGTCTGTTGCCTCCCTCCTGTCTTGAGGTACTTCTATGTACTTGATTGTTCTGTCGCTCGGGGGTTCGTGTCTTGCATTATTGTTGTTGTTGCGAGATGAGTGATCGTTTTGGGTGTTGGCTCGACCTACTTTAGATGATGACGAACTCCTTCCTCGCTGACGTGATCCGCCGCGCCCTGATTTGGAATGTCTTCGACTTCCGTCCTGGGAGCTTCTGGCGGTGGATGATGATGTGTCTCTTCGGCTCCGTGGCGGAGACACGCCGTCCAACCAATACCTGCAATCATCCTTCTTATGGTTGGGTTTTCCACAGTATGAACATATGGTTTTGCTCTTGGCTTTTCCACCAGGTTGGTTCCATGAACTTGGTGGTGGGGAGTTTTCGCTCCTCCGGGTGTAATCGTCTTCGCGATTGTCTCTACGCCCTCCTCTTTGGGATCGGCGGAGACGGGACCGTCCGCGTTCGGTTCCTCCTCTTCCTCCAGATCTATCGTCCTCTTGGTGGGCTCTGAATGCCTGGGGTGGGTTGTACACGGCGTTACCTAGCGCTCGTTCGCGGTTGTCGTCGGTGGCTTTAAGTAGCTCCAGTAGGATTTCGGGTGTCTTTACGGTGGAGACACGCCAGGTTTGAAGGAATCCTACGTATTCCTCTTGATCCGAGAGTTTGCTTACGGTGAGGCATAAGACGGTTTCGTTGTCCATTCTTCTCCCGGCTCTATCCAGATCGTTGTTGATGGCTAACAGCTGGTTTAGATAGCTGTAGCCGCCTCCCGTATCCATACGGAGGCCGAAGAACTTTTCTGCAAGTTGGACTCGTTCATCCTCTTTTCGGGGCTCGAACATTCTTGAGAGTTCTTCCATGAGGTCTTTTGCCAATGTGATGTGGTGCACTTTGAAAAGTACATCCCTATGAAGGCCTGAATGTATAGACAAAACGGCGGTGTTGTTGGCTGCCTCCCAGTTCGCTATGTCTGTAGCCTCTTGAAGTGTTGGGGGCAATGCGAATACTGGTTTGGGATATGATCCATCCACTATGACTCCTAAGTGAACGGTGCCTAACGCCATTTTCATATCGACGAACCACCTGGTGTAATCTGATGGTCCTTTCAGCTTTTCGAAGTCGACTAATGGGCGATTGAAGGTTCTGTTACCCAACATATTGTCCTGTGTATGTTTCTGGGCCGCGGCTCTAAGTATGGCGAGTCTAGATTTTAATGCCGCGTTCTCTAACTGCAGTGGTACGCTAGCTTTCTGGTCCGCCGTCAGGTGTTCAGATGCTCCTAACTTAGCTTGCAGTTCCTCTATCTTTTTGTGATAATAAGACTTAACTTTACGTACCTCGAGTTCGTAGTGTTTATTAGCTTCTACTACCGTCTGCTCTGCAGTGAGGACAGGCTCCGTTGATCTTCGGGTTTGAGGGCCTGACTTTACGACTATCTTGCCTGTAAAGATTTGTGGGACTGGGGATGATTCCGGAATTCTGGAACTCTTGGGCGGCTGTGGGGGCTCTACCTTCGATTCTGGAATACCCTCGGTCTTGATTGCTGGTTTCACTGGTGACATGGGATTATTGTTTCTACACTTTGTCACTACCACTTTCAGATTTCACTAGCCACACCCTGGAACTACTGCAGTGATGTGGGGGAAACTGAGAACTGTTCTTCACAATACCATATGGGAAAAGTCTACACTTGGTTTGTGGAATTATATAATACACCACTACGCGCTGGTTAGTCTCTTCAACTGCGTGGGTCACTGTATTCTTCACTAAGGGTAATGTTCTACTCACTTTAGTGGGCTCTACGCGCTGGAAGCTATCTCAGTCACGGAGTCTGTGGATTGAAAAACTGCTTCTTTTTTCACTTCTAAGATATACTTGTTAACTACCTGCACTTTTAACGAAGTTGCTAAGTAGTTTTGATGGTAATTTACTTTCTGAACCTTTTCACGATATTAAATTTAAAATTTCGAAGATTTGATTTTGTAACAGCTGTTGTCGATTTTTTACGTAGAAAAATTTCAATTTCGAAGATAAATTTTGTAGAATTTCGTAGATTAATTTTGTGTGTAAATTTTGACTTTTAGATTCGTAGAATTTAGCGTGTGGAAATGGATGAAATTTACGTTGACACAAAACTCGTAGAAAAAATTATCGGATTTTTGGACTTCGAATAATTTTGAAAATTGAACGCTAACCCTCTGTTAAGAGACGGGCTATAACGTGTTAAAGGGTGAAAATTTAGACAGACTCACCCTAGTGGAAATCTGTATATGTGCTGATACGGGTCAAAAGACCAAGACTCATTAACTCAGTGGTTATGTAACAGATGGGTTAGTACAACAGTGCAATATCGAGAATAGAAGTAAACACAAGTAGAAATGAACATGAAAAGTGATACGGGTGGAAAATAAAGACTTTGGGGTAAAGTAAAAATGCTACAACCGTATGGAAGCTCTAATAATATTCAAGACGTCTCAAGTAATATTTTAGGCTTTTTGAGAGAGGCGGAAAAACACGACCTTTCATAAGCAGTACTTTTTATTCAATCTCTCTCTATCATCCAATTCAATCCCTGAATTCACATTCAGATTGCCAAATGATAATTTAATAAATAATCGAAGAATTTAGGTTACTTTCGCAATGACCACATAGTTGGTCCGACATCGAATAGTTGATCTAATTTAAACGTGAATGAATCTCTACAGAGCGGATAAATTACGTAATGTGAAATATCAAGAATTATTATAGAATATAAATATAGGTATATAAATACTCTAGAATTAAATAACAGTGGAAATATGTATGTATAAAGAATGACTAGTTGTAATGAGGCTTTTATGCTCGTCATGCAGTTTGCTGTTTACAAACAATAAGAGAACTAAAACTCATGCATCAAACGTAATATATATACATAGGCATGCATTGAAGGATAAACTCACATATCAAGAAATGTACATGCATCATCATTCTTCATGCTCATACTGGCATTTGATTTTAAGCTTATGAAATAGTAAACTATAATTTAAACTAAAATTATACAAAACTTAAACTATGGGTGTACGTAGTAGTTGACGTTGAGACATACATAATGAGTAATGCAGGTGTGAAAATGACTCATATATGTATGACTTAATAACGTACAACGATATTATTCAAAAACTGTAAGGAGTAGTATCGTGTAGTTAATAATAGATTCTGACCAAGTGAGCATGTTATCGATGGATATAAAGTAGCTGGTTCCCACTCTGATTCTGAGAACCGTATAAGATCGTCCGTATACTTTCTGCACAGCATTTGATCTAAGAATTCGTCTCGTGTGGAGAAACTCCTCGGACAGACAAGTCATTCGATGTGAACTGCAAGCAAAGTAAAAGTAATATAATTAAGCTGAGGAAAGCCCTCGACAACCACCTGTGGCTAGCACCTCGTACTAATTAACACAGAGCATATTGATTACCTAATTATTATGTTGAGAAAATGTGAGTGTTTAAAAATGAACAATACCTGTAGAACTGTACAGACAGAAATCCAACTGCTTGACAAGCACTTGCAGACAACATCATTAACGACAATAAGGACAGTTTATCAAATAATTTGAGCAAAGTGCAGATGGAAAACACAACCCATGCCGATGCAAAGAAAATGACTACCGGGAGGACGAGCTTGCTGTACGGTCGGAAATACATTCTGTTATGGAGCTGAAGCATCCGGTATACTCTGTGAATGGTTTCTGCTGTCTTGGCTGATGTTCCCATGCTGATTTTTTCACTGTAAATGATTATGACATTTATATTATAATTGTATTTTAACTACATGTTGATATTATTATTGCATGAGAACGAGTGGGCTCTCATGCCATGATAGCAGAATTAATTATAGGGTTTGACAATGTTAATGTAATAAACTTAAAATGCTAAACAGTGGATATACGTATCTGTATGAATGTAGATAAAAATCAAAAGTGTATTACGTAATGCGTTTGAGCCAGAAGATGGTGAAATACATGTGTCCCAAGGATAGGATCGCATAGTAGTTCGTAATTGAGTAGGTACATCCGAGGTTGAAAGCAGAGTACGAACCGTACAAAAACCAGCCAACGCTTCCATAGCTACCCCCCAATCTGTAGTAGAGACTCATCGCTTGGCTTGGTTTAAGAAATAGAGGCAAAATGAAGTACGGGACGAGCGGTCGCGTTCCATTACACGTAAGACTGAAGAAGTACAGAATTCCTCTCAGGTTCCAACCGTCTGGTTTGTCCACACCAAGTATCTCACCTTCGTTCCCATAATTAAATCATTAATTAAGTACTTACATTAAAAATATGTATGCCGTTGCAATCTCGAAGAAGGTTCTTAAACTTAAAAATAGGTATGTACTACAAAGTTATTTATATTATCCAGGAAAGGAAGCTTTGATAAAGGAAATAATTATTTTTACAATTACAAAATTGTCGGTCCATTTTTGCTTGTTGATTGACATGAGCTTCTACTTCCTCTCCATACAGAAGACTGCTAATCTGGTAGCCGACACCGTAGGCAAAACCAATCTCGAGTAACAGATCCGGAACTAGAACTCCAACTTCCACTTTTTCGTATGCAAAATACAGCCCAAAAGAAATGGCGGTCAAGATAAAAAACACAAACTGATTTGTGACTTGGAAATAGAAGAGGAAGGATTTGAGTCCTGAGGGCGTCTGGCACTCGCGAGACTCATCATTCCAGTTGTAATGAACAAATCGGATTGAGGAGATACTGGCAATGACACTGGAGTAGGCATTGAATGGATCTGTTTTGTATGCAATGTAGTTTTTGATGATATTTTGTACCAACATTTTTATGTCTTTCCAATCAAGATTCTTTTATTTTGAAAAGTGTAAAATAAAAAAGTGAGTTAGCACCTACATTACCTACGTACCTTCCTACTGGAATATTTTTGGTCACTAGTTTAAGAGAATGACGTGCTTAGTTAGATGGGTAGAATTAAGCTTATAATTTTGTCGTTAGCCTAGATTTCTTTGTATAAATCCTCCAAGTACCTAAGTGTCTGCTACTGTAGGAAATACGACGAGGGTTAAATGTAAAAATCAACTCTTTTATTTTAACGTAAACGTGGCTTGATGGCTGAACAATCAGTGGCAAAAAGTAGAACTTTGAGAGGTACCTTAAATATAAAAGGTGCTTATGTACTTATTTTCAGTCTTTTAGCTGATTGAGTTGTGTAAGACTCATCGGAATTTTCCAAAACGCGTTGATTAAAGTTACTTTGGTATATTAATATTTATTATGGAAATGAAAGGTTATATCACTTCCGGGAGTCGAATAAAACTAATGTGATTGAATAAGTGATCGAAATGGTCTGGTCTGGTCCGGTTTTATGGTCTGGTCTGGTCCGACATCATCAGGCCAGACCATATGGTCTGGTCCGACGGCCGGACCAGACCAGACCACTTCAGACCAGTAAATCTTAAATCAAAATTTTTCTGAGAAATTTCGCCTAAAATTGTGCTCAGGATTTTTCGAAAAATAAATATCACTTATTTAAAAGAATTGATTTTAAATGCAAAAATACAAAATTACATAAATATATATGTACATAATTAATTCAACAAAAAAGAGCAGAAAACAAAATTATACCGCCGAATTTTCTTAAAAATTCTGCATGGTCGGACCAGTAAAATCTGGTCTGGTCTGGTCTGGTCCGAAAAAGTCTGGCCTAGTCCAAAATCCTCGGACCAGACCGGACCAGACCAGACCAGATTTTACTGGTCCGGACCAGACCATTTCGATCACTACATTGAATATTGTATGTATTTCCATTTCAAATCGGCACACAAAAAACCCTGCATATTGGTATCGGTACTACATATGTACCTATATAAATTTTCGGTGCATCGGAAAAAACTGAAGTGTCTTAACTGAGAAACAAAATAAAATACTTGTTTTCGTCTATTTTATTTTTTTAACTTGCGATTTGCGTCTATATTTTCACCCTTTTAAAACGTCTAAATAATTAAATGTTTTCACCTTTCCTTTGTAACTTACATAAATAAGGGATATTTCAAAAATGATGTCAATGCGGTAGGATCAATGGGTCTGCTTACATGCCAAATGGTGACATCCGATGTTAAAGGTAGCCGCATTTATGGAATTTTAATTGAGGGTGATATTATAGTATCCTAAAAATAGTGATTTGTCGATGACACCATTAGTGGACTACCCTTAAGCTCCTTGCTGAATAATATTTCCCATATATAAGCTAAAAAGCAGCTTTCACACAATTTTAAGTGTATATATAGTTGTTTAATTAAAAATATCCTTTAAAGGCAATAATATAAATATATGAGGTATAATATGTGAAAAAGTTGTATGCTTGTATACATATTCCTTTGTTTTTCTTCTGTGTATTAAACTAAAGGTTAAAGGAATATGTGCCTTTGGTTATGAAGTTTTGTATGTTTGAAGAAAGCATAGAAGAAAATCTTACTTATATTTTCATTTAAAAGGTTTTTCATCCAAATATTTAAATATTAACGATTCAGTATATTTTGAAAATATAAGCATACGTAATTCAAAAAGCTCTTGCTTAAGTGCATATTTGGATCAAGACACCTCGTGGCGTCCAAATTCAAATAATCCATTAGCCCTTGCGCGTCGCGCGTGGCACGACTGGATATTTGTAGTTTTATAAGTCGCACACTTAGAGAATTTTTCCCTTTTTTCTCCTTTTACCATTGAAGCGCATTTTGCCTTCTTGCGAGCAAACCCCGCCAACGTATAAGTTAGTTTTTCCACGTGATATTTTTTTTCGAAAAGAGCATCGTAAAAAACTTTAAATGGCTGAACAACATGCTGCGCACTCGGAAATTTTTTCGGTAAAATATTTTTTTTTGTAATTTCAAAAAGTGTCGAAATTTCAGATTCTGATTTTTCCCATTATCGAAACTATGGAAAAATTTAGTAATCACAGGTACCTACCTGTATAAATTATGAAATTACCGATAATTCTGAAATGTGTTCTAAGGAGCTGTGGTACTTCACGTAACCCACTTAAAAGCTTTTCGTAACTCCAGAATGTTCTATATGCGCCATTATAAAACCGAATACATTAGCTTAGGCTTGCACTGCATTGTTGGTTTTGCAAGCTAATTAGTCGTATTGTGTTGGCATTATGATTTAATTGAAACAAATTTCACTTATATAAATTACGGTAAGTACCAAAAGGGCTCATGTTCATATTTAGCTAAAACCGAAACCCACTGCCTACAAAATCACTAAAATATCGTGTCACTCAAAGCATCTATATGGAGCAATTTCCAATTTTTTAAAGTAGGTAGTTAGAATATTTTGCAGTTTAAAAAACATCCTAATGCTTGTCTCTCTATATTTATGACTGCACCTTTTAAAAATCCGGCGCTGGCCCGAAGTAGATGCTTAGCTTAAAGTGAAATGTTGGTGTTCTTTGGAAAACCATTTTTATGTTGTGAGGCTGACATAAAAACATCGCAGCTAGTGCCTGTAAAAGCAAGTCAGGTGCGAGTTTTGCTGGTACGAATGAGCAGGATACGTGCAGTGCTGGTACGGTTGGTTTTGAAAAGAATACTAAAAGTA